>JAUNZM010000325.1:290000-890000 GCA_033459285.1 Clamator glandarius | reverse complement strand
AAGAGACCCACCAGATCATCGAGTCCAACCATTCCTATCAAACACTAAACCATGCCCCTTAGCACTTCGTCCACCTGTGCCTTAAACACCCCCAGGGAAGGTGAATCAACCACCTCCCTGGGCAGCCTCTGCCAGTGCCCAATGACCCTTTTTGTGAAAAATTTTTTCCTAATGTCCAGCCTGAATCTCCCCTGGCAGAGCTTGAGGCTATTCCCTCTTGTCCTGTCACCTGGGAGAAGAGGCCATCACCCTCCTCTCTACAACCTCCTTTCAGGTAGTTATAGAGAGCAATGAGGCCTCCTCTCAGCCTCCTCTTCTCCAGGCTAAACACCCCCAGCTCTCTCAGCCGCTCCTCATAAGGCCTGTTCTCCAGCCCCTTCACCAGCTTCATTGCTCTTCTCTGGACTCGCTCCAGAGCCTCAACATCCTTCTTGTGGTGAGGGGCCCAGAACTGAACACAGGACTCGAGGTGCGGTTTCACCAGTGCTGAGTACAGAGGGAAAAGAACCTCCCTGGACCTGCTGGTCACACCATTTCTGATCCAAGCCCAGATGCCATTGGCCTTCTTGGCCACCTGGGCACACTGCTGGCTCATGTTCAGTCGCCTGTCAACCAACACCCCCAGGTCCTTCTCCTCCTAGCAGCTTTCCATCCAGACTACTCCTAATCTGTAGCTGCACAGGGTTGTTGTGCCCCAAGTGCAGGACTCGGCATTTGGCCGTGTTAAACCTCATCCCATTGGACTCTGCCCAGCAGTCCAGCCTCTTCAGATCCCTTTGGAGCCTCCCTACCTTCCAGCAGATCCACTCTTCCACCCAGTTTAGTGTCGTCTGCAAACTTGCTAAGGGTGCACTCAATGCCTCAATTCGCATCCTCCAAAGCATTTACGATTGCTCCTGGTGGATTTGATCAATGCAATTTTGATTTCTCATCCCACATCCAAACTGCTCGCAAACCAGCGAGCGGTGCCAGCGCTTCTCCGTGCCGTTAAATACCTAGGCTCCCAACTTACGATATCGAACTGTTAATAACCACTTTCCATTTTTGACTCTGTTTTTGCCTGCTGCTCCTCCTGAGTGCTGGCTAAGTGGCGTTCCTCTTGCTGGAATAATGTCAGGTGCTTCTCCATGTGAGCACTGAGCTATCTCAGCATCTCCCAATCATTAAAATGAGTACAGTGGCAGATGGATCATGTGCGCTCTGCATGGGGGGTTTTTTGGAGATTAAGTGGGCTTCTGACATCCCTAACCATGAGCTCCCTCTCTGTGGCCAGTGGTGCGGGTGGTCAGCATTGCTGATGGGGAGAGCCTGACCCTGAGTCGAGCAAAGCCACGGAGATCAAATCCCTTCTGAGGCAGGAGATGATGGGCAGACAGAGCCATGGGGTGTCCTTCTCCATGCTAGAGCCCCTGAGCCATGGTAGGGCTGAGCATATTGTTTTAGCTAGGATCTATCTCAAGCCCTCTCCTTTTCCGCAGGCGTCCCGTCCGGCCCCCGGAACGTCATCTCCATCGTCAATGAGACATCCATCATCCTGGAGTGGCACCCACCGCGAGAGACGGGGGGGCGGGATGATGTCACCTACAACATAGTCTGCAAGAAGTGCCGCTCGGACCGGCGCGCCTGCTCCCGCTGCGACGACAACGTGGACTTTGTCCCCCGGCAGCTGGGACTGACAGAGACCCGGGTCTTCATCAGCAACCTGTGGGCGCACACGCCCTACACCTTTGAGATCCAGGCTGTCAATGGGGTTTCCAACAAGAGCCCCTTCCCACCACAGCACGTCTCCGTCAACATCACCACCAACCAAGCTGGTGAGTCCTGGGATGGCACAATGCTGGGGGCTTTAAGCCATACATTGTGAGCTGCAATCTCTGAGTCCAAAGGGAAAAGCTCCTGGGCTGAGGTAAATCTGCACCCAGCACTGGGCAATGGCAGGGAAGGCAGCAAGCGGGCAGAAAAGCCAGGGAAAAGGAGGGACAGGGATGGGGAGGTGGAGGAGTGCCTGTGCCCTGGGTAAAGTGAGCACTGAGTTGTGGGATGGGAGGGGGAGAGGACTGGTATCTGCTTTTTATCCTCCTCTAGATTGCTTGGGGATGAAACGGCATCTCCATTTCCCCCTTTTCACAGGTGGGAGCAGGGAGATGGGATTAATGCAGCCTGGGTGCACCGGAGGAGCGGCATCCCAGGACTGAGTTCAGGTTCCTCTCCTCTGCCACATCCCTCTCCCATCATTTTCCTCTTGTCCCCTGTTCCAGGCTCCCCTCACCCTTTCCCTCACTCTTCCTGCTCAGGAGTTGGGAGCTGAACAGCAGCTCTGGGCCAAATCAGGATGCTGACAGGGTGGGTGCCCAGGCTGCTCTTGTATCTCCTTGCAGGGCTGGAGTGTCTCTGCCCTGATTTCCCATCGTTGTCCTCAGGGTGGACAGATTTTTGCTCCTACATCCTGTTCCTGACGGCATGTGAGGTCACAGCTGTGGCTCAGGCTCCTGCAGTGCTGGGCGCTGGCTTCCTGAGAGATGCTGTTAGAGCAAAAGACAGCGAGCAGAGCTGGAAACCATCATCAAACCTGCGGAGAGCTTTGCTGTTTTGCCCCCACTGTGGGAGACATGCTTGGAATGAGCAATCCCAGGGAGGAGGAACACTGAGGATTTCTAAGCCCCTAATTAAAAGGAGTAGTTGGTTTAAATACTGGAATTCCCTTGCTAGCTCACTGCCTTGGTTCCACGTTAAGCTACGGAGATGCTACTCTTCCCACTGCTGATGTGGGAGCGTCTCCCACTGGGAGAACAGCCACAGGCATGGGAGATTGGGGATGCTCTGTGCACCCAGGGGATTTTCCGCCTCCCTAGGGCTATCTGTCCTACCCCTCTCCATTAATTTTCCCTCCCTCTGCGCTTCCTCGCAGCACCTTCCACCGTCCCCATCATGCACCAGGTGAGCGCCACGATGAGGAGCATCACGCTCTCCTGGCCTCAGCCCGAGCAGCCCAACGGCATCATCCTGGATTATGAGATCCGCTACTATGAGAAGGTGAGCCGCATCTGCACACCTGACGTCGGCAGCACCGTGGGCTCCAGGTCGGCAGCGGTAAGCTGGGGTGGAAGCCTTGTGACTCAGGGTGGGGGCATGTGGAGCTTTTTAGAATGCTGCCAGGAGGCTGCTCAGGTCCTGAGCTTGCTGGGAGAGGGGGAACGTTGATGAGCTTTGAGTCAGGCTCTTTGTGGGGAGGGGTCCAGGCAGTGGGACAGGCTGTGGGTCAGGTGCCTGGTTACCCATGCTGGCTCCAGAGAGTAGGAGTGAGGCACAACCAGTGAAAAGGCAGCGATGTTATGACTGCAAGTATTAATTCATTGCCAGGCAGTGTTTTCTCCTGAGCATCAGTGCCCATTGCAGCCTCGACTCTGGTGTATGCTAGAGTGAGCAGGGATCCAGGTTGTGGGGCAGCGTCAGGAGGAGAGGAGGGGGGCAGTGAGGACCAGCGAAGGTTATCTGGGTTGTCCCTGTGCTGGGTCACTGCCTCCTGCCAGGTCCTTTCACTGGCAGCCAGCTGTCCCCGCAGGGGACACACTCGTGACCCTTGCAGTGAACCATGCCGAGGCCAAGCTGTTCCATCCTTCCTGCATCTTGCCAGCTTTAATGAATTCCTCTGAATGTGAATAATTAGATGATCTCACCCGTGGTTCCTTTACAGCAGCTCGTCGGGGAACACTGCGAAAAATGAGCTTTGAGGCGCATGAGGTTTCCACCAAGGTTTAGTGCGAGGACCCATGCCAGCAGAGCAGGGGCTGTCGGGGCTGGGGCTCCCAGCAGAGTCAAGTTGCTCTTGAACCTGCTTGAGCAGCTCTCGGAGGGTGTGTTATGGTCTGTCCATAACTGCATGAGGTTTCTGAAACGTGCAGGGACATCAGTGCTTTGAAGAGGAGGAATTCGCTGCTCAGGAGAGTTTTAGCTCTGGATGCTCCTGTTGTTCCCACCAGCTGCTCAATCGCTGTAGTGGAACCAGGAGCTGCTGCAGGGACCTCCCCAGCTACCCTGAGGCTAGGAGGAGCTTGTGGGTCCTATTTCTGCAGGATCCTCCATGTTAGGGATTGAGGACAACCAGAAGGTTCCAAGCCACCTTGCCTAACCTCCGGCACTTGTTCTCTTGGAGCAGAACCAGGGTCTTTGTCCCCCTGCAGATAATCCTCATCCCTGCCATCAGCAGGGACGGGTGGGCTGCAGGGTGCACCATCCCCTCTGCTGTTGCCGTCATGGCTGACCGTCTGTTGTGGCTGTGCCTGCAGGATCACAATGAGTACAACTCCTCCATGGCCCGCAGCCAGACCAACACGGCCAGGATCGAGGGGCTGCGGCCCGGCATGGTCTACGTGGTGCAGGTGCGAGCCCGCACTGTGGCCGGCTACGGCAAGTACAGCGGGAAGATGTGCTTCCAGACACTGACGGATGGTGAGTCCAGGATGGGGGGACAGGGAGGCCAGGGAGTTGTTGCCTTTCCAGCGACAGCTTTGGGCTTTAATTGGGTTAAACAAACTTGTCTCTGCAAACCTCATTCCCAGCGGGCAGCGTGGCGAAAGCCAGGTGATTTACAGCAATGTCTTATTAATCGCCAGCTGGAGGAATAATCTGCTCTAAATCTCTTAGCTCTGTTTTCTCCCCAGCTGTTTCGCTGTGGTTTTGTTTTTCCTGCCTCTGCCCATGGTGGCAGAGACCCCTGCCACCATCTGAGTCCAGCACAGCAGTGTGGGGAGCAGTGGGGCTTGCAGACCCCCAGAGGAAGGATTCCTGAGGGGCTGCCAAGAGCTGCTCTCCTGGGATGCTCTGAGCCATTTGGGCAAAGCTGGAATGGTCAGACCCATCCCTAAACATTGATTCTCCACGCTGAGGTGGTGTGTCAGAGGGAAAGGGACAGCACATGACCTTCACAGCTTCTTCTGGCCTCCACCACAGCGGTGCTGTTGTTCTTCTGGCCCCAGCCCTTCCTCGCACCCACAAACATGGATCGCTTTAGAGGCTGAGATCCCATGGGAGGGTTCTTCATTAATCCCAGCTTTGCAACAAATCTAGAAGTCAGTGAATGCCACAAGGCTCCATTCGTGGTGTTCCTATGCTTCCAGATACTCGGGGAGCTGAAGTCCCTGCAAGAAGCCCCTTCCTTGCCTTTGCTGGCACCATTCCTGCTCCGCTTGGGTGATCCCCATGGATCTCAGCTCCTCTGGCTGTCTTGCTTATTTGCACGTGTGTCAAGTGCCAGCTGGGACAGGAAGAGCAAAACCCTATGGGATGATGGAAGGGAAGGAGAAGGTAATAAACCCCACCAAGTGTCTCAAATATTCAGGATTAGAGAAGCAAGAAGAAAATTCCTGCCTCAAATAAGCAATTAATTGAAATTTAATAAGAGTGGATAGTGTAAATTATTAAATAATAATTGATTGTTAGATGAGAATTTCTCAGAACAGAAGCGGCCTGTGAGAGATAAATCCAGTTGCCTGTAATTAACCACGGAGTAGGAAAGCACAGATAAAAGTGTGCTAAATGCTTTCTTTTGGAGTGAATTTTATTTTAACCCTTGCTGGTAGCCACTAGTACAGCCCAGCAGCCTTTGCTGGGGATGGTTGGAGAGGGAGGTGTTTCAGGAGGAGTGTGGGCTCTACCAGACACCACTCACCCCACGGCTGTGGGTTCCCACACTGCTAACGGTGCAGGGCAGGAGGAAGGGGAGCACATGGAGGTGGCAAGTGGCTTTTTTCAGATTCTTCCAGGCATGTCCCTGTGCCACCCCAGCGTTCACCCCAGCCTGCTGCTGGAGGATGCAGTGGGTGGCCAAGGGGACACGGGGTGGCTTGAGGGGTGCTCAGTGTGAGGGTCGCTGTGGTTGCTCTGTGAAAAGAGTTGGCTCTTCTGTCCCGATGTAAAAGCCCACAAGCTGGCCTGCAGTGAGGGCACTCAGCTTCTCCTGGGCTTCTCTCACAAGGCTGACTGATGTGTGCTGGACTCTCTAATGTCTAAACGGGTGAACTGGTGGTGCAGCCTCCCCAGCTGGTTTTTTGTGGGTCTTTTCCTCCTTTCTGGAATGTGTAGGAACATTTTGTCTCTGAAACTTCGTGTTAAATTTGGTTGAGACAACCAACAAGTTTAAATTTATTGATGGAAGGGAAATCCCAGAGGCACAGAATAAGTCGCCTTGTGAACTGCATCTCTTTGGGTAACTGGGCCCATGCACTTCGGTTTGACTTCATTCCAAGGACCTTTTCTTTCATATTTTTAACCCAAAGTCTGTGTTAACCCAGTGTGACAATCCTTCCCTGTGCAACACAGCACCGATTCCTCAACAAATGCTCCTGCCTGGATCCCCTGTCCCACCACACCAGCACCTATGGAATTAGAGGGGGCATTACAGGACCTTTTCTTAGGAGGCTGCTCTCACCCCATGACCGACCAAGGGAGAATTCACCCCATCCCTCTTGTCTTGCAGATGACTACAAGTCGGAGCTGAGAGAGCAGCTGCCTTTGATCGCGGGGTCTGCAGCAGCCGGGGTGGTCTTCATTGTCTCGTTGGTGGCCATTTCCATCGTCTGCAGCAGGTGGGAACAGGTTGCCCAGAGCAGTGGTGGCTGCCCCATCCCTGGAGATGTTCAAGGCCAGGCTGGATGGGACTTTGAGCCCCCTGATCCAGTGGGAAGTGTCCTGCCCATGGTAGGAGGTGGAACTGGAGGGGCTTTAAAGTCCCTTCTAACCAAAACCATTCCGTGGTTCCTGGAAGGTGGAGGTGGTGAGATGTAGCTGGGAGAGATTTGGGATTGGAGGGGTGGGAAAGGGCACCCTGGCAGCTGGAGAGAGCGAGGAGGTGCTACCACTCTCAGGGTGTTGCTGGCAGGAGAGTGGTCTGGGGCCATCGCCAACCACTGGTTCCTCAAGCCTGGCTGTCTTCTCTCCTCCCAGGAAGCGCGCGTACAGCAAGGAGGCCGTGTACAGCGATAAACTGCAGCACTACAGCACGGGGCGAGGTGAGCGGGGGCAGCGCGCAGGGGTGATGCTCCCACACTGGCACGTGCCCCTCTTCTCCACCTTCAGATGCACACGGTGCGGGTGTGGAAACTCCCAGGGGCAGAGGGAGAGGGGCAGAGCAGCCCTCAGCTCTGTGTCGAGGTGTCTGCGGGGGGTTGCAGTGGTGGAGCAGGGTGAGTGGGAAGAGGAACAGGGGGGACTTGAGGGAAGGAGGTGGATCTGGGGGGACGTGAGGATGTAGTGGGAAAGGGCATGGGGAGAGGATGCAGTGAAGACTCCCAACAGATGAGGGGAAGGAGAGAGGCAGTGTGAAGAAGAGGGATGAGCTCCTGATCTGCAGCAGGCTCTGCCTGGGCCAGGATCTGTGCTGGGCTGCATTTGCCGCTCAATGGACTCTGAATTTTGGGAGTGTAGTCATTGAGGAGGGCCTGGTGACCAGCGTTGCCATTCTCCTGATGCTGGCCCTGCACCCTGCTCTGGGAAGGATGTGTGGCCAGTGTCTGGGGAAGCTTAACTGGCTTTGGGCAGCTGATGCCCTTGGCAATCAACCAGGAGAGCCTGAGCTTGAAGGACTTTTTCCAAAGATGCCTTTGCAGTTGGTGGAACTGTGCACTGGAGTAAACTCCTCCAGCTCCTGGCAAAGCAGCCAGTGGACCATTGTGATCACTGCAAATGATAATAAAGCAGCAAAGCATCAGCTTCAGAGGGTGAGGAGTTGCCTGCCACCCAGTGCCTGCAGGCTTCATGCCCCGACCGTAGGGATGTAAATCCCATTTACACTCTCCTGGAGATGCCTCCCTGGTGGATTTTGCTGCCGTGCAGGAAGAAACTGCCCCTGGGTCCTGGGCATCTGCCTACGGAAAAGGGATGGTGGTGGACAAGGGGTGGGTGGAGGATGGGAGCAGGATAGGCCAGAAGGAGAGGGATGGAGGTGGAACAATCAGCATGGCAGGGAAAACAGGAGGGCTTGGAGGGAAGGAAGAGGTTTGAAGGCAGCCAGGAGAGTGAAGCTAAGCTGGCACCAGCACACTCCTTTGACCTTGCAGCGTGACGGCAAGGCTGTGAGGGCCCATAAACCCCCCAGCAAACGATAAACTATTCTCCAAACATCTCCAGGCAACACTCAAATACAATGGACCTGTGCTTTTCCTCCTCCTTTTCTTTGCATTTCTGCACCATGGGTGGCAGGGGAAGATGTAATTGATGCCTGATGGCTAAACCCCTGTTGGGCTGCAAGTGGACTTTTCCCATTTTCCCTCCTCTTTGGGAACAATTCCCCACCCTGTGTGTGTCCCTGGCTCACATGCATCCCACCCTGTGTGCATTCCCCCCCACCATGCATCCTGAGGTCACCCCGAGCACCCCAAACCCCAGGGTGTTCAAGCCAGGGAAGAAAGCAGCGAAGCAGGTGTCAGGGTTTAGTTTTTAAAGCTGGGCAATGTGAGGATCATTTCCCAAAAACCAGGGTGTTGGGGCCCCTGCCCACACAGCAAAACCCTTCCAAGGTTAGTGAGCCTCCAGGCGCTTGGTTATTGCAGATGCTGGAGCAAAACAGGTGGGAAATTTGTGGCAAGTGACTAATGGAGGAATGAGTGCAGCCACCGGAACAAATCATTGCGTGGTTCCTGGCGTTACAGCCTCCCCACGCAGCTCCACCGTCCCTCCTGGCAGCACCCAGGGATCACTGCAAGGACTTCCCCAGGCGGGTTTTGGGGTGAGATGGGGTCTTTCAAGTTGTAATTTCTCGTGCTTTGTCTCTGCTGCTGTTTTGCCAGGAGCTTTGAGACAGGGGAAGTGGGGAAAGTGCCCCGTTGAAGCGGCAGCGCTTCAGCAAGGAAGGGTTTTTCTCTGTCTGACAATATTTATTCCCAAGGAAAAAGGATGTCGGATGGAATCTAGTGCTGGAGTCAGGGTCACGGTGCAGAGCATTTCAGCTTTTGAAGAATGACGAATGATTCACTGTTGTCTAGGGTAAAGAGTGGCCTAATCCAGTTTCTGAGAGGATCAGGGCAATGTTAAGAGTGTAAAGCTCTCTTTGCATGAGGCTCAGCCTATGGTGCTGCGTGCCCAGCTTTTGCCAGCATGGTGACAATGAGCTGTGGCTGAGCTTTGTGGAGATGAATAATGGTTTCAGGTGCCCTGATCTCGCAAATTTGTATGGGATGGGAAATGCAGGAGTTATGCAGGGAGCCGTGGGTGGGGGTTTCCTGAGCCTGTGGGCAGACCCCAGGGTGCTCAGAGGGCGTTTGAAGACTTGCCTGTAATTGCAGTGGGCAGGATGCTTTGGCATTGTCGTCTCCTTTATTTCTTCCATATTTTGATCAGTGAGTCAGTCCCGCTTACGATCCTGTAAATCCCTTTGTAATCCTGGCTGGAGCATCAGCGGCTCTTGTAAAAAAATTTATGGTGCAGTTAAAGTGCATGAGACAGAGCTGTAATGGGATTTATGAAGTGGGAGATGCACAGATGGCTTCATTGCAGCCTTCCCCACCCGCCTCCGTGGCACAGAGCTTTTGCCCTGAATGCCCCTTTTGGGGACGAGGATGCTCCTGCCTGGTCCCTCCTGAGTCCCGGGGGCCCTGCGAGCAGTTCTCCCTCAGTGGCTGTTCTGTACCATCTGAGCTGCCAGGATCTCACAGCTCCTCCTGAATTGCTTGCCAGCAAACTTGCAAAGCAGCCGGGAGCCGCGTTAGATCCCTGGTGTGGAGCCGCAAGGAGGTGATGCTGAGGTCCATGCATTGGTCTGCACGTTGGCTTTAGAAAGGCTTGGAGGAAGCGCTGGTGTGATGGGATCACAGCCCTTGGTGAGATGCTTGATGGCATAATCAAACACTGCTGATCACCACAAGGGCGAGGTACCTCGAGGAGGAGGACCAGGCAGCTATGTCTGTCCTGCTCTCCTCTAGAGATGACCTTGAGGGGCTGCTACGCCATCCCTGGTCCCCTTTTTGGGGTAAGAAATGGCACAGGAGGCTTGAACCTCAACATGGAGCCCCAGCCCATTCAGGGTGCCTTTATGCCATTGCCCTGCAGCTGTGCCTCCTGGCAGCTCTTCAAACCCCAGGACATCCGAACACAACATCTACAAAGCCATTTATGGAGTTTAGGGTCTGGTTTGGATATTTGCCCTTTGAAAAGGTCAAGAGCCCACTTTCTGCATCTCCGTACGGCATGGCTGGATCCTGCTGCCCCAGATTGCCCCTGTGCGAGAGGGTGCACACTGATGGAGGCTGGCAGAGATGTGGTTTATGGCTCCGTGCAGGCTGTTGATTATAATTGCTGCACTCTGTCAAGTTAGCGGTAGCCACAAAACTATCAGAGGCCTTTTTGGGTAAATAAATATTTCTTTACTAATGCATGTGGCCTCGTAAAGCCCTCACCATAAAGGCAGCGAAACGTAGCTCAAATCTGGAACTGCTCCCCATTGCCGGAGGGAGGAAGAGGAAGGATAATGATGGACGAATCATGGGCAGAGAGGGAGAGGACGGGATGAAATGGAGGGTTTGGTGGAATGGATGAACAAAGAGGATGATGATCTTGTGAAGCTCCACAAGGCCAAGTGCAAGGTCCTGCACCTGGGTCGGGGCAATCCCAAGCACAAACTCAAGCTGGGCAGAGAATAGATTGAGAGCAGCCCTGAGGAGAAGGACTTGGGGTGCTGGGGGAGAAGCAGCTCAACATGGGCCTTCAATGTGTGCTCACAGCCCAGAGACCAACCATGTCCTGGGCTGCATCCAGAGCCGTGGGACCAGCAGGGAGGGAGGAGATTCTGCCCCTCTGCTCCGGTTTGATGAGACTTCACCTGGAGACCTCACCTTATGTACAAGAACAGGCTGAGAGAGTTGGGGTTGTTCAGCATGGAAAGGAGAAGGCTCTGGAGAGACCTTAGAGCAGCTTCCAGTGCTGAAAGGGGCTCCAGGAAAGCTGGGGAGGGGCTCTGGATCAGGGAGTTCAGGAATAGGATAAGGGGAATGATTTTCAGCTGGAAGAGGAGATTAAGCTGAGATCTTAGGGAGAAATGTTTTGCTGTGAGGGTGGGGAGGCCCTGGCCCAGGTTGCCCAGAGCAGCGGTGGCTGCCCCATCCCTGGAGGGGTTCAAAGCCCTGCCCATGGCAGGGGGTGGAACTGGATGGGCTTTAGGGACCCTTCTACCCCAAACTGTTCTGTGGTTCCATGCTTCTATGATAAGGGTCTGTGGAAGTGGTGCATGCATCTGTCTTAATGGATATGTGGAGACTGTGAGGACTCTCCAGTTTTTGGCCACGACACAACTCCTCTCACTTTTCTCTCCCTTTTGCCATTGCTCCCAAATTTCCCATCATAAGGGTCTCCAGGGATGAAGATCTACATTGACCCCTTCACTTACGAGGATCCCAACGAGGCTGTCCGAGAGTTTGCTAAGGAGATCGATGTGTCCTTTGTGAAGATCGAAGAGGTCATTGGAGCAGGTAGGTTTCACTGTCCCTGCTACCCTCAGCTGATCCTGCATGGCCACACACCTGCCTGGAGCAATTTTCTGGGAGTGCACACATGGTCCTTCACCAGGGAACCCTCAAGTAAGCCTCAAGACACATGCATGGGTCTGTTTGTTAGCTGTGCTGCTTTTATTGTGTTTTTTAAAGAACTCTGGTACTTCTGCAAAGAAACAATGAGCTCGTTCTGTCAGGATCAGGCTCAGTGACAGCTGCCCTTTGCTGCTCATCAAGGCAAAGTGGCTGCACACCTGACTTAAATGTAATCCCTCCACAGGCAAATTTTGGCTCGGCAAAGGACAAGCTCTCCTGCTGAAAATGAGAGGATGCTTGTTCTGTATTTTGAATCAGAGGGTAGCAATGAAAACAGCCCAATTATTTTCCATTCCAAGATAATTCATGTGCAAAACAGCAACTGAACTTATCAATGCCAACACCTTGTGTTTGACATAGACCTTAAATGTTGATTCTCTTGTTCAGCAAATCCTTCTTGTGGGGCTTGTAAGAGCGGCTCCAGCATCTGCTTCTGTCTGCGCTGGGCTCTTACCTCGGAAGAGGTAGCAGCAGACATTGCCCCTTTTAAAGAGGACAGGGGAGTAGATTTATAGAGGAGAGCATCACTGAAGTGTTAACTCACTGGCATTTCTCAGCTGGTTGGGTTGGAGACCAAGCAGCTTGAGGTGTTGGTACTATTTGCAATGTTTTATGTGGAGGAAGAGGTGGCAGATGATGCTCTTTCACTTGCAGGGGAGTTTGGTGAAGTGTATAAAGGACGCCTGAAGTTGCCCGGTAAGCGGGAGATCTATGTGGCCATCAAAACGCTCAAAGCTGGCTACTCTGAGAAGCAGCGCCGAGATTTCCTGAGTGAGGCCAGCATCATGGGGCAGTTCGACCACCCCAACATCATTCGATTGGAAGGGGTGGTGACCAAAAGCCGACCAGTCATGATCATCACAGAGTTCATGGAGAACGGGGCCCTGGACTCGTTCCTGAGGGTAAGTTGAAGTCCTCCAGGAAGGTGCAGCATCCTCCCAAGCTTGGGGATGAGTGGCTGTGGTTCCCCAGTGGGGTCTGCATGTTCATCCTGGTGCCTGCTCTTTCCTGTCGCAGCAAAATGATGGGCAGTTCACGGTGATCCAGCTGGTGGGGATGCTCAGAGGAATTGCTGCTGGGATGAAGTACCTTGCAGAGATGAATTACGTGCACCGAGATCTGGCTGCGAGGAACATCCTGGTCAACAGCAATCTGGTGTGCAAGGTGTCAGACTTTGGCCTCTCACGCTACTTGCAGGATGATACATCTGACCCCACCTACACCAGCTCCTTGGTATGTACCTCTCGGCAAGTTTTGGTCTTGCTCAGCATCCCCTGTGCCTGCCTTGCACCCATTGCCAGCTGGACCTGGAAGAACGATGCTCTGTGTATGACCGGAGCTTCTACCATGGATGGGAACATCTCAGGAGGTTTCCCACCACATAGGCTTGTGGCCTGCAGACCCTGGGTGTGGTTCCCACCCATCATCCTCTATTCTCCCCTTTTCCTTCCTCCCTTTTATGAGTTTCCTGCCTTCCTCCTTCCCCAGGCAAGTTCCTACCTTCCCTCCTGCCCTTGGTAATTTCCAGATAAGCCTCTTCCCGCTCCTCTGTGGTGCACAAAGTAATTCCTGGAGAGACTGGAAAGCAGAGTCAGGGAGATCACAGGGTCTCCTGATGACACAACAACAGTGTTTTCACTCCCCTTTACCCAGCGCTCCACATCTGGTCTGCATTTCTCTGCTGGAAACCTGTTCCAGGCATTAATCAAAGAGACAAGCCTAATGGGAGGTCCCCAGCCACCCTTCTCACCCTTAATTCAGTCCTCTGTTGGTCATGGCAGCCCTTGCTCCCCGTGCCTTAGAGGATGCCCCAGCTCCCCACCACAGCTGTCCTCCTGCCTGCCGGCTCTCAAATCCCATAGTGGTGTTATGGATGAACAGAGGAGAAGGGAATGAGCAGCCCATTGACCTCATCTAATTGAGTAATTAGAATAGAGCCTTTGAAAGCTGACTTAGCATTTTGGCCTGGCTGCAGCTCCTCACTCTTCTTCCGCTGCCTACAAGCATTGCCCTGCTCCCTGGAGCTGTCCTGCTCCTGCCTGCACCCATCCTGCTCGCAGCATGCCTTAAACACTTATCATTTATTTTATGCTCAATGACCCCTGCAGTAGCCGCTGGGATGAGGCACATCGTGGCTTTTTCCCCACCTTTAGAGATAAAAGAGATTATCTCATCTGTGTTTTTATTTAATTTTGGTCATAATAGATCTCCCTGGCAGCTAGGAAGTGATGCTGTGCTTGCGATTGCATCACTCTGCCTCCCACAGCAGGTTTTTAGCTCTGGGGAGAAGACAGGAAAAACAACCTAGCAGTTAATTTCTCCATTTGTAGTTATTCAAATCAAATTTTTGTAGCCATTCATCCTTTCGGAGCAGCTGATACTTCGTCGGAAAAGGCTACAGAAAACAATTGTACTGAACGATTTATGATGCAGTTCTGCCCAGAGTGAGACCTGTGCCTGTCTGTGGTTTCCTCCACCCCTTGGCTCTCTTTGCTGTTGTTCTGCAGTGCTTGTTCAGGGAGTTGCCTCTCAGACGTGCTGCCCCTCTGCAGCATCCCTGCCCTCTTGGCACAGCCCTCCCTGTCCTGCCAGGAGCTGGGACCTGCCCTGGCTCGATGGGGTAGCTTGAGAGGCAGAGCCTGATCTTGAGCTTTTAGGAGAATGAGGAGCTCTCTGCTAAAGGCACTTCCCCATTCAGTGCTTTCTAGGCCTCCTTGGGACTTAAAGGTGTTTTGCCTTCCACTCCTAAAGTGGGTCTGGAAGGGCCTTCCAGCAGCTGTGGGAGCTCAGATGATGCCATAGAGGATGCTCTAGGTTAGACCTTGTTGCTGTTGAAGGCCGAGAGATGGGGATACCTGTGGCTCCTTATCTGAGTGTCGGTGTAGTCTTTGTTACCTGGTGTCTCCTTGAGCAGAGTCCTGGGAATGGGCCAGTGATGAGCTGGGTCCTGCAGGGCAGCTAGGGTGAGGAGGTGTCATGCAGAAGTGGCTCCCGAATGGGATGGTCACTTTTGTCTTGCTTGGCTCAGCCCTTTTGTGCAGGTACCAGATAGATTCATAGAGGTGTTTTCAGCTCTTGCCTCCTCGTCCTATTGGGTACCGCCTGGCAGATGCTCAGTGGGGTCCCTGGGGACCAGCGGCCAGAGATGTGCAGGATGACTCCGGCCCTGGCTTGGGGGTGTCTGGCCTCTACTGCCAAGGCTGCTATTTCTCAGCTGCTCTCCCTCTTTCTGCAGGGTGGGAAGATCCCTGTGAGGTGGACAGCACCGGAGGCTATTGCTTACCGCAAGTTCACCTCGGCCAGCGACGTCTGGAGCTACGGCATTGTCATGTGGGAGGTGATGTCGTTCGGGGAGAGGCCCTACTGGGACATGTCCAACCAAGATGTGAGCACTGGGGATGGGTCTGGGGGCATCCACACAGCTCTGGGGAGTGGGCGGAGGGGTTCGTTCCCAGAAGAAAGCCCTGCCTGAATGGCTCTCTGCTCCTTCCCAAAGCCTCACTGAAGCAGCGCTTGGTTTTGGAGATGAAACAGGTTGGTGAGCGAGAGGATGCAAGGAAGGAAATTGGAAAGAAAAGCCAGTGGGCTGGTAATTGGACTTCAGGAAGCTGCAGGGCCTTTGAAAATGTTCAGAGGGTTTACGAGTGGGGAAAGAGCTGTGTTAGTTGCACTGCAGTACTCCGAGGCGATCCGCTGAGATAATGAGTGGCAGCTTTCTGCCGGGAGGAACCGCGGAGTGTGGAGCATCAGAGCAGAGATTAACCTCCGAGAACCCTGGCTCTGAGTGTCTCCTCCTGCTCCCTTTGCTGGTGATCAAGTGGGCTGGCAGCTGCCTTCCCGATACATGGCAGTGCTGCTTGTAGCACCTCTGCCTGCACATGCAGCTCCACTCGGGGATCTGAGCAGCAGGGGTGGCTCAGCCCCAGCTATGGCTGTATTTTTCACTAACAGAGACCTCTGAGCTCCTTGTCCTCACGCGCTACTCCCTCCCCTGCCTCCTTGCAGGTGATCAACGCCATCGAGCAGGACTATCGGCTCCCGCCACCCATGGACTGTCCCGCTGCCCTTCACCAGCTGATGCTGGACTGCTGGCAGAAGGACCGCAACACCCGCCCGCGCTTCACCGAGATTGTCAACACCCTCGATAAAATGATCCGCAACCCGGCGAGCCTCAAAACTGTGGCTACCATCACCGCTGTGTGAGTCTCCCAGTAGAGAGGATGCTCCCGTGTCCACGTCTCACACTGTGGCAAAAGGATTTCTGAGCAGCTCGTGCTGCTGGGGGGAAGGACAGGAACGTGAGTTGTTTGCCAGGCACGGGGGTTTCTGTCTTTGCTCTGCTTGACAGTCAAGCAAAGAACATGCAGTTTTCAGCTGAGCAACAGCAATAATTCTTCGCTATTGATTCATTGTGGCATGTGACCATACAGGCACACTGTCTGCTCTGCCAGCACCTCCTCCCCTGTAGCTCCCGCAGCTGGATTACAACTTGCAGGGCTGCAAAGTGCTGCTTGGCTGTTCCCATAGGCCAGGCCTTCCTCGGGGCTTTCCTTGTCTCAGGCACGTGCCGGGAGCAGGGCAGTGCTGGAGGGAGGGCGCGGAGGGGCGGATTGAGGGGCACTGTTGTGCACCAGCCAGGTTGGCGCAACGCAGTGCCACGACACTGGCCGGGCTTGCCCCCAGCGGTGTGTCCTGTTGCAGGCCTTCTCAGCCCCTCCTCGACCGCTCCATCCCCGACTTCACTGCCTTTACCTCAGTAGATGACTGGCTGAGTGCCGTGAAGATGAGCCAGTACAGGGACAGCTTCCTGACCGCTGGCTTCACCTCCCTGCAGCTCGTTGCCCAGATGACATCCGAGTGAGTTGGGTGCTGCCCAGGGTCGGCTGGGGCTGCGGGAGGTGGGCAGGTTGGTGCCAGCCGTCTGCAGAGGGAAGGGTGTGGGCAGAAGCACCCTGAGTCTGGAGGTGGCCGCGTTCACAATCCGAGGGTCAGCGTGCAGCTCTCTGCCTGCTCTTGGTCCCCCCTCACTCCAGTGATGCTCATGGGGCTGCGCTTGGACTCTGGGGCTGCTCTTCTGCTGAGAGGCGTGGACCAGCTGAGCTTGTCTCCCTCGCCTCGCTGAGAAACAGCAAAACAGATAACACCAATCCTCAGCTGCCCTTGAGGCCCTGGCCCAGGCTGCCCAGGGAAGTGGTGGCTGCCCCATCCCTGGAGGTGTTCAAGGCCAGGTTGAATCAGCCTGGTCCAGGGGGTGGTGTCTCTGTTCATGGCCGGGCATTGGAACAGGATGGGCTTTGAGGTCCCTTCCAACCCAAATCACTCCATGATTCATTCTATGATATCCCTCCATCCATCCTTCTGTCTGTCTGTCTTCCAGAGACCTCCTGAGAATAGGAGTGACTTTGGCTGGGCACCAGAAGAAGATCCTGAACAGCGTCCAGTCCATGCGAGTACAGATGAGTCAGTCTCCGACCTCGATAGCATGATGTCCCCCGTCCGCTGGGGAGGGGCCGGGGAGGGCACACAGCGAGGGACAGAGGTGGGTGGGGGGGAACTGATGGGATCTGTGGGGCAGCATTTGGAATGGAGCTGCCGCTGCCTGGGACTGTGACCGCAGACGAAGGATGTTCCTGGGAGTCGTCTCTAACTGGTGACTTCCGTTCCTCACCCACAGAAGCACACTTACCGATGTCATGGGGAACAGCCTATAAATACATATAAATATGTACAAATCATATATTTAAAAAACAGAACAAAAAACCACAAAGACAACAAACAATGAAGACAAACCAATGTGCGTTGGGGAAGCAAACCCAAACCTGAGAGACCAGACTCCAGTCCCACCACGGGTAAGCAGTGATCAAAACTGAGAAGGAGAAAGGGGCTGTTGGAGAAGGGAGAGGCACGAGGTGGAGCGTCCCGTCTGGAGAAACTGCCTTCCTTTTCTTTTCTTCTTTTGCCCTCCCTCCCTGCCCCGGCCCTCCCTGCTCCCCTCTCTGCTCATGGACTGGGTGGAAGTGTCCTCAGACATCTCCGCAGCTCCTGCCGTCCTGCCCGGGGGCCACTCCGGCAATGACCAAAGGACTTCGCTGACCACTGCATGGGGGATCCGACCCAATCCAGTTAATGTCTTCATATTGAAGAAGAGATGTACCTTCAATAGAAAACCTTGGGTTTGTTTTTTTTTCTTTTTCTCTTTTGCTTGCAATTTTTTTGCAAAAAGGAAAAAAAAAAGGAATAAAAAAAATAATAATAATCCATCCTGGAAATGGAAGGAGGTGTTCCCGTGTGTGTGTGCGCTCGTGCGCATCTGTACCTTGTCAACTCACTGTGGACTCACTGCTTGTCCCTCACTGAAGATCCCTGTTACCCTGCAGCAGTGGCCGGCTGGCTCCCGCCCAGGGGGCGCAGGGGCCTGGGGTTTGTGCTCGAAGCCCCCGGGACTGGGAGGTCGCAGGGACCCACGCGGGGGCGAAGCAAGCGCTCAGCATCCCGCAGGCGGGGAGGAGGATGCGAGGGCTGCCCGGCGGGGATGGACGGGAGCAGAGGAGCTGCTGCACAGTTTTGCCTGGGTTGATAATTGCTGTAGAAGGAGAGAGGTGCTCTGGGGAACGGACTGCTGAGACCTCTGGAGCCCCAGCGAGGCGCAGAAGATGGCTATGGAGGACTTTTTTTCCCCCATCTTGCGGACCTAAGGATTTTGATATTGAATTACAGACTTAGGTTTCCTGGCTTCAGAGGTAGGTCCATTTGTCTCCTGTACCTCTTGTCCATCTGTCCTTCTCTGTATTTTCCTACTGGCTTCCAAAGCCTCTTCTAGCGACTGTTTCCCTGTGTTTAATTTGATTTTTATTCTTTTTCTGTTGCATCATTGGTCTCCTTTGCAAATCAATCTTGTTAAAATTACCAAGCGCGTGTCAGTATTTACACAGATATTGTGGAACTGGGCACTCTTAACTTCCCTCTGTGGATCGTGCCGAGAGTTTATAAAATGAATGAACTCTTAATAAGGCTTTTACTTGGAGGGTTGCGTGTGAGCTGTAAGGATCCGTCACCGCGCTGCTGCTGGCACCAAGCGGCACCCATGTGGCAAGGAGAGCAGTGGCATGGGCGAGCGGCCCAGCTGTGGTGGTGCGGTGGCTCCTACGTGTACAAGAAAACCTGCGTGCCCCTCACGCACCCATCTCTGCCATGGGGATGCCCCATGTCCTCCTGTGCCATGCAGATGCCTTGTGTCTCTGTGCCGTGGGGATCCCTCACGTCTGCCTGAGCTGTGGGTTTGTCTCCTGTCTGTCCTTGCCATGGGGCTGCCCCACACCCACCTGCACCATGGGTTTGTTCTGGGTCCATCTGTGTTGTGGTGTGACCCCATGCTCATCCATGCCATGGAGATCATAGAATCGTAGAATCATAGAATGTGTTGGGTTGAAAGGGAGCATTACAGGTCATGGAGTCCAACCTGCCTGCAGGAGCAGGGATGTCTTTAACCGGATCAGGTTGCTCAGAGCCCCATCCAACCTGGTCTGGAATGTTCCCAGGGGAGGAGCCTCCACCACCTCCCTGCACAACTTGTGCCAGTGCCTCCCTACCCTCTCCAGATTTTCTTGCTGCCACCAAACCCAAGGGGACAAACCCTTCCTCTGTCCATGTGTCTTCGGTGTGAGTGTTGTCCCCTGTGCTGAGGCCGTCAGGGTGTTCTCTGACTGGGGGGACCAGTGCTTGGCTCAGGAGACTGGCGGCTGACACCACCAGCAGATGAAGAACCCTGCTGATGGGGATGCTCCTTACACTGCCGATTTAATTTCTTTAATCATCTGAGGAAGAGGCTCCGCCAAAGAACAGGAGCTAACGAGATGCAGGAATTAGCTTGTTTCAAATCACTGAACTCCCCCCAGAGAAAGAGGCAGAGAAAAACACCCCTTGTTTACAACAGCAGGGACTGCTCCGCGTCCTGTCTGATAGACGATCGCTAATACCTCTTGGGATACTCACAGCCCAAATCTGTATTCCAGGATATTTTCAAAGCGCATCCAACATGCAGATGGAGTGGGTGCCGTGCATGCTAACTCACCACCTCGCCACATTGATATTCGCTGCCAGTGAAGGATCCTTTGTGGGTTTTTTTTTATGATTTCTCTTTTATTAGAAGGAAGCTAAAGGCATTTAAAGAAACGAATGACAGCGACACAGGCTAAATATCAAAACTCCACCTTTACGACTCCCCTGCTGTACCTCGCCCTGCTGCACAAACACCTGTGAGGCAGCTGGGCTGGAGGGACGATGCGACAGCACCACAGCCCTTTGCTTTATATTGGAGGCTTTATACTGGAATTGAGTCCTGCCCATCCAAGCGCAAAAGACTGGAGGACCCCTGTGTGGATAAACTAGCTGTCCAGGTCCTTGGATGCTTTCAGAGATGCTGAGTCCTGCGACTGAACCACCTTGGTTTGATTTCCAGGAGCAGATGATGCTCATCGCCTTTCCTGCCTTGTTACACCCTGACGATGGCCAACTTGGACCAGTGCTCACCTGCTTTTCTTTTTGGCTGGAAATCAAGGAAAATGGAGCCATGCTGCAAGTTGAGGGCTGCCCTGGTGCTGGGTGAGGCTGCCGATGGCGTTGTCCCTGGAGGTGATGCCTTCCAGACTAGGAGGGCCCACCTCTTCCACCCCAGTTCTGCACTGAGCAACGATGCCTGGATGCTGCTGCTCACCCAGGTCACCTTCAAGTGAGCCCACCTCACACTTGCTCCTGATCCCTTTCTTTCATGGAAACGTTTTGGAATTCTCTGTTCCTTTGCTACAATTCTACAATTCCAAAACCTCAGTCCTTCTGTATCTTTTTAAGGGTTGCTTCTTGCATCTGGCTTGGCTTGGCTTTGTCTTTTTTGCAGGTTGCGTTACATCAAAAAGGGGACTTTTTGCTATAAAAATGCTGCTCCAAGCTTGGTGCAAGGTCTTGGTGTGAGAACCGATGGGCAGGATTCATGTCTGGAGCAGGTCTTGCCAACTGGCTTCAAACTGCCCTCTCTCTTCTGCATCCTCCAGTGCAGCCTTGTGGTGTTGCCTCCTCATCCCCCAAAACAATCCCCCTTGGCAATACAGCTGCACCGTTCCCTGGGCTTTGCCACGTCTTTTGTACAGCCACGTCCCCGTTGGGATGCGCTGCGTGTAGTGCAGGAGGCAGCCGCTTTTTCAATAGCAGTAATTAAAATGAGATGTTGTGCTGCCAGCGAAGGTAAGCTCAGCCCCTCGCACATCCAGGGCAAGAGCGAGCTTTTGAACGTGGAAGAGGAACGGGTGTTAATAGCATTATTATGTCCTTCTTTCTGGAGAAAAAAGGAGTGTATTTTATGCCATTTAATGACCTTCAAATTAACAGTTCTTTGAAAGCACTTATGTATATTTAATTTTAAATGTTGCTGCATGTCAGAGCGGGGCTTGCGATGAAAACAGCAGGCAGCCAGTTTTTAAATAAGAACAAGCTCAGACCATTTTTTCTGAGCCTGCCAGCCTTTGGTGCTTGCAGTCCTCCTTCCTGAGGAGACAACAGGGCTGTTATTCCTCTGTCCCTCTTCTCTCCTCCATCTCTGCTCCAGGAGCTTCCCATGCTCAAGCCTGAGCCCTGCAGGATCTCTTCTTCTGCTGTCTGCTCCTCCATGGGGTGATGGCATCTTGGCATCTTCTTGATGAGCCGGCGTGGAGGATGCTGCTCCGAGTTGTTTGGGTCAGAGGGAGGGAGGGGTTGTTTTGGGGTTGGGTTGCAAGGTCCTATCAGTAAAGGTGGCGGCTAAGGACATCCCCATGGGAGCCAGCGGGGCATCGCAGCTGGCCCATGGCCTAGAAGTCATCAGGCATCACATATGAAGGTTATTCTGCACCAACTCGCCACCAACACCGTTGTTCTATGATGGGGACAGCCACATTTGCATTCGTTAGGGTCTGAATTAAAGCTTTTGCTTTGATCCATAAAAGCTGCCAATATATTTGAGTCACTCTATGTTCACTTGGAAATCGTTACTCTTAAGCATTGAATTTCACTTTAAAAAAAAGAATCAATGGGTTCCTAAGACAAGGAATGGATTTACAGACCCTGTGGTGGATTTTCAAGTTCTCAGAAGTGTGCATAGTTCCAAGGTCACCCGTCCTGTCAAACTGCAGGTGGAAAGGCGGGTGCTTGGGGCCAGGGTTTCTCAGCTCATTCAGGTGCTGTGGAGGCTGCTGCAGGGACATCACCAGGTCCTAGCAGACCCCCAACAAAGGGAGAGCAAGGAGAGGAGAAATCGGCTGTGTTGCTGGGCGAGGTGCCCGTGGATGGGGTGGCCCTGCCAGTGGCAGAGGCAGGATAGTGCTGAGGATTCCTGGTTCATCCCTGGAGGGAAGTGCTGGAGGAGGTTAATCTGAACAAACCGGCTGTGTGTGTCTGAAATGGATTAGCTGAACTCTGCTCGTTCCCAAACAGACGGGCCCTTTTGGGGCGGGTGTGGAAGTGGCTTAGGCAAAAAAATCTACTTAAGGCTGCGTTAATTCTAGATAAGTGTAAGGGGATTAATGCCTATGCACTAAAAAAATTAATTGGAATGAATTTTTCTCCATGTCCCCAAGTAAAGTAGGCTTGGCAGCTTTCCCTGTCTATGGCCCAGGCGGTGGCTTTCCCTTCTCTGCTCTCCCATCCCGGCACATTGCCCAGGAGCTGACAGCATGGTGGGGGTGACCCTGCACCTCTCTCCATGATTATCCTCAGGGGCCTCATTAGGGAACTGAACCCTTGTGCGAAGGTGGGGAGAGAGGGCAGGAAAATTATGGTTGCCATCAGCGCAATTATCAATGATAATTAGCACAAGGAGGGATGGATGGCGGGGGGTGCAGACCATGCTGAGCGTTCTCTGAGGAGCAAGGTGAGGCTTGTGTTGGAAACAGGCTGGAGCTTCGTGGGGGCTCGTGCAGGGAGGTGACTGTGAAACGGGCACACGTTAGTCACACCAGTGATCATCAGTGATGCAAGGGCTGGAGCAGCTATGAGTAGAGGGTGTCGGGGTTGTTCAGCCTGGAGAAGGGAAGGCTCTGGGGAGACCTTAGAGCAGCTTCCAGTGCTGAAAAGGGCTCCAGGAAAGCTGGGGAGGGGCTCTGGATCAGGGAGGGCAGGGAGAGGATGAGGGGAACGGTTTTGAGCTGAAAGAGGAGAAATTGAGATGAGATCTTGGGAAGAAATGTGGGGAGGCCCTGGCCGAGGTTGCCCAGAGCAGTGGTGGCTGCCCTATCCCCGGAGGTGTTCCAGGGCCAGGTTGGATGGGGCTTGGAGCCCCTGATGCTCCATGGCAGGGAGTGGGACTGGATGGGCTTTGAGGTCCCTTCCAACCCAAACTATTCCATGATTCTGTGGTCACTTTAGTTCTTTATTACCCCCTGACTTTGGCTGAGTTCCTTTCCCACTCCACAGCACGGTGTTTTGGGGAGGTGTCCCTGTCCCACAGTCTGGGACTCAGGCTCCCAGCTCCTGATTGGGGTTGGTGCCTGTGTGCCTGGGTGGGGATGGGGCACTGGGAGGTCCCAGGGCAGCGGCATGAGGTGTGACTCCCCTCGCATCAGGGGTTGGTGAGGGCAGCTGCCGGGTTTGCAGTGCCGTGTGTCTGGCGACCGATCGAGGTGTTGGCTGCCCCATTCCCGTGAGCGCCCACATCCCCCCGTGCCGTTCGCTCCCCTGCGGCCACGCTGATGCTGAGGACACCGTCCCTTTCTCATTTCACTGGTGTGGCCTTCTTACTGCTGTGTGTGTCACGGCGACACTTAGAGGCTGAGATGAAGGCCCTCTGCGCTGCTTCATGGGGGCTCCATCCTGGAGCCCTGGGGGGAGCAGGTGCAATCAGCGATGCCCACCTGGGGATGCTCAACCACCCTGCGTCTCCCTGTTCTCCTGTCCCTTGGAATCAATCCTTTGGGAGTGGCTCAAATCATCCATGGCTGCATAGATGTGGCAGTTCGGGATGTGGTTTGGCGGGCACGGTGGGGTTGGACTCTGATCTTGGAGGTCTTTTCCAACCTTAATGGTTCAGTTATTCTGTGGGAAGGGGAGGGCTGCAGCTGCCTTCGAAAGCTGAGCTGGCAGCCGCCACCAAAAACCTCCAAACCCTTCCTCAGCTGGGCTGCTGCAGGCAGGTTGGGCGGCTGTGGCTGGAGCGGCTGGGAAAGGCCGTGGGGCGAAGGTGGTGGCAGAGCCGGGAGCAGCGCCTGAGGCCAGAGCCGTCGCTCCACTGAAGCTTTAATGTGGCTGAACCTGCAGTCTGTACAAACCACTGGTGCCCCACGGACTTGGGTGCAGCCACCCAGATTTACAGTGGTCCCTGGGGACCCATCCGGCTCAGCAACTTGTTCAGCATTGTCTGCTGCATCTGCTGCCTTTTGTAAAACATTATTTTTATTCCTGTTGTCACTTTTTTCCTGCTGTTCTGCTGCCATTGGTGTTAATGGGAGCTGTGAGACCGAATCCCCAAGCATGGCACAAAAAATAGACCCCCATGCATGAGAAATGCATGGCGATGTCTTTTCCCCTAGCCAAAGTTCTTTTTATTTTTGGAGATAATCTCAGTTTTTTTGACCCTTTCTCACAGGCTCATTTTCCTGCCAAACTCTAAATTAGAACCGTGGAATCATTAAGGTTGGAAAAGAT
Source organism: Clamator glandarius (assembly GCA_033459285.1). Classification (NCBI taxonomy): domain Eukaryota; kingdom Metazoa; phylum Chordata; class Aves; order Cuculiformes; family Cuculidae; genus Clamator; species Clamator glandarius. The sequence goes on along the minus strand of JAUNZM010000325.1, from coordinate 865,761 downwards.
CTCTAAGATCTTCAGGTCCAACCATCAGCCCAAGAGCACCACATAGAATCATATTACTAAACAAAAGTTTCATTACTCCCTAGGTCTGCTAAAAAAACCTGATTTTCATTCAGGAGAACGATGGTTTTCAATAGGAGTGAAATGTCAGCCACAGATGGAGCTGGTTTCTGAAAGCCTCGGTGCGTGCAGAGGCACCGGGACGCCTGGCGGTAATTACGCCAGCGAGCTCTGGTTATCGGTGGCCCAGCAAAGGGACACAGCGGTCAATTGCTTTGTTATTTAATGTGGTGCCTTATGCTTCCAAGGTGCAATTGTATATTAAAAGCGTCTTTGCCTCTCTGAAGCGGCTAAATAATGGGACTCTGCTGCTGCCTGGCACTTGTGGGTTGCAGGGTGAGAAAGAGGTTCTCCTGGGGCTGCTCCTTTGGTTTGGAGACCTCCTGTTTCCACTGTCAGTGGAGAAAATGAGGGGGTTTTGTTCTCTGGGAACAAGGCATTTCTTGGTGTGTGGTGGTTTGCTCCCACTTTAGACCTGGGGGTGCTCATGTTGCAGTGTGATGGGGGAAAACCAGCATCTTCACTGCTGGGAAACATAGCAACCCACTCACCCCCCAAATCCAGTCTCAGCCTCTGCTCTCCGAAGCATCTTGGCTTCACAAAGAAATGCATCTTCCGTTCCTTCTGCCCCGCCAAGGAAACACTGAGAGCTTTCAATGCAGTTGTCACTTTTCTGACAGCGTAGTAATTAATCGCTGCTTTTTATGGGGGGGGTTTTGTGAGGCTGTCTCTACTATGAGATGTCTTTTGGTTTTGGAGGGTGCAGTCCCACAGCTGCGGGGTGAGGGGCTCAGCGTCACGGGGGCTCGGCTGTGAAGGAGCAGCCTGCTTTCTGGGGGACATGCTGCTTCTCCAAGCACAGAACTTGCTTATTCTCACCTTCTGTTCCTTTCTCTCCCTCTTGCCTTGCAGAGGTGTCAAGTGCAGCATTACAGCCGGGCAGCAGCACCAGAGAGGGGATTGAGAGCGCTCCCCCTGCCACCCCGAGGCGATGACTCGGGAACTGCGGTGTGCCCCATGCCAGCCAGCCATCCCCCGTCCTGTACATAACCAGTGAGATGTCTGTAAAAGATTTCACCTCTTGTAATTTTTTTTGCCCTTCTCCCCCCATCCCCTTCCCCAATTTGTTGATTGTGTTGAAATTGTCGGCGTTTGTAACAGTAACTTTCAGAGAATATTGTACTAAAGAGAACATTGCACTCAATAAAAATGATGAAATAAGCCTGCACCCTCTCCTTCCCTTCCCAGGGGCAGCTTTTCAGCTGCTGGGCTCTCTTCAGCTCAGAGCTGGGTGAGTATTTGCCATGAATATTCATTGAGGGAACTAGCAGTGCTCCTTGACTTACCTCGAATTTTGATATCTATCAGATCTGGCTCTCTGGTTTGTAAATTAAGTGACTATTCTCAGCAGTCCTTGTCGGAGGTTGCTTGCTTCAAGAAAGCCAGGAGAAGGAATTTTCTTGGCACAAGTTTTTCCGCAAAGTGTATTTCAAAGCCCTGACGTGCAATTGCTCAGGGAAGCCACACTGGAAGTGCTGACTGGGATGAAAGTGCTGTCTGCACCAGGGAGCACGGCGGCTCTTCGCTTCCCGAGTCTTGCTGGAGCCTGTCTATTCAAAAGCTGATGCTCTGCCTGAACCTGCTTGCCTTAAGGATTGTTCTAAATGCTTGCAGGGGAGTGGATTCTTCCCTCTGCACTGGCTGCGCTTGGGCATTTATCCAGTCCATCCAGGTGATGCTCCCTGGGGAGCTGACCCTGCCGCACGGAGTGACTGCAGCAAACGTCCTCCTGCTGCCAATGTGGGCTAAAAGGGGAGAGTTTTGTAAGCAGGTGGGTTAGGAAATATGCAACTACCCCCCAGGTGTTTTGGATTTGGAAAGAGGAGCTTTTGGGGAGAGGTTTGGAGGTGGGGCAACTGGCTTCCCTTGCCCTGTGGTTTAGGGGTGATCTTGAAGGGAGGGAGGTGTCCGCCAGCTCAGCTGTAGGTGAGACTGGCACATCCTGAGGTCTTGCTGCCCTGTAATTCTCAGCTCAGTGGTATTGCTGATGTGGGGCTTTCTCACGGCTGCTCTCGAGACATCCCTTATCACTGCAGCTCCTGAAAGGAGGTTGTAGCGAGGTAGGTTTTGGGTTCTTCTCCCAAGTAACAAGGGATAGGATGAGAGGAGATGTCCTCAGGTTGCACCAGGGGGATTTAGAGTGGACATCAGGAAAAATTTCCTTACTGACAGAGTGGTGAAGCCCTGGCAGAGGCTTCCCAGGGCAGGGGTGGAGCCTGGAGGGGTTCGAAGAATGTCTAGAGGTGGCACTTGGGACCATGGTTTAGCAGACACGGTGGGGCTGGGCTGATGGTTGGAGTCAGTGAGCTGAGAGGTCTTTTCCAACTTTAATGATTCTGTGGTCTTTCTGAGTTGTTAGTACATGTCTGGGAGTCCTTAAGATCTGATGATATTTTTTTTGCTATAGGGTCTTCAGAACAAGTGGGCTTCACATCCTTGTGGTGATGGCTCCAGGTCCCTGCAGGCAGGACTCAGCTGTCCTGGGCTCAGTGAGATTTGTCTCACACTTTGTGTGCAGGGCAGAGCAGTGTGCCCGGAGTAACTGGAGTTTTTTGAGTGTTTTGGGTTGTTTTTCTTACCAAGCCCATCCTAAGAAATGAAACAAGAGCCATAAAATGCATACACCTGGATGTGCAGGAGGCCAACGGGCAGTGGCTTACACAGGGAAGAGCTGAAGTTGTTTGAGCATCCTTAACTGAGCAGATGATACTTAATTTAACGGGCTACCTGTGTGCTTTGATGGAATATTCATGTTTCTTGGATCCTCTGGGGTCTGGGGTGCAGAGAGAGCATATCCTTTACGCAGCTCGCCCAGAGGTTTCCCTGTTAAATAATCAGAAGACATTTACAGGCAGTGTTTAACATTCCCAAAGCATCTTGGCTGGGAACAGCCTTTTTGCAGGGTCTGGCGGAGCGCTGCTGACAGTTTGATGGCTTAATGGGGCTCTGAAGGGTGGCTGGGAGCGTGGGGGCTCACTGATCCCAGAGCTGGTCGGCAGAGCTGGGGCTGCTCTCGCTGTGCCACTGCCAGTCCCGCGCCAGATGCCGGTGGAGCCTCCCCTCGCTCATATGGGGTTTACAGCGTCAGGCTCTGCCCTGTAGGCTTTCATTCCCGTGGGGCTATCACGCCCCAGCTTTGCCGCATCCCAGCTGGAACGAGAGTGTATTTACCGAGACCACACGGCATCCACAAAACTTTTCCTGAGCTTTGCCTATAGACGTGGGCGGCTCACAGCCAGAGCAGGGACCTGGTCTGGAGTGAAAAATCTTTCTGTTGTGGCTCTCAGGGTGGAGAAAAGGAAGCAGCACGTTGGCTCCAGTGACTCCGCAGCAGCTCCCGGAGTTTTCGATGTGCCCAGTGCTCTGGCACAGCAGCCTCAGTCACTGTCGGTAGTGTAACTCCTGGCTCACCCGACCGCAAACAGAGGGTTGAGCCGGGGCTGGTCTCGACATAGGGTGAGGAGGAGGAGGAGGATGAGCGCTGCCAGCCTGTTACGATGCTCTGTGGGGCGCAGTGGGGACTGCCCTGTGGAATTCACCAGGGGAGTCTGGTGGTAAATGCTTGACCAGGGGCAAGATGCTACCTGCAAAGAAGACATGGGGCATGGCTCTGGCCTGAGGACAGCCCTGGCCCCGGGGAAAAGACGTTTGGGAAGGTGTTGGATGCACAAAGAGACGTGGCAGTTAAGGAGAGGGGGGCTGGAGATGTGCACAGCCCCCAGACCTATGCCATCTCCCCTCCTTCCCACACTTGGCAATGAAAGACAAATAAAATACAAGCCCAAGAGGACTATAGGCTAAATTGTAATTGGAGCAATATGGGCCGATTATAAAGTTATGTGCCAACCCGCATTAAATGGCAGCATCTGCTGGAATTATTGGAGGTGCCTCAGCGCCTATTAAAAGTGCGAGGATTTTCCTGGAGGACAAGCCAGGCGGGCTGCAGCCTGAGAGCCTGTGCTGAGCCGAAAGGGCTCAGATGGAGCCGAGCTGAGGCTGCTCTTGTGTTGAAATCTCCCCCGGGTGCTTTGGGAGAGGTTTTTGGGGGATGCTGTCAAGGAAGCCACCTCCTGTCCCCAGCCAAACTGCTTGTCTCTGTTCATCAGGTCACACCGCATCCTCCTCCCAAGCAACATGCACATGTACGTGTGTGTGCATGCAGAGCTGCACACATGCACAGCTTGCATCCTCCCTGCACCCCAAGGTGCTCAGAACAGGGCAGGGTTTACTCCCCTTAATCGCTTTTAGTTGATTTCCAGTAACTGCCTCGATTAAGCCTGTATGGCCATCCCCAAAGCCACCCCCACGGCCGGGAATCAAAGCCCCCGCCCAGTTTCTAAGCTGGTTGGGCAACCCATTGATGCAATTGCTTCTGCTCAGACTCTGGTATGAGGCCATCTGTGCATCTCTGCGAGGGGATTGCCCACAGCATTGTCTGTGCCAGCACCCCGGGTGTGACGAGCAAAGAATGAGCAAATAGATCACAAGAGCTTCAACTCGCAGCTCCTCTCCTCTGCACGGGATGGCTCTGGGCATTTTGCCTGAAGCTCCCAGTAAGATACTCTAACTGGGCAAAGGGTGCACCTCCTGTGATTCGAGCAGAAGAGAAGGCAGCTTTAAGCCTCTCCTCTGCTGCGAGCTGGGCTCCCCTGCCCCACCAACAGTGGTGCAGGATGCACCCATCTGGCCCAGAGAGGGCTGCTGATGCTCTCTCCTCCAAGGTGCTGATGTTAACCTGGGTGGAAAACTGTCTCTGCTGTCACCCCAGCCTTGGGGACTGTCCCTGGACTTGGGGAGGGGGTCAACTTCAGCCCAATTCCTGCAGGAGCAGCACGCCAAGCCCTTATTTCTGGTTCTACAGAAGCAGGGGGACTGAAGGCGGGGGCTGAGCAAGGGACTGGTTGTATGGCTGCACCCTCCCTGGCACAGGCTGCTGCCCACTCTCCAGCCAGCTGGCACCAAAAGAACATGGAAAGCACAACCCTGGCCTCTCCAAACCCTGAAATATCCCTGCTCCTGGCCTGGCGCTAGGAGATGGTCATTCATTACCTGAGCCGGGAGGACGTTTTGCCCTCCCTGGACCTCTGCCACCCTCAGCACACAGTGCTGGAGCTGCTCCCAAGCCTTTTATCTCCTGGCACCACGCGCAGCCCATGCATTATTTACCACGTGCCTTCGCGGCACAGCGCCGCACGCAGAATTATTCATTTCCCTCGTGGGCTTTTTCCAGGGCTCTCTAATCAGAGTTGCTCAGTTCTTTATAAGCACTAATGAATTTATTTCCCGATGCCCTTATGAGGGAGATGGGATATTTTATCTTCTTTATACACAGTGAGTTCGAGTATGGATTTGGGGACTTCAAAGCCAGGCAGGCCCCCCGGGAGCCCAGGAGCAAGGTTTTGCCACAGGCTGGATGTGTTTGTGCACCCTGCAGTGATTGCTCACTGGTGCTGGGTGGGTGATGGGCACCGTGGTGCTGGCCGCTGATGCTGGTGGTCCCTCCTCATCCTTCCTCCCAGCAGCACCTTCCTCTCCTCTTCCCCACGTGCCTGGGCTGTGAGACTGGCCAGGGAGGTGGCAGCTGGGTTCTGGTACTGCCAAACAAATGTAGAAGCATCCAGCAGCAAGTGGAGAAGATCTGGACTGGTGCATGCCCAGTGCCAAGATGAATGGAGAGTGTCTGAGCATCCTTCCCTCCAGCCCCCTGTAAAATACAAACAAACACCTTTTCCCTTGCTGGAGCCTGGGCTCTGGGGAATTCAGGGGCCAGCCCATGGCTGTGGTGTCTCCGTGTCACAGCTGTTCTGCCAGCAGCACCCGTGATGCTCCCCGTGATGCTCCGTAGCTCCAGTGCCCACCCTGCCTCTCTTGGCAAAGCCACCTGTGAGACGCTGCGCTCAGTAGAGCAGAGGCGCCCACGCCGATGGCCGTGACAAGCAGCAATTATCGCACTGACAAAATAAAAGTTTTGAGTTGTTTAGCAAATATTTTTGAAGCCCCGATATGGCAGCAGAAGTGGGCATAATTACACATAAAAATGTACCTCCTTTATAGTCTTTTAATTATCTACTCAGGTGAACCGTAATTTGAGGGGAAAAGCTTTAAATCTGTTCATTTCTAACAATAAAAAACTGAGATGAGAGAGCGTTATTTTACTGTAATTAAGAGAAGAAACATCTGGATGGATGGGCCAGAGAGCAGGGATCTGCGCTGCGCTCCAGAGACCTGGGGCCCTGTTCCCTTCTCTGCCAGCACCGCTGTCCTTTCTCCGGGCTGGGCTGGACACGGACACCATGGCAGCAACACGGATCGTCCTGTGGTGCCAGTGACTCGAGTTGTCAGCCTCGCCCGGGACAACCTGCCTGCTGGCACTGGCCGCGTGAGGCCACCCCGGCCTTGTGAGTTGTACCCGGGGAAGGGGATGGGGAAGGATGAGCCAGCTCACAGGGCAGTGTCCATGGGGAGAGATCCCACAGGAGAGCTTGGGATCGGGGGGACTGGGAAGCTGAGAGGGTGCACTAGTGACGCTGCAGCTCCTTGGTACGTAGCCTTTGTTCATCTTCCCTCTTCCCACTATGTGTTCATTTTACTCACTGGGTCCATCTTGTCTTTTGACCTGGGACCCCTTGGGGTGCAGGCAGGCTGGGCGCCTCCCCAGGCCTTGGAGTCCTTGCTGGGGACGAGGTGCCCCCGCCCTGAGGCAGCGGCCGCTCCAGGCCGAGTCCCTCACTAAATCCAATTCCAGGGCCCGGCCTTCTGCCGGCATTGTCAGACCTGAGGCATTTACCCGAGACACCTACTCGAGACATTAACTACTGATTGCTTCCTTCTCCCTCTGCCACTCCAATTTCTGAGCTGCTGCCAGGTGAGGCACCTTTTAAAAGCCGTTATTTCCACCCAGCCTGCTGTCACGCGCGGCTTTCTGAGAGAGGAACGAGTCCCGAACTTTATTTTTCTTACAATGGCTCCTCTCAGCCCCACATCAGATCAAAACCTGGCTCTTTTGGGCTGTGCACCCCACAAGTGTGCTACTGGATGTTAGGAAAGATTTCTTTACTGGAGGAGTGGTGAAGCCCTGGCAGAGGCTGCCAGGGTGGAGTTTTCTGGGAGCAAAGCTCCAGCACAAGGGGACGAGATGACTTTTCCAGGAGGCTGCAGGCCGTTTGTCCCAGGGATTCTGCAGGAACTCGTGTGAGACATGCAGCTCCCTGTGTTGGCACCTCTCGAGGGTGCAGCTTGAAAGCAGAGGCAGCCAGGCTGTTTTTAGCCCTGCACATGCTTTCCCAGGAAGACAGAAGGGCCTTGCTGCCTGTCTGTGCTGCTCCTGTCAGCGTGAATGTCAAGCACTTCACAAACAGAGGCATTAAATGTCAGATCCTGTCCCCTACAAGTCCTGCTTGTAATTTCAGTGCTCAAACATGCTCAGTGGTCATCTTGTTCCCAGTTCCTTCCTCTGATAAGCAGTGTCTCTCATACCACAGCGTCTTGAGGCAAGGCCCCAGAGCAGTGCTCTTAAAACCCTCTTGGCCCTCATCCCATCCCATCCCATCCCATCCCGTCCCGTCCCGTCCCATCCCATCCCGTCCCATCATCATCCCATCATCATCCCATCCCATCATCATCCCATCCTATCCCATCACATCATCATCCCATCCCATCATCATCCTCTCTCCTTGATAGTGGAAAATGCTTAGGATCAGACCCTCCCTGGCCCTCTGCTTTGGGACCAGTGATGTGGATTTTCATGGTCCCCGTGACTGTGGTGTCTCCCTGTGCTGGTCCCTTTAACCATCAGTCCGAGCCTTCCCTCGCAGCTGTGTCCCAGCCAAGCTCCTCAGGAGCTCCAGCCTGCAGCTGAGCTGCTCTTGCTACAGGGTCTCTGGGGTGGTTTTGCTCTTCCTCTTCTCAGGTAAGTAAGATTGGGCTGTGTTCCATTTCTCACTGCAAACTGACTTGTGGCTTCCCTCCCTTCTTGGTGTTTTTTCCTATTAATTCTCTGTACTTGCTGTTATTTTGGATAATGTGCTGCTCGGGGTGGCCCAGCAGGGCTCTGATTCATGTCCTTAGGGAGAAAATGAGGCTGCCCTGTTCCTATATTATTGCTTCCCCCTTGGGGTACACCCAGTTACCGTGCCAGTCCCTTTCCACACCTGGCACTGAGAATAACCCCTGTAAGCTGCTGGTTTTCTGATTGCTTGTCCTTGATGTAAAAGCTTTCCCTCAGGAACAAAGAATGTACCAGCTCTGAATGCACAGGTGACATAAAATGCTAAGCTTGATTCCAGTTGAGATGGGGTTTCTCATTTGCACTATGGCATTGACACAGTAAAAATAATACATAAAATACACATAATAAATTAAAGCAAATATCATATACTGGTTCCTGGAAATTTGGAACTTGCTGCATGCTCAGTGCAGGCGAACAAGATGCATTTTAATAATTACAAATGAACCTGTGGCCAAAAGAGCTTTTTTGGAGCACACCTGGAGCGAATGCTGATGCTGCTGCTCCCGCAGAATGCTGATAATCCCATTTGCTGGTGCATTAGAGCTGATTTAAGGGTAAACAATAGCTTCCATCTGAATTTGTTTTACAACCTATTGATGTAACAGGTACCCTTCTGCTGTTATTGAAATATTTGTAAATATTTTACCGGACTTTCACACTGCAGTTGTTATTATTATTTTTTTTTGAGTTTTATTATTTATGTCTTGTGAATTGACAGCAACTGTGTTCACCCTCTGCATAACCCAAGGAGCTCATGGTTGTTCCCCGCTCTCTGTCCTTTGTTGGAATGATTGTTCTTCCCACAGTGGCTGCCGTGTTGTTTGTAAGCTTATTTTAGGCTCAGTTGTGGGGATTAGCGATAACACTGCCTATTGTGGGAAGGTTCATATTATTTAAAATTGGAACTGGAACAAAGGCAATTCAACTGTGGTTCCTCGCTGAATGGGTAAAATGGCATTTACTGACACTGTCTGGGGAACACAAGGTATGAGCTGAGTTCCTGCACATCTTGGGGCCAATGGAAGGAGTTAAACAAGAGCCTGGGCAGAAAGGGAGAATGGCTCTTCCTTGGGTTGCTCCTTTTGTGATGGCTGTTGATGCCTCGCTCAGTGCTGCTGTTGACCTGTGGGTCTCCAAGCAGCTGGTGCAGCAGGAAGGGGACATGGAGATGTTTCAGTTTTAATTTCTCTTTCTGGCTTGCAAAAATCTTCCAGGATGGCGGGGTCTTGGGAGCATTTCAACAGGTCTATGCTGTCAGCTGGAATGGGGCCAGGGCTGCTCTGATAGCTGCAGCTGGCTTCATGCTCGTGACCCTTCTGTAGCTGGACTTCTGCTAAGCTGAAAGAGGCAGCTCGAGCTGGCAGCCCCTTCCTATTCCTGCATGGCCCATAGTGTGAGGGCTCTAGCAGGACATGGAACTGCTGCAGCGAGTGCCAAGGAGACCATAGACATGATCCAAGGGCTGGAGCACCTCTGGTCTGAGGCCAGGCTGAGAGAGCCTGTTGTTCAGCCTGGAGAAGTGAAGGCTGCGGGGAGACCTTAGAGCAGCTTCCAGTGCTGAAAGGGGCTCCTGGAAAGCTGGGGAGGGGCTCTGGATCAGGGAGGGCAGGGACAGGACCCAGGGCAGCATCAAAATCCAACACTCCACACGCCCTGTGTGGCAATGCTGACTCCTCCTTCAGGCTGGGAGATGCCCCAGACACTGCTGGTCCATAACCTGCCCATCCTCCTCCTCTCCTTCCCCAGCAGGAAAAGGAGCAGAGAGCGTGGGGTGTGCGTGTGTGCGCGGGGGGCGGTGAGAACCTCCAGACACACAAAAGCTGCAGGAACCTCCAGCAGCTGTAACCCTGGCAACTGTGTCTCAGGATTTGAATGTAATTATACCTCGAACGTGATAAACACTCTGAAGGACTCCTTATGTGGAGATCATACTAAACAAGTCTTTGAAATTACCCTCATCAAATATTGATAGAGAGAGAGTTTAAGAAAGAAAAAGGGAAAGGGAGAGAAAAGGCGAATTCCTGCTCTTGCCCACGGGCCGTGGGTTAATGGGGATCTGTTGGTTTATCACCGCAGTGCAAGCCCCACCGAGAGCTCCAGTGCACAGTGAAATTAAAAGCGGGGGTTGGGGGCATAAAAGAAATAAAACCATCAGGTGAGGCAGCCGCATCGATTGGCGTTTTGCTTTATGTTTGGCACGCAGGAAAGCGATCCCAATGAACACCATTTATCTTGCCCAGCCACGGCGGTGAAAGTTTAATTGCTGCAGGGGGAGGTGGGAGGAGGGGAAGGGACGTTTCTGAGGCTCCATCAGGGTGGAGGGTTGTGCTGGTCAGCAGAGCACTGAAGATGGGGATCTCATCTCACCTGTGGATTTGAAGACAGCAGGCAGAATATTTTCTGTGAGGAGAGCAGGTTGCGGTCCCAGGTTGCTTCCAGCACCTGTGGAGCAGGAGCACAGGAGGCATCCCCGGGAGCTGTGGCTCGGTGCTGCAGCCGTGCCATGCAGGGATGCTCCAGCACTCGTTTCTCCTTGCTGGCACTCATCTCCTGCTTTTGGAGGATGTTCGCTGGGGACCTTCCCTGGCTCTAGTAGTGTGCAAAGGGAGCTGTACTGCACTACTCCATCCTCACCTGCTCCTCAAGCAGGTGCTAGAGGTGCACTTTAACAACTCCTCGAGTTGTGTTGGGACTGGCTGGTGTGCTCCACCGATGTCCTGTCAAATGCTTAGAGGAGGTTTGGTGAGCAGAGCAGCTTCTTGCCTCTTCAGTGATTTCCCAGCAATGCATGGGACTGGAGGGGGAAAAAAATGGGCAAAGAACCACCCTGCACAGAAAAAGGGAGCAGCTAGAACTTTATTGGAACAGAGGCTCTGGAGATGTGGAGGAGGAAAGGAGAAGTAAACAGCTCTTCACTCTGAGTGTCAGGAGAAAGACAGCTGGATAGAGTCAACTTTGTCTGTTGAATTGCTGGTTGTGAGGTAATTTCTGCTTTTAGGAGTTTACATTTAATGCAGAGATGAGGCCAACAGCCAAGCACGTGGGAGCCCTTGCTGAGATTTGGTTGTTGAATATTGATTGTTTGACCACAGCTAACCTGGACACTCTGAGACCTGGGAGGTCAAGGCGTGTGTACTGTGTGCTGAGGTGGTAGGGCAGTGGTGCCAATGTCTTGCTTTCACGTGTCTATAGTTTTTATCACTTAGTGTTTACAGAGCAAACATGCATGGCACAAAGGCATCAGCTGATATCTCAATGGGATCCGTCAGTGGAGCTGTGGCCAGGGGTGACTGAAAGTGCAGCCAGACAGCAAATGGGATGCTTTGGCATTTTAGCGTGGATGATGGAGGCGAGATGGGTTATCTGAGAACCATAGAATCATTAAGGTTGGAAAAGACCTCTCAGCTCATCCAGTCCAACTGTCAGCCCAGTCCCACTGTGCCTGCTAAACCATGTCCCCAGGTGGTACAGCCACACATTTTTTGCACTCCTTGAGGGATGGAGACACCCCACCCCAACAGTCCCCCAACTGCCCTGGGCAGCCTCTGCCAGGGCTTCACCACTATGTCAGGAAAGGAATTTTTCCTAATGTCTAACCTAAGACTCCCCTGGCACGACTGAGACTATTGGGTTACCAACTTGATGGAGAGCTCTACATCCCTGATAGCAAAAAAAACCCACAACCCACACACCTTAGAGAATTGTTCTTGTTTTGTGGCAGGCCTGGCTGAACCTTCATGTAAAACCCTTTCAGCACTCTCAGAAAGGACCTGGCAAACATCTCCTAAGCAAGAAGGAAAACACTCTTCAGCTCCAGCCACCCAGACCTGCAAAGTCAATCTAATGACAAGAGATGTGCCAGCATAGATGTAGATTTTGTAGCCTGTGACCAAATAGGAGTGGCATGTATTGAGACCCACACTACACGCCCCTTGGTCTGATGTCCCTAGCTCTGTGCCAGGGCAAACATGTGACCAGCTCCGTTTGTTGGAAACAGTGGGCAAAACAATGATGCACAAACACTGGAGCCTTATCCAGTGCTATTGGCTGTTTCGTGGGCTGCTTATAAACAGCTGGAACTTTTGTAATGCCAGTGCTGAGTGTTGGTTACTGTTGATGTAGCTGAGAGAGAAAATAAGGGGGAACTGCATCTCTAAAGGATTTTTCCAGGATTGTTGGGGTTGCTGGTATCATGCTGAGGGTAGTTTATGCAGCACAAGTCAGCTGTGACACAGGTTGGAAAGCAGTGGGTCTGTTAGACTCCTCGTAGCTGAGATGATTGTTGAACAGCATGGAGTGTGGCAGAGGGAAGGAGCTGCAGGTTGTCTTCGGAGAAGTATTTTACAAGTGATTTAAAGAAAACTGTGCTAAACAGATGGCTATGCTGCCTCCTGCAGAGCTGCTGTCTGATGTGCCGGAGGTGGGGGGGAAACGGGTTGTATGTTGGGGAGGGGCAGTTATCTCAGGGGATGGTGGAGCACTGGAACAGCTCCCAGGGAAGCAGCCACGACACTGAGCCTGACAATATTCCAGAAGTGTTTGGCCAATGCCCTCAGCCCCACGGAGTGAGTGTTGAGGTGTCCTCTGCAGGGACAGGAGCTGGAGTTGATGAGCCTTGTGGGTCCCTTCCAGCTCAGGACATTCTGTGATTCTATCCAAGAAGGGGTTGGAGTAGATCTTGTACAGTATGTGATGGCGACCAGTTGCTGCTGGCTGGACCAGTGAGGATGGGGCTGAATGTTTGTATCTGATGCTTTTGATGGGGGATCCGGATGGTGTTGGCATCTCTTGGTTATTGGGGTGAAATCAATAAAGTCTGTCTTCCTTTCCTACTGAAAATTACCATGAATTCCCCTTTCTGCAGCCTTTGGAAGTGGTGAAGGAAGATCCCTCTGGGTTCCTCTGGAGCTCCCCCTGGAAAATGCTCCTGTTATCAGCAGAAAATGTCAATGGCTGTGTAGTGAAGGTCCTTTTGCAAGGAGAGGTGCTGCATCATGGAGCTGAAAGGTGTGCAGCTGGGAGGGCAGGTGTGGGTGAGCATCACCCCAGGTGTGTGCAAGGAGGAAATATCAGCTGAAAATATCAGGCTGAAAATGATGCTTTGACCTTTTGGATAAGCTGTCTGTGGGGTGGCTGGGTTGTAGTGACTTGTTTAACACAACAGCTGAGTTCCTGGGCTGGGCCAGGGATGGAGTATCCCAGCAGAGGAGCTGTGTCTCCCAGGAAGGCTCCCAGAGTTCATGCCTAGATGGTTTCTTTAAAGGTTAATTCTCACTGGCAGCATCTGGAAGGAAACCTGGGGTGCTCGGAGGGAATTGGTTCTACCCACTACAAAGAGTCTTCTTGTTTGTGGGTTTTTGGTCTTTGTTTTTTTTGTTTGGGTTTGGTTTTTTTTTAATGTTAAAATTTGCTCTTATTCATTTCCTAAGAGGAAAAAAATCCTCCAAGCTTGCCTCCCAGTGCTGAGGCACAAAGAGAGAGCCATTCCCGGAGTCAGAAGCAGGGTAGACTGCGTTTCCTCCTGCTCCAAGGTGGCAGAATAAAGAGCTCCTGCAGTCATCTTTTTTTCTAAGAGTTGCATTGTTAAAACCTTCCTTAGGGAAATCCAGGGAGCGTAATTGCTCTGGTCTGACTCTGCCCGCTGAGCTGCTTGAATTAAGTGGGTGTTTTGGCATCCTGAGCAGAGCCTTGTGGGAACTGACCTTCGCCTTCTGCCGTTGCACTCTGCAACCTGCCGCTAATTAGGATGGAGAGAGCCCTCCTTTGTTTTCAAATACTAGTTTACCTCTGTCTTCGCTTTCTGCCGGGAGCTGCCCGGTGTGACTCGGTGCATAATGAACGGGACACAGCAGATGGTAGAGCTCCAGCACCGCCAAACACCACTTTTAACACCCTGAAGCAGAGCGGGAGGGAGAAGCTGGGCTTTGAACCACTTGCTGAGTCTATTCACGGCAAAGCCGCTCATTAGGCAGTGTCGGAATTAACGTCTGAAATGATGCTTTGTTTGGGGGGAAAAAGAAAAAAAATCATTTCCACAGCTGCTTTCATTTGGTATTTGCAAACTTGGGAGCCTGGGATAAGGAGGTGCATCACTGCTGTGTGGAGCTTGGGGCAGGTGTCAGGCTGGTTCACAGTCCCGTGGGAGAGACGGGCTTTGCCTACAGTTGGACCACTCACTGTGGGCATCGGTCCCCTGTAATGGTCTGAGGATTGCTCAGCTTTGAGCACTGGGAAAAGGGTTGTGAGGAACTGTAGAACTGTTAGGGTTGGAAAAGCCCTCACAGCTCATCCAGCCCAATCGTCAGCCCAGCTCCACCGTGTCTGGTGAACCATGTCCCCAAGCACCACCTCTATGTGCTTCTTGAACTCCCCGAGGGATGGAGAAACCCCCCCTACCCTCGGCAGCCTCTGCCAGGGCTTCAACTCTCCTTCAGTAAAGAAATCTATCCTATTATCCAATCTAAACCTCCCCTGGCATAACTTGAGGCCATTTCCTCTCATCCTGTCCCTTCCTGCTTGGGAGAAGAGACCAACGCCCACCTCACCACAACACCCTTTTAGGCAGTTGTAGAGAGTGACAAGGTCTCCCCTCAGCATCCTCCAGGCTAAGCAGCCCCAGGTTCCTTGGCTCCTGCTCGTAATCCCCGTGCCCCCTGACCCAGGAATTTGTCTTTTGGAAAGCACCTTCTTTCCAACTTTCTTAAAAAGGGAGAAAGATTATGAAGTCTTCAAAGACAAAACTTGGCACCTCCCTTGTGTGAGAAACTGGAATACGGGGCACTTGGAGGGTTTAAGCCAAATTTGCTCTGAAAGAGGATTAGTTAAACTATGTTATACTTCTATGTGAACGACCTTATTCAAATGTAATCCGGTTTATCATAATTTGCTTTGGAAATGAGTTGGTAAACCTAATTAATGTCACTTCAATTCTGAACGAGAGCACCCCATAGGGATTTACTAACTTTGAAGTAACACACTTTAAATTCACACTTTCAACTACTACGTCCAAACTTTACCTAGCGCTCCCTGAGACAGTGGTTACCACATCTGGTGACAAGCAGATGTGCCCATAAGGAACCTGATGGATTTATTTGGATGTGTGAAATACCTCTGCCTAAGCTCTAGGAATTGTAATTCCTTACAGAGCAGAATGAAGGTGCATTGGATTAAGCTGAGACTGGACATTAAGAAAAGGCTCTTCACCAAGAGGGTAGTTGGTCACTGGAACAGGCTCCCCAGAAAGTGGTCATAGCAGCAAGTCAGTCATAGTTCAGGGAGCATCTGGATGACACTCTTAGTCATATGGTTTAGTTTTAGGTGCTCCTGCGAGGAGTAGGGAGTGGGACTCAATGATTCTTACAGGTTGTTTCAAACTTGAGATGATCTATGAAAGATGTAGACCTCAAGTCTTCTGTGACATTGTGGATCAAGGGCATCCACGACAAAAAGTGTCAGGTGTGTAAGTTATCTGAGCAGCAGGTCGGAGATGTGGGCTTCAGGCAGTTCAGGTCTCAGGAGAACATCTACCTTGTGCAAAAATGCATCTTCAGGCAGCAGCTGCGGTTACTGCAAGCCACGTCGCAACCTGCTAGCACACAGCTCGGTGACCCCTTGGAGACCTGTGGGGCAGGATCTTGGTGGAGTGGGAGTCTGAAGGCAACGCCTGGTGGGCTGAAGAAGCAGGAAGATTCATTGCCTTGGGATCAGCCAGGGGCTAAGGCTGCCCTTTGCGTACGCTGCAGCAGAGATCTGGATCCTCCTGGGCAGCAGGTGTTGGAGCCAGAGGAATGTGCTCTGCACTTGCAGGGCAGCAGGGACATGTCAGGCTGTGGTGCAGGTACTCTGTGCAATGTGATGTGCTGCAGAAAGCGATGTAGAGCCTGAGTAATCTGGCCGCAAGCCCTGTGGGGACTTCAGGGCCAGCGTGCTATGTCAGCTCAGTTCCAGCACCACCCTGCAGTGTGATGTGGGGGCCTCGTGTGATGTTACTCAAGCTTACGAGGTCTTAGGAAGCTGGCTCTGCCGCCGTGATGGCCACAGGCTGGCTGCCTACGTGGGGCAGAACAGATGCTCAGATGGTGTTTGCATGGAACCGGATCAAAGCTAACAACTGCAGGAATGACTGCGCTGCTCTTGGACCAGAGCCGGCTCTGAAGGAGCCAGCTCAGCTGCTTCCGACCTGCTTGGGCAGCCCCAGCCTGGCTAGTTTGCCCACAGCTGTTGTAGAGGTGGCTGTGCTGCAACCTGTGCTGGGTGCTCCCGTTATGTCGTGTTTGCTAAGTTGTGCCTGGGGAGCGAGGACTGATGCAGGCATCCTCCACTCGTGCCGCACCAGCGTTATCTGGCATGAGCTTTCTAGGAATCGCCACTCAAGGAGGACAGCGCTTGGCAGAGCAGGGTGTGGGGCTGCCTACCTGCCACCTCCTCTGCTCATCACCAGTTTTCCTTGTGTCCCTGGAAACCACCGAGAGATATTGAAGCCTGGATAGAAACACCGAGTTGGCAACTTTTAATATTGCCGAAACATAATCAGCTTTTGCTTCTACAGCAATTAGCATGTTATTACCCATAATGTTTTGCATGGCAATTTTGTTGTAAACATTTGTACTAATTCACCATAACCTAATTATTTTTATGACATGTAATTATGAAATATTTTTGGAGAAGGAATGGTTTCATTTTCTATTTATACCATTATTTCCTGGAAGCATCAGATATTTTTAACATCAGGAAAGAGCATCTCCCCCCTTCCCCAATCAGAGTTCTCTATTTACTGCCTCAGCTTGCCTGGAGAGCGCAGTAGCTGGGATGACGTTCTTCTGGAGATGGGTGATGGATTCCGGGAGAGACTGATTGAGCTGTAATTTGTGGTAGCATGATACTTAAATGGAGAAACATAACAGGTGGTTTTCTTTGCTGCACAGTGGGTAGATGTGATGAGTCCCAGTGACAGCATCTGCCTTAATGTCCCCTTCCTAAGTACTTAAGTAAAGAGTGATGTGGTGAAGCTGTTGCCTTAGGTCCAAGGCTCTCTGGAATGCAGCCACCCTGAACTGGCAGGCAGGACCCCTCGAGGGGGATGCTGGTGTGTTTTGACGTCTGTAATGCCTTGCTCGGACCTCTCCTCCGTGAGGGGGGCTGGCAGCCCTGGGCCAAAACAACCAAGAGACTCAGCCTGCCTTGTCTTCTGGCTTGGTGTGGCTGTGGCTAAGAGGATGGGGTGCAGGGCACCGGTAGGTGAGCAGGGATGCTGGTCTGTGGTGCTTAAAGACAGAAGGAGAGAGACGGGAAAACATCTGTGCTCTGGTTCAGGTTGCAAAGAAAGACCCCGCACCTGTGCTACAGAGGCCAACACAAACCCGGTGCCTGGGGCACAGCAGTGATGAACTCAGCCTTTAAGGAACGCTGCGGGATGGTGGGAGATGTGAGCCAGAGAAGGAAACCGGATTCCTCTTACCCACTCCCGGCACGTGTTCTGCTCTCCTGGCTACTGCGGTGGGCTGGGGGCTGCCTGCCCTGCTCCCAAATGTCGCGGCAGCAGTCGAAAGGGTGTGTGTTGCACGCACCCAGCCAACATTTAATGGCAAGAGGCCTCCCTTAATCTCATTCATGGAGGCACTGTACAGAAAAGGTTCAGAATTCAGGCTTAATAGTAACAAGTATGAAACTTGGCAGGCTGAAAGGCTTGTATATCTTGCTTGATCTCCAGTCTGGAGAGGTCTCAAAACGGAGCCATGTGTAGCACATTGACATCCTAGAAGAATATATTAAAAAAAAGGCATTTTTAGCTGGCTGTGTGTCATATAAATGAGATTTATTTCAATGCCTGTCATGATAGTTGAAGCAGTAACAAATTCAGTAATTGCTAGCACCATGGTCGCATAAGCTCCAAATGTTTAACTCTAAGCTACATTTATACAGCAACTTTTAGGTAATACCGTCAATCCTTCGCCTGTTTTTATACCTCCTGGTTGGCGTACGTGTGGCTGCACAGCGTGTCGGCTGTGCTGAGCATGACGGGTGTTGCATGCAGGCTGCTGTCTCAGAAGTTGCCAAGAATTACCTGTTAATTGTGTGTTACTGACGAGGACTGTGGAATTGGGGTTAAGAAAGACTCACTAGCTTTTAAAAATCATCCTCCGTGCTGGATATTAGTGCGAAGTCACACTTCCAGAAAGCCTACAAGTAATCAGAGGTGCAGATCTGAAATGATACAGTGATTTTTGTGACTGTGAGACCTGAGAATTGAAGTGGGCTGTTGCGTGAGGAATTTTAGCAGCAATTTGCCCTCCCTGAATACCAACAACCTCCCCCAAACTCCCACAGAATTGACTTGTCCAGCAGCCCTTCTTAAATGAGGTTGCTTTGTTCTTTGGGTCATTCTTTGCCTGTGAGAAAAGAAAAGGTGACTTGCAGAGTTCTTTCATCTCCAAACCCCAGTGTTATCCTTGATCTTTCTGCAGAAGTAATGAATTGAGATTGTGTAAAGACTATCATGTGAAATATCTCAAAAAATGAAGTGAATTCTGCACAGAGTTGTGTTCCAGCCAATATGCCTGCTGAGGTTGCCCTTAGAAGTTGAATTTTGTATTTGCTGTCGCTGTGGTTTTATTTTTTTAGGGATTATTCATCAACAAGGTTATCCTGTACATCAACAAATGCCTAAAATGTGTCAAAAATTGGTACCACGTGTGATGCCTCTCAACTGAATTCCACCATTTAGCATCCTGGCCAGAGATTTTCAGAATGAGTCAAGGATATCTAGATGGTCCCATGCAGCTGGCAATCATTTCCCCATCACATTGATAATGTACGGGAATCACTTTTGTACGTGATGAATTTTCTGCATGGGATCTGTAAGTGCTTACCAGGACAAGTGCAGTTGCATTGATGGAAATGAGTCTATCCTGTTGTTTTAATGTGTATGGTGAAATGTATCTTGGAATCACAGAATCACAGAGGCTCAAAAGGACATCTAAGATCATCCAGTTCAACTGTCAGCCCAACCGCACCTTGCCTGCTAAACCATGTCCTGAAGTGCCATGGCCACACATTTTTTGAACCCTCCAGCGATGGAGACTCCACCCTGGCAGCCTCTGCCAGGGCTTCACCACTCCTTCAGTAAAGAAATCTTTCCTAATATCCAGTCTAAACCTCTCCTGGCACAACTTGAGGCCATTTCCTCTCATCCCATCTCATCTTACATGTGAGAAAAGACGGACACTCACCTTGCTATAACCTCCATTCCAGGAGCTAAAGAGAGTGATGAGGCCTCCCCTCAGCCTTCTCTTGTCCATATTAAACAGCCCCAGGACCCTCAGCTGCTCCTCACAACACTTGTGCTCCAGCCCCTGGCAACTGGGTGAAATCAAACAGGAGGATATTTCTTTATTTCCAAGGTATCTGGTAAGGATTGGGCTGTTTGGCCTAATCTAATATTACAGAGGTCAGGAAATTGAAAGAGACGGTTCATTGCGATTGAGAAGTTTCTACCTTATGACTGGAAATACAGCCAAGAGGTCTCTGATATACCTTGGTACTCAGATATCTATTAGGTTGTGTCACTGCTTTGTTTTTCACAGGAATGGGTAAAGTAAAAGAAAAAAGAGACAAGGGGCACCTCTTCTATATCAAGAGTCTTATGAAAAACTCATCCCTTATCACTGCTGGAGGTCTTATGAAGACAGAGTTAACTGTCTGTAAGACCACATGAGCCAGATCGTGTTTGTGAGAGTAGCCAGATTAGTTTCATCTGCTCATAAAAACATCCCACAATATTCCCTCTGCTTCAACTTCACTGGCAGAGCACGTTCACCTCTGCCTCTGATGTTATCTGCTGGGCTGCATGCTTTGTAGATGGGAAAATAAGGTTTTATTAACGTGTATTGGAATCATAGAATCACAGAATGTTTGAGTTGGAAGGGACCTCAAAGACCAGCTAGTTCCACCCCTGCCATGGTCAGGGACACCTCCCACTGGATCTGGGTGCTCTGGGCAACCTGGGCCAGGGCCTCCCCACCCTCACAGCAAAATATTTCTGTCTAAGACCTAATCTTAGCCTCCCCTTTTTCAGCTCAAAACCATTCCACCTTGTCCTATCGCTCCACTCCCTGATCCAGAGCCCCTCCCCAGCTTTCCTGGAGCCCCTTTCAGCACTGGAAGCTGCTCTGAGGTCTCCCCGCAACCTTCTCTTCTCCAGGCTGAACAACCCCAACTCTCTCAGCCTGTCCTCGTACAGGAGCTGCTCCAGCCCTTGGATCATCCTTATGTTCATGTGGTTACGTGATCTGGTGGGCGTCGAGATGGGCGTCCTGCAATGTGCAATCTTCTCGAAGCATCTGCCTTAGTCTGCTTGTCAAAAGAGATTTACAAATGACTTTTAAAGGTCATGCAGTTGTCAGAGGGTTACCCTATGGTGAACCCATCTGTGTCAGCTTGTCAGGGAAGGAAACTACGTGCAGAGCCAACAGGGATCTGAACACCCCAAAGCCACATGTGTGTGGACTCATACCATCCGTGAATTTCTTTTACGTGCTGCAATTATGCCCAAAATATGCTTGTGGGTTCTGTAGCACCGGCACGTTGAGGAGCGTTGCGGGAACTGACAGATGGGCTCATATGGGAAGGTGGCTGAGGCATAAATGTTCAAAATTTATGGTGGCCATAGAGACCTGTGGAAATGATTGATTCTGCTCATTGCTTGTGTGAATAATGACAGGGTTTGGACTACAACAGTAACTGATAGCCTCTGAGCTGGGAATTAAATTTCTCTTTCCATGATGTCATCATGATGTCAGACTTTATTGCCTATAATTTAAAAATCAGTCTGGGCCCATAGCAGTTGTCATCATGCTGGGGCTCATGCATGTGACATCACACGTGGTGTCAGCTCTAGTCTCCAATGACACTGCTCTTCTAATTGTGATTTAAAATGCTTTCCTGTCCTGAGGGGGCAAGTTATGACTTTCTCGGGGTGTATCATGTTCTGGGCCAACTGCTGCTGCTGTTGAGGACAGGGTATGATTTGGAAGGGTCTTCAGAGGGTAGTGAGTGTAGTTCTCAGATGCTGTGTATTCAGAAAAATGAGTTTTGTCGTCTGGAGAGGTACCCATCAGGGTAAGAATGATTGTTGGGGCATGAAAGGGTTGACTGACGATCCTGCATCCTTTGTCTTCTCTCTCCCAAAGGAATAATGAACCGATGTTCTTGATGAATAAATAGGAAGGAGAGGAAGGAAATATGTGCCAAGAGCCAGGCCTGGCCAGGTTGGTTGGTGGATCTTCATGATTCTCATTAGAACATACCTTTTATTCAAATGTGGAATAAAAAAGATCTTGGATGCTCCCAAGGGCAGGTGGAACACAAGCAGCGAAGCCAGGTATGGGCACGGGTTGCTTGGATTTAGTGAGTAATTCAGGTTGATATTTGGTTACCATGGTGATAAGCATGTTTTCAGCCGTGATGGATGGAGGGGGGCACAATCCTGCATTCTGAAGGACTGTTCTTCACAGGAGAACACCCAGACCAGGTGTGGTCTGACCACAGTGAGCTGGTTGAGAGCCCAGAGCCAGGGTTTTGCCTGTATACTCCTGCTCTCTTTGTTTGAGGAAAGGCTCCTGGAACAGGTCTCTTGCTTGATTGCTAGCATCACTGTGCCTTTCATGTTCCCTCAACAAGTGCCTGACAGCACACAGCAGTCCTCTTCAGCCCTTTGGACTTCTTTCTATCCGTAACCTCTGTGCTGGTTATTTTTAAGTGAAGGATTATTTTGACGCTTGTGCTCTGTCCCAGCCTCCCCTCAGCCTCCTCCCATGCTGGCTGAACTGTAGCTGGATTCCCTTGAACAGAAGGGTAGGCACAGGAGCAAAGCCTGTCGTTTGTTTTTGCAAAGCCTGTGGCGGCAGATTGCAGCATTTTCTGTCAGTTCATTAATTACGAAGGCATTAACTTCCGAGCCTAGCAAACACTGGAAATGCCGAGGTTGCTTCTCAGCTGTTACACATAACGCTTTGGGTAGTTCTGAGCTGGCAGAGGGAACTTGAAAGCTGCCACCTTTACCTGGTAATACCTGGAGCTCTTCTGGGATGGAGCTTGGAGCAAAGTTAATGGAAAAGTCAGAATTTTGTTGGCCAGCTCAGCTCGTGCAGTATGGAAGCAGCAAAGAGTTAGTGTAGGATCTGTGCTCCCGGAATGACAGGTAAAGCTTGGTGTAAGCCTGCTGCCAGCATGCAGGAATGAGCCTCCAAGAACAAGGTGATATTTCTGGATTGTGGCAGACCCCTTGTCTCAGAACTGCACCAGGAAACCTTAGGAAGCCGGGAGCGAAATACTCACTGATGTTGTGAGCTGAGACTCTTTGGTGGGTGTGAAAGGAGAAAACCAAATTAAAGCCATGGTGGCAGCAGCAGTGACACTGGATATTTTTTTTTATTATTATTATTTTTGTAATTTTTTTTCATAAGCCCCCCCGAGACACAGCTGGCTCCTTGCTCAGTGCAAGAGCACCAAGAGGAAATGCCTTCCCAGTGCTCACAAGTGATCAACTTACACACTGAAGCATGAAGTTTGATTACCCTTGTAACTTTTTATTATCTTGCATAGCTGCAAATGTTATTAATGCTCATAAAATTATCCAGTCCCTTAAAATGTCTGTTCCACTGGTGTGTGTCTCCATGACTTCCTGGGGCACTGGATTCCAGGAGGGACTGCACTGGGTCAAGTCATATTTTTCTTTTATTTCTCTCGACTCTTCAGTCTCTCTGTTTCATCGAGTAACCCCTGTTTCGCTTTTAAATTAAGAGGCAGGCTAACGGGAAGTAGGAAATTGGTTTTGATTGCAAACTTTGCTATTTCATGGCTTTTATCTTTTATGTATATCAATATATAGAGGTATGAATATATTTATAAGTAATATCTGGTTGTGTATAGATGGAGAAGCATGTGTATGCATAGAGTCATTCAGCTTCTGTCCCTGCACAGGACACCCCAACTTTTTCACTGTGGGGTTGAGGGCCACAGTGCTGGAATATTGTCAGGCTTGATGCTGTGACTGCATCCCTGGGAGCTGTTCCAGGGCTCCACCACCCTCTGGGGGAAGAACCTTCTCCTAATGTCCAATCCAGCACTCCCCTGGCACATCTTTGTATCCTGTCATTGGTCACCAGAGAGAAGAGCTCAGCACCTACTCCTCCTCTTCCCCCTGGTGTGGAAGCTATCGACCCCAGTGAGGTCTCCCCTCAGTCTTCTCTTCTCCAGGCTTGACAGTCCAAGTGACTTCAGCTCCTCCTCGTACAGCTTCCCCTCTGAATCCTTCCCCGACTCCACACCCTCCTCTGGATGCTCTCCAACCGCTTTAGGGCACTGCTGGCTCGTGTTCAACTTGCCATTGACCAGTACCCCTAAACCCCTTTCCACAGGGCTGATCACTGTCCCGACATCTCTCCGGGCAGCTTGGATGCCAGTGGTTTGCTGCAGGGACCACTGTCCCACCCCCCGTGCCTGCGAGGGATGCTCTGGGAAGCAGAGTAATAACAGGGAAGAAAAATGTTGCTCTGAGCTGTGTGTCAGCAGACTTCAGACACAATGGGGCCCATGTTTCCAGACAAGCCTTTTTAGCTAATTAGCTTAGCAAAAAAATCTATTTCTCTTCTTAAATTCCCTGCCATCCATCTACCTAATAGAGTCAAGCAGCTATATCTTGTGTGGGGTATGCAATGCATCATCCATCTGCAGTATTTATCTCATTGCTCCCAGCCTGGTCTCTCCATCTCTCTGTCCATGGGAGCTGCCAGGTTGTCCATTCTGGCTGCTCCTTTTTGGCAGTGACTGTGATGCAAACGTGCTGGGGATCTCCTCCCCTTTTGGGTTTCCCTCTGCTGTCCCACGGTAGCTCGGATGTGCCCATGCACTTGCTTGCCCATTTTTATTCCTGCAACAAACGTCCAGAAAGCAGATACTCCTGCAGCTGTGTGGTTGGGGTGACCTTTTTGTGTTGCGTTGTGCAACCCATGTAGGGTCTGAACTGGCCTCCACCATCACTTGTGGAGCTATGATGGGTGAGGAACGGGGCTTTAGGGAAATCTGAGAAACTTGCTTTGGCTTCAGCATAACTCGGGTAGGAGGATGCGACCTCTGAATTTTGGTTGTGTGGGCAACCACTTGTAATCAAGTAGGACCATCTCTTCTAGAAGGACACCTAAATCTCACAGACCCATACAACAATTTTTGCCTAACGTGCATTTTTGGGTGTTTCAAGCTCCAGCCTTCGGCTGTTGGAGTGCAGTTAGTAATATTAAAGAGCCACTAGTATCAGAGATTGTTTTGTGTAGGAATGCAGAGACTGGAGTCAAGTTGCTTTCTAACCACCTTGTTAGGAAACTAAATTGTCTGAACTCATGAAGGGTCTCACCTGAAGGTTGGTCCTTCAAACCCTAAATTATTGTTATAGCTATTATCCGAATGCTCCGCTGCTGATGCATTGTTTTTGGAAGTGTGAATACAAAACTTGGACACAGTGTTCTTGCAGGCACCAGGTAGCATTGTGAAATACAACTCTTGTTGTACTCCACTGGGCAGAGAAAGCCTACTTAGCCTCAGCTTGATGCTGGAAGCTTGTGTTTAGTCAGATATCTACCCTGATCTTTGCTTGCCACCCTCCTCTACTGTGCTCGCTGTACCCTCCTCTACGTCCCAGTGAAGTGCATTGCACTTGGAGATGCTGTTTGCATGTGTGTGGGCTGTCAAGTACTCAGGGATGACACACCCTTGTTAAACGGTGATCTGGTTGCTTCTTTCCTGGGCTCTAGAGCTCTTGAGATGCTTGAATTATGTGGAGTCAGCTTCTCTGGCTGGAGGAGAGGTGCTGCCACATTGAGTGGGTGTCTGTCTTGAATCTCACTCTTTTTTTTAATGTGTTTACAACATTTTCTTGCATGAAATTGTTGAAACCCTCCCATTACTTTACCAAGCAAACTTATAATCTACCACTTGGTGACCTGTCCTTGTCTGGAGTTCCCATGCTATTATCCTTCGTGGTTCCTGCAGATACTCTTGGACACTTTCCAATGCCTCGCTGAACACCCTTGAAGGGCAGCAGTGAGCTCCCGTGGCCCGTCACTCGCTCCTATAGCGATTCACTATGTTGCCTGTTTCAATAACAGAAATTAGAGTGTTGGGCAACGATTTCTAAAACTGTTTAAAAACAGAACAAAAACCCAAGAAAATTCTGGAACAGAATGCCTTTGTTGGCGAGAGTGAAGGTTTGTAAATATTTATTCTTCATGAGCAACAAATATCAGGCTGTTGTGATAGGAGAACTCAGGCAATTCAAATTTAAAGCGACAGCTCCCGCATAGCCGGCACAGGCCTGCAGAAATGTCAGTAGGTCAGAACCAAGGGTGGTACCAGTATCTGAGCTGCTCCTCCACCGAAATCCACAAGGGTGCTTTCCACTCTGTGCTGTAGTTTGAAAAAGACACCAGTGAGATTGCTTTTCTGTGTTCCTCCTGGTCTGTCGTCCCGCCTGGGCTGCAGACGGCCCCTGCCCCAAAGCCTCCCTCACAGCCGCAAGTCCTTACATCCAGTCAAAATCTCCCCTCCCTTTGTTTAAAACCATTACTCCTTGTCCTGTCACAACAGGCCTTGCTAAAAAAAAAATCTGTCTCCAGCTCTCCTGGAGCCCCTTTCAGCACTGGAAGCTGCTCTAAGTCTCTCTGCCGTCTTCTCTTCTCCAGGATGAACACCCCCAGCTCTCTCAGCCTGTCCTCATAGCACAGGGGCTCCAGCTCTCAGATTATCTCTGTGGCCTCCTCTGCACTTGCTCCAACAGCTCTGTGTCCTCCCTGTGCTGAGGACTCCAGAACTGGACCCAGGGCTCCAGGTGGGTCTCACAGAGAGGAGCAGAAGGGCAGGATCCCCTCCTTCCCTGCTTGTCCCACGGATGCAGCCCAGGATGCGCTTGGTTTCTGGGTTGTGAGCACATATTGCCAGCTCATGTCCAGTTCTTCATCTGTCAGTAGCCCTAAGTCCTTCTCCACAGAGCAGCTCTTAATCACATCATCCCCCATCCTGCATTGAAACCAAGGATTACCTTGACCCAGGCATAGGACCTTGCACTTGACTTTGTTGAACCCCATGCAGCCCAAGTTATCGGGATGCGTGTATTTGCCAACTGATCGACCTGTCCTCGTTAGCGGGTTCTTTGCTTGAGCTCCAAAGTCCAGTGGTAGCTCTGCTATGGCTCATTGTGGTGCATGTGAACCTCTACCAGCAGCTTCTAGGAGAGAATTCTGTACCGCAAGGATGCAAGGGGAAAGACCTTGAAAATGTTTTTCTGAAAGGAAAACAATATCCTATAGCAACGGCTTTTGCCTGGCCTTCGGAGTGCTTTACAAGCAGAGCAAGGTACCGAGGCTGCTGTGCCAAGAAGCGCTTGTATAAATTGCCGTCTGCTAAAACACGATGTGAAACCTCACCACGCGGCTCTGCTTTCCTCTTGCTCTTGGCTTTGTTTCTCTGGCTGCGTTGATTCCAAAATGTGTTCCCAGTCTCCTGCTAAGGGCCAATGGGTTTGCTGAATAACCAGTGCCGGGGCTCTCCAAACCCTGGTGTGACTCCCTGGGTGCAGATAACTGGTGTTAGGGGTACATTTCTCAAGTGACCCTGCCTGGCTAGACCCTTGGGAAACAGCACGAGGGAAAGCGTGTTGGCTACCTGGAAAGTCTGCTGGGGCTTGGCTTTCCTGGAGCTTTGCTTTGCTGCAAAGCAGGGAGGTTACTGCAGTGTTCCTGCATTTTGTGAAGTCAGGGTTGAAAGCTGGGAGTTGGGCAGAGGATGTTTTTCCTAAAATAAATTAAATGTATAAAATATAAGTATGGGAAAGGAACTGAAGACGTGACAAGGTAGCCTTTGTTCTGCTTTGTATTCTTGCCTGGGAATACTCTGTTCTGCTCTGCATTAATCTCTAGTTTACTGCGCAGCTGTGGTGCTCAGACACCAAATCCTCAAAGCAGTTTGTGTGAAGATATTCGTGGAGGTCACTTCACTCTGGCTCTTCGGGGCATAATTTGCTTTTTGTGAGCAATAATTCATTAGTGCAGTGCTGCCTTGATTTCCCCATCATAGCGGTGAGATGCCTTTGGACAGCAGGGTAGAAAGCTGGGAGCTGAACCAGGCAACGACTCCTGCAACCAGAGCAGCCCTGATGAAATGGCTTCAGCAAGGAGCTGGAAAAACGACAGCCCTGAGGAGCCTGGTGTCTCCTTTAGCTGTGACCTTTGTGATTCCACGCTAAAGGTCATGGAGTGTAGCAGATACTTTCAAAAGTAAGATCTCCTCTGAATCTTGCAGCTGAGAGTTAGGTGTGGGGCTGGTGGAGAGCTCAGTGAAGGCTTCAGGCTGCGTATGTGCTGGGCTGTGTTATTTCCTCTCTGCCATTCTTCAGATCTGCTGTGTTTGGCAGGAATTAATGGATCTGGAAAAGAATGCTGGTTGAAGCACCTGGGTCAGGTAACAGCAGGCCTGGAGGTGACCGGGTTTGCTCCACCAGCTGTTTGCCCATCCTGCCTGCTGCCCAGCATCGTGCAATTAGAGTTTTGCAGAGCATATCCTGTGCTTTCAGCTGTGACACTTCTAATTTTCCGGCCCTGCTATTTGGTCCTGTGGGCATGCTCCACCTTATGAAAATGGGCACCTAATGTGCCCTAGATGATTAAGCTGAAATTACCGTACCGGTGAGGACGTGTTTCACCACAACTGCTCTGTCTGCCCTGCCCCAGTGTCAGGCTTGTTCAGTGGCTTTCTTTGCATCTCTGACTTTTACGGGATTAGGGAGTGCAGGGAATTTTTATCTTCTCCCATGCAGTTAATTAGGAAGCATTCCAGTTTGTGCCATTTGGTAGGGAACATATCCAGGCTGCTCAGCGATGCTAGCAGAAAACAGACCTTGCAGAGAAAAAGTAAGAATTCCCGATACCGCCACCTAATTTGAGATGAGCTCAAATTCACCAGCCAATGTGCTCTAACCTTTAAATCACAAGATTGCAGCCCCTGCTGCAATCATCAGCACCAGTGCCTGGAAAAAAGAGTATTCATCTAAGAGCAGAGTGGTTCATCTGTCCTTGGCCTGAGACAGTTGGCTGTGTGTTAAGTCAAGGAATCGAGCAGGACTTAGCTGATGGAAGACACTGAGTTCATGGGGAAACAAACAGCTTAGTAAGTCCAAGGGGTCTTCACCCAACAGATCAACAGCAGCTCTTGCTGGCAGATATTGGCTAAACAGGCTAGTTTGGAATACCAGATATCAAACTGCATTAAACAGCCTTTGGGATTAGATAAACTCTGTGATGGGATTAGGTTGTGCCGTTGAGCTCCTGGAGATGCTCCTGTGCTTGGGAAGGTGCTTCCAACTTGAGCATGCAGGGAGGGGAGCAGGTCTAGTACCAAGTGTGCTCCTTACCCTGCATTTTCTAACCAGGATTCAGATAACTCCTCCAATACCAATACTTGAGTCCAAGCTCAAGCAGAGTGATAAGAGACAGTGTCTGCCAGTGTGCTGTTGTTAATCTGTGTTGACTTGATAGGTAAGCTCTGAGTGGATCACTCTCCTCTGGGGACACACTTGTTCACAGTCATTAACCTTTATTTGGTTTGGCTTATTTACTCAGGTAGTGAATTAGGTCAAATTGAAGTGGCTCGCATTAAACTGAGCAATGGCCACTTGAATCCAGAGTGACCATGTCCACACAGAGGTTAATGCAGTTTAACCCAATCACTTTAAATCTACTCTGGCTGCTAAGAGGATGGATTTCCATCACCATCCCTGCACAGATTTGCCCCTTGGTGGGGCGGAGGAGTGGCAGCTGGCTCCCAGCAGGCAGCACTTGGTGAGGGGAGGGCATCCCTGCTTCTCCAGCATCTCAGCACAGCCTCCCTGCTTGCCCAGCTGGTCCTTGAATGGTCAGCCTGGTTCTTGGCAGTATGAATATCTGTTTGTATGCGGATTTAGGATTCTAGCTGTAATAAAATGAGTAACGCTAACTGCTTTAATTAGACTGCTTGTAGTCTCTCTATGATTTTTACAGCTCTCCCCATGCACAGGCCAGAAGAACAAGGTTCCCAAGAGGGGCAGAGTTAACTTGTGAACTAATAAATCCCCTGATTATTGGCAGGTGCTGGAGGGTTGTTCTAATGCTGTGACTTTGCCAATCTTTGGCTGAGTAATAGCAAATGATCAAAAGAAGGAACCCCAGAACATGCTCCTCTGGGACCTGGAAACTGTCCAGCCATGGCAGCTCTGACCCTGGCCCATTTGTTACAGCTGAAGCAGAGTTTTGTCTGGATTGTTCTCTTGCTTCAGGGTGGCTAGAGCTTCTGTCTATGTGCCAGTCCTCTTTTGTGCTGTTAGCTGTGTGTAAGACCTTTGCAGCTTGCCAGGCCTCCCTCTGTCTCTGCCCCCATCTCCCAAGGCACTGTGCATGTCTACAGATGGTGAGCTGTTCACGTCCTGCAGCAAGGTCGGATGATGAACTACTCTAGATCCCACTTGAGATCTTTCCTTAAGGTGCAGTAAACAAAATTTTGGTAGCAAAATGCTACCAAATACAAAGCAAATGTATTATTGGAGGTGTTCAAGGCCAGGCTGGATGGGTCTTTGAGCACCTGATCTAGTGGGAGGTGTCCCTGACCAGGACAGGGTGGGTGGAACTAGAAGGTCTTAAAGATCCCTCCCAACCCAAATTGTTCCATGAATCTATGATTTTTCTTTTTGGTATCCAAAAGCCTCCCCAGGCAGTAGGACTTAATCTGAAACCATTGTTTTGAAGCAAGCTCTCATTCTTTCTACATTTATCATCTGACACTGTTCAATTCTCTGCTGCTCCTTTGTAATGCCGGGCGTGATCAGCAATGGGTTTGCCATGAGCTCCTCGGCCAGGACCAGTCTGGCTTCTGTCAGTAATTGTGAAAGTGTTTAACAACCCTGGTAGGACTTTAGTATTAATTAATTGTGCCAAGCCTTAAGGTGAAGAGGGTGCCTTGCAGAGCTCAGACTGGTAGGAGTTTGCACTGTGACTTCCCAGAAGCCAAGGCTGACATTGTGCCTCCAATGTGATTTGGCCATCCTGAACTGAGCCCAGCCTGGAAAGATGCCGTGCATCTCTGGTCCAGCCCTGGGGAAAGCTCTGGCTGACCGGAGCTGGTCTGGGTGGCTGGGACAGCTTTTGCCCTCAGAGTTCATCTCTTCTTTCTGAGCATCTTCCCTATGAGCAATGGTGACTTTAATCCCTGCAGCCTATGAGCAGGAAGAAAGGAAAGCAAAAGGGAAGAAAGTGATGTTGCTGTGGGGTGTCTGAGCTCAGCGGAAAATCATAGTTGTCCCCCAAATCCATGAAACATGAACTTCCCTGAAAGTGAGCACTTGATGTGGAAGGAATCGAGGAGACTGACAATAGATATTACCCTAATGAATAAACAAATGCTTTAAAGGATGGACTCCTCATGCAATGTGTTATTTTTAACTTAGCAGCAATTTGCATGCTAGTCAATTTGCATACATTAAATACATTTTCCCTTCTGCATCGTGTTCCCCCTCCCCTTCAGTACAACATCTCATTACGATGCTGCTGGGACTGAGGAGCCGGTGGCTCTGGAGGGGATATTAATTTGCCCAACACATGCTGCGCAGGTTTTTATCACTTGCTGCACATTGGACCCAGTGTCTTTGAAGTCACTGGTGCCTCGAAGGGCCTTCTACTGGAGGCAGTTGAAATGGAAAAGAAATAAAGGGGTGAGCTGCCTGGAGGAGAAATGCATGGGGAAGAAAGGAGATTGTTTAGCTTGCGTTCAGTCGACAAGGGAGAAAATGAGCAATGTGGAAACCTCTGCCCTGTGCCAGAGAGTCTGGGCATCTTGGTTGGGTACATGGTTGTTTTGCTGCTCGTTTGAGATGAAACGTGCTGTCTTCCTGCAGGCTGTGGAGAAAGATGCTGGTGAGTAGGTATGGGCCAATGAGAGCCTCAAGAGTGATGGGGTGGAGGATCAGTGGGTCTGGCCAGGCTCTACAGTGCACCAAGGCTCTGTGGTAGGGACTGGCTGGCTATAGAACATGCTTAGAGGTGGATGTGGAGGCTTGTGTGTAGCAGGTGGTAGGACACATGGTGTGTGTAGCTCTGCATGGGGACTTGGGAGGTGGCAGGTTTCTGCTGCTATGGGAGCTTCTGCCACCCTGTGCCTTAGTTTCCCCATGTGGCAGGTAGGATGAACGATGCTAATAGCTCCTAGTGAGCTTTGGGCTCTGCTCAGTGCTGATGTAGAGGTAGGGGCAACTGTTCTCCACAACCTGTTGGTGTGAGAGATGCCTTGGTGAAAGTGTAAAGAGGTGTTGTGACATCCTTCTGTCTTTGATAGGCAGAGAAAAAATTTTTGAGCTGTAACATCAGCTCCCAGGCTTTCAAAATGCTGCTGACACTGTGAAAAAAAGCTTTTGCTCTTGTCCAGTGTAGCCTGGGCCTGGGGGGAGTGGTCACAGTTCTGAGTACTGACCAGAAGCCCTGGAAATGTTTTGAGGAAGGAATGAGAAAGAAAATTTCTTTCAATTAGTTCAGCATTTCTCAACCAGTTCTGGTTGCAATCTAGAACATTGTACTGAGCTCAAGTGCTTCTTTGAGAGAGCCTTAAAAAAAAAAAATCATCTGGGGAAATGAACAGAGGAAGTGACCCCTGTCTAATCCAGACTGATAGGCTGTAGAAGACACGTCTTCAATGAGTAATAAGGTCCCTTCACTCTTCCTATGTAATGGCAGTCCTAGCCAAAACTCCTGCAATGTGGCAATTCAGGAATAAATGTTAGCAGTTCCTTCATGCCAGGAATATTTGGTTGTCAGCAGAAAGAAGAAACGTTTCTGATAAAGCAATGCAAATGGGATGCTGGGATCAGGGGTGAGATCAGCACTGGGTAGCTCTGATTTCATGTGATTTCCATGCTTTGAGTGTACCAAACTGCTGCAGAGCAAAGGGTCTCAGGCAGGTAACGGACACCTACCCCATCCTCCTCGAGAAATGTTTAACGTGATGGCTTGTTGTGCTCCACAGAAATACAAAAGGGCATGAAGTGCATGGCATGTGGGTTTTTTTAATTAGAGAGGATGTGAAAATCCATAGCCTGACAAAGCAAGCTTTGTGCTGTGTGTGGTTTGAGCACAGAGGAAGAGAGCTCCTGCTCTTCTGAGTGCGTGGCAGTGTAGCAGGTGGTGGTGGAGGAGAAAAAGGTATGTGAGGGCAAAACATCTACCCCCAGGCAGTGATTGTGGCTCGCCAGGAGTAGAAAAAAAGTCAGGATTCTTGCTGGAGGATGATCAAGCCTATTACAGCTGGAAACTGTGACTCCATGGCAGCTCATTTCCAGGTCCTTTGGATCAGAGGCAGGTGTAGAACTGAAGGAGAGGTGCCTGCAGAAAAGCTTGTATTTCCCCAGGGTTGTGCAAAGCCGCAGCTCCCAACCCTGGCCATGGGCTTGCAGGGTGTGATGGAGAGGGCAGTGCTCTTTGTACTGGCCTGGGTTCAGCGCTGGAGAGGAATGGCTGGAGATGCTCTCTCCTGAGTGTTGGGATGGACTCCGGGCCACCTCCCTGGTCCCAGAGGTGTCCCATTGCATGCCTGGCAGAGCCACAGATGCCTTTGCTGGAGGAGCCTGAGCTCGCCCCCTCCAGCGGGAGCCGGTTCACCCTGCCCTCCACTGAGCATTGCTTCTCAGAGGGAGTATTGTGACCTGTTCTTGGGGGCTGTGCGGCTGTCCAGGATCACATCAGAGCTGTCGAGTGAAGTATCCGGCCCTGCTCCCTCCTGGCCGGCCCCACAGGCAGGATTGTTTCCACGGCAAGAGAACAATACCTCTCCTTCCATCCAAGAAACATTTATTACATGATACGTTTCAGA
This sequence comes from Clamator glandarius, assembly GCA_033459285.1. Classification (NCBI taxonomy): domain Eukaryota; kingdom Metazoa; phylum Chordata; class Aves; order Cuculiformes; family Cuculidae; genus Clamator; species Clamator glandarius. The sequence goes on along the minus strand of JAUNZM010000325.1, from coordinate 832,706 downwards.
TGTCTCTTTGGGGAGGAGGGGGAAAGCAAAGGAGAAATAGATCTCTCTTTTTTTTACAGCGGCGCAGCATGTTCCATCCCGTAATGGATTAATTATCCCTGCGCTGGCGGGGTGAGGGGGGGGACGTTTGGAGCAAGCGCCAAGATTGCCTTCCAAGTGGAGCAGACGTGGATATTTCTAGACTCCTTTTCACAAAATAAAAGGAGTAATTAATTAATCGTGAAGTTTTCACATTCATTATAATTCCCTCTCTTTTATGCTTTTCCTTTTCCTCCTCTGACTGCGTGAAATGCAGAGAAGGGTAAGGAGTTTAGGAGCCTATTGTGCTACTTTTTCCCGAGCCCTCATCAACCTCCCTGCTTGCTTTCATACCTCTGCCTTCTTTTCTCTCCTGTTGAAGCCCTCAGAGGTCAGAAGCATTTCCTGGTTTTCTTTTGCATGTCCTGAAGGAAATGGTCTGGGCCAGATTATCTGCCGGTATAAATCGGCATTGATGTACAGACTTCACCAGCTGAATACTTCACCGCGCTTCTGGAAACTCCCTTCCATCCATCAGATGGTTTAGAGAGGAGAACCATTCCTCTGGGCCTCCTCCTCTTCAGCTGGGGAGGAAGGCATGCGATTAATACTGACAATTCAAACACTACCCAGGTAGAATATAGAGGTTCAAAAGCCCAGGAGGTAAATGCTGTTACGATGCCATTTCCTCATTCGTTCTCGTTTTTTATTTCCACCTAGCCAAGCTGCAACTCAAGCAAGGAATATAAATCCTGCTGTCCCTCAGCTCCATCTGCTCCTGGAGCTAAAGAGATATAAAGCATGCAGCTGGAGTGAGCCAGTCCATTAAAGAGTGTTCTGTAGAGTGGGTTGAGCCAGAGATGGAGCCAGGGATTAGAGGACATCCAAGAGCAACTGCAGCCCCTTTGAACAAAGCACAGCTTCTCTGAGGCACCTAACAAAAACTACCTTTCCTGGGAACAGATAATTGGAAAAATCTCTTCTCGGAGCTATAGTTCCCATTGCTTTTAAATATGAGAGACTCAGTGATGGGCTAGTGGGAGGTGTTTTCAAATGAACATCACCCTGGAGGCGAGGAGCCCTCAGCTGAAGGTCTATGTGCTTGCTGGAGGCTTGGTGCTGGTCCATGCCTGGCTGACAACCCCACGTTCTGCTGGAAAGCCCAGCCTACAAAAAATTCTGTGGTTCCTTTGCTGGGGTTTTACCTACCCACAAGACAAGGAAGGGATTTGGATCTACATCCAAAAGTGAGCCCTGGTCATCGAGCTACAAGTTAAATCCCCAAGCATCACCTCTCTCTCCTTACCCAGTCCTGTGAATGTTTGGCCCAGTTAGGCTCAAGGTTTAAAAAATAATACAAAAGGAAAAAAAACCCTGCCAGAGCCACCACCTGCTGCTCTGTGCCCCCCCATCCCCTTGCCTTTTGTTTTTGGATATAAAAAGTGCTCGGGGAGGAATCTGCTGTGTCTCAGCCTGTTTTATTCCTTTTGTCTGCTGCCTGCCTGGTGCGCTCATGTGCCATTTGCTGGTCTTGGCAGTGGGTGGGAATTTGTGGAGTGAGAACGAGATTTCTCTCTGTGTTGGTACGGGATGGGTTTGTCCTGACTGCATCCCTCCGAGTCGTGAAATAAATAATGGGAAGATGAAGAGCTGCTGCCCAACTCAATGTTGCATTCAAAGGCTCTTGGTTGACTAAAGAGTGGGAAAGGCTGTTTCCAGTAATAGGTTGCCTGTTGTTCTTCTGCACGAAAACAGGTTTAATGAAGCATTTATTTTTTTACTGCCCTCTTCCGAACCACTCAGCTTTGCTCCAGAGCTGGGTGACAAAAGCAAAATTGTGTCCTGATGTGTTTGTTTGAATTCGTAAGTGAATTTGCTTGGGCGCTATTCCCAACCTTTCCCTGGTGCCTTTCCAAGAATGCTCAAGCAATGAGATTTTTACTGGCAGGGGGGAAAAAAAAAAAAAAGTCATGAAAAGCAAATTTCAAAGTCACATTTGCGTGGTTTTTTTTACAGCTATTGATACCTGCAGCACTAAAATATCCTGACATGGTCTTAAAACAGATTGGAGAAGATTTTGATGAATAATGAATTGTGATTTCTTTTTATTTGCCTTCTGGTTCTGGTTGAACTCTTAAAGCTCTTGAGTTTTTCTTTGTAATCACGCGGCCTAGAAATTGATTTTCCCTAGGTCTGAAATGATGCATCTTTGTAGCTGAGCTTGCTGAAATGCAGATGTTGGTCCCTCAGCATTTCTTCAAATGTTGGTTTTGGTCCAGTTTGGACCAAAAGCCAGATATTACTTTATTTCCCCCCAAATTTTGCTTTGAACAGGCAATTCTCTTAACAAATTTTAGGCAAGGTAAGATGTTATAAGCCTCAAAGTCTGCTGCCACTTTGTGCAACCTCTGTTTCAGTTAGCTTCATCCGTACTGGTAAAGGGTTTCCTAGGGTCACAGACTGAACTAATTCAGGTGAGAAGGGACTCGGGGAGTTTTTACTCCAATACCTTGCTCAAAGGAGGGTTAGTTTTGAGATCAGACCAGGGTTTGAAATATTCCAAAGCTGAAGACTGCACAGCCTCTCCAGCAACATGTACCACAGTTTGACTGTCCTTGAGGGGACCCCAGGGGTTCTGGGAGCAGCTGAGGGACCTGGGGCTGTTCAGCCTGGAGAAGAGAAGGCTGAGGGGAGACGTCATCACTCTCTGCAGCTCCTGGAAAGGAGATTGTGGTGAAGTGGCTGCTGGGCTCTGCTCCCAAGTGACAAATGACTGGATGAGAGGAAATGGCCTCAAGTTGCACCAGGGGAGGTTTAAGTTGTATATTAGGAAACATTTATTTCCTGACAGAATGATGAAGCCCTAGCACAGGCTGCTCAGGGCAGTGGTGGAGTCTCCATCCCTGGAAGGGTTCAGAAAACGTGTAGAGGTTGCTCTTTGAGACCTGGTTTAGTAGTCATGGTAGTGTTGGCCCGATAGTTGAGCTGAGAGGGCTTTTCCAACCTCAATAATTCTATTATTCTGTTCTGGATCCCTGATATTCTTCTGACCCATGCCTGTCACGGACTTACCCAGCTCAAAGAAGGTCAGCCAGGATAAAATTCCCAGTTTTTGGACAGGTGACTGAGCCGAAGTCATGGCCATCACCTGGAAAAATAACCAGCAAGGATTTCTGAGAGCTGAAATTGCACAGGCATCCTTGCTTTAGCTGCTGCAAGGCATTGGGCTGTGGGGTGCTTCTGATGAAATGTCTGCTTCAATGGATTATTGCTTTCCAGCAAAATTTGATTGCATCAGAAGACAACTGACCAGCTCCTTTCCTAATAACTGTCAGCAAATTATCTGCTGTCATCAGCAAAAGAATGATAAGTGGCAAAAATTTCATTTGAAATGCAGAAATAACTAATACTGGGGGGAAAACTAACTTTTCCACTCCACTGGGGCCTGGCAGCACCAGGGGATTCACTAAACAGTGCAGTTCATATTTTAAATATTTGCTAAGTGAATGCAGAGGCAATTGTTTGGGGAAGTATTTGTCAAATAAACTCAAACAACAAATGCATTTGAGGAAATTGGATTTGTCCACCTGATCCTGCAGAAACAAGAGAAGAGGCTAAATTCATCAGATAAACTGTTCATCGGAACTGCTTGTTCTCCTCTATCCACCCTCCAATCATTATTTTAGAGAGAGTACAAATGTTGTAGGCGCTGTGCAGAAAATTTATAGGAAACAGATCTCTGGCTGCTGAAGCCCCCAGTCTGCACGATGGACGTGGCAGATAGGGGAGGATTTAGCACTCGGCAGTTTGGGGAAGGAGGGGGAGCCTGCCTCAGAGTTATGAATTCCAGCCCTGCCTCCACGTTAGAGACTCGCTAGGTTTGTTCCATTTTAGCTGGCTGCAGCACAGTGGTGGCAGCTGCCACCTTGGCCATCACAGTGTGGATTGAAGCTGGAGCTGAAAGTAGAAACCGCTGCAGCTAAGAGAGAAGCTTTAGCTTTGTGGAGAAACGTCAGGTCAGGTCCTGTGGGTCTCGAGCACTGCTTCCAGGTGGTTTATACAAACTCGATCTCCTGCCTTCCTCGCAGCACCTGAAATGAGGAGGCAATTGCTTCAGGGTCTCACAGCTGTGGTGATTTAATGCTGCAGGGGCTGGGCTGTGGGCAGGTGTTGCCCATCTCCATTCGTTATAGATGGGAAGCTGTTGGCCAAGTGCTTAAAGCAAGACGGGTAAACGTTACTCACTTTGTTTTGCAGGTAGGACCTCTAGAAATCAATTTTATAGCGGCCCTGGCTTCACAGGGTGCCAGATACAGAGAGAAGAAGGAGGGTCCTCAGGGTTAACTGCTGGCATTTGAGGCTGTTGTGACTGCAGAGAATAAGGGCTAGACACAGTCTCTAAAGCAGGCTGCAATAGTTGGGAGAAGAAGGAGTTTGATTCTCAGAAGAGCAAATCCAGGGAAATAGCTTGGAGACAGATTCAGGAAAGCAAAGGATGCAGGATTGCTGTTGTTGAAGCACAGACTATTTCCCAAATGGCTTGGAAGACTGAGATCAGGACAGGAGGTTCTGTAATCTGGAGGTGCAGATGTAGGGTCAGGAGTCGAATCTTTGAGCTGCAGAAGGCAGAAAACTGAAGCTATAATTTAGGCTCGAGAAAAGGAGATGAAGTGATGGAAGAGCACGCTACAGCAAGATAGGGAAGAGCTCAGCTGTAGTGGACGCAGCAAAGCAGGTAGGGCGAGAGATTTGGTGTGTGGCTTTTGTTGTATTTACTCTCCAAACTGTATTGGGTTTATGCAGTCACAGGCTGGGCATTCACGCCGGAGCGGCTTGTGTTAGCTTTGTTGGCCAGAAGGATCCTACAGGAGTGGGAAGCGCTTGCATGCGGCAGGGTGCCTACATGACCCTGCCTCCTGTGTGGTTAAGGCTTGGCTGTGGCAGAGGATGGGGATGTTGGGAATGACCTTCTCAGTGGGTAGGCAGACTGGTTCCTTGTCTGTGGTGGCCAATGCAGGATGGGCTGTGCTCAGCAGTTCTGCAGGATCAGGATACAGCCCAGTTAGGGATGCAGGAGGGATTTTCTTCCCCTACTCTGAAAATTCCTGTTAGTGGGTTTGGTTTCTTTGGTTCAGCTTCAACTGAGAAATTAACTTTCCAAGAACCTTAACTCTCAGGAGTAGCAGCTGAGCCTTAGGTAAGATTAAAAAAGCCTTGAGAGTAAACTTTGAGCATGGACCTCTTGTCCTCCAAGCCATGAATGGTATGCAAGAAGTGCATTCATCGTGGCTCCATGGCCTTGGCTTTCCATGGGGAATTACAGGGGGGGCTCCTTAATGGGGAAATCCTCCCCAGGCAGTCACTGAGATCCAAACCAACCCCACCTGTTGGAGCTCTGTGCTGCTCTGATGCAGAGCAGATGTGTATTTGGGCAGGTGTGGTGTCGGACGGCTGCCAGGCTCAACCTCATGCAGTTCCAGGACAAAGAGACCCTCCAAAGATAAGTCTGCAGTTCCGATGACGGGTTATTAAGTTTTTTGCTACAGGGCAAAAGCTGTCCACTTTGTAACACAGCTGCTGATGAAGTCATGTCCTTGTTCCAGGGAAGTCTGGTAAGAGGCAGATCTGGCCTTTTTCTGTCTAGTAACATACTGGGTTGCCTGTTTTCATTCTGGGGCTTGCAACTTGGAAAAGAAACTTGTCTGGGTGATAAATCATCCGAGGATAGGCTGGTAGGGTTGCTCATCCTGGAGAAGAGAAGGCTGCAGGGAGACTTAGAGCAGCTTCCAGTGCTGAAAGAGGCTCCAGGAGAGCTGGGGAGGGGCTCTGGATCAGGGAGTGCAGGGAGAGGAGGAGGGAAAGCTTTTCAGTTGAAAAAGGGGAGATGGAGGTGAGCTCTTAGGCAGAAATGTTTTGCTGAGAGGGTGGGGAGGCCCTGGCCCAGGCTGCCCAGAGCAGGGGTGGCTGCCCCATCCCTGGAGGGGTTCAAGGCCAGGCTGGATGGGGCTTGGAGCCCCTGATCCAGTGGGAGGTGTCCCTGCCCATGGCAGGGTTGGGGCTGGATGGTCCCTTCTGACCCAAACCATCCTATGGTTCTATGATTGCCTGTGCAGTACTGGGAGTACTGGTTCTGTTATCTCTCTGTTGGGTAGTTGGTGTGTGCTGCCCCTGGGCATAATGACAGCCTGGGGTCAAAGCCAAGAGGAGGAGGAGGAGGATGGAGCTTTGCCTCTGTGCTGGCACTGTCTCCTCTGACACCTGCATTTGAATTCCTGGCCAGATGTCTCGTGCCACTTTCGTCCCCAGCCCAGCTATATTAGGAGCAAGACTAATCAGCCTTTAAATGCTGGATACATTAGGAGAATTATCTCTGTATTTTAGACTTCTCTGTTAAATATCACAGAACACCGCAGATGCCAGGCTCTGGGTGTGACTCTGCTTTACTGTGGGTCAGATCCAGAGATCTTCCCCCCATTGCTGCACGAGGCTGCCTGGTTCTAGGGTGGGGACACCGAGTAGTCTCCAATCCCAGATTATGGTGCAGAGCCCTTGTACGACACCGCAGAGAAGCAGAGGGGCTGCCCATTGTAATAAAAGGGCAGAGGAATTAACTTGATGAGCAGACTGGCGAAGCAGCTTGTTTGCTGTATCCCTGAGGAGATGGAGCCATTCAGTGCCTTTGTGAAACAGGCTCTGTCGCTCGATTCGTACACATACTGTACATCGCTCATTTATTTAGAACTCTTTTATACTAAACAAAGCAAGAACAGAAAAGGCTTCTCCAGCAGAGCCAACGCTCTCTGGAGTCAAAGCTGATATACTGAAGCTTCTGGAAACCTGTGCTTCATGTTAATCCTTCCATTTGCACAGTTAGGTACTTTTCGTGTGTTTCCCCCTCTTCAACTGTTTTATGAAGTCAGGATTTGCTTTCCCATGTCAGCCCCTTGCAGCAGTGGCTGAGATCTGACCCAACAGCCTCTGCTGCACCATGGAGCAGAGCAGGCAACAAACTGGGGGCTGTAATTTTGTCCTTCTCCCTGGGGGCTGTGCTAGGCCTTTTGTGGAGGTAAATGATATTTTTGGGTTGATGCATTGAGGATGGAAACCTAACCAAACGTCACCCAATGCTGCTCTGACATCCCCGTGTTGGCTCTTCCCAAAGTGCAATGAGCCTGTTAATCATAGAATGGTTTAGTGGGAAGGGACCTGGACACCTCCCACTGGATCAGGGGCTCCAAGCTCCATCCAACCTGGCCTTAAACCCCTCTAGGGATGGGGCAGCCACCCCTGCTCTGGGCAACCTGGGCCAGGGCCTCCCCACCCTCACAGCAAAACATTTCTCCCCGGGATCTCATCTCCATCTCCCCTCTTTCAGCTGAAAACCATACCCCTCTTCCTATCCCTGCACTCCCTGATCTGGAGCCCCTTTCAGTCCTGGAAGCTGTTCTGAGTTTCTCCCCCGCCTTTTCTTCTCCAGCCCAACAGCTCTCTCAGCCTGTCCTTGTACAGAAAGTGCTTGGTTTAGACTGAGTGCATCTCCTCCTTGCCCCCATCTCAAGGGCAAGCACTTGGTGGGATGCATAGATATGGAAGAGGTTTCCCCTTGTCTCACTGACTGGAATGGGATTCCCTGTGTGCCTCTGTCTTGGGGAGTATTTAAACATTTCCCCCTGCCTGCAACAGTGAGTAGATTTTTCCTTATTGACCTCAGCTGTGAAGCTGGATGAAAAGATATTGCTCTGGGCTCTTATTTGCACTTTCTGTTGGACATGCTGAGCAGTCAGCCTGAGGGTGTGGGCATGGGGAAGATGCTGCTAGGGAGAGACCTGCCTCCCACTCCTTTCTGGCAGCTTCAGCTTTGTTTGTTTTCTGTCACATACTTCTGAAAAATGCTTTACTTGGGAAGAAAGAGGTTGGCCTTTTTCTCATGGTCAAAAAGGAAAGCATTTTCTTTAAAACAAAAAGCAAATAACAGAGCATTGGAATAATTTTCATAAAGTTTAGGCTTTGTCAAAACCCTGTTTTCCTTTGAGACAAGGGGGGAAAAGCATCTGACTCGTGTCAGGTACTTGCATGCAGGTGCATAATTTGTACACAATTTCTCTTTGCTTCCTTCTCCTCTTCCTCCGCTCCCTCTGGCAGGGTCTCTCCTTTCCAGGGCTTTCTGCATCTCACGTTTTACAGTTGGCTTCTCCATAGCACGGGCTATTTCTTTGTCAGACTCCAGGCTCTGTCTCACTCAGCTGTTGGCCTCTAACTTCTAGACAGACTCTTGCCACCCTGTTTTCTTTAAACACTCTTCTTACCATAGTAATTTCTGTTCCTCTCTCAAGTTCTCTCTGACCAAGCCAGCAGTTCCATCTGTGTTGGCTCCTCTTCATCACCTGCCCTGCATTAAATCCTCAGCAGCAGTTGCAGTGCTGGGGACTGCTTGTATGGCCAGCGATGCAAATGAGGGGGAGCAGATGCTGCTCCTGCGCCTCGCTGCTGCACCTCCACCAGCAGAAATCTTCATTTGCAGGGGAATTTTCTTGGCTTCTCACTCACATTTCCTGGCTTCTCTGTTCAAACACAAAGTGGTGGTTTAGCAGAATTTGTTTTGACAAAAGCAAAGGATATTCCCAGCCAATTAAAAATATGGTAATGGAAAGATGTGGAAGAAATGCAGTGCTTCCTCTGCTTGACGGGCTAGTTGTTCACTGTCACTGTGCTTAGAGGGATTAGAAGTGCGTGCTGGAGGCCCATGTCAGGTGGGATGTTAAGCTCCTGAGCTATAACCATGCTCTTGGGAGCAGGGAAATATTAATTAATTACTGGTGGGGATGGAAGAGTTCCTTCAGTACTTTTCTCATTGGTGTGTGTGCTTTCTCATGTGGGTATATGCACACAATTGCATCTCATGCTGCAGGTGACCGGAATCTAGAATTGTTTAGATAGTTTGTTTTCTGATCTGATGTCCGAGATGCTTTGCAGGGACAACACCAGAGCTCTTGGAAGACCTGGACCCATGTCCCTCCTCCCACATGAGGCCCTGTGGTCCTGCATGTGTTTCTCTCTGGGGTACAACTGTCAGCGATGGGTAGCAGTGGCCTGAATTGTTCATCATCCTCTTCCTCTTAGACACTGCAATGGGTGCCTGATGTTGTGCGAGCACCCCAGGCAGTCAGCCTGAGTACAGCTCTGAGTGTCTGTGCCTCTGCTTAGTGCCTGCTCTACGTGCAATTCCTCCCATGCTGTCAGGTTAACTGGTGGATAAAGCCATCTGAAAACATGAGAGACTAAAACTGGACTGGTTAGAAGTATCTTGAGAAGGTTACTTTCTGCTGTGTACAGGGTGTGCCATGGCTGCTAGAAGTCTGTGTCCTGATTTTCTTAAGTGTGTCAGGAGGCACAGATGACAAGCCATGGATAGTCTTGAGGTGGTACCTTGGGTTGCTTTCAGAGATGTCACTCTTAGCAGAAATCAAGCATATGGAATCAAAGAGGTAGGAAGGAACTGGAGATACATCCATCCCCTTACTCCGGTAGAGGGGTGTGCTGGAGAGGCAGAAGCCCTTGCCTCCACAGGCAGAATCTCTGATGTCTTCCTTTCTCTCTTTGCCTCCTCATTCACTGCTGTTTGGTCATCCTCTCTCACCACTCCTCAGGGGTTAAAAGTCCTTGGGTTAGGCTGGAGTTGCCACTTTCAGGGGAAGCGTCCTCCTGTGCTTACTGGAAATGAACACATTAAAAGCATGTCAAAGGTGTCTGGCAGTCAGTGGTCCAACTCCCAGCTTTTCCGTAGCTTCAGAGAAGCCCCCAAGCTCCTGTTTCCACTCTTGCTTGTTCATTGAGTTGGTAAAGGTGGAAGGTGAGGATTTGCCGTAATCTCCATTTGTGAGCTGCTGGCACAGGAACACTGAGGTCCTGGCATCTCCTTTAAGACAAACTCCCTCCCAACTACCTGGTCCACGAGTGCCACAGCAAAATCTGTGAAGGCTGATGTGCAGAGTGATAAAGGGTTGAGTTGCTTTCTCGCAGGCAGCTGGGGAAGCATGTTCAGGTTTACATCAGGCAGCAAGAAATGAGACACTACAGCACTGCTGGTTCTTAACAGGCAGCCCAGACTTGTAACATCAGCATTTACTGAATTAATTTGCTGCAAAGTGCCAGTAAAGCTCAGCGTTCTTTTGGCGAATTCCAGTTTTGAGAAAAATCAAGAAAGTAATTACTTGGTTCGGTCATTAATTACTCACTACTGGACATTTTCGAAGGTGTAGTATGAAAGGCCTGAGGCAGCTATTAAGAGCAGCTCTAATGCTATTGATCTATTTGTGTTTATTGTGAATTTTCTCTGCTTTTATGATGTTTTATTGAACTGGAGGGTTCAAGTGTGTGGAGCCAGGGAGCATGAGCTGCTCTCTCCCATGCTTGGCTTCTGCTGTTGCCCTCTTGGTGGGGCAGTGGTGACTTCTCAGAACATCCCTTGGAGGAAAGCCTGGCTGGCTGGGGAGGAACTGGGAACTCTGACCATTGGACATCTGCACAACCTGGGCTGTGCTTGGGCACAATGAGAGATCCTCTGCCTTGAGCCATGCTGCCAGTAAGACAAACCCACTTCAGGAGGGGAGGGAGGAGTGGGGCCAAATAAAGGTACTTGCCCGTGTTCTATTCCTGCACTCCTTGATAATATCATTGTGGTCATTCACTTTGAAACTGGACATTGTCTGGGAAAAAAGTTATCTATCAGGGAACTGGGGGCCAGGAGAGGCAGGCAGAGCATGGCTAGGTGGTGGTAGACGATGCTTTCCCTTCTTCTGCAGCCCCTGGGATAATCCTTTCCCATTCCCTCAAATTAGAACAGTCCAGCTGCCACCCCCAAGTGCTGTAACAGAGAGATGAAGCTAATCCTGCTGAAAGAGAAAGGTGGAAGCCAAAATCAGCATGACTGTCTTCTGGTGAGCTTGAAATGTAGCAGGGAGTGGTGTCAGCTTCTGGAAAAGGGCAGGATTGTCATTTGGCTTCCAGGGGGGTTCTCTAGGTGGACCAGGGTCTCACGAGGTTGGTCGTGGTTGAAACAGGATTTGTTCTGGCTTTTTTCCCAGCAGTGAAAGGCACGATCTTCCCATGTACAAACTTTGTCAGAAAATGCCACCATGCCAATATTATTAATTTTTTTGCCTTGTACCTCAAAAAACTGAGAAAAGCAACATATATTTAACAGTGCCAAAGGGATGCAGCTGTTCGGCTTGTGCCTGCTGGCCTTTCTCCTTCTCCCATCATATTCGGTATGCAAAATTGAATCACACCCTTCTCACCCGCTTCCCACCGGGGGAAAGGTGGCCTTTAAATCATAATATGATTGCAGATGATGTTGCAGAAGGGGAAAATGAGATGAACTTTAAACTCCCCTTTGCTTTACAAATTTGTTCATGTCTTCCCTCACAGCTGCTTCATCATGCCTATTAGATTTCCCATTTTCTGGGCAGGAAAAGTTGAAGTGAATGTTGTTATCTATTCAGCATCTGAGTTGGTGCCTTCCTCCCCTCCTTTGTCTGTTTTAATCAGAAATTTTTAGAGGTTTTGATTTGACTGCTTTGATCAGAGCACAGAATCCCCCAGGTACGGGATCGTTAGCTCTCATTAGCAGAAGAAACAGTTTTCTGTGATGGTGCCCATCCCCGTACAGCTAATTGAAGAATCATCACGGTAACTTTATTGCCTCATTACTTTTCATGGATACCTTGGATGCCTCCAACAACTGACCGGGCTGAAAAGGAGCAGGGTAGAAAACAAAGAGTGGAAGGGACTGGTTGTTGAATTAATTAGCAACTGCTAAAGGAAATGAGTTGCGTCTCTCTGTGCAGCAGTACTGGTGGATGAAATTAAGAAAATGAAATTAAGAACTTGGCAAGTTTTATAAGGAGGTTGGGTCGGTATTTGCATATCAAACATTGACAGAATTTGGGGAACAGTAGCATGCATTTTGAAAGGGATTTTGTTCTTTGTGTTTGAAGAGTTAAATCAGTTTTGGGCTATTAAAGACTGCAGAAGGAGACCTGATTTGCATATGTGCTGTCAGTAGGAATCTTATACTTCAGCCTGGCATATCCCCAGGTTGGACACTGGACAAGATGGCCATGGGCCTGCTCCTGCCTGTCAGTTCCTCTGGTCTTGGATTTGTGAGGATGGGATGGAGGAAATGGAAAGGAACAGGCAGGAGGGAGGATATTTATTAGCAAAGAGGAACATCTCTGCAGCGGGCTGAGAGCCAGTGGGTCTGCACCAGCCGTGGAGGAGCCTGTACTCAGAGCAGGTCACAGAGCTGGATCTCAGCCCTGGCACTTCTGCAGTCATTTCAATTAATGTCATCGTTCAAGGCAGAGCTCCGGGATGGCAAATCTGCACTACTGTGAAATGTGATAGTTTTGTGCCCTGGGGTGGTTCTTTGGAAAGTGCTGAAATATGCAGTGCCATTTCCTGAAGTGAAGAATGTGTGTGAGAAGAACCTGATACCTGAGGGCTTCTTACTTGGTGATGCCAGAATGGGACCCACCCATTTAGGTTGAACATGAAAGACCTATGTGGGAGCAAGACAGTTTTTTCTTCTTCATATATTTCCTCTTTAGTTTCTTATACTGAAAAAGTATCTAGCTGCTGGAACAGATTACCAATAGATGGAATGGGTCTTTGCTGGTCTGAGAGCTTGCAGAGAGCCTCCAAAGGCTTTGCGGCTGATGGGTGCGCTGCGTTTGAAGGGAGCAGGGCAGGACACCATTCTGGGACAAGGGCACCCAAAATTCTCTTCCTTCCTTCAGCCCTGAGCTAGCTGCAGTCCCTCACTCTAGAGTGCAGCATCATAATGTTTCTTAAATAGAAAAGGGTCTGAATGCCTTTGGCTTTGGGTTCAGAGAGGGACTAGACCAACTCATGGAAGGTAGCCAGTTAAATATAAGTAGGTGCATGATGCTTCTTCTGTCCTTGCAAATCCCTAAAATGCAGCCTGATGGAGGTCATGGGAGGTGCTTGCCTAATTTAATGTGTCTTTTCTCTGTTTATCTGCCAGATAAATGGGGCACAGGGTAGCCCAGCCTGTAGGCTGTTGTGATCCAGCTATTCCTTTCATGGTCCTTGATCTCTGGTCCGGGGATCATGGAATGGTTTGGGTTGTAAGAGATCTCAAAGATCATGCAGTTCCAACCTCCCTGCCGTGTACTGGAAGGCTGCTATAAGGTCTCCCCAGAGCTTTCTTTTGTGATCTGCCTGCACTGTCAAACTCAGGTGGCTTTAGGGAGCAGAAGGGTGCTGAGCAAACACTCCCTCCTACTTGTCTTCCTATTTTCCATGTCTGAAGTGGGGCACCAGGAGAAAAGTGTGTGAGGGAGTGAGAGGCATTTCCAATCTGTGGCCGTTTGTCACCATCGCAGAGCTACTCCAGCATGGAGCCAGGCAGGCACACACGCTCCCCCTGCCTCCTGATCATGTTATTATATTACACCTGACATTACTTTCTTCCACTAATATGTTATTTTTGGTTTGACAGCTTTATGAAGGAGAAAAGAGAAATAGAGAAAGAGACAAGCACCTGGACAGACACAGACAGCATTCATTCCTTATCAGCGAGCAACGAGTCTGACTCAGACACGAGAGATCTGCTGATTGAAACATCTTGCTGTCTCCAGCAGCTCACAGTTTGCCATGGCAGGGAGATTCCCAGAGCCTGCGGAGAGGAGGGGAAGAGGCAGGGTCAGATCTGGAGGGATGGTCCTCCAGGGATTTCCCCTTCCTGGCCCGAGATGCTCCATGAACTCTACCAGGATGTCTAGTTAAGGTGAGCAATCAGGCTGCTGTTGATCTTGGGATGTTGCCAACGTGGCGTGAGGGTGGTCATCTGCTTGACCACCCTCGTCACCTTTAGTGTCCAGTTCTTGCGTTGGGTAAAGGGGGTTCTACAGACAATTAGAGCTCACAGAGAGAAGTCCTACCTTGGAGGGTGAAGGTTGGTGGAAAACTGATGACCTCAGCATGTTAGGAGTCCTGAAGCTGCTCTTACTTTGTAGAGAGGAAGAAGGGAAATGAAAAATCATGTGTGTGGGAAATGCCTTGTCAGGCCCGGCCACTGGTTATTGTGTCTCATTCAAAGGGCAGTGGGCAGAAGGAAGTGTGTGGGAAGTAGGAGAGGTGGGAATGAGACCTAAAAAGCTGAGTGCTGTGCTCATGAAAGTGGGAAAAAGGAGCGTGAAAAGAGCAGGAGTTCATTTGGGATTGGTGTTTGCTGGCAAAACATAAAAAGGAAGAGAAAAAGAAAATGAGGGGGGAAATGTTCCAATACTAAAATAATCATAGAATCGTGGAATGGATTGGGTCAGAAGGGACCTCAAAGCCCCCCCAGTCCCACCTCTGACAAGGGCAGGGACACCTCCCACTGGATCAGGGGCTCCAAGCCCCATCCAGCCTGGCCTTGAACCCCTCCAGGAATGGGGCAGCCACCACTGCTCTGGGCAACCTGGGCCAGGGCCTCCCCACACTCACAACAAAACGTTTCTCCCTACAATCTCGTATCAGTCTCTACTCTTTCAGCCCCAAACCGTTCCCCTCATCCTCTCCCTGCACTCCCTGATCCAGAGCCCTTCCCCAGCTTTCCTGGAACCCCTTTCAGCACTGGAAGCTGCTCTAAGGTCTCCCCACAAACTTCTCTTCTCCAGGCTGAACATCCCCAGATTTCTCAGCCTGTCCTTGTACTGGAGGTGCTCCAGCCCTTGGATCATCATTGTGGACTCATTCCAACAACTCCATGTTCTTTCTGTGGACACCTGAGGGCTCCAGAACTGGACAAAGGACTTCAGGTGAGGTCTCATGAGAGCAGAATAGAGGGACGGCATGTGCTCCATCACTCTGCTGGTCTCACTACTTTGGATGCAGTCCAGGTCCTGGCTGGCTTTCTGAACTCTTGTCTGCTCTGCGTCCCACGATTCACCAGGTGACCTGGAAAATCCATGATGTTTGTCCTCTTTGCTGGAGGGGGTTACAGGCCACCCCAGGCACCAGCTGATGGGGGTGTGAGCCTCAGTAGCAGATTCTTTCTCAGGCACACTGATCGCAGGAGGGCTGGCTGGGCAGACATCAGCTGGGAAGAGGGGAAAGAAGACCAACTCGATGTCTTATGCATCCATGTGCTCCTCTGCCTTTGGCCCTCATCCTCTCCCCATGTTGCTTGAACTCCACGAACACATCCTTTGGCAACAACATTTGCATTAGGAACTCTTGTGCTGTCCCCAGAACAGTCCCTCTTGCTGACTGCACACTGGGCTGTGTTCATCTGCCAGGGAGTAACAGCCTCAGCCCTCCCCGTTCCCACATTGCAGCAAACCCGTCTCATTCCCAAGCATTATGGGAGTGAGGCTGATCAAACAGAGCAATTAATTCAACAAACAGTACAATTAAGCCATGATCCCAGTGTAGTTTCCACCCAGAAGCAGAATAAACAGTCTTCCCAGCATGGATAAATAGATTCGCAGGTGGAGGCTTTTGTGAATGGCAAAGTTTTCCCTCTACAACCTTCTTCAGAGCACATAAAAAATCCTGGAGTACATAAATCTCTGGCTCTCCATCCTATTGGATTGGGGAGGAAGGAATGCTGTGCCTGCTGTGGGGTAGATGTGCATTGGCTTGAGACTGAGGGAAGGGACCTGGGGATGGGACAGAGGCACATGTGGTGAGGCTGTAGGCAAACAAAAGCTGTGGCAGCTGGCTCCTCCAAACGTCCCCTGAGGCCAGTTCTTGTCATGGCCTTGACACAAACCACACAGTGCAAAATTCTGTGAAGGAGGAGAGTGACTTGCTTCACACTTGGCTGGACTCGCTGTTACTTCAGAAACCGATGGAAATCCCCTTTTTTTGAATTGGGTTTAAAAACAGTCTGAGCTGGTGGGGGAAAAAGAGGCATCTGCAGAGTCTTAGAATCATGGAATAGTTTGGAATAGAAGGGACCTCAAAGCACATCCAGTCCCAACCCTGCCACGGGCCTCCCTCCTGAACTGCTGGAATCAGTGAAGTGTTGTCTCCCTTGAGGGCTAGTTGGCAGCAGGATCATCAGGGCAGTGTGGGGAAGTGTGAGCGCATGGGCTGGACATCTATGGGGGCAGAAGCTGGAGTGGAGGTTCTGCTGCTGTCAGGGGTGGAAAGGGTGGAAAGGGCATACTCGGGTTATATTGCAGCATGCATGGTATTTGGGATGATTTCTTTCAGAAGGAGCCAAATCAGAAGCAGGAGGGAATTGTGCAGTTTCAGAGAGGTGTGAAAAGCCTGCATGTTGTGACCTCATGTCTGCGGTGAGCGGTTGCAGCAGTCTCGATGCAGATGGTCTGGACAGAGGTAGGAAAGTCTCCCTGGGAAGAGCCTGCTTAGTGCTTGCTGTGTAACCTCAGTTCTGGTGGGAAGCCTGGCTGGGCACTGTGGGTGAGCCTCGGCTCTGCTGAAGCCTCTGCTCCGCAGTGTGAGCAGGCATAGGGGCAGTGAGGAGGCAGGGAAGTTGCTCGCTCAGCTGAACTCTCCCAAAAGGAGGCAGAGTGCTACAGAATGTTTCTGCTGTTCTTCTTTCCTTCTTTTCCTGCCTCCAGTTTGCTGGATGTGTTCTCAGGACTCGGGAGCCTGTTGAACACCCAGAAAGCTTGGTTTAGTATTCAGAGTTCTCAAATAGGGACTTGAGGCAGTGAACCCAGCACCAGCCCCTGCAGCTGTTTGAGCCTTGACAGGCTGCTGTGCTAATGAGGAAATTAGCTGGAGAAACTCTTCTCAGCCCTAAAGTGGGCAAATCTGAGGAGTGGGAAGAGCTGTGCCAAAGCGGCTTGGATTTAGGGAATGTCCTGTACATGACATGGAGCTGAACACCTGCAGGTTAGTGCAGAAGCACACCTGAGCTAGCAGGCAGCTTGCGAGTGCCGAGAAAGTCGTACCAATGCTGTGCACTTTTTGCACCAAGGCCACGGTCTGTCTCTGAGGAGCTGCCCTTCAAATACAAATGATAGACTCACCAAACAAAAGCTTTCAGATGCACCTGTTATGTCCCTGTCATGGGACCTGGGTTTGTGTGCTATTGCCTAGCCAGGGGTTCCTCATAGAGACATTTGCTTGGACCATGGTTATATTTTCAGGGACCTGCTCTGCTGTGTCTTCGCATTTGATGTTGCCTGTTAAGCAGTGGTTTTGGTGCTAGTAGAGCAGACTTTCTGAGCCCACGTGTACTCCAGAATGGGTTTGGACTTGGAAGATTAAGAAAGGAAGCATTCCTTTTGTCCTAACTATGGCTGAGATCAGAGCCCTTCCACTTTCAAATAGGAAACAGCTGCCATTGCGTTCATTCTCAAGAGCTCCTAGAACTGGCCATCCTCCAGCTTCCTGCAGAAACACCCTTCTGTGAGCTGGGAGGCTGCAGGTGGGCTAGCTGCTGTGACCCTGCCCCATCCCTGAGCCCGGCTGCGGGTGCTGACACAGCCAAAGCCTGGGATGGAGGACAAGAAACTCAGGGTTACTGAGCAAGGGTGTAAACCACAGCTGGTGTGAGAGGCTTAGCAAGGGAATAAAATGTGTGCCTGTGCTCTGAGCTGGCCAGGAAAAAGTCATTGCGGCTGCAGTTCTGTGGTGCTGAGCTAATGAGTTTCACTGAGAGGCAAAATACTTGGCTTGGGCTTGTCACCACTCTCTTTTGGCTGCGTAACTTTTGGCCATGTCAGAGTGAGCTCGCATCTGCCAGTAAAAAGTCATGTGTCTGGGCTGTGTCCCATGGGAATGGCCAAGAGCATTGCTCTTCATCACCATCATGATTCCTAAACTTTGTCCAACATGACACTTATCATCAGACAAGGGTCTTGCTCCATGGGAAGGCACTTCTTTTTCTTGCTAGCTTTTTAGTTTAATAGAATAAACTATTTCAGTTGTAAGGGGGACCTACAGTGACCATTCGGAGTGGCTCTCACTGTGTACAGGCCAACAGGCACAACACCTACTTCCTCACAGAATGTGGTTCATTTCTTGCATGGTGGCAGGAAGCCTGGGATGCACCTAATGCAACCTCCCTGCCATGGGCAGGGACACCTCCCACTGGATCAGGGGCTTCCAGCCCCATCCAGCCTGGCCTTGAACCCCTCCAGGGATGGGGCAGCCACCCCTGCTCTGGGCAACCTGGGCCAGGGCCTCCCCACCCTCACAGCAAAACATTTCTCCTTAAGATCTCATCTCAATCTCCCCTCTTGCAGCTGAAAACCGTTCCCCTTGTCCTGTCCCTGCACTCCCTGATCAAAAGCCCCTCCCCAGCTTTCCTGGAGGCCCCACATTCTGAGGCCCCTTTCAGCAGTTACTGTCATTACCTCGTGACAAAGTGCTCTCCCCTCACTGGCATCCCCTGTCAGACACCTGTTGGACAGACTGTACCCAGTGATGCGAACAAGCTGAACTAGAATGAAATCACTGGGAAAAGTCACGAGGGGCTTTGGGCATTAGCGGTTCGTTTCCTGCCACATTCACCACACCGCAATTAACATGGACCTGAAAATAACATGGTGGTGCTTGTCCTGTCTGTCCTCTTTCATCCTCCCGCTTCCTTTTTCCTTTCTCATTTCCTTATCTTCTGAACTAGCCATATCCCATGTCTCCATCTTTACATTTGTTTTCTCTTTCTCTGCTTATTTCATTCGCTGTTTCCCTCTCTTCCCTTCTCTTTGCGCTTTCTTTTTTGCCTCTTTCCTTCCCTCATCTCTTGCATTCTTTTTTTTCTCTCACTTTATTCTCCCTCTATATTTAAACCCAGGCAAAACCAAATTATTTATGAAGTGCTGTAACTTATCATGCATTCTTAATGTCTGGGAAGACACAGATAATTTATTTAATGAGTAAAGACGTGATAATTTACAGATGATGATTCCAGTCAGAAATTAGTTTCATTAATTTGCTGTAAATTCTCTGCCTTGATTTAGTGCAGAAGGAGTTCCTGAAACCCAGTGCAAATCTTTGCCACGGTATTTTTATGTCATCACCAAGCCAGTGTTCAAATGTGCTGGCTACCCCCCACCTCGCCCTCTCTGCTGCGTTCCTGCTTTCTGCTGGTGTCCTCCTGACACAAAAGCCAGAGAGAGCAGAAGCATTTTCTTTTCAGTGTGTATGATAGAAAGGCTGGGGGAAAACAGGGATGGAGGTGGTGCTCCCGTTGCAGGAGACAATAAAACAGGCAGCATGTTCTCAAAACGTTTGTTTTGCAAAACCACATTTCCCAAGCTTCTGCCTGGTAAATTCAGCTGTAAGAGAGAATAAAAAAGTCAGTTTCCTTTTTTTTTAATAGAGTATAAAAGGTACTTTTTCAAATAAATTTCAAGGCAGATGATTTTACAGTAGAGCCTTGCTGATAACTGCAGTATATATAAATATTATAGGAAACCTATAGAAGTGATTCATGGAGTACTATTGATCTAATCAGATTTAACTAAGTGTTTGCTTTGTGCCTTATTAATCACAGATAATAGGGCTCCATCCAAAGATACCCTGCAGAATCAGAGTTTGCTCTCCACATCCCCATATCTTGTTGGTACCACTGCTGTCCATGTAGCTTCCCCAAGGGTAAGCTTCCCTACTGTATTCCACATTTGTTTCAAATTAGTCTATTGATGGTGCTCTAAACTGCCTTACCAGGGAGACTGCTGTGCTCTCTAAGTGATGGCAGCATAGGAAAGTTTCCTGCTTTTATTAGAAAAAATTTGCGATGTGGATCAGCATTTCTTCTGCACATCGTAGTGTGGGGTGGGAGATGTGAGCTGCCATGAGGATGGAACAGTGAATGTGCAAAGCGCAGGACCTCCATGAGCTGTGAGCTCACCCTCCTTTTTCTAGGTGTACAGGCAGACATGAGCTGCTCTGTCTGAAGCAGGTGGGCAGACTGAGGAGCATCCAAGAGCCTGAGGTCACCCTTGCTTAGTGGATGCTGAAGGTTCAAAGCACAGGAGGTCATAATTTTATTGCACTTGATTCTGCTCCTGGCCATGGCTCATCCTTCTTCACTAGCAGCCATCACAATGTGACTTGATTGCATTGTTCTTCAAGGGGAGCAAGAGCTCGATCTTGGCAACATTTGTCTTCCCTCCTCAGACACAGGATGAGGCCTCAAGTGTACGCTTGAGCATTTGAAACCTCTGTTTGGAGCTTGACAGACAAGGAATGAATATCCCGTGCAAAAACGTCCCAGCTCCCCCCTGGCAGTGGTTCAGCATCACGTTGGGACCAGCTGTGCAAACACAGGAGTGAGGTGCAGCCATTAGCATGTTCTTCGGGAGTCCTCCTTGCCAGCACGTCCCCTCCATCTCTGTCTCTCTTGGAGTCTCCGAGGCAGTGCCAGGTTTGACCCTGGGTCTTCAGACTGGTGATACGGACTGTGCTTCTGGCCAGGGGTGGATGGTCGGTGGGACTGTCCCTCCTAGAAGTGGTCGCTGCCCTGTCCTGGTGCGGCAGCCAAGGAGCAGCCAGACGTGGTATTCTTGACTTCTGTTCACCCTTGTCCCTCTGTGTAGCGTTAGAGGACTTGATGTATGAGTCGGATGCTTTGGGTTTGGTGCTGGGCCAGCCACTGTTTTCCAGACTGGTCATCAGGGGCACTGGATTTGAGTTTTCTGCAGAAAACAGGATTAAGTGCTCTTGTCCCTGCACCCGTCTGTAACATGGTCCATTTGCCATGTCCAAGGGCAGTGGGCTTTGTCTAATGGCTGCTCAACAGCGTGTGCTGCTGCTTTTGCTAGGCAGGCCCTCTCTCCTGGTGCTCCTAGGCTGGCCATATGGGGCTGCTGGTGGAGAGGGGGTCTTTGTCCTTCAGCTTATTTAATGCTGCTGTTGGTCTCCTGCAGGCTCTCAGGTAAATCACCATTTTCCCAATTGCAACACAGAGCTCAGTCCTGCCACTTCCCTCAGGTGTCTTCCCCTAAGCAGCCCTTCGTCCCACACCCCTCTGTGCTACCATGATGTCTCGGAAGCTGTCCTTACCAAGCTGTTTGCAGTGCACAGGCTGCTGTGGGCCATCTCTTAAGGATTGCAGGGATTATTTCTTATTCTCCTTTTATTCCTTTCTTTGTTTATTTTTCCTAGCTGTTTCAAGATCTTTTTTTCTATAGGTGGTGTGATGTAGGCTTTGGCGGTTCTGCCAGTGTCCTCAGCAGCTGCCAAGGGTTCTTCCACCTGGAGGTAGCTCCTCTTCTCCTCGTGGATCCTGCTGCACTTGCATCTCTGCTGTGTCATCCCACCCCACCAGTTAGGTATGGGGGCCTCCTTTCTTTTGGGTGGCTATCGCTTTGTCAACTGGCATACAGAAATTGCCAAGGTAGCTCAGAAACTTCTTCTGTGCCTGCAGATAAATTCCCCCTGCCTTGCTACTGGATTCTCTTGGCTGGAAGTGGGGTTGGTGGCTTGTGAGTGGGGTCCATTGCCTCCTGAAGATGTTAGGTTGTACCATGAATTTGACACGCAAAGCCCTGAGGTTATCATGGTCCCAAGTGGAGTAGATGATCAGACAGGGTCCCTGAAAAAGGTTATGACTTCCCTGGATCCCAGGTGGAGAGGAAGTAGGAGCCTTATAGAGCAGCTTGAGCTGCCTGCTAAATGCAAGTTCACATCCTGAGACCTTTTTCAAAGCACACAGAAGAATATCTGCCTAGGGACGACAGTAAGTAGTAAGTCCACAAAGCAATCTGTTTGTGTTAATCTCCTATGGCACAGAACGATGGTGCTCAGCACCAGCTAAGTGCTGGGCAAATATTAGTGTCATTTTTTTCTTTACCTTGTTGTAGCAGCTGGATATTATCATGCTCAGTGAGCGACAGTGTCGGCTCCTGTGGGAGAGCTGTTGGGAGCCTGGCTTTCTTCCTGGACCACCTCCATGGGTCTCCAGACAGGATGCTTCAGAGGGGCAAGTGGGAAAGCCTGTTCTTATTTGCATTTTGCATTTCTTTCTCGCCCTCTCCCACCCCCGCCTGCTTACTTGACTCCAGCACTAAAGGCTGTCCTGGTTAGCTGCTCCCCACACCTCCTGCCCATAAAACTCCCCCTGCAGAGACACAGAGGGGGGTAACCTCATGCCAGGAGTCAGAGCAGGGAGCAGCCTGCTGCGTGTCCATCTGCTCTGGTGTCGGCCGCCATCCTTCTGCATGTGGCAGGCTCCAGGAAATGCCAGGCTGTTCGTTACCGTCGTGCTACTCCCTGTGTAATGAGGTAAAATGAAAACAACTTCTCTTGCTGCAGCTATGAGATCTGGGAACTCATAAAGGCTAAAATGCTTTTAATTACAAGCTTGTTCTGATTATGCCCAGGCTTTCTGTTTCCTCTCATAGAGCAGGCCAGCCCTCTGAGGTCAAGATGAACTTCAGTTACAGAACTTCTGGCATGTGCACTCAGAAAACTGGAGAGTTTCCCCCTCCTAAAACTAGACACCTGCAATGTGTGATGTATTGTTCCCCAGAGTCCTGTTCTCCTGGCTATAATGTTGCTGAAAGCAGAACAAACACATTTTTATTTCTGGACACGGAAGAGCTTTTCTCTTTCCCTCCGGCTCTCCAGTGCACCAGGAGCCCCATGTTCTCCTCCCAGCTGTGAGATGGCAGGATCTGATAAAGCAAGGGGCCTTAGCCTTCAGTTAGGTCAAACTCTCACTCCCAGGATTAAGGTTGACATTTCCTACGCTAGATTCACTCCCTACACCCTCAATTTTCCCTGATGTGAAAATGAACCCTGAGACCTCTCTTGGGAGGGAATGGAGGGTCTGCAAGCCTAGGTTTGAGCTGGGAGACTCCTTTTAGTTCGTAGACTCGTAGAATGCTTTGAGTTGGAAGGGACTTTTAGAGGTCATCCAATACAATCCACCTGCAGAAGCAGGGACATCTTTAACTCAGTCAGGTTGCTCCAAGCCCCATCCAACCTGGCCTTGAACCCCTCCAGGGATGGGGCAGCCACCCCTGCTCTGGGAAACCTGGGCCAGGGCCTCCCCACCCTCACAGCAAAACATTTCTCCCTAAGATCCCACCTCAATCTCCTCTCTTTCAGCTCAAAACTGTCTCTGCATTCCCTGATCAAGAACCCCTCCCCAGCTTTCACGGAGCCCCTTTCAGTGCTGGAAACTGCTCTAAGGTCTTGAGATCCTTCTCTTCTCTGGGCTGAACATCCCCAGCTCTCTCAGACTGTCCTCGTATGGAAGGTGCTCCAGCCCTTGGATTGTTGCTGTGGCCTCCTCTGGACTCACTCCAACAGCTCCTTGTCCTTCCTGTGCTGAGGACTCCAGAACTAGATGCAGGACTCCAGATGAGGTTTCATCCCAGTAGAGCAGAGAGGGAGAATCCCCTCCCTAACCTGCTGGTCCACTGCTCTGGATGCAGCCCTCAGTCCCCTGCTCTTCCTGATTCTCGGTGTAAAAGGCCAGGTCAAGTGCCAACAGCCTCATATGAGGGTTCTACCAGAACTGTGAGGGAAAAAATTTCATTTTATTCTGCTTCAAAGAGGGATTATTGGGGAAAGTTTCCATGGTATTGCATCTATGTCTCAGCGCTGTGACCCTGTGTTTTGCTGGGTGCCAGTACAGCTGTAATGGTTATGGCCAATTAATTAGAACCACTTCCCCTTGTTTTCCCCTTATAAATCACTTCCTCTTTAGTCAGCCCACAGAGAAAACAAGGGAAGAGTGAAATAAGTCTGAAGTAAAATATGAACCTCCCTTTTATTCCATATTTCAGACAATAGCAGTCTGTGGGACGCCTAGGGAATAGGCTTTCTGAGCCACTGCTCTGTGAATTCACACTCTCTTTATGAGCCTCTTCAGTGCATAAAGTGAAGTTTTTAGTGGCTGTTGCTGTTCCTTTTGAATGGCTGTGAAGTCTGGGTCAGGGCAGATCACAGTAAACTCCCCTCATCTTCACTGCCATCAGAATTAGCTTTTTCCTAACTGCAAAGCCTGATGAGGGTGGGTCAGCTCAGAGCTTGTCCATGATGAGGATCTTAATCAGGGCTGCAGCCAGCATGCTCACCATGATTGGGAAGGAAGAGCAGGGTGCTTTTTTGTGTGAGTGTTTTGCTTTTTTAAAAGACTTCCAAGAAATTCCCTTTGGCCATCTCTACAGGTAGAATGCTCAGGGTTGGATCTTCTCCATTCTCAATGGAAAATGGACCCGGCTCTCTGCTTAAATAGCTGAGCTTAAGTGGGATAAGTCTGGGTCTTTCTGCTGGTCAGGTCTGCATAATCTTGGCTTAGTCTCTTTATTATTCCAGCTGAGGACTCTTGCCCTTGACACCTCCCTACCAGACATCACGGGTATGAATGCAATGTACCTGTGATGCAGTCGGTGTGAGATGAATGTTAGTATCCTCACATGGGCTGTGCAACGGAGGGATGAGGTGCACAGTGCTCTTTGAGTGTGTGAAGGGGAATAAAATAACCCAGCTCCACTTTCCCAATGTCTTTGACAGGGTCCCTCCTCAGAGGGGCATTTAAGGTGGCAGGGTGAGGGTGAGCAGTGACCTACTGTTACCTGCAGATCAAAAACTGTCCTAGAGAAGCACACAGGATTGCTGGATGATTGCAAAGCTCTGACTATGTTGAACTCTGCCACTGCCCCTTTGTTCCCCATGTCATTCTTTTGTGGATTCACCCTCTACCTGTGTTCAGTACAGGAGCGAATGGTCCAGTGCCATGAAACTGATTACATCTCTTGGGTCTAGAGGAAGGCTGGAAGCTGCAGAAACATGATAAAGTCTGAAGAACAGGTGCCTCTTCTGTGCTGTGCTCACTGACAAGCCCTGGGTTGTCCTATATGGCGTTTCTATAGCTTAACAGACAGCAGGCCAACACACATTAATAAATCCCTTCTGGCTGACCTGGATAACTGTGCTAGCAGCAATTCCTGCCATCAGTCCCAATAGTTCTGGAGAGGGCCAGGGTAGGACTTTTAAAAGGCCATTCTGGTCTAAACTTAGTCCCCCAGGAGGTGGAAGATATATCTGTAACTCGGAGAGCAGGCATCTCCAACATGAGATGGGTTAGAGACCTTGGCCATGGTTGTCACTGCCCTGGTGTGTGAAATGATTAGGCAGGTTCCTGACCCCAAGACTAGGCTATTGATGCACCACTCTTGGTTCCTGCAGGATGCTGTTGAATGGAGCAGCCAATGCTCTCCCAGCTCTTTAATTCTGCAGCTCTGCTGTCTTCTCTTCCCCATAAGCTATTATTTCCAGTCTTGGTTGGCTTCCCAAAAACCTTTGCAGGCATCCTGCAGCTAATGACGATCCATGTAACTGTGCAAACTTCCTAAAGTGTTCATGAAAGGGGAAGTCCAGGCACTACGGGAACTACACTGAGTTTCCCTTTCATCCAAAATTCAGAAAGCTTAAACAAAATAGCCCCTTGGAATTGTTCCTAGGAAACCACTCACCAGGCAGTTGGAAATAATCATACAGATAATGTACTTGAAAGCTGCCGATATGCACATTTCAGTCTTCTCTTTCTATTTTGAAAGAAATTGGAAGGAGGGACAGTGTTACCATCTTTTGAGAAATAAGAAAGGCAGAGGGTTGCACAGGCAGCAATTCTTAAATTACTTTTGTAGCATTAAAGGAAAATTAGAATAAAACCCAAACCAAACCCCAGCGTGCAAGTAGCAGTAAGTAAGTAAATTCTGTTCTTTTTTTAATATAGAACAAAGTTAATTGATATTTCTTTTCTTTTATAAAAGTATCCCAAGGCTATTTGGAGTTCTAATGAGAGATCTTATTAGGCTCTTGTTTTGAAGAGGTATTAACAAAGAAGTTAGGGAAGGAAGCAGATTTTGGCTGACAAGGTTGTATTGTTGCAGTCTTCCCCCCCTTCCTAAGTTTTCATCTTCCAAAACTACAGATTTTAATTAAAAAATAAAGGGGAAAAAAATCTCGGCCTTTCAGCTTGGCAGCACACACAGACAAATAAATTAAAAAATGGGAGAAGTGGAACTAACCCAATAATCCGTGAAAACCTAATTTCCCTCACAAGCGTCGCTGACGCAAGCTGCTCCCCTCTCCCTTCCCCTTCTCCAGTTCAGGGGCAGTGATTGGAGAAATTGGCTAACAAGATCAGAAAATTTAATTACTGTTCTGCCTCCCCTTCCCAAGAAATTGGATGTCACACTTCGTTGTAGCCTGTTCTGAAGATGTACTATAGCTGGCTTGAACCTGACTCCCTGCCCTCTCCCTCCACCTTCCCCCTGCTGTTCCTCATGGGAATATCCACCCAGTACAGCTGATCCTTGGCCCAGGAGCTGAGAGGCGAGTGCTGAAAGCTGTGGTAAAACTCTGCCTGGCCTAAATGGAACCAGGTTTTGGTTCTGGTGTTGGAGGGAGTGTCGAGGAGAGAGGAGGGGGTGGGATGCATCGTGGGGCATCACAGAACCATAGAATGACTTGAACTGGAAGGGACCTTAAAGCCCATCCAGTTCCAACCCCTGCTCCCCATCTCCCCATTCCATACTGGAACAGCTAGAAAGGAGAGGGCAGGGTTGGGGAGGGCTTTGGATTTGCATTGCTCTTGCTGCTCTGGTTTTGTGCCTGGGCCACAGACAGCACAAATGAGAGTTTTCCTGTCTATTTGAGCTGCAGGTCTCTGACCTAAGCTCCCTCTTTTTCCCTCCTTGCTCCCAGGCTGAAGCTTTTGTGGGAGCCCTCTGGATACCAAAGACCAGAAGCTGTTTCTGCTTGGCTGTAGCAAGGGTCCAGGCAGGGCAGAGATGAATGCAGTGCAGAAGAGAGGAAACATGGCTTGCTTTGTACTGTCACTTCTATCATTGGAAAGGATCTCAGACGGGTAATTAACTAAAAGGAGGCTGTTCTGCATAACACAAGTCTGTTGTATCCAGCTCAGCAGGCCGGGTGACCCAGGCTTTGGTCTCCTGGCTGGCGATGTCACTGGAGTCCTCTGGTAATGGAGCAGCCTCACTGGAGACAGCTGCTCTATTTATTTTTTGATTTGTATTCCCAGCATGTCCTGTTCTGTGCTAACTGTAAGCCTGGCTTAGAAATTCAGCGCAAGCACCTTATCAGATAATGAATAATGATTTATTGAACATATGGGTAAACAGCACAGATAAGATATAAATACACTTCGGAAATGCAGTTGCATTTGTAAGAATGTATGCCAAATGATCCCGGGGGCTTTCAGCTCCCTTTGCTGTCGCCACAAAGGCATCTTCTGCATGGGCTGCCCCTGCAGGTCCCTGTCTCTGTGCACACATCGGCAGCGGAAAACTAAGGACAAGAAGTGAGGGCAAAGTCATCTGCTGAGAGTAACTCCCAGGGACATGGGCATTTATTTGCTCATTCTGGTCTTCTGTGGGGTAGAGAGGGGTAAAGTGCATCCCCACCCAGGTAAATGCCTGCTGCTGGGAGCAGCTGGGTGCCACAAGTGTCTGACTGCACATAACTTGCTTGTCTTGAAGATACAGGGTTTCTGAGACAAGGGCTGGCTGCTCTTGGGAGCACCAGGGCTGCGTGAGGCAGGTTTGCAGAGCTTGTGTTGAAGCCTTGGCTTTTACAGTTGCACACCAACTGAAACCCAGGAGGGTAAAGTTGTAAGGAGTACGTGTGTCTGATGTATTTTGGACCAGAGTGTAAACAGGCTGCATTATCGGAGCAAAGATTTGAGTTTCCATTTGATTTAAACCAGACTGATGATTGTTCACCCACTCTGAACCAAGCAGCATTGCTCACACCAGCTGGGGTCTGGGCTGAGCCAGAATGCAGATGTGGGTCGGGGCTGCTCTCTGCACATGGTGCAGAGACCCCAGGCTAGGGGTAAATGTAAAGGCAGGTGCTGGCTTATGGAGAATGGGTTCGTGGCAGTGAACCCTTGCATGTACATAAACCAACTCACTGAGGTGCTTTGCTGCGCTCTGCCCCACGTGTGGTTGGAAGCTGCATAGCCTGCAAAGAGCAAAGTTTGCTCTTTGAGCACACAGGTATCTAATTTTTACAGGTAGCACTGTGACTGCAGCCACATGGGTTGGAACTGGATGGCTTTGAGGTCTCTTCTGATTCAAACCGTTCTATGATTCTATCTCTCCCTCTGCATCCTGCCTGCTGAGATGCCCACAGCTCCCCTCTGCTGGATGGTGAGTGGTCAGGCTGTCCTGCTTATTTGTTTTCCCTGCTGCCCTTGATATCTGCTGCTCCAAGTTCTGGCCAGAGGCACTGCCACTGATGAGCCAATATTATTTGCAGCCCCCTCTCACCCCCCAAGGTCATGGATAAATGATAGCCATGCTTTTCCCCTCTGCTTTAATCATCACTCACCAAAGGCAGTGACGTTCGAATCCTTTAAACGAGAGGAAAGTCAAACCTCGCCAAATGGGTTGTTCGGCATCTAAGTAACAGATGTGGCAGGGTTGCAAAAGACCTGGCTACCTGGGAGATGTGAGTTCAGAGCCTGGTGTTTTGATTGCCATGACATCAGCTTTCAGAGTTGGGGGATATGGATAGAAGTGATGCTGACTTCTCTCAAGGTAACAGTGATAATCTTTAAGATGCAGAGGGGGGGTGGTTCAAGAGTCCTCTGAGGCCATCATTTGTGTGAGGGGGGTGGTGCAATGGATTGGGGGGGAATACAGCTAGTTTGGGTTTTCCAGCTTCGGTCCCACCACCTGTGAGTGGAAAGTGGGGGGTTTTATGCTCTGTAGCAGTGACTCTGGCATTGCTTTCCCTGAGGATTTTGTGGAGACTCGGAGTATCACTTTTTTTGACCTTAAGTTTTTCCAGCATCTCACTGTGTGAATGCCGACTTCTTGCTTCCCCTCCGTTTGTGCTCATCATCCTCTTGTTTCTTTCCCAGCAGGCCTGGTTCACCGTCGTGTGACTTCTAGGCTAAAAGGTAAATTACAAAAGCTCAGGGACTGAGAGCTTGATAAAGCTTTGTGATCCAATCTGTTGGCGAATACAGCTGCAGAGAGAATTTGATTTGCATACATTTCCTACCCTGAATTCCTTTGGTGCTATTAGGAGTCACCATAGCTAACACAGTCTCTCAACTGTGGGGCTCAGATGTGTGCAGAAGTACACCTATTTGCTTTCTGGGAAAGAGATTTACTGAAATGTTTTTCATGTTACTGTCCACCCCCACCCCTCCTTTTCCTCTCCATCAGAGGATTTTGTGCTGCTGTAGAGACTTTGATCTGAGTTAATTTTTTGATGAGGCTTCACAAGACAATAGAAAAACTGAGCAATGCGATGGGGAGAATCCTTCCTGCTCAAAAAAAAAAAAAAAAAAAGAAGTGGAAATTGTGCTTGCTTGGCGAGGTAGTGCAGCCCAAAGGCAGAGAGCCTCACTCGCTGCTCTCATGGTGTCATTTCACTGGTGGACACCAAACTGTGAGCACTGCTGCAGGCAGGGGGAAGATGTGGGAAAGGCTGGTTGCCCCCACGTTGTTTGTATCAACGTGGTGGAGAATTAGGGTGACTGGTTTTCAAAGTGGCCGTGGGGAGCTGCCTGTGTGGAACGACGTGGGCCATGTGTTCTTCCCTTGCTAAGATGCTCAAGGAAGGGTGTAGAGATCACAACGATCTGAATGGTGGGAGGACAACCCCTGGCCCTGTGTAGTTTTGAGTGAGAGTCCTTCTACTTCAGCCAGACCCAGGGGCTGCTATTAAAAGGCACGTCTGGAAGATTCTAAACCCGAGCTCTCCTTTTTTCAAGGTCTCTTGGCTTTCACATACAAATCAGAGTGGATGTAGCCATGGATTCTGGTCCTGCCACATTCGACTCCTCTAGCTGATCTTCACCTTGGTGTAGCACTCGCCAAACAAAGCTATGTGCCAGCGCCCGCCCAGAGTCAGGGGCTCCACGAGATCAGCTCCCGTGGGAAAGTTAGTGAGCTGCGTCTTGTTGGCCTTGGTCTTCTCTCCTTCTCTCCTTCCCCTTCCTGTGCCTGGCTGCCCTGTTAATTGATTACTCCACTGTTCCTCTGTTGCTTCTGAAGCTGAATGTGTTGAGTTAAACTGCGAGAACAGAGAAAGGGAGCAGTGATTCTGAGCGCTGGGCTTGCATCTGAAAGATTACGGCACAATCTAATGAGCTCATTAATTTCATTTCATTAACCAAACAGTGCTAGTGGAGAATGGCAAATATTTAAAGAAGCCCAGCAGGGTCAGAAACACATTTAATTAATGTTGTCACATGACACTGAGAACAGGAGGGGGGAATAAATCCTGATGCTATATATTAACATCCACAGTGACTTCTTTTATATTTAATGTGCTTCTCGGGTGAAAGTCCTCTCACTTTTGTATGTCTGTCTGGCTCCTATTATCTCAGAGTCTGCGCAGCTCCAGGCTTGAGCATGTTTACCCCTCCTCCCAGGGTCTGTGGGAGTCAGGCAGTGCTGTTATCCCCTATTTAGAAGGGAACGTTTGAGGTGAGAGGAGAGGACTCTGTCAGAGTTTTGCAAACTGTCCATGGCAGATAATGCCGGTTTCATCCCTACAGTTGGCCATGCATACTGTGATTATCACAATAAATTAGCAATAGTTTGGGCTCATCAGCTTCCTGTTAATCCAGCTGAGCACCCTAGACACCACAGCGTGAGTGAAATCAGAAACTCATGCAAACGACAGGGAAGAGAAAGGGTCAAACCCTCTTTCAAACCCTTTGAAGTCTGGTGCACTTGGCTTGTCTGTTTGTGGGGACTAGTGTTAGTCACAGCAGTTACAAAGCAGGTTCTTATCCTGTTCTCCCCATGACCAAGGGAATTGGAACCTGGGGATTCTGGCATGAACCAGCTGTGCACTTATTAATCTGTATTGTTGAGGTGAGCTTTGCTAAAATCTCATATTGATTTGGGGAGGATATCTCATTTGTGGCTGAGCAGTAGTGTCTGCTATGAGGCACCCGATGAAACCTACATCTTGTTTTTCCAGTTGTCCAGGTACACACTGCTTCTTCAGGAAAATTGAATTAGGATGGAGACCTGGAATGCATCTGAAGGGCTGAATTTCTCGCTGGCAGATTATTTCTGTGGCTTCTGGTTCACGAAGCATCCCAGCTAAAACAATCTCAGAGAGTGTGTGGAGCTGTACTTTTAGCCTGAAGTCTGCTGGCACTCCTGTATATGTGCATGAACTTCTTTGCAACATATTGGGATGTTCTTAGCTCTGCTAGTGGGCTCTGCTTTTAGAAGGGCAGGTGATGGCTCTGATTTGGGGTAAGCAGTCAACTGAGCTTGCCTGGGATCTCAATAAGGCCAAGCCTGCACTAACATGAAAATCACCTTGGCCAAGGAATAGCGAAACCAAGTCTGCTTTGCTGTTAATGGTTAACCTGACAAGCTCTGGAAGGAAGCTGTGCCCTCCTGAACTGCCAATATTGCTTCATTTAAATGGAAGGGTCACCCTCTGTAGGGCGCTGGGCGGCCAGGTGTGAATTATTTTTAGCGAAGAGTCTCAGTGAGGTAGGCTGCAACTGTCTTCCCGAGGCCATGGCTGCCCCAGGACACTTCATCCTGCCAGCAAACCACAAGGTGTGATCCGACCTGTTGCAAACCTCCCCTTGGAGCAGAGCTGTGCTGAGGGAGCTGCATCTGCACGGGCAGGGCCATTTTTTCCTTACCATAAAAGCAAATGCATTGTACTTGGCAATATTCCTTAGCGGTGATTATACCAATATTAAAGAAGTATCTGCTGTTAATGCCGTATTGATAATGTGAGGAGTTCACAGGAGTGGTGCTTTCTGGCTGGGCAAGTAGGGAGCAGGCAGAGGCGGGTGTGCAGGGGCACTGCCATCATCAATCGCCGCAGCCAGAGGAAGCACCCAGGCTGAAAGTCTGAACATAAATTGTGAAGTGTCCATGAATTAGTCCTTCGGTGACAGCTTTGTCCGACAGCTTTCTCGGCACCATCTGGCACTTCCACAGGCAATGGCAAGGGGTCAGGGAGTGGAGGAAGGCAAAGACCAGGAGGAAAGAGTCTTCTTTTGCTTTGCTCTGTGGCAGTTCGCCCATTACCCCATCGCTCACCCCTTGCCTTGTCATTACTTGATTCTTCTTTATTGCGATAAAATGAAGCCATGCTTCGGGCTCATGAGTTCATCCTCCACCACGGAGCTTAACCCATGTGGCTGCGGGCCAGGTACTGTCTGATGGGCTCAGCCGGCGGCAGCCTCGCTGGGCAAAACCTCCTGCTGCTGGGAAGCAGGGATGGGCTGAGCACCTGGCTGGTGCTGAGGGGCCTGGGCACTACTCTGAAAGTAGTGCCACCACCCCAGCGCGAAGCTATGCTGATGGGATGAGGGATTTGTCCCCCTTTTCTGGGGCTTAGCAATGCCTAGGTGAAGTCCCTTGGGGGATTCCAGGGGCCAGCTGCTGTTATTACTCCCTATGAAAGAGGATGCAGTGCCCATCATTGCATTAAGGCTGGATCATAGCAGAAACATCTGCTGATGTGAATTCCTGATGGTTATTTGCTTGCAACCTTTCTGTTCACCTAGGTGAAAAGTTTCTGCAATGAAGCAGTGGAGCCTGTGTCCTTGGCTGGCAGATGTTGTCTGCAGAGAGCCTGGGGCTCATACAGGATGAGTGTGCGATCAGTGCCCAGGAGGCAGATTGTAACAATTTCCATGGTGAGTTGGTTGGACTGTCCTTCCCATTTCTGACATATGGGCCGTGGGCAGGTCCAGCTTGTGCCTTGTGCTTGAGTGGATGGGTCCTGAGCCCAGCCCAGCATGAGAAGAGGCGAAATTCCTCCCCACTACGACACCTACAGCAAAGACTTCACTTTCCTTTGGGAAAAGCAATAGCACAGCCTGACCTGGGGGAAGGTCCCTCCGGGTCCAGCCGCAGGACAAGAGCGAGGACCTTGTCTGGGCTGAAGCTGTGGCCCAGAGCAGGGGGTGTGAACCATGGGGAACCTGCCAGGGCTCAGCTGGGTGTGGGCGATCCTACCAAGCACTTGTGATGCTGGGAGGCTGAAAGCATTGCTGTCATTCCGGTGACATGTGTTGCCCTTTCTCAGGAGGATCCGTTTTTGTCCTCTCTTTGGAGCTGGTGAGCAAGCGTGGGCTTTCTCTCCCACCCCGTGGAGTGGCTGCCCACCACATCCTGCTGAACCGCTCCTTGTGCAAGGGGAAAAGCAAACCCCATCCTCCTGCATGAACTCACAGGGATAAAAATCTCCTGTGGCTGAGGAAGCAGCTCGCTGCTTTGTAGTGATGCTGCCCTGAGGATCGTGGTTTGCTCTGTTGCAGTTTGTAGGTACTAAAGCAGCACTTCCCCATTGCTTCCTGGCTCCCTACAAAGCCAGGACACACCAGGGATGTGACAGATTGGCCGATGACCTGGAAGGACATCAAATGGAAGGATTTAGCTTCTGGAGGAGGCTTGTCTGGGGAATCATGGGTGGACAAACAAAGAGCTTTCCAAATGCCAATGCTGCCTGTTTTGCTGCCTCTTGGAGGGAGAAACACAAGCAAAAGAGCACCTGACAACAAATGCTCCCTGAGCTGCAGCTATTGCGCATAATTCCTGCTCCCAGCCTCTTTGTCTGTTTGCCCATCTTTGAAGGTGTTTTCTAGTTCACTGGTGTCATCCATGAACAGATTTTCTTGCCCTGCTCTCTGAAATTTGGACCGTGACCAGAAGTTTACTTGCCCCTTTTGTACTCGGGATGCCTGAATCCCTGTCGATCCGCCAGGGCATAAAAGCAGAACAAACTTTTCTTTTAAACCTTTCCAGCCATATCGCAGTATCAGAATATTTATGGGATTGGAAAAAATGAGCTTTGCCAGCAGAACACTGAAAGGTAGAACATAAAACCAAAACTGCGGATTTCAACAGGACTTAAAATAATACTGTTATATAATTTTTTTTTGGTCTTTTCAGGGAGAGCAATTTTCCCTGCACGTGAGCTGAAAGGCAGAGTTTTTTTTTTTCCCAGCTCTAGTAGTGGCGCCTTATGCTGTCAGAATTGATGGCTTAGATTCTCAAGACACTTCGGGCTTCAATAGTTATGCTCCCTTAATTGAGGTATTATAGATACTATGGATTTTTCTTAGCTCATCCTTTACTTTTTGTTGTTTTCTGTGGTTCGATGATTGCCTCCATAGGTGAACTTGGTGATCTATCCGGAAGGTAAACAGAAATCTTTAAGATAAAAGAAAAAGAAAGCATAAAGTCTAAATATAAATCTTTCAAAATCAGACTGCAGTGGCATTAAAAGAATCTGATTGATTGCAAGTGTTTGTGTCTGAAGAGCTAAGAGAGGGAACCTCGTGACTGTGGACATGGGACATGGCAGCCATGGTGCCAGGTGTCCATTGTGGATGTGGAGACATTTGAACTGCGGAGAGAAACCACACAGGTGAAGTCCTTGCTCTGCTGAAGTTTTGGGCCAAAATCCCACCAGCTTCCATGGATTTCAGCCTTGGGGGATAAAAAAAACAAAGGCATGTTTGTTGCTCAGAGTTTGGCCCAAGTGTTTTTCTCCAGCTTAAGTTTTGGTTGTCAACAATTTTGTTTTTCAGAAGATGAATGTAGCTTCAGGCTGCACCTCAAATCTTGCGTTCAGTTTTGGATTCCTCACTCCAAGAAGGACATTGAAGATCTGGAGTGTGTCCAGAGAAGGGGAACAGAGCTGGGGAAGTGGCTGGAGCCCAGAGGTTCCACGAGACCTGGGATTGTTTCATCTGGAGATAAGGAGGCTGAGGGGAGACCTCATCGCTCTCTGCAGCTCCCAGAAAGGAGGTTGTGGTGAGGTGGGTGCTGGGCTCTGCTGCCAAGTAACAACTGGAAGGATGAGAGGAAATGGCCTCAAGTTGCATCAGGGGAGGTTTAGATTGGATATTAGGAAAGATTTCTTTACCAAAAGAGAGGTGAAGCCCTGTCAGAGTCTGCCTAGGGCAGGAGTGGAGTCTCCACCCCTGGAGGGGTTCAAAAGATGTGTGGCCGTGGCACTTCAGGACATGGTTTAGCAGGCACGGTGAGGTTGGCCTGATGATTGGACTAGATGATCTTAGAGGTCTTTTCCAACCTCAATGACTCCATGATTCTATGATTCAGAAGATCCAGCTTCTTCACTCCTAATGACATGGACAGTTTCTGGAACTCTTGACCTTGCAGCAATCCGCAGAAACTGATAAACCCACCAAAGCTTTGCATTGTTTTTGGTAGCCTGGCACTCAGTCCACTGTGCTCCCTGGCTCTAGCTCTTCAGTCATAGCTCTTGTTAAACACCCTGGCAGTCATTTCAATTCAGAAGATGCAGGGCTGGGGCTGAATTATTGAGTTTTCAAATTTTTTTCTTTTTTTTTTTAACCGAAGGAGGGGAAAAATAGTCTTTCTTTTCGTTTCTTATGGAAAAGTTTAGAGGAAAAGAAAAGGTTTTCATTAGAAATCCCCAAGGGGAAGGAATAGGAGAGGAATTCTGTTTTCTGACTAACTCTTGTTTCAAAATCCGAGGCAGAGTGAATCTTTTATGAGGCCTTTTAGAGAAGAGATTGTAAACAGAATTGTCCATGAAAATGGAAAACATCTTGCATATCCTAAAAAGCGCTGGGTGTTGTTGTGGGGTGGCCACTACTGCTCCACCTCTCTGATCAGACACTAACATGCTGCATTTAAGCAAAGCCTTCAGGCAAGCTTTCCATATTCATCAGACAACGGCTTTATCAGGAAAGGAGGCATTTTGGGGGAATGTCAATATGAATATAACACTCTCTTTGCTCCTTGTGTTGTCCCCTAAATTGTCAAAGTGAAGGTGTAGGAGATAATGTGCAATTATGCTGTCACATAAGTTTGTGGAGCCATTTGCAGGAGCTTTCAGAGAGATGCTTCTAAGCACAGAGGGGCTGCATGCTCTCGTCTCCCTCTTATCTCTGCCATGTTTCAAAATGGGCTGAAAACTGCATTTTACTGCCTGTGTGTGGAAGACTGACTGATGTTTGGGAGTGAGGTGCTCTCACTGTCCTCTTCAGTGATGATGGTGTGAGATGTTGTGACTGGGGCTTCCAAGGACCAAGAAAACAAGATTCTGATAACTCTTGTGCCTACGTTCAGGAGCCCAGGTCTCCTGGGATTTCTAGCAGTCACAGTATCCAGTGCCACCCTAAGAACATAGCAACAAATCTCCTGCTCCTTTAGCCAGCGCAGGTTGTCTTTGCATGGGTGGGAGTTGGGGATCCCATCTTGCCTGGCTCCTCCTTGCACAGGTACCAGATCTGGGGGCTGCCTTGGTCAAGTGGAGTTTGGGGCACAGGAGTGAGGGGTTTGGGCATCTTTGTGATTTTGGAGAAAATATCCTTCTCTTATCCCCCAGCATTTCTCGTTTTAATTGCTGACAAGTTCTGTGGAGGACACTGTGGCAACAGAGCAGAGGTGAGGCTGGTACCTTGCTCAATGTGGCATTTTGTACCATGAGGCAGGTTCCCTTCACCTCTTTTTATTTCTGTTAGTGATCACCCCATTTAGAGATAAAGAATACTTTTCATTCTATTTATTATTTATGTCCTCTGCTGAATCTCTAGAGGTGTTCAGTCCTTAAACCACACGCTTTGGAACGTCAGCAAACGAGGCAGCGTTGATAGAACACAAGCACAGCCAGAGGCTGAAGGAGAGCAAGGTGGGAATGGGTTTAAGTGTCCTGTCACTGTTGGGGTGGGTTAACCTTTTTCTTGCCACTGGGGTATGTATAAGGCTGCCCTAGTGTCTGTTCTGGCTGAACGAGGAAGGTGCTGGAGGCCTGGTGCAGCACTCTGGGGTGGCATTTAGTTAGCATCTGTATAGGCTTGACCAAGACATCACTTGCTGCAGTGAGGGTCTGAGACTGCTGATCCAGGAGGTCTCTCCCACCTCTTCATTATCCCCCTTTGTGAAAATAAAATGCACTTCCACTTGACAGACCCATTTGTAGAGGAGCATGTAGCCAGGCTAATGCATAGTGGAGATCGTCTGGGTCTGGGATAAAGCCTCTTCCCAGCTGTGCGATGCCAGAGTCACAGAGACCTTGCAGTGAAGGGCTCTTTTGCCCTTTACCATGCATGGAAGCTCCTGGTTGGGCCCCTGGGGCTGTGTTGAACCTGTCTCCTCTCCTTCTCTCAGAGCAGAAGGGTGATCTGCTCACATACCTGATGCTGGGGCCAGCAGCTGGGCTCCACACACTGGCAGCAAAGATGAAGCTCCTGGGCATGATTTAGAGAAGGTGAAGGAGCCCGGAGGAGCAGTGAGTAAGAAAAGTCTTCTGTTGCCAAGCAGAGTAGTTTTATTGCAAGTCTTAACAGTATTTAATGTGTTTTCCTAGAGCCCCAGAGCCAGATTTCATGTAGTTCAGCTGTCACTAAAAAGCATATGTACTTTTCTAGCCCTCCTGGCCTTGTTGACATCCTGGAAAATGAGATTCCTGAGCATGAAAAAGCCAGCAGAAAAATACCCGCTCCCCAAAGCATGCTGTCTTCAGATCCTGGAGCAAAACCTCACGGTTTGAGAGGCTGTGCTTGGGTTCATTGGTCCTGAACATCTGCCCAAATTCTCCGTGGCTTGTCCTGGCTGTCTGCAAGACCCACAAGGCTTGGCTCGAAAATGTATTATTCAATGGCATTGATCTCAGCCTAGTGAGCTGTTTCATTTAATTGTGCTCTCTTTGTTTCTTTGGGCATTTTCATGCATTCTTTGACACACAAGCCTTACTGAGAGTATCCCCATCGGTGAGGTCCCCCTGCCAGCATGGCTGGAGGCAGCTGGGGAGCCTCCCCGTGAGGGGATGCAGAGGGAAGCATCCCCCACCAGCCCCATGGCAGCGTGGGGCTGAGCAGCGTTACATGTGCTGAGCTTGCTCGGATGTGGCTTTTTCCCAGGGAATGGGGAGCAGGACAATGTCCAGGGCAACAGACACAGTGAGCAAGGAAGCGTGGGGTTTCTACTCTGTGTCAGGAGAAACCTTTGACTGAGAAAACAGTGCTTGCTCTCCCTCCTGCCTTCTCTTTTCCCTCCCTGTTCTCATTAAATTAATTAAATCAGAGGTTATGATTGCGGGTGGGGGAAGAAGCCTCAGACAGCCCTCCCTGGGTGGGGTCCTTGTACCTTCCTTCCTCCCACAAATGCCACCCCTGAGCAGGCGTCTGGTCTCGTTCCTTTTTTTGTTTTATTTATGAATAAATAATTGCCGCGGCGGAGAATAAATCAAATGGCTCTCACTGCACTGGCGCTTCCAGCCAGCTTGTTACTCTCCCTTTATGCAGCTTGGAGTGATGCCTGGCAAAGTTTGCAGCCTGTGCAGCCCTCTCCCCTCCTGCTTGTCATTGTCCTCCCCAGCGCCCGCCTGCAGACCTGCCCCCCAGTTTAACGCCCTGCTGGGCAACGCTGGCCCAGGCCACACAAGTGAAAGCATTTCTGAGCCTGAACAAGATTTCCCAAGGGAGGGGGGGTGGTGGAAACAGCACAGGGGAGTCATTTATTATTCTATCCAGACTCAAGCGCTGGCACTGTCTGGGGGGAAATTAGCTCTGGGATGTTTTTGTGGTTTTCCTAACCAGTGTGTGATGTGTATGGAAAGATGCTGGGTACACAGAGTACGTGTGTGCAGGGAAGCTTTGTAAAGTATGGAGGGACTTCAGTAAAAGCAGGTGTAGATTTACTGCCCTTCTTCCCTAGACTGACATGAGATCTTAGGCAGAAATGTTTTGCTGTGAGGGTGGGGAGGCCCTGGCCTGGGTTGCCCAGAGCAGGGGTGGCTGCCCCATCCCTGGAGGGGTTCAAGGCCAGGCTGGATGGGGCTTGGAGCCCCTGATCCAGTGGGAGGTGTCCCTGCCCATGGCAGGGGTGGGACTGCTTGGGCTTTGAGGTCCCTTCCAACCCAAACCATTCCATGATTTGCAGTGAAGGATTTCCTATTTTACACCAGTAAAAAATAAAATTCGAGGCCAGGGCTGTTGTCTTTGATGCATTCAGGTATGGATATGCTTTTTTTTCAATGTAAACGTGTCTTCTGACAGTGTTGTTTCAAAGAGCAAGAAGCAAAACTTTTTCCTGACCTGAGTGCACTTACGCAGAGACAAGAAGCTGGATCTGAGGATGTCAGGAAGAGGCCGGGACGCTGGAGACCCAGGCAGGGATTTGTTGCTTTTCTCAGCCCAGCGCTGATGTTGGTTTTGCTCTGAGCAGAGCTTGTCAGTGTGCAGCATCCCCAGCACACATCGCCCTGAGGAACAGCTGAGCAGGCTGCCAGCAGGGTCAGCACCGGGGTGAGATCCGTCCCTGGCTGGATTCTCCCGAGGCCCGTTGGATGCGGCTGTTCTGAGCAGGTGCCTCTCCTGCAAACATCTGCCTCAAAGCAGCCAGGACAGATGTGAGGGTGTCCCTCAGACAGCAGAGGCTCTTTGCACCCCATACACTTTCCGCTGGCCTGGGTGCACTGTGACACCGGGCAGCATGCTCGACAACTCCACATCTCGGCTGCCATGCTGGCTCCCATCTATTCTGCACGAGTTCATGACACTCTGCTGTTTGTTTCTCATGCTGTAAATGGTTTTGCTGAAGCTGTTTTAAGAGAGAAAGAGTGGGAGAGTTGGTTGACCATACAGGCAGCACAGGCAAGTGGGTATTCGTGCAAATGCAGCCTCTGTTTTGGTCCAGGGTGTTACTGCTCACACTGGGGTAGCAGGTGGTAGTGCTGTAGCACCAAAGGCAGAGAAGGAATCAATAGGGTTGGGAGATCTGAGAGCTGCAAAGGGGCTGTGTAAGTTGCAAGGCACTGAGCCAGGTGTGTGCTCCTGGCTGTCCTTCCTAGCAGCCAGTGAGGGCCCCGTGTAGCATTTAATGGGCCAGTGATTGCTCAAGCACTGTAGGATGTGTGGAGTAAGAGCCACAAAAGGAACGCTAGGACAGAGGATAGGGCACATGGGGATGTTTGTCTCTGCTGATATTGATACATCCCAGATATTGAGAGAGGAGAGGACACAACAGCAAAAAAATGCAGAGGTCTGCAATTCCCTCTGTTCATGGGAACTCAGTAGCCAAGTGAAACCTGAGCAACCTCTTAAAGCTCCAGCACAGCCACCTGCTGGGCTGGAACAACAGGCTGTTGATTACATGTAGCTTGATCCCACAGTGGGTTTGTGGGTTGAGTCAAATTTTGACCTTAACACACCAGTTTATTGCACCTTTCCAGGGAGGAGGAGCAAGGTACTTGTGTCTAATCTCTATTCCTGCTCAATAGTTTTAGGTATCATAGAATCATTAAGGTAGGAAAAGACCTTTAAGATCATCCAGTTCAACACCACCATGCCTACTAAACCATGTCCCAAACTCCCAACTCTATGCAGTTTTTTGAACATCCAGGGATGGGGACTCCACCATTGCCTTGGGCAGCTTCACTTTGAATTTTTCTTAATGTCCAATCTAAATCTTCTCTGGCACAACTTGAGGCCATTTCCTTTTATCCTATTGCTTGCTGCTTGGGAGAAGAGGCCAACACCCTCCTTGCTTCAACCTCCTTTCTGCCTCCAGCCTGTCAACATCCTTCTTGGAGTGAGGGGCCCAAAACTAAACCGAAGATTCAAGGTGCAGCCTCACCGAGGCTGAGTGCAGGGGAACAATCCCTTCCCTGCTCCTGCCGGCCACACCAAGGCTGATCCAAGCCAAGGTGCTGGTGGCCTTCTTGGCCACCCGAGGAGGAATGGCAGAATTCTGCAGTTCTGTATAAACTTCAACATCGTGAGATGTGGTTCTCTGGGAGTTGCATCTAAATCTAGACATACTGCATCTTTTGGGGGGAGGGTTTGTCTTTTACTGCTCTCCAATCAGTTTTGGGTTAAGTTCTGTGCCGCGTTACCCCCTCAGGTTCAGGAAACAAGAGAAATGTATGATGTCATCAGTTGTGTACTATCACATGCTTTCAAAATGCCGTCAGACTTGCTAAATATTCAGTGTATAGTTTCTGTCTCAGCAGACTGTGTTGGCTGAAACTGCTTATGCAAATGAAAAGCTGTACCTCTTCAATAGGTTATTATGAGCTGATCCTGAATAACTGGTGTTGAACTGAGCAGTAGGTGGGAGAAGTCAGCAGAGGCAATAATTAATCAAGTAGCTTCATGTCTAGCCTGGCTGTGGATCCCAGACAGGCCTCTCTGAAGACAGGACAGGCTCCTCGCAGCCCTGTGCTCACGACTAGCCATCGCAAACTCCTTGCAGTGACACCTCGCCCATGTGCAGCTCGAGCTGTGCAAAAACCTTGTTTGGGTTTTGCCTGGTGACTCCCAAGGGAAGCCTGTTAGAAAGCCTTTCAGCTCTGAGCCTCTTAGCATGTTTCTAAACTCCAGCTTATATTAAATCACAGCTGCTTTGTTCTCATTTGTTCTTTGACTGAAATGGCTCTTTTTCGCCCTTGTTTCCTCCCTCCCTCTTTTCCCCCTCCAGTTCTCCATGTATTTCTAGACCGCAGCCATGTCCCTTCTTAGCTTTTGTTTTGCCAGACTAAGTGAGCCGAGCTCTTTTCATCTCCTCTCAAAAGGCAAAGCTCTCTGTTTCTTATATCACCCCCCTCCTTCTTTCCCCCAGTTCTTTTTGATCTGAAGTGGACCCGGCCTCCTAAATCACAGCTTTGCGAGATGACAGGGCCCTTTCTGTGGAGCCTGGACCAGGATGGTGGATGCGAGAGCGTGGAGCCCGCTTTTTGGCCACGATGAACGAGGCCCAGAGGGAGGGAGCAGCACTGCCAGAAAGAACCAGCGAGGACTCGGTTTTGCACTCAGGCAAGTCCCTGATAAAGGAAGATTTTTTCCCTGTTGTAAACCAGAACATATGCAAAAAAAAAAATGTAGAATTGATTTATCTCAGTGGCTCATTAAGGGTTAATCAATAAAATAACAGGTGCCCCCTTATTATGAGAATCTAGCTGATTAGAAACTTGATTAATGGGATGATTTTTCATGACTATAATTAAAGCACTGCATGGCTTCTTGTATAATTGATATTTAATGCTGACATGGAAAGCTGGTTGTCTATAAGAAACACTTGGGTTTTTTTAATTATTCACCTGTGGGTTGGGCAGAGGAGGGGCCAAGTGGCTCATCTTGCCTTGGGGAAGGAGGGAGACGAGGACCAGATGCAGCTGCTCAGGATCAGAAAGCAACCTCTTCATTTCTAGAGAAATTGAAGGCCATCCATATTCTGTAGACTTGGATGGGCTAAGGCTTAGTTGGATTGGGGTCTATAAGCAGGAATGATTTATTTTTTCCTCTGAGAGCAGAGGTCTCATCAGTCTAAGCTGCAAAGACTCAACACAGAAATAAGAATCCAACTTCTGTTAAAGGGTGATATGAGAGCAGGGAGTCATCCAGTCAATATCCTCTCTGACACAAGGAAGCCATGCACAGCAGCAGATATTTAGTGAAAAGTTAGAGGAAATGTGGTAAGAGTACAATGGTTCTCCTAGTGTCCCGTTACAGCTCTGGAATTGATGTTGGGGAGGCTTCCTCAGCCAGAGGTGGTACCTTTGTGTTTAATAGTCCTGGAGGAACTTTATTTATGGACTTTGTAAAATTATGGTCTATTTCCAAGAGAGGCAGTAGAGTCTCTGCAATGCTGGATGCTTTTCTGAAAGATCTGCTCGAGCCCAATCAACCTGATGGGAAAGGTTGCCTAAGTCATGTTCCCAGGGCATCAGAGTCCATGATCTCAGTGATCTTCCATGGCCTTGAGGACAAAGCTCTTCAACTAAAACTAATACATCAGATCTCACTCCTTTTGCCCAGCAGATCTTTCAGCAGAGCTCATGATGGGCTTCTTAGTACAAGAAAGCCGTTAAGCTGCTGGAGCATGTGCAGAGGAGGACGGCACAGCTGGTGAAGGGTCTGGAGAACAAGTCTTAGGAGGAATGGCTGAGGGCCCTGGGGCTGTTCAGCCTGGAGGAGGCTGAAGGGAGACCTCATTGCTCTCTGCAGCTCCAGAAAGGAGGTTGTGGTGAGGTGGGTGCTGGGCTCTTCTCCCAAGTAACAAGGGACAGAATGAGAAGCAATGGCCTCAAGTTGTGCTACTTGTTCTCTACTGAGGGAGTGGTGAAGCCCTGGCAGAGGTGGCCCAGGGCAGTGATGGAGTCTCCATTCCTGGAGGGGCTCACAGATGATATAGAGGTGGCACCTGGGGACATGGTTTAGCAGGCACGGTGGGGCTGGACTGGATCAGCTTAGAGGTCTTTTCCAACCTTAATGATTCCATGATTCCATGAGATTGAGGATGGGCTGGGAGTAACCAACAAGGCTGCAGCCAGCCTTCCAGCCCTCAGTCTGGCATCATCCTTGCGGGGAGGTCACATTCAACCTTGTCCCTCGTCGAGCGCTGTGCTCTTCTCTTCCATATCAATCTGTCCATCACTGTCAGGACAGTGGCTTTCTAGGGGAGTATATATATGCAGTGAATGTCCCACCCCCTCAAGCGAATCTGCAAATCTAATAACAATTAAACCCATCCCTGATACATTATTAAAATTTTGTCTTGTTTTTCTTTCCTGTGAGCAAGAACCCAGAGTATTTGGAGGTGGGTAGATGGTGCTAAATTGTGTTTATTGCACGTCTGTTGAATATATAACATGTCTCTGCGACCTCCCCGAAGAGTTAGACAAGCCTTTGTACAACATAATAATTCTCAAACACTTAGAAATGCATACAAATATTCTGGTGCAATGAGAGGAATTTCAGGCCTTGCACGCTGGGTGATGGATGCTGCTGGAGGGACCAGCAACTGCCTAGATCTGCAGGAGAAGACCTTTCT
Organism: Clamator glandarius; assembly: GCA_033459285.1. Lineage (NCBI taxonomy): Eukaryota > Metazoa > Chordata > Aves > Cuculiformes > Cuculidae > Clamator > Clamator glandarius. The sequence continues at coordinate 788,937 of JAUNZM010000325.1, read as the reverse complement.
CTTCTCTTTTCTGGGGTAAAATGTTAATGTGTTCTTCTGGAATGGTAGAGGAATCGGCGGCAGGTTTTCAAGCCGATAGCCCTGATGACTTTTGAGAGAGATGCTCTTGATGGCACAAACCAGTCTGCAGCGTCTTTTAACAGCAAGAAATCTTCAGCACAGAAAAGTTTTCTTGCCATATTTATTCTGAGCTGTAAGCTGAGCTGTGAGCAGAGGAATGCTTGCTATGGAAAGCTTTACTGGTGCAAGCCTTCTGCCACCTATCAGTTAATTAATCATGAGAAACAGGTTCACAGGTCTCCCTAAAATGCTTACCATGGGCTTGTGTCTCCCACAAAGACCTGGGATGTTGTAGGTGGGCTGTGCCTCACCAGAAGTCAGGTGAGTAGTTTGAACTAGTTGCCTAGGCTCCTGGTAGTCTTATTTATTGATGTGGTTTTCTTAAGAATGTGCTTGCTGATGGGAAAAGGGCAGTTGTTAAAATCTTTTGAAGGACAGCAGGAGAAACAAGAGAGCTTACAAAGCTGGACTCAAAATCTGTCTCCAAGGTGTGGTTTGCAATTCTTGCAATGAACTCCCCTATGACTTTTGCTTCCTTTGAGCATATTTTTCCCCTCATTTTTGTGTTAGTCCACAGACATGAGCTTTCTGACCCAAAGCTCAGATGTCAAAGAGCAAGTCTGTCACCCTGACGTGACCTAGAGTGTGAATCCAGGTACTGGAGTTACTGCTCTCAATAAATTCTGATAGAATCATAGAATGGTTTGGATTGGAAAAGACCTCAAAGCCCATCCAGCTTCAACTCCTGCCATGGGCAGGGACACCTCCCACTGGACCAGGAGCTCCAAGCCCCATCCAGCCTGGCCTTGAACCCCTCTGCTCTGGGCAACCTGCCCACCCTCACAGCAAAACATTTCTTCCTACCACCTCATCTCAATCTCCCCTCTTCCAGCTAAAAACTGTTCCCCTCGTCCTCTCTCTGTACTCCCTGAGTTCCCCAGCTGTCCTGGAGCCCCTTTTGGCACTGGAAGCTGCTCTAAGGTCTCCCTGCAGCCTTCTCTTCCCCAGGCTGAACACCTCCAGCTCTCTCAGCCTGCCCTCATATGGCAGCCGCTCCAGCCCTCAGATCATCTTTGTGGCCTCCTCTGGACTTGCCATGAACCCCTCTGAATCCACCCGTATTTCCATGCAAGTTGGGAGGTTATTTAGTGTTGTTGGCTTTGTGCTTGGTTCTGGCCAGCTCAGAACAAGCTGGGCACGTGTTTCATTCATCCTGTGAGGCACAGGGATGGTCAGAGAAGTGTGCAGTGCAGGCGATTTGCCTGGTTCTGCTCTTTGTCTTGGGAGACCTTATTACTCTCTACAACTACCTGAAGGGAGGTTGTGGAGAGGAGGGAGCTGGGCTCTTCTCCCAAGTGACAGGGGACAGGACGAGAGGGAATGGCCTCAAGCTCCGCCAGGGGAGATTTAGGCTTGAGATTAGGAAAAAGTTCTTCATGGAAAGGGTGGTTAGGCATTGGAACAGTCTGCCAAGGGAGGTGGTTGAGTCACCGTCCCTGGAGGTGTTTAAGGTGAGGGTGGATGAGGTACTTAGGGGCATGATTTAGGGATTGGTGGGAATGGTTGGACTTGACAATCCAGTGGGTCTCTTCCAACCTGGTTATTCTGTGATTCTGTGATTCCAGCACAGCTGCACTCGTTCAAGCATTGGCAATGGGAAGGAAATTTCTCACTGATCATGAAGAGGCAGGAGAGAAGAATAAATTAATTAAAAGGATTAAAAAAAGTCCAGCTACTTTTCATTTTCCAAAGTGCCCATTTTCTTAACTATTCTTCCAAATTATCATCTCATTAGATTTATTCTGTTTCCTTGATGTTGTTGTTATTCTGTTTATCCCATGTCACTCAGCAAATGTCTCCCGTCTCCTTCCAGCCAACTTGCACAATACATTACAATTACATAATTACGCTATTGTAATCAAATAATTAAGTTGCACATTAAACACGCATTAGAGCTCACAAAGGAAGGAGCTTCAGACATGGGAACGGAATAAGAGGGAGTGAGCCAGTCAGTGTTGGCGCTAATTGCATTTTGCTTTTAATGACTCGAGGACTCCGGGTTTTTGGTCTCAGGTGGCAAAATAGGAGTGGGCTGAGGCTGCTGAGTTTTAAATAAGCAAGTAGGTTTAGTGAGCAGCCTCTCCTGCAGAGAGAAACAAGGCTCGGTGACCAAACACACACAGAAAGGAAAAGGGAATAGTAGTGAAGCCTGTTGGCTTCAAGTCTGTTGAATTCTGCTTTAATTGAAGCTCAGAATCTGCTCTTCCAGAAGGGGGACTTGTCCCTTACCACCATGAGACTCAGCTGGTCTGGCAGGAGAAGGTTGCGGTGTCTTTGGGATATCATTGTTTCAGCAAGGATAGGGGAGGAGTGATTGAGTCTGTGGGTAACTCAGATTTGGAGAGGGGTGTCCCTTTTTTGTTTGTTGATTTGGTAAAATAACACCAAGCAGATCCCGATCGGTATCTCGGCCTCATCCTGACTCTCCTTTGCTGACCCCTCAGAAATGCACAGCGGAGTGACTGGGATTCTCTGTTCAGGGTAGGTCCAAGAGGAGAAAGCTGTGAGGCTGCTGCTCATAATTCAAACTCCACCGGATGAAATCTGGGAGAAGAGATGGCCCTGGTGTAGTCATGCCAGAGGCAGAAATCTGCTTTTTGATGTAATTTGGGATGATTCTTCCAAAAAATCCTGTGTGAATATTGGACAAAACACTGTGAGTATTGGACAAAACACCTCTGAATTCTCTGTATCATAGGTGACGTCTGCTATGGCTGGGCTGGCAGAGGGAGCTGATGTGACGTGGCTGCTTTCCACCAGGATCCAGAGGTGGGCTGTACAACAACCTGAGGACTTTTACATCTCTGCATCAGTGGCTATGACTGAGAGAAACCAGAGGTTAAAGTCAAACAGAAATTGCAGGTATGGAGGAAGGACTCTCTGGTGATAGAGAGCAAATGCGTCTCTGGTTTGGTATGCCAGGTTAATAAGGTCTGTGTAGTAGCTCTTTGGCAGTAGGATCACAGTCCCCTCCTAAACCCTTTAGTTTATAAGTCTCTAGGAATTTCTTTGTTTAATGTGTTCTTTAATCTTGCAATTAAAAGCCAAGGTTTGTGCTCAGCAATTGCACAGAGGGGATAAAGGATGTTCTCTGATGCATGAATAAGCATTAGAAGGAGAAAAATGTTTATAAATCAGGAAATAGTGAGTTGCAGCAGCCTGCAAGGCTCCCTCCTCTCCAGTGACCTGAAGGATAGTGTGTCAGCCTCTGTCCTCCTGGGAAATCAAGGTGGCTGTTCAGATCCTGGGGGACACACAGAGCTCTTCTGGGTTTCTCACTGCAGAATCACAGAATCATTAAGGTTGGAAAAGACCTGTAAGATCATCAAGTCCAACTGTTACCCCAGCACCTCTGTGCTACTCACATCTACCAAGCCAATGTTGTGTCTTACAAACTGAGACTGAGCTATGGTCCCTTTTACTGCTGAGAGAAGACCACGTGTCATCACACAAACCATGCCTATCCCAGGCAATCTCCTGCTTGTGTGAGAAAAAAAGTTGCAGCAGCCTCTCCACTACATGAGTTGTGATGGGGAGAAAAAGACATGGTGGTAGAAATAGAGAAACTCCACTCAGCCACAATTTAGCATCGCATTTCCCCCTAAATCTTGAGAAGAAAACGTGATCCAAACCAATTTTCACAAATTCTTACTTTGAGTGTCCATAGACATCCCTAAAGAAACAAAATGCTGAGCTTTAGATAAGAGCTCTTTGCTGTATTAAATCTGATTTACTGGGTTCCTGTACCACATACAGACTTCACAAAATGCAAATCGTGCAGATTAGATAAGATGGTGTTTAAAAGGAGAAAAATGTCCAACTATTGAAAGAAGCTGCAATTCAATTAGCAGATCCAAGGCTCTAAGTGGAGATTGAAAGGGCTATAAACAATTTAGGGCTTGGGAGAAGGCCAGCGCTGGCTGAGTGTTCGTTTGTAGTCCAGCATGCTGTCTCTCTAATCCACCAGGAGAAAGCAGGGGAGAGTGGGAAAGATTTCTGGTTAGAGTGATCTTTCACACTGAGAGCTCATCATGTCGTCTTCAAAGATTTCTGAACATCTCCATCTCTGTCTAATACTGCATGTGTACTTAAAAGACAATAAATACATATGCAGATACTAAAATACCAGAGCTGAGTGTTTCTTCAGCCCTTCTGCTCCTGCTGGCTGGTCGTATGTGCATTTGTCTAGTTTAAATCCTGTTCTTGCTATCGTGTCCACATGCAGATGGATTGAAGGAGATACCTGAGGGAACTAGCAATGCGCCTCACGGTGTTATGGTTTAAGTGCAGCTTTCAAAACACTACTTATAATCAGCTGCTCGTTGCCCAGCTCCTGCGGAGCCTTTTTTTTTGCATGCAGTTACGGCGCCTGATTAAGAACTTTTGAGAACTTTCCTGGTTGCATCGTTTGGCTCCTTCAAGCTTCCCGTGCTGCCAACTGGAGAGGGATGCCAGGGCCCTTGTGAGAATTAATTCTCTCTTACAGCCCTGATTTGGAGAATTGAGTGTTTATGTGGCTTGCATTGAAACAAAAAAGGGCTACTTGAGGACAAAGAATAGCCTGGGAGTGAAAGCTGGATGCATTCTGAGGCCCTGAAGTCAGACCAACCACCCATCCCTAGGCTTGCTGGACACTGAGCAATGCGACTGGGCTCCCACGGGGTGACTGTGGGGTTGCCCATGCGGCCAGAGCTTCAGGTCTCCATTGCCTACAATGTTCACAAGCTTCTGACTTTTTGAGAGCTTCCTTTTCAGGCAGCAAAAACCCTCCAGCAAACAACTAATAATTGCCTGACCCATAGAACCGTGGGCAGTTAGATTCTTCTGGGGACAGTTTTGGGTGTTGTTTAACAGCACCTGCAGATCTGAAATACCAAATGCCTTTGCAGAGCAAAATTTCTGGTTGTTTGAATGGTTTTGATCTCCTCTGTAAATCTGTCTGGACAGATATTTTTTTCACTGTTCTTTATATTCTACCTTCATTTCTAACTTGTCTCCTAATTTGTTTTATGTTCTTGTCCTTCCCTGGTGAAGGCAACACCTCCTAATATAACGTGGTCTGCCAATTCTATTATTTGTTCCTTATTTTTTTTTCCAGCTCGTTAATGAAAAGGTGACGAAAGACAGGTCTAACAGTGATCTCTGCTGAACCCCATCAGGCACATCTCCCCATCTTGACAAGCTGCTGTTTATCATTTTGCCTGGTTTATGGTTCCTCACTTGCTTGCTGAAGCACACGACATCTCTCATGTCCAAGCCAATTTGAATGGAACATGAGAGTGATCTTTCATGGGATGCTGGATCAAATACCTTTCTAAAGCTGAAATACAGTTCTCTGCTTCAGTTGGATGGAGAGCCAGAGGATGTTGATTCGGTAGGGGCTGAAAAATCAGTGTTCTTATTATATCAGGCCATCTTTGCTCTTGCATAGCCTGCTGAGGACAGCTTAAGCTTTGGAATCTTTTATGGCACATCTTGCCTGGTGGGCTCTGGTCTCAGTGTGTGGCACTGGCTACAGCTCCATGTCTTGAGCAGGTGAGTCTGCAATTCCCTGGCCACAGACAGCAGGTGAGGTTTGAGGGGGTCTGCAGTGTTGCTCCTCAGCCTCCCAATCATGGGGAACAGGCAGTCCTGGTGCAGTGGAAGGTGGGGATCCTACAGACATGTGGTGTGATGTGGAACAATTTAATGCCTTTGAGCAAACAGAGCTAAAGGAAATGGTTACAACATAGTGCTATCCACCCATCACATCCCAGCTGAGAGCTTCATTTCTAGAGGGAACTGGTCTGTGACGACCCCATGTCTCGACAGGCCCCTTTGGGATGTGGTTGCCATGAGTGAGGTAAGAGCAAGGCAATAAATTTCATATGACAGGTTTGAAAAGGGAGTGTGCTTTGACTTCCTCCCCTCCCCTGACTGGGACAAGACTTGGCCACCAAGAGGAAGCCTTTGCCTGTCCCTCCTCAGACCCAGCAGGATGTCCCACAGTGACCATGCTCCAGAACGGCCTCTGCCCATACCCTGGCAGAGCCAGGATTTACCTTATGGCATATGATTATTTTTCCCTCCTCTCTAATTGGTTCCGTTAATTTATTGTGGACAAGAGCCTGTTCTGCCAAGTGCTAATTGCAAAGGTTATTGTTTCTGCCCTTTTCAGAGCACAGCAGGAGAATCTTCAGTTCCATCATGTGAAAAACAGAGCGAAAAAGGCCAAAAGTGTTTGGACTGGATGCAAGCCCATCATCCTGCGTGGCGTTTGTACCATGGAGCATACGCTGCTCTGCCATTGCCTCCCATCACAGAAGGAAGCCTCCTGCCCCTGGGATGTGGGGTTGGGATCCTCATCCTTATCTCTGCAGCAAAGAGCTGCCAGGATGAAACATGCCCTTGAGCACAGATGCCCCTTATCCTCTAAGCTGTTCACCCCAGATTTCAGAGCACCTACTCTGGCGGGATGCATGAGTTATTCTCAGGTTAGCTGAGCTGTCCATAGCCCATCCTTTCCTTGGCAAAGAGAACCAGACACACTTTAGTCTGCAAGAGCTTTCCCAGCTGGAGGAGTTGAGTACTTTGGGTGAAGTGGGATTACTCCAAAGCCAGGCTTTATCCTAGTGTGGGAGAGGAGGAGCAGTTACTTCTTGGCTAGCTTTTCTCTGGAGCCGCAGTTTGCTGATGGGGCCTCAGCGCCTGCCTGGATTAACGTGGGTTTTATGGTGGACAGCAGCCATTTATGCCAAGTGCTTGTTGCAATCCTGTTGTATTTTGAAGGTGACAAGCCACCTCTGGAAAAGCCTAGAGTCTCCCAAGGGAGTTTCTGTATTGCTGAAAACTTGTCTTGGTTCTCCAGGCTACCAGAAAACCTAGTGGAGCTCTTTCTCCTTTTCTTGGTCGTAGGTGTTCACACCACTCAGGGGTGTGTGCTTTCCTCGTGTTCTCCGTGGTATTTGTTCCTTGGGGCTCTGTATTTGCCAGCCCAGGCTTTGTTCCCACCGCAGTGTTTGCTCTGGCTTGTTTCCCATTTATCACGTATCACGGCTGCAGTTTTTGTTCAGCAGCTCAGAAGCTTTTGGAAGTGAGTATTTATAAATAGAGGGATGCTTGGGGCAGTGTTTGGCTCCATGGTCAATCAGGGGACTCCGGTGGTGTTTTATAGTGATTATGGGCATGGTTTTGTCCTGTGTCTCCTCCGCCCCGTCCTCTGTCGCAATATCCTTCCCATTCAGTCTTTTTCCTAACGCTCATGCTTCCCCATCAGCTCTCTTCTGCAACCAGCCTTCACTGAGCAGATGGACCGGGTTAATGAAGCGTGTTCTGCTCTGCTCCCCTCTGCTCCATTCCATTCCATCCCATTCCATTCCAACGAAACATATGATAAATGTATGGGCAGTACTTAGTTTCCTCCATACACGTGTTCTGGATGGCATCTGTGTGCAGCACTTTCATGTGAAGGAAGCACAGTTAAAATCTAGATTTAGTGCAGAAGTGCATATATCATATTTAAAGGAGCTTTTGAGCTTAAGATATAAAGGAGAATTATATTTTTTATTGTAACTTTAATAGCTAAGGAGCTGTATCTCAAATTGCTTTACAAAGCAGTGAGGTAGATAGCAGCAGCTCAGGCAATATGTAGGGAAATGTGCCAGCCATATGTGTAGCCATATCTCACACGCAGCCTTGGAAGTCATTTATTTTTATTGAAGGGTTGAATTTGCCAGGATGTCAAGACTGTCTTCTGCACTCTTGAAGAAGTGCCATGCTGTCTTTAATCTACAAAGGCTGGTGACAGGAGGGGAGCAAGTGCTGCCTTGCCAGGTATCCTGCTTCTTTCTTCCCCACTGTTCCCGCGTGTTGGTGAATGGAGGCTGGGCTCAACTTCAGCACGTGGCCTTTTCTCTCCAGAATGAAGATTCACTATTTTCTTGTGTGTCAGGCTTTTTCCCTTCTGCCTTCCTTTTCGTGTTTTCCATCTGTCCTTCTGCCTATCCATCCTTCCTCACAAATTCACATATCTGCTTTTTTTTCTTAATTTTGGCTGGGCCTCTGATTCTTCTGTGATGTGCACGATCATACAATCACGGAATCACTGAGGTTGGAAAAGACCTCTCAGCTCATCCAGTCCAACTGTCAGCCCAATCAACTGTATCTCCTAAACCGTGTCCCAAAGTGCCATGGCCACATGGTTTTTGAACCCCTCCTGGGATGGAGGCTCCACCCCTGCCCTGGGCAGCCTCTGCCAGGGCTTCACCACTCTGTCAGGAGAGAAGTTTGTCCTAATATCCAATCTAATGCTCTCCTGGCTCTCTGAAAGCTGGTTGCAGGAGAAAGACAGCTCCATGTGGTGTGTTAAATACATGTTGTTTCACGTGCCCCAAACTGAATAAGAATATTGGCAGTGAAAAAAATACTATCACAAAGAAATCTTTCTTAGTATCCAATTTGTGCAATATCTTATTATAGGGGAAAAACAACTATTATCTGCCTTGTAAAGGTTAATATAATAATAAGCAGATACTGACTTCTATTGAGATGAACATGATGATTTATTGACCCAAGAGGTAAATATTCAGTGAAGCAAAGCCAGGGTCAATACTTACCATGAGGAGAATAAATTCTTATATTTTCTACAATGGGGAGACCAATCACTGCTAAAATGTCAGCCGCTTTGGCGCTGGCTGTTGCCATGTGCAGTGAGACAGCTAGATGTGGGAGACTACCAACAGGCACGTTACCTTGGTGTTTTAGAGAAAACATCAATTTAGAACCATTTCCTTTGGAGGTTTTTGTTCTTCAAATACTTTATTAAGTGTTTAAAAGTACTTTCCGAAAAACCCAACCAAACAAGAAAAGCATCTCCCGAGGGCTACAGTGGGTTTGAATTGCTAGGTGTATTTCTTGAGTAACTGTTATAATTTTATTGTGGTTTATTTTGCGTTATTAGAGAAACACTCAGCTTCCAGCTTCTAATCCTGGCAGCTTTAAACGCAACTGGAGGTTTTCCTGCACACATATTCATTTTGATTGCAAAGCCATTTTTAATTTAAGCAATGCTTCAACACAAAAATGTCAAGCATCTCTTGTAGTTACCATGGATAAAGATAAGCTCTGAACGCTGGCACCTGCTGCAGGGCTCCCTTTGGCAGTGCCATCCTGCTTCTGCTGCTGCGATGACCGCGCTCGTGCTGCAGGGGTGGGAAGAGGGACATGCGGGGTCTGTGCACACGGATAACTTGTGTCTGTCTGGGCTGTGATGGGAAGCACTCTTCTACATGAAGTGTGAAGTGTGTTCCCTGCTCTGCCAGGCAGCAGGCTGGCGATCACAGACATTTTCGCACTGGGTGCACCCAAAACGTGATCTTGCGAGGTGATACCTATCAGCTGCTCTCACCTGGGTGAGAAACATGAATTCCTGTCTTGTCAGAAGTCAAGAGTTTGTTCACTGGTGCTGGGGACAGCAGGATCCATAACAGCTCTTGGTGAGGGGAAAGGGAGAGGGATTGCGCTGTCTGTTACCCACCTGGAGCAAAGTGACATGAACAAGGATATTATTTTAGAAAGTTTATCTCTTTTTTTATCTATGGTGGCACGATCCTTATTGGAATAAGACAGACTTACAGGCTGTCTGCTCCTTGTTATCTTGGTGTCGGATGACAGCATAAGTATCATGGCTAGAAATGTTATCTATCCTTTATTATTTCACTTGTGAGGGGCTAACAAGAGTGTTATCGGGGTGTTTACAATCAAAATATGTGCAGCTCAAGTGATAAAAGGGAGAACAGACATCTGATCTCTAAGGATATGAAGACAATGCAGCCTTGAGCAGTAGGAGATGAATCTTATTATTGAAAATGGTTTGGCAGGCTGGGAATGGACAAGCAAGCCTGGGCGGCTGTTTAGATCGCAAGCTTGAGAGATGGGCTGAGGGGAGACACACACACATGCATGCATAGTCTTGCAGAAAATGAAAAGGTGATTGTATCAACAGTACTCTCAGCGAAACCAGAAATATTTGTCGATAGGTTCTTTATGATTTTTCTTTTCTGTACTCTCTTCTCACTTGGAGTGGTGATGTGCAAGCTGTCGGGACCAGCAAGTGGAGCAGAGTTGCTTCAAGTCAGTTGGAATCTGAGAAAGCTTACCCAGGCTCGGAGGGTGAAGAACAGAGAGCTGCAAAAGCTGCGGATCAGTGAGTTCATTCAGATTAATTTCTCTTCTTTCTTGGGTAAGTGTTGTGTTAATTTGGGGGGTGCACAGACACAGTGACCACAGACCTTATCTGAAATCTTGTTAGGGCTAGAGAGGCTAAATCTCTAAAGGGCTTAGAAATCTGACCCTGGCACCCTTCTGATGTTGGTAATGGAGAGGAGTTCAAAAGCGTCCTAGACATCAGGTCCTCATTAGTTGACAGCTTGGGCAAACCAGGTGCAAAATGGTGTCAAATTCTGATCATCTTATCTGACATGACTTATCCTTGTTTGTTAAAGATGGGATTGTGCAACACTACCCAAATCCAGGAGGTTGTGTTCCCCTACAGCGTCCATTGGCAGGTTTTCAGTTGTGGAGGTCATGGCAGGGGACAGCTTATGTCTTCACTCCACTCAATATCAAAGTTCTCTAAGCCAAGCTTTGTGGCTTTTATTCCTCAAAGAATACTTTCTTTCTATCAGCTTTCCTCACTTGCTTCTCTGTCCCATGACACAAGGGGACACAGAAGATTATGCTTTCAAAGAGAGTGCAAGCAGCAGGATCTGCAGCGGCCTCTAAGCCAGGAGAGAAGCCAAGCTGAAGGCACAAACTCCAGTATGAGCTTTCCCTCTCTCCCTTGGGAAAGAGATTTGGAGGGCAGAGGTTGTCTCTGTGGGATAGAGACAGGAGTCAGGTATTCTGAGGGACAGTGGAGGATGCAAACAGTGGGCTCCTAGTGGCAACCCCATCTCTGAGCATCTCTGTTAGTTTGGCTGCAAAGGAAAAGAAGGCAGTTGCTTCAGATAGTGGGAAGGGAATCAACATGAACTTCTTGTTTGCAGCATCATTCTGCATTAGTCTGGCTGCTTAACTCTGTATTTGTCTTGCTTTGGGTATCACTACCTGTCCAAATGACTCTCTCATCACTTTCTAATGGCTGTCAGCTACGGGTAACCCTTCTTCGCCAGTGGGAGCAGGCAGCAACACCTCTGCCTTGTTTATGAGAAATAATCTTCAGTTGTAACACACAGTGTGGTTTTTTGTGTGTGAGCCCCTAGGTTTGGAGGGCCAGTGGGGCCATTTTGTATGGTAATGTATATCCCATCGCTCCTCTCCTGCCCTTCATCTCTCACACCTTTAATTGCACTTGTGTTTCTGAAGCATATGGAATTCATTATTCAGCAAACAATGTCCTTTGCAATATCAGCCTTAATGAACTACTCCCCTCTGTATTTTCTTGTTCTTATCCTCTCCAAATCTGCACAGTGAGACAAGTTGACGGCCCCCCACATGCATCAGTGCCAGCCAGTGAGCCATGACCAGATAAGAAGAAATGGAATTCCTTATCTCTTTTTTAAAAATACATACATACACACATACAAACACAGACCTGGGAAAGGTCAAGGTTACTGGGAAGGGAGAAGGCTCTTCAAGACAACAAAACCCCCTTCTCTTTTTAAGTCTCCATAGCAACTAGATGGAGCATCATGGGATGTCAGGATGAGAGAGAACTATTCTTCCCCTACAACACTCTTTCCACTTCATTAGACTCTTTATCAAGTATCTCTGCACTGGGCTCACTATATTTTTTTGTGTTGGGGAGCAGTGTAGATGACTCAAAAGCAGGCTGACCTTTTCAGTGGGACTTTGGGAGTTCCTTGTGGGAGTTGCATCCTCTTCCCTTGCCTTCCTCCCCCACAGCCCCTTGTCTCCAGTTCACATGACCTTCTAATCAAAACCCTGTGGCTGGTGAGGTATGAAGGGTTTCTTGAAAAAGAGAAAGAGAGGGGGGAAAAAAGAGAAGAATATGAGAATGTCCTTCACTGCCACTGGAGGTGTCAAGACCCCAGCTGTCAAAGTGGTGCATCTGTGGGGAAGATTAATGACTCTGCTTAGAGGAAATCCAAATAAAATTGAAGATAATAAATACCAAGTGACTGTGTGGGTGACAAGGGGAAAGGTGAGGAAGGAGCGAGGGAGTGTGACGGGACAGAAGTAGGTACTCCTCAGTCTCAGAAGTGTTTAAGTTCCCCATGGTGGAGCAAGTCAGCATAGGAAAGCACTTTAGCTTTGGTCCTGCGGTCTTGAAGTGACACTCTGTGTACACTATCTGTGAGCGTGGTTAGAAAGCGCTGGTTGAACTCAGACACGAACACTGTATATTTTTATCTTTGCTTCCCTGGGAAAGCATCCACCATAGAGAAGTCTTTTGTTTTCAGCTTCTTGCCACATAACCTGCTTCATCCTCAAGGTGTCTTGAATTGCTTAGTGAATCGATGCACTGGTGGTTCTTTGGAAAATTCAGTGTCTGCTTTGTCAGGCAGCGGCACGCAAGGCAGTGTGGAGGCAGGCCTGGTTCTGTGGTGGGTAGGAAGTGATTTAAACCTTGCTGGGGGTGGTGGGATAACACTCACTTGCACCACAGGTGAAGCTGGACCTTGGAACTGGCCTTCCTGAGAGAATCGGAGCTTTGTTACAGACTTCAGCTTTTAAGATGATTCTCTGGATTGTCATTTCTTCCGTTACGTGACAGTTTGCAGCTTAATTTGAGCAGACTTCACACCACGAGAACCCAGCTGAGCATTTTACCACAACAACTCATGGTGTGAAACTCCATGTGTTTGAAATCATATGAATTGGGCAAGGAGAGGGGCTTGTTAGCATGGGTGACTGATGAGGCCCAAGTCCTTTAAATGTGTTTGTGAAGAGCGTTGAACATGGGCACACTTCGACCATGTGCTCCTGAGCTAGAAGATTTACATGGGTGTTTTTAGAAGGGAAAACCATTAAGAGAAAAAAAAAACTCTGCATTTACAGTAGAAGTCAGAGTTATGAATGTCCCAGTCCAGCTGCTTCAATCCTCATAGGAGTAATTGTGAAGTGGGAAATCCCATTAAATCATAATAGGGCTTTTAAGTAGTTCCCTCTGATGAATTTGTGGCACTCTGCAAGTCCCATAATTCCCAATATACAGATGAGGAAACTGAGGTTAAGTGACTTAGCCAAGGTCATGTAGCAAATCAATAACCACTCCAGCCCATGCAGGCAGCCCTTCAGTCGTTGACTTCATATGGCTCCAGCTTCAGCGAGCATGCTGTCAGCACTTGCCAAATGGGAATAATCATCCCCACCAGTGTCCCAGTCCCAGCAATGGAAACCCAGGGTCTGAAACGTTGAGTTGTGTTGCTAAACAAGTACATCTGTATTCAGGCATAGCTGAGGTATGCCCACCTCTACACACTTTTTGAACCCCTCCAGGGATGGAGACTCCACCACTGCCTGGGCAGCCTCTGCCAGGGCTTCACCACTCTGTCAGGAAAGAAATTGTTCCTAATGTCCAGCCTAACCCCCGCCAGCACAATTTGAGGCCATTTCCTCTCATCCTGTCAGTTGTTATTTGGGAGCAGAACCCAGCACCCACCTCACCACAACCTCCTTTCTGGGAACTGCAGAGAGCGATGAGGTCTCCCCTCAGCCTCCTCTTCTCCAGACTAAACAGCCCCAGGTCCCTTGGCTGCTCCCAGAACCCCTGGGCTCCAGACCCTTCCCCAGCTCCATTCCCTTCTCTGGACACACTCCAGCCCCTCAATGTCCTTCTTGGAATGATGGGCCCAAAACTGAACCCAGGATTCGAGATGCAGCCTCACCAGTGCTGAGTGCAGGGACAATCCCTTCCCTGCTCCTGCTGGCAACATAATTTCTGATATCATGTCTTCTTCCCCAGAATGAGTGAGGAGATCCTGGGTGTGAGGAGGGGTTGGGGGTAAGCTGGGTGATCAGGGCGTCACAGCTCTGCTGCCTTCATGGTCTTAAGGAAGGTTTCATTGTCTCAGGTGAGGCTCAGCTACGCAGCCTGGGTGCTTTTGGTAGGGTCCCACCCCAACCTAAGCAAGGCTGCCTAATTGTCCCTGACAGACAGGTCTAGTCTTGTTTCCAAATACAGTCTCCAGTCCCCTGGTCCCCCCACTGTCCCAGTTCATCCCAGCACCTTCTGCCATCTGTCACAGCACTGTCACTTTCCTGTGGCGTGGCAGGCAGCAGTCTAAATCCCATGCGCTCCATCTGTGTGAGGTGCTCTGGTTGCACTTCACAGCATGTGTCTTGTCATCTGCGGCATTTGCCTGGAAATGCAGCGAGAGCATCTCTCTTGCAGGTGGTACGATGTTGGGGCAGGAGCATCTCCCTCACGGTGGAAGGAAACTTCTGCACGCGAGACCTGTCAGCTGTGATGAGGGTGAGCGCCTCTGCCAGCATCTGTGGGAGACTTGTCAAGCGGCTCACCTTCCTCTCTTCCTGCTGCTTGACTCTTACTGCCCGTGTTTCAGCTTCCTCTGCTCATTCCTTTTGCCTTACTTTTGTGGAGGGGAATGCATGAGTAGTCTAGGGGTATTTCAGGAGTGGGGATGCCTGTGTCCAATCTAAGCTCACTTCCCAGAGGTGGCTGAGGAAAGGGATTGTTTTTCCCAGGACCAGGCAGACTGTAGTTCTGTCACTCTTGGGTCTCTTATTCCAACAAGGCTCATGTTCACTGATGTGTTGTCTTTATCTCTTATTACTCTTCCCAGTGCTGCAAGCTAGAGTCACACAGCTGTGGGAGATGCTGCATGCAGACATCAGGCATTGCCCAGGCAGGAGTGTTTCTCCATGCAGTGGCTTGCTTCCCTGTTCTTTTTCTGCAGCATTTTTTTAGCTAATTCTCAGCTATCTGAATTGCTGATTCTGCTCTTGCTCTCACTGTGGCCCTGTGCTAACGATCCAGCTCTCTTTCCTTTCCCAGGTAAATGGTACAAAAGCACAGCAAGTAAACTGGAGCCTGCTGGCTCAAGGAGCGTTGGCTGGGATTAACCTGCTGCCAAATGGCTTTGCTGTGTTTTTGTAGTGGCTCCTGCAGCCCTGTTGGACGGATCCTCAGGAGGCTGAAGAGGAGATGTTAATGATGAGGTGGTGTTCTCAATGCCAGGATCCTTCCTACTTTGCTGTAAGGTCTCTCAAGGAGAGCATGTATTTCATGTGTCTCTCTCACTACTTTCTGACCAGTGTTTCTACATGCACCCAACACTTGGCAGACATCCCTACTGCTGTTCAACTGCAGAAAGAGGCTTCTCGGGAACACTGCAGGTGTTGAGTTGAGGGCAGGAGGAACATCAGTGGCCTCCAGTGCTGCCTGCCATAGCTTTATGGCATCCCCTGCTTTCCAGCTACTCCAGAAAGACCTGACCTACTTGAGAGATCCCCTCTATCACAGCACTGGTGCTGTATCTGCATTGCCAGCACTGAGGCCCATGCTCAGCTTTCCTCTGGAGTTCAGCAGCCGAGGAAGCAGCAGGGCACTTGGCTCTGGGATCTGCCCATGCCAGGGGCATGATGGATGGCAGCTCCTGATGAGGAAAGCTTGGTCTTGTGTTGCTGCTGGAGGTCATCTGAGTCTGTCTTTGAAGCTGAAGTGGCTAGCTTGTTTTAATGCTTTTCATGTCTTGGGACAGTGTCTGGATTTATTTTGGGGTGAAGATCTTAGCACCCCATGCTGATGCTGGGAGAATGCTCTGGGAGAGAAGCATCCGTGAAGACTACCTTCCTCTGGGAGAGAAGCATTTGTGAAGACAGCTCTTCTTTCTGCAGCACATGGCAAAGCACCAGTATTTCAGATTCAGCAGGAGGCACAAGAGATATTTCAGACAACAAACTATGGCTTTAAAAAAACCCATCAGCAGTGGTTTGAGGTTTCTTCCTGGGGCCTTACTGACTTTGAATATATATTGTGTCTGTACTTGTATGCAGGTTCTACAGCAAGAAGGACTTGTTCCAGGGATTATTATGACCACATGTATTAGCTGTTGCTTTTGTATGAGGGATGACTTAGGCCCCTGCTCCATGCCACCATGCAGTTTGATTTCACTTTCCTTCACATGATGGCATTTCTGAAAAGGCTGCTTGTTTGACACGGCAGCTGTGTTGTCTTAATGCAGCTGTAATGTGTGTTTGTCCAGGCATTGCCTTGGGGGACTGCAGGGCTAGGAAGATGTTTTATTAGATCATTCACAACTCCTAATAATCTCTGAATCTCTCTAATATCTTTGGCAGTCAGCTGTGCTGCTTTTGCTTTGCAGGATGGGGCTGTAACCTGAAGGTGGGAAATTGCTTGTGTATGATCAGCTGGGTTTCATATCACCTGTCTGTTCCCCGCAGGAGTGAGTCCCTGTATGCTGCATCTTAAACCATGTACGAGGAGTTCAAACACAGAGCATCGCAGCACCAGGGAGGATCTGAACCACTTGGGGCATTGTTCGCGCAACTTGCCAGTGGCACTGGAGATCTCCCCCTGCAGACAGGATCCCAGGGAACATTCCTGCTCCTGCAGCGCCGACTGCCAGTGTGAGATTACGGTAAGGCTGCTGCTCCTTCCCTGGCCCTGAAGTGCGTGGTTCATGTGTGCTCTGTTTCTGGAGTCAAAGTTTGCTGAATCCTTTTGCTTTTACCAAAGGAGTTGATATTTCCTCAGTCACCTGTGTTTGGATGTGAGCTCTCTGACAAGTGGTGAATTTGCTCAGTGGTACGCAAACGTTTTGATTTTTTGGCAAAGCTCCTTCACCTTGCAGTTTATCCTGTGATGAGGACTTTTCCAGGCCAGAAATGTCTACTGCTTTCATCGCAGTTTTCTTTTAACGCAGTGTGTTCTTGCTTTCTCTTGTTATTGCAGCATATTGCTGGGCACTCTTCTCTCACCCAGTTGTGGCTGCATTGTGCTAGAGAGCCATCCCACTCCTTCAAATGCTATTTGATGACTTCTCTTGCAGAGATGATGTGGGGAATGTGGAGGTCACTCCCTCTTTCAGTTTCTTGTCATTTAAGTGTCCTCTGTATTTTCATTTCCTGCAGCTTTTGCATCACAGCTTCATGGTTCAAGGCGTATTTTAGGCGGTGTCTGCACTGGCTGTACCGCTGAGTTAAGTCTCTGTCGTTTCAACTGGCATTCAGGTTATGACTCCAATTGCTTTCATGGTATTGCTACTGGCAGAGGCATTTCAGTTTGGCCATATTTTGTTACATCTTTCTTTCTTTCCTCACACAGCACTGGGGAGGTCTCTGCTGTACAGTGTGTTCAACGATGTTATGCTTCCAATCTCTTTCCCTACTTGTTTGCAAACTGCTGGGTTTGTAAAACTCAGCCTGAAAAGGGAAGCAAGCCATGTCCTTGGGCTCTTCTAGTCCATGTTCATAGCAAACATATGCAATAGTGCATTGTCCGAGCAGCTTCTTGCCCCTTTTATTCCTTGCAATAGATGAAATGTCTAGTGAAATGCATAGGGATTTTTTTTTGTTCCTCTGCTATTTCATACAAGTCTCCATGCAGGGTACTTCCTGCTGCTTTTAGTAGTTCTTACTTCAGTCATTCTCAAATGCTGCCTAAAGTTGGGCATCTTGGAGCTGAATGCACACCAAGGTAAGGAATGGATGTGATCCAGGCAGATGAGACCTCCCCAGATTAGGGAACACCTTCATCACAGCTCTGACATCCTCTGAGATCACCAAAGGCTCTGGACAAGAGGAGGGGGACCCATCCTTCTGAATCCAGGCTGTGTTTCACTGGGGGCAAAGAGACAAACAGCAACCTCTCATTGAGGCCCAGAGAGCTGTTCATGGCACAGCTTTGGAGCAGCAACCTGTGTCTCAATTCTCCCTGTGCACTGGGTTGTGTCTTTGCTTTCACACAAGCCCCTCACGTGCTTTCCCGGAGTTGCTGTCCGAGTCGGCTTTGCCTACCGCAGGCCCGTGTAGTTCAGCCATGAGTGGATCATGTGTCTTGGTGGCATCTTCCCTTTGTGCTTTTGCATCTTTAATTTCTACTGCGCCCAAAGCAAGGGGCGTCTCTTTTGAGGAATCTTCTCCTACGCTGGGCTTGTTAGACTGCCGAGCAGCATGAAGGCACACTTAGCAGCAGGTTTATAAGGGCAGAGATGACACCTTTCGCATTTGAGGCACAGGTGGGTCAAGAATGGCTTTGTAGCACCTACACAAGGCTTTGTGTTTTTTTTTCTCAGCTTGTTCCTGGAGTGACTAGGGGCTCTTGCAACAGAAGCAGCCTTTCCCACTGCACTGTATCAGCATGCTGGCTGTCGCTTTGTTTTCTCCTTTATCCATCCCCTCTTATAATTCCCTGCTTTTCCCAGAGTGAGCTAAAGAGAGCCCTGTTGGTGCAGACAGACCCTTTCAAGGTCACCCACTTAGGGACAGGGTTTGGGGCTCCTGTCCTGCTAGCAGTTTCCCCTGCCTCTTTGGGTTTCCTTTCTTGCCACATTCATACCTTTCCGCTTCCATACAGGAGCCAACCTGCCTCTGAATCAGGGTTGAGTCTACAAACATAAAAGAAGAGAAAGTCAGGACAGAAAGACATTTAGGCTTTCTTTTTCCTCCACACCTGCTGTTCTTGTTCTTCAGGCACTTCCTAAGAGTAGAGTTCTCCAAGTTCCTAGTCATTACCCTTTATATAAGCATAATATAGTACTCTAACACTCCCTACGGGGAAGCTATCTGTTGTAGCAATCTCTAAAACAAAAACTGGATTGATCCTTCTCCCATTGCTCCCCAAAAGATGCTGCATGCTGTTCCTCAAATGGAAACTCTGAAAGCCTTCATCAGAGGGTAGTTTATTTTTACGCGACGTTTTTACACTCAAGCAAAACTGAAAGCAAGACATAATTTGAAACAGCTAAGCTCGCCAATAGAGCAGAACCGCACAAATAAAATGCCTAGGATGATGTAGCTGAATACGTTGCAGTTAGAAAAATGACTGTGTACAAGGCACAAGGAAAACTAGACTGATGAATGTGAATAGTAAGGAGCAGACTTGCAAGGCAGAAAAACCAAACTGAGAATGTAGTTGATTGTATTCAAAGGAATCAGGAAAGAGTACACTAAATTGTACCTTAAGTGACAAAAAAGCGCCTCTGCCTCCAGGGAGAGTGGGCAGAGCTGTGGCTTGGGACCCAGGAGACCTGGCTCCCAGTTGTTTCCTTGCCACTGGGTTTGTGACCTTGCTCAGATGACGATACGTCCTTGTGCAGTCACTTCTGGGCCTGTCAGAAGGGCTGGCACCTGGCATAAAAGGTGCATCTTAAGAGCTGCAGATGTGACCAGCTCTGAAAGCACTGGCTGAAGGGCCCTCCTGCATGGGCTGCCTTGGCACCTGCCATCTTCTAGGGATATCACTGATGCTAGTAAGTCACTATCTAGGCCAACCACCCTCTGGCAGTGGAGATTAACTGGATCCAAGGTTAACTAGTATAGCTACGTAAAAAAAAATTGCTGTAAGTTTTTAACAGCTTCCCAATGAAATGGGAGCTTGCGTACTTTTAAAAATCATTAATTTAAAGAAAACTCCAACCAAATATAATCAATCAAATCAATAAACTAGTGAACGCCAATCTTAAAAGACAGGGTGTGACAATGTTGAGAGAATCTTGATTCTAGGTCTGCCTGCCTAGGCTGGGGCTCGGCTCTGGTTGGGCTACAGCTCTAGCCCTGCACAGGCTGCTGTGGGATAGCGAAAAGAACTGTGGGAAAGCCCAAAAATAGATGTGGGATGCCTCACTGGGGCCTCCCTTCCCATCTTGGGAGCTGCAGCTCTCAGAAGCTGTTCTTGAGCCAACCTGCCTGGCCAGGTACCTCGCTGGCAGTAAGCAAGGAGCACCACAAACCATGTCTAAGGTTAAGCAAGATCTGCAGTGGCCTTTTCTGCTGACTTTTCATCTGATTTCCTACAACTTTCAGCTGCTGTTCTGCTCCAGCTCCCCCAGGCTCGATGTCTGAGCTGCACAGGTAGAGTGAGTTTCATCCTAACAAGTAACTTGCTAAACAGTCTCAGCATTGCAGCTGCCCCAGCGAGGAGGAGCCTGGACACAGACCCTGCCAGAACAATCTGTTTGTAGCGTCCCTTCTCAGTCCCTGCCGAGGGGTGGGATGGTTGGAGCCCAGGAAGATAGAAAAGACAGACTGCGAGGGAGGTTCTCCTGGTAACCTTGGATGGATGTGCCTATGGGTTAGGACTTTGCTGGCTGCAAGGGAGGTGAAAAACAATCTGACTTTTCCTATTTCTCTCCTACTCTCTCCCTGACTTCCCTTCTTTCCTTCTCTTCTCTCTTTCCCCACTCTCCACCCTGCACTGAGGCTTCATCCCTGCTATTCTCTAACGGGGAAAGCAGCTCCCTGTGGCTCCGCAGCTGAAGCTGCCTCTGTGCTGTCTCTAAAATGAGCCAAGGTTCACCTGCTTTCCCGCAGCTCTTGGTGGCTGTTCTGAGCCGGTTCCCCCAGGCTGAACGTCTGAGCTGGGCGCAGGTGGGGCGAGTTTCCCCTAACGAGTGACTCTGAGGAGCCCTCAGGGCCGCCCCGGGCAGGGCCTCCCCGAGCAGCCCCCGGTCGGTCCCTGCCCCGGGGGGACGGGGGGAGCCCGGGAGGGGGCAGACGGGCCCGTGAGGTCCTCCCAGCGCCCTGGGGTGCAGCAGCCACGCACCGAGCCTTCGCGGGATCCTGGGAAGGTGAAGAGCGATCTGACCTTTCCTATCCCTGTCCCACCGTCTCCTTCGTTCCCTTCTCCCTCCCCTTTCCCCCTGGCGGTGGGGGCTGTGACCGCCTGGGGGCCTTAGGAGGTCGTTGTTGTCTCCAGCCCTGGAGCACGAGGGGCACCGCCGAGCACCCCGAGTTTGTCCTTTCTGAGCTGCCTCCCCCCGGATCAGGGACCCGACTCCTGCCATGGGGGTTCCCCTCAAGAGGGTGTTTGCTGGTGGGGAAAGGGCAGTTGCTAAACCTCTGGAAGGGCAGCAGGAGCTTACAAAGCTTAGAATCAGTTTCCAAGGTGCGGTTTGCAGCTCTTGCAAGGAGCATCCCCCATGGCTTTTCCTCACTTTGAGCATATTTTTCCCCTCGTTTTTGCATTTAGTCCACGGACATGAGCTTTCTGACCCAAAGCTCAGATGTCAAAGAGCAAGTCTGTCACCCTGACGTGACTCAGCGTGAATCCAGGCACTGGAGTTACTGCTCTCAATAAATTCTGATAGAATCGTAGAATGTTTTGGGTTGGAAGGGACCTCAAAGCCCATCCAGCTTCAACTCCTGCCATGGGCAGGGACACCTCCCACTGGATCAGGGGCTCCAAGCCCCATCCAGCCTGGCCTTGAACCCCTCCAGGGATGGGGCAGCCACCCCTGCTCTGGGCAGCCTGGACCAGGGCCTCCCCACCCTCACAGCAAAACATTTCTCCCTAAGATCTCACCTCCATCTGCCCTCTTTCAGCTGCAAACCATTTTGCCTCATGCCCTCCTTGATCCAGAGCCCCTCCCCAGCTTTCCTGGAGCCCCTTTCAGCACTGGAAGCTGCTCTAAGGTCTCCCTGCAGCCTCTTCCTCTCCAGGTTAAAGAACTCCATCTCTCTGGCCCTGCCCTCATACAGCAGCTTCTCCAGCTAGTTTTTTTCCAAACCCCCTGCTCAGGCAGGAACGTGCTGTCTCTCCCAGCACACCTCACCTCTGGGCACTCTCAGCCTGCCCTCCAGTAACGCTGCTTCCACCACAGAAAGAGGGTTGGGGCAGGACCCTCAGGCCATCCAGTCCTGCTCTCTGCAGCTGGCACTGGGCAGTGTTTTACAGTCCTGCCCTTCAGCAGTTGTTCTGGTCTGCAGTGATGTTTAAAGATGTGTCTCCTCCTGTCTTTTCTAGCTGTATTCTACTGTTCAGTCATTTGCTTTATTGCAGCTTGCTAATGGTTTTTGTTGGAACTTTTAGGTTATTTAACCTGGGAGTTAACACTAGTTCCTTGGCTTCAGCCACTGCTCGTGCCCAGGCTCATCTGGACCCGGATGCTAACACTATTGAGTTTTTTGTTAGTGTTCTGCAGCCAATATTTTGGCTGTTGCTGTGTGCCACACGTTGCTGGTGTGAGCTCCTTCTGAGTGTGAGAGGCAAAACACACCTGCTTGTTGGTCTGGGCCCGGTGGGGTTCCTGGGGGATGGGGAAGACCTCAGCCCACGTGGGGCTTGCCTGGAGTGGTGTTAGCTATGAACCAGTGCTTTCTAATTTCTGAGTTGTCCTAGGAGACTACTTCACCTTTTGCAGGATGATTTAGGAGGATGTGCTGTTCAGGATTCCCATTCGAGTGTTATTTATTAGTTTTGTAGTATCTTCCTGACTGCTTTAGTCAGTGTCATGTGAATTCTCTGGGGACAAAGGAAACAAAGGAAGGAAAACGCTCACAGGAGTGATAAAACAGGAGTATGACTAATATCTTCTCTCTCTCTCCATAGTGTTATTTCACAGATCAAAAATCAATTAAGAGTGAATTTCACTGGGAACTCTTTAAACAATGTAATATTTCATTAGAGATCATTGCAGACTTTCACATTTGCAGCCCAGGTATGAACTGCAAAATTAGCGTGATTCTTTGAATAATTTCCTCAAAGGTAGCATTTCTCCATGTGCCCTGTGTTCAGTGCAAGCTGTGCAGCTGCTATTGCTCAGCCTTCTCCTCCTTCTCATTAAAAGTCAGCAAGACTTGGATTGGAGTTGTAAGAGTGACCTATGCAACCCATCTACATCTCTGTCTTGATTTACCTCCCTGCGTTTCATTTCTTGTCCCCTGACATCAGGTGGTTTCTCTGTATGTTTATTCTTTCTGCAAAACTCTCTCCTTCTCCAGGAGCACGCTGAGGGTTAGCATGGTCAGGTTGATACCCAGCACTGCAGTTGTTAAAAGAATCTCTCTGCAGAATCCCGCTGGTCATAATCGCTTTTCTAGAGAGCAGTAAGATGAGGCATGCAGTTATGGTCCTTTCCTTGAGTATGCTCTTGGGCTCTAATTATTTTCAGTGAAGGATGTCTTCTGTTTAAGAGTCATCTGTCCAATAACCCTTGCTGGATCCCCCTTCTAAGTACTTGCCCAGCCTTGTCTTGAACCCCTGCAAACTTTCTGCCTCCGCATCTTCTGACAAGCATCTATTGCTTGTTAATGACAAGCCATCTCTGTTCATTTGCTGTGGATCTGATTGATTATTGTCCTCTGATGCTCCTTTTTCTTTAGTCAGACTAGATGGCTAACTTCTAGCACCTGCCTCTTTTCCCAACCCACTGGGATGCTCTTTACAGAGAAGATGTTCCAGACCTTATAATGTATTTGTTGTCCTTCTGTGAGCCTTCCTTTGCTTTGCATCACCATAGCTCTGTGGTGACACCATCTGTGTACTTTACCTGGCTGCTAAAGAGTTTTGGGGTACTTGGTGTTGATTATCTGTGTGTTTTGGAGATGGCCCTTATTTGCAAAGGCTTTTATTACATGAACCCTTTCAGCAAAATGACAATTATTATGAATCCTGAAAGAGGACTCTCAGCAGCTTCCAATTACAATTCTGGCTGTATCCAATTTGAATGTCATTTGCTATTTAGGGAGCTTTTGAAAATGCATTTTGGGAGGTGTCTTTCATTTCATTTATGGTGGCTAACCTTATTCTAATGTTAAAGGAAATTAAAAAGTGCTTCCTGCTTAGAATCAATTACTTGTAATAAAAAAACCCCAACAAAACAGGTTGCTGTATGCTGGCCACATGGCGGCTTCACTGTAGAGAGAGAAAACCAAAATATCTGGATGCAGTGCCAGGATGGTGTGCCTGTGCTGTGCTGGAAGCTCAGCTGCACCCGGAACAACTTGGTAAAGCTTTGTTGGCCTTTGAAATGGGAAACATGAGTGATCAAACTGCAAACCAACTTGGCTCTGCTCTGAGGAATCTCCTAAAAAGTGCTCAATGCATCTGCTGTGTATGCAGACAACTTAGTTCAGATGGGCTGATTAGGTCATGTGCTGTTTGTTCTCTTTACCTGTTAGAAATTCAGTGAAGTGTAAGGAGTAGACTCATGAGAACTTATTTGTGGGAGCTGTGGTTTCAGAATCTGGTTAACCCTGTCACGTGCACTTGATTTGGATCAGGTGCTGGTGTGTTCTTATAATCACAGAATGGCTTCAGTCAGAACGGACCTCAGAGTCCATCCAGTTCCACCCCCTGCCGTGGGCATGGACACCTCCCACTGGATCCCTAAGATCTCATCTCAGTCTCCACTCTTTCAGCTCAGAATCATTCCCCTCATCCTATCCCTCCACTCCCTGATCAACAGCCCCTCCCCAGCTTTCCTGGAGCCCCTTTCAGCACTGGAAGCTGCTCTAAGGTCTCCCCACAGCCTTCTCTTCTCTAGGTTGAACAACCCCAACTCTCTCAGCCTGTCCTCATAGCGGAGGTGCTCCAGCCCTTGGATAGTGATGTTGTTTCACCTCTGAATTATCCGTATCTCATGACATGTTGCTTATTTTGGCTAAAGAAAAAGAGTTAACCTGGTGTGAAACCTGCCGTGCCATGGTCTGAGCAGCTTTGAACCACTGGCCAGAGCCTGAACTGGGTCGATATGCTGTATTCCATACAAGGAGCACTAAACAGTATTCACAGTACCATGAAATGACATCTATGAGTGACTGCATGTGCTTGTATTCACACCTCCCTGCGTGGAGAGATGCACAAGTAGATCAAAAAGAGCAGTCTAGTGGATTCCAGCAGTAAGTCAAGTGACTATTGGATTTTTTCAAGGGCTCGTCCAACTCTGCTAAAAAGCAGGTTGTTACTTGTTAGTTTGGAGCCCATTTGTTCAGCTTCAGATGCTTTTATTTCCTTTATGGTATTTATTAAAAGAACAAGAAGAAAACAACTCAAGGTGGCATCATGTGAAAATTACATGTTCGGAATGAGTGCGCTACATTTTGGCTGTTCCTCAAAGATGTGTGGTGCCTCGCCTCCTTTTAAGTTAAGTGTCAGTTTAGAAGAATAAAGGTATAAGAATCACCTCTTAAATTTCAGATCCCACTGAAAGAAAACACTGCACTGCAGTTTTCCTCATCTGTGCGAGAGGGACGGTAAGGGGAGATCGGGACGGTAGATGCGAGGGAATGTACCATGTGTGACATATTAGTTGTTTGATACTTAAGCTGCAGTCTCATCGCATCAGTGAGGATGAGATGTAGAAATAAACAGAACTTTAGGTGTAATTAATTGTAATCAAAAATACTCATCCAATCCAGTTTTACCAGCTATGCAGCAGCAGTTCTTTTCATTTTAGTTCTTCCTTTTGTTTGCTTTACTACTTTCAGGGTGCGTATTACTGAGTAATCCAGTAAAGCGTTTTATTTAATCTCTGAGAAGTATTCGTAAGTTACATTGTAATTCAGAGTCCCCAAAGCTTCTTGGGTGAGAAACTCTAGAAAACACTTGAATTTATTTGAATTGTGTCCTGGAGCCTTGCCTTGATTTGGGTGATGTATTTAAGCTGGGGGGAGGTTGAATAAGAAGGCTGGGCCATGTATTTTGTACTATATGTTTTGCAGGCAGAGATCTAATAAGGGAGATTAATTGTATTCAGTTCAACAATAGTTATCCACACAGCATTTCTTAAAGCCTGTATGCTTCCTCAAAGCACCTTGGTGTACTTGTAGGCTTTTCTTGTTTTGATTTTTTGCTTGAAAATGGGAGGGAGGATAAGGTTATTTATGATATTTAACTCTGACCATAGCATCTCATTTGTCGCCTTGACTTGTTCAGGGTTTTTTCAGCACCATCTCATTACTGAATCTTCTGGTTTTCTAGATAAGTGTGCCACTCTTCATAAGGATCTCTTTTGGGTAGCTAAAAATGTCTATAAGGCATTCATCTGGGCACAGTGCATGAACCAAAATGATGTTCCTTTTCACCTCAAACGGAGTGACCGTTAAGTTAAAGCTTCCATAACTGCAGCGCTGTATGGTTAAACAAGCTGAACTCTAAAGCCTGTGGAGGTGATTAAAAGGATTTAATCAGATACTGCACTAGACTGCATCATCCTAGTCCTGACACTTGAACTTGAGAGAGGAGCAACTCTTGGTTGGGGCCACCCAGCCATAGTGTTTCCCGTGATGGGCTGAGCAACAGAGTGTGAAGGACGGGACAAGAGGGAATGGCCTCAAGCTCCACCAGGGGAGATTTAGGCTGGACATTAGGAAAAAGTTTTTCACAGAAAGGGTCAGTGGGCACTGGCAGAGGCTGCCCAGGTTGATTCACCTTCCCTGGAGGTGTTTGAGGCACGGGTGGATGAGGTGCAGAGGGACACGGGTGAGTGTTTGATAGGAATGGTTGGACTCAATGATCCAGTGGGTTTCTTCCAACCTGGTGATTCTGTGATACTACTGGCACTGAGAGCTGGAATGCCCTGCTCAGCCCTGAGGGATGCCATTTGTCTCTCTGTTCAGGCCTTTCTTATCTTTGCTTGTTTAAATGTTGATAATCTCTATGGTACATTGGGTATTTGTTGTTGGACTTAGCTGTAAAGCTCCTGCAAAGCTCAGGGTGAAGGCGGGGAGCAGCTGGTAAGATGTTCCTCTAATGGATTCATTTAGCCCTCCCCCAGCATGTGCTTGTCCCCACTCAGCTCTTCATTTTGCTCAATTTCTCTTCACTACCATCTCTTTGTTCTCCTAATTCCATGTCCTTCTCACTCCTCTGTGGCACCTGCTGCCCTGTGCGTTGCCACCTGCATGTAACACATGACCTGCATGGGACACATCCCTGTGCGGAAGCTGGGGAGACTTGGTGCTAAGTATGCAACCAGCAAAATGCAGGCCACTTCTTTGTTGTTGTTTGTTTCAGACTTCTGATAGTCAAATTGGATGAGAAACCCTGTTTCTGCTCATTCTTCAAGGCTCTGGAGGATCAGACTGCTTACATGGCCTTTGTGCCATGCTTTATAAATGGCCATTGTAGCTAAGTCCTCAGGGAAATCCCATAAAAGTGTGTAGCTCACCCAAGTCTTGCCTTCTATTGCAAATTCGTGGCGCCCTGTGGCGCGTGCCTGCCTCTCAAAGAAGGACCTGAGTGACAGGAGCCAGAGCACGAGCCGGCTGGTGTGCTGTGGAGTCACACAGACTCAAGTCAGGATACTCGCCACCTTTCTCAGCTCTGATCATGTGGCAATGTTAAATATGACCACAGGCAGCTATCTAAAAGATTTAAGCACATCAGGCTTTTGCCCACCATGCAGGTGAATGAAATCTTCCCTCCCTCTCCAGCTCTCCATAGAGACCAGCTCCCTGCTGCCTGGGTTGCCAGCCAGCCACACGCTAATTGGGGCTATCATCAAAAGAAATGAGTTTCCAGGCGAGCTGAGTTCAAGCAGGTCTGGATCTGAAGTGTGCAGCTGCCCATTCCCTTTTGTCCCCCTTCCCCTACTGTCTTTTTCTTCTCTTGCCTCTGTTTCTTTCCTCCCTCCCCTTTTTTTAAGAAGAAAAAACTTTTTATTTTGAGGTTATGAATGTAAATGCGCTCCCTGGGCAGGAGGAGTGCAGCTCAGTATCCAAGTGACTTTAGAGAGGCACACAGGCAGTGCAGGGCTGTGATGCTCAAGGGGTGGAACGTGGGTATCGGGAAGTGTGAGCAGGGGCGGTGTTCCCTGGGCATGGAGCATCGTCCCATCCTCATCAGCCAGCTCTGGAGAAGTCTGGGAGGGAGAGGATGCCTGATGCAAGCAGTATCTCTTCCAGCCTGTGTCTCAGCTTCTCTCAGGACAATCTCTGGCCGCTCACTTGAACACAGTCTCTGATGTTCTGGGTGCTTTTGTTTGGCTGCTGCTGTTGGTCCACAGAGGCATTGGACCTGTGCATGGATCCTTCGGACCAGCTCAGTCTTCTTTCAGCACTTCATCTTGGGTTGTTGGCTTTTAAAGACTGGGCTTTGCTGGTGCTGTGGTGTGGCCAGGGCTGTTCATTCCTCTTTTAGAGTCCCTTTTCAATGCAGACCGGATACAATTTAGTCCTCAGACCACCATCGGCTTTGGTAGTGCTCTGAACATGCCCTGTTCCTCTTTCTTCCAGGCCTGTAGTAACAGTTGAAGTGTGATGGGGCCTTCTGTGTCATGCCCATGAGAAATTCTATTTCCATCACTTGAAAACCTTGATCCCTTTCCAAAATCTTGTGTCTTCTAGGTTTGTCTGGGATGCAGGAGGTTGTCTGTGCCCTGGTGGTCTTGAGAGGCTGAACTGGGCAAAGACTTGTCAGAGGCTGCAGACTGGGGCTATGTCTCTGATTCCCTCCACACCCTCTGGGTACCAAAGTCACCAAGTGCTGTTTGTCCATCTTTTCTGATCGTGCCTTGCAGCCACTTCAGTGCTGTCAGTACTGGTTTGGGTCACCAGCTAATGCAGCTCCAGCTCTTATACGAGCTAAGCTGTCCCCTGTTCCTAACATCACCTGGCAGTTTGCCCCCCAGACTTTGTTGAGACCAGAAGTGATTCCCTGGATGACTTGTCCAGCATAAAAGGTCGAGGGAGGGAGCGGAGAGAGATGTGACAGATGGAGAGGCTGCACTGCGCTGTGAGAGAGAGACAGTAATTGCTTATTGATTAGTTTGGAAGTTGATGCTCCAGCTTTTGCAGGTGGCATTTGGCTCTGGGGACTCTGCTCCGGGGCAGATGCTGAGTGAGCACCTGCATCAGGGGAATGGGATTTTCTTGGTGAGGAAGACGAGGGTAGATCCCAGCTTGGACTTTGGTGTCTCGGAGGAAACTGTGAGGAGTTTCGCTTAGCCCAGTGCTGACAGCTGTGTTATTAATTGAGTGAGAGGAAGCGAGGCGAAGCCTGGGTTCCCCTCTTCGCCCCCGCGTCAGCACAAAGGCCAAGCCATCATTGATGAAGAATGACACCAACAGCTCAGAACTGTAAGCATTACCTTATTGTGAGCACCACAGGTGTGAAGGGCTGGACAGGGGCAAACTGGGGCGGTGCTGCCCACCATCGAAACTAGCTCCCCCCAGACCCACTTCCACAGGGAAGCAGAGCAGGGCTTCTCCCACCGCTGGGAGGCTTCTTCTAGCTAGAAAAATTCATGGGTTGGGGGGTCATGGAGCCAAATGTGACCAATGGGTTCTATAAAGGGCTGGATGATTTTATGGCCAATAATAACATTTGTAGTTATACATGCTACGGTAAGATAAGGCTAATCAATTCTCATGCTTCAGGTCAGCAGCTGATTGCTGCAGGGGTCAGGAAGGAATTATTTCCTCACCATTTACGGCTTTATTTAATTGGCCAGATGCATTAAGAGCCTTTTAATTATTTTTTTTCTCTTCTGTCCTCTGAAGCATATGGAATTAAGCACTTCCAGAGACAATGCTCTGTACCAGCAGGGCAGATCTTGCCTGCATTAATGAACTCTTTTAATACTGGGATTTTTTCTGGAAGTTAGCAGGGTGTTTGTTTTTTTTTATTCCAGGAGAGGATATTTAATTCATGCTTCCTTATGTTTTTGGAGGAAAAATCATTTGGTTCTTCTAAGCGAATACTGTGTGCAGGACCTGCTCTCTGTTTGGCTCCTGAGCTGGATGGGGATTTCCCCCCTCAGCTAAGTGGACATTGCAGTTTCTGCAATTCTTGATTTCTCATTTACACTTAAAAGGAAAAAGAATCCAGCTGGGACAAATCCAAGCTGAAGAGTGTTGTTTTGAACAGAGTCAAATTCTTTGCTTTTACTGAACAGAAGCTGGCAGTTAGGAGGAAAAGCAGTGCTAGAGAGCTTCTGCCAGGCATGGTCTGGGGGAGCTGTAATGGAGGTGCTCCGGTCCTTGGTGTGTTCTGAGCTAATCTTCTCCATGCTCTGCTGTCACCCAGAGGAGGGGAGCATCCTGGAGTCCTCAGCACAGGGAGGACATGGGGCTGCTTGAGTGAGCGCAGAGGAGGCCACAGAGGTGATCTGAGGGCTGGAGCACCTCCTGTACGAGGCCAGGCTGAGAGAGTTGGGGTTCTTCAGCCTGGAGAAGAGAAGGCTGTGGGAAGACCTTAGAGGAGCTTCCAGTGCTGAAAGGGGCTCTAGGAAAGCTGGGGAGGGGCTCTTGGATCAGGGAGTGCAGGCATAGGATGAGGCAAAACAGTTTTCAGCTGAAAAGAGGAGAGCTTGAGATGAGATCATAGGGAGAAATGTTTTGCTGTGAGGGTGGGGAGGCTCTAGCCCAGGTTGTAGTGGTGGCTGCCCCATCCCTGGAGGGGTTTAAGACCAGGTTGGAGGGGGCTTGCAGCCCCTTGATCCAGTGGGAGGTGACCCTGCCCATAGCAGGGGGTTGGAACAGGATGGTCTTTAAAATCCCTTCCAACCAAAACTATTCTGTGATCTGGAAAAACAGTCTGGCAATCCCAAACTGCCTTTCCTGTGGCTCCACGTGACTTTGTGGACATCCCCGGTGTACAGGTCCAATTCTAATATGATCTCGCAGCATCTCAATTTAAGATAAAACTGAGGTTTTCCTTGATTCTCTTCTAAGTCTAACTTTGGGGGAAACTGTTCCATTTGCCTGAACTGGTTAAGTGAGCAGCAGCTCTGTGCTGCCTGGGCTCTTCATGGCATCTCCTTGCTGCTGGCTGGAGCTCTGCAGGGCAGAGCCAAACTCTGCCCTAGCTCGGGATTTGTCCTGAAGCACCTTTCTTTTTTATCATGAAAGAAGATAGATACCATCCATTTGAACAAAAAATACAACACATCTCCTCTTCAGAGAAGCATGTGAAAGAATTTTTCATTCCAGAAGCTTTTTGCTGAAAATGTGCCTTTTCCAGGGAGTATTTTTAAAAATTAATTTTCTCATTTGGTTAAAAAAAGAAGCAAGTCTGGGATGTTTGAAATATTCTCTTTAAATTAAAAGCTCTAGTTGTGTGGGATTTTCAGATGAGTTGAAGGTGAAGTGTTTCAGACTGGAGCCCCACAATCCTTGGAACAAAGGATTCATTCCCTGTTATTCTTTTTTTTGTTGTTTTGTTTTGGCCTACTGCAGGGATTACTGAGCTTTCGTCTGACTTTGGTGAGGGAAATGCATCAAATGTTCCCCCTTCCTGCACGACAGTGTCGGTATGCCCTTCTCTGCTATAATTTGACTTGGTTCTCTTAGTAGGAACGCTCAGGAAACCTCTAAGCGGGAAAGTCTGAAGCCTGGCACTGCCCTGTGTGTCACACAAGCTTGCTGTATCATTTGCTCCACTTCCTTTGATTTTAGCCACCTTTGGCTTCATCTCCACCTTGTAGAGGGTCTCTGTGTACAGCAGCATCTCCAGAAGGGCTGCCCCCGCTTGCTCATGTGGTGCAGTTTCTGATGAGGTGATTAGAGTGATTAGGACATTGAGGCAGCGATTTGAACCCCTGTGCTACCCACTCTGGGATTTCACTGGGGTGAGCACACGGGGCTGGGAACTGTGGCAGGGAAGGTGGGAGCAAGGATGAGGAGCTGCAGCACGGGCAGCGTCCCTGAGATGCCAACCCTGCACCAAGAACCACCAGCCGAGTTGCCCCACAGCCCGGCTGTTCTGCCAAGGTCAATCTTAACAGAATCTGGGGCTGAGCTTCTCTCAAAGCAGTTTGACTTGTGCAGATCATTGTTTCCATCGTGGCTGTAGTGAAAGAAACTCTATTTATTCTTGCTCCTTAAAATCCCTGTGCTGCCCCAGGTGTGAGGGACCAGGATCTCCTGGGATGTAGTGGGAAGTCAGTCCCCACTGACTGGGTGAGGAGTCTCCATCTCAGTTCTGCAACAAATCCTTCTTGAAAACCTGCATGCAGACAGTCTGTGGAGAGAGAAAGGTCCAATGAACCCTGCAAAACCTCCATGTTGAGGGCAGAATCTCTGTTTTACTTATGAGAATCTCTGCCACGGGATTTGGCTTTATGAAGTGGCTTGGTCAGGATGGAAAGGGTTGCAGACAGCTGAAAGCGTACAAGATAGTAACAATCAGGAGAGCATTACAAGGGCATTCTCCTAGCTGGAGGCAGGACCCTGCTGGGCTGCTATGCTCCAGTGCCTTGCAGGGAATGTGTCCTTCTGTCCCAGTGTCTGTCCCCCTGGTGTCTGAGTGTTTCAGGACTTTAAGTGCATTTATTGCCAAGGAATAATTGTCAATTATTGTCACCTCTGGAGCCCTCAGCACAGGAAGGACGTGATTCTGCTGGAGCGAGTCCAGAGGAAGCCACAGAGATGATCTGAGGGCTGGAGCACCTCTGCTATCAGGACAGGCTGGAGGTGTTCAGCCTGGAGAAGAGAAGGCTGCAGGGAGACCTTAGAGCAGCTTCCAGTGCTGAAAGGGGCTCCAGGAAAGCTGGGGA
Organism: Clamator glandarius; assembly: GCA_033459285.1. Classification (NCBI taxonomy): domain Eukaryota; kingdom Metazoa; phylum Chordata; class Aves; order Cuculiformes; family Cuculidae; genus Clamator; species Clamator glandarius. Next base: position 756,454 of record JAUNZM010000325.1, on the reverse strand, counting down.
GGAGCTCTGGATCCAGGAGTGCAGGGATAGGATGAGGGAAGGGTTTTCAGCTGAAAGAGGGAAGACTGAGATGAGATCTTAGGGAGAAATGTTTTGCTGTGAGGGTGGGGAGGCCCTGGCCCAGGTTGCCCAGAGCAGGAGTGGCTGCCCCATCCCTGGAGGGGTTCAAGGCCAGGTTGGAGCCCCTGATCCAGTGGGAGGTGTCCCTGCCCATTGCAGGAGGTGGGACTGGATGGGCTTTGAGGTCCCTTCAATCCCAAACCTTTCCATGATCCTATAAATATCTCTGAAGGGGGTTGGCCCATTGCCCCATGGATTCAGAAGTGATGCCTGGGGCAGCAATGAGTGTCTTGAGCTGACACTCTCAAGTTGTCAGAGGTGCTGGGTTGTGTCTTGATCCACAGCAATCACGCCTCTCCTTTTTACCTCTTCAGAGATAGCAGTAAAACAATTGAAGATTATTAATTGGATTAATTGTAAAACTTAAGCGAATCACTGCTTTCTTTCCCAGTCTATAATCACTTGCCTTCTATGATCAATTAGGCAGTCCCAATCAATATTTTACCCTTTTCCAATACCAAGGCGGCAGAACTATGGTTTGTGTGTTGGGCTGAAATAGCACAGACCAAAAAATCATTGTTGTCATTGCTTTAATATAGACTGAGGAGAGTGGCGTTCACTTCTGAGCTTGAGCTTCTGAAGATTGCACCAAGAAAAGCTGAAAGAGGGGAGATTGAGATCAGATCTTGGGGAGAAATGTTCTCTGTGAGGGTGGGGAGGCCCTGGCCCAGGCTGCCCAGAGCAGGGGTGGCTGCCCCATCCCTGGAGGGGTTCAAGGCCAGGTTGGATGGGGCTTGGAGCCCCTGATCCAGTGGGAGGTGTCTCCTGCCCATGGCAGGGGTGGGACTGGATGGGCTTTGAGGTCCCTCCCAATCCAAACCATTCCATGATTCTATGGAAATTGCAAATTAATGATTTCAGTTGTGGTTTGCTGACCTCTGGTCAAAATCTCCTGCAAAGAGCTTTGCTATACCTGTTGGTGAGGAGGTCCTGGCAGGACTTCAACTGTTGTAGCCTCAGTTCTGCCTGATTTTGAATCTATTTAAGTTACAGCTGCTTTCCCTCTAGTTGAGCTGGTTAAATGGGAGAGAAGAGAGTGAGATTTACATCTGTTCTCTCAATTGGAAAAAAATCTACTATTTCTGATGAAGTCTTGAAACTTTAAAAATGCAAGTCAGTTCTTTGTTTTGGTGTTGCATAAGTGACTGCTTGGATGGGAGAAGCAATGAGACTGGTAATTGGAGACAAATGCTCTGTTTCCTTTAATTGTTTCTGTAACTTGATTTACTTTTGAAATACTCTGTGACTGCTTTGCTTATTTACTGTCTGTTTGCATTGCTATCGCTACTTCTGCCTTGTCTGATGAAGCACATTCATCATTTCTTTTCATTTGGTAGGGACAGATACAGTTGCTCTTAATAGCAGCTTGTTTAGAAGAGGAGCTTCTGGCAAAATGGTTAATATCCATTTAAATCAGAATTAAGTGATTTATAGGGAGGATGCAGGAGTGTGAAACTGAGAAAAATAAACTGTGAACTTCATTTCAAGAGCGTGGAGGAAAATTTAAGCAGGATGAAGTGAGTTCGTAGATAAAGAAGGGGACAGGTTGGGCCAGTAGGTGTTGCTGGGGAAGAGAAGCCTTTGGGATCAGAGGTGCTAAGACCGTGCCTCACCTTAGGCCATTGAGGCCTCATTGAAACAGTGAAGGGTCTAGAGAACAAGTGTTATGAGGAGCAGCTGAGGGACCTGGGGCTCTTCAGCCTCTTCTGCCTCTCCGTTGTGGTGAGGTGGGTGCTGGGCTCTTCTCCCAGGTAGGATGGGGTAAGATGAGAGGAAGGAAGTGACCTCAAGTCACACCAGGATAGGTTTAGACTGGACATTAGGAAATATTTCTTCAACAAGAGGATTGTCAAGCACTGGAGGAGGCTGCCCAGGGCGGTGGTGGAGTCACCATCCCTAGAGGTGTTCGAGATGCATGTAGATGTGGTACTGAGACATGATTTAGTAGGCACAGTGGAGTGGGGCTTGATGATTGGGGTGGATGAGCTTAGAGGTCTCTTGCAATTTTAATGACTCCATGAAATACCTCCAGAAGAATTTCAAAATGGCTCGAGGACTTCAGTTGGCCATTCAGGCTTAACTAGAAGGTGACACGTGAGGCAGAGCCACCACATCTGCCTAACCCTCAGCTTAGCAACATCTTAGTAGACAAAGGTATGTGCATTTATCTGGGGGTGTGTTGGGACAGAAGGGAAATACAGCTCAGTTTCCATGGTACCATAAGAAGATGCTGCTCCTCCGGCCCTCTTCAGCATCCCTTTGCTTCCCATCCACATTGCTGTCTTTCTGCATGTTTCAGGAATATGGTGAGCTGCCCCATTATGTCTTGGAGATGTTCCTTCCATTTCTGTAGCTACCCAAAAATACTTGCTAGCTTTCTCTCCTTTGCTGCATTGAGGGATGCAGCCAGGTGTGTTTCTTGTTAAGCTGGGCACCTGGTTTTCCTTTTCCACCAAATGCGATAGCATTTCCTCCTCCTGTAGGGCTGTTGGACGCTTGTGCTCAGCTACAGCCTGTAGCTACCATCTTCCTTTGCCCGTGTGCCTTGAAAAGGAGGCTATAACAACTGGTTTAATGTTCTCAGGTCTGGCTTTAGTTCTGTGCCTCTCTGCTCAAAGGACTTGACGCTTAACTAAATCTAAACTAAGAAGGTTTTGGCTGAGACTGGAGACCTGTTCTCTCTTATTTCCCATGTGCTCTTTGTAATTCTTTGTCTCTGGACATTTTTTTGCTTTTCATTTTGCAGTGAAAATAACCTAAACTGGCTGAAATGAGTGTTTCAAAGAGGACTTCTTGGCTGTAAGCCAAAGCTGGGGCTCACCTTATAGAGATGTTTCCAAAGCCTTTTTTTCTGTGGGACTAATCAGCCCCAAAGCTGGTCTCAGCAGAGGGTTGCAGATGAGAGTTATCAACAGAGGTTTTTATGAAACATGAGGCTTGCACTCAAATTGCAGTTCCGATAAAACATGCAATTGAAGTGTATGTTCCTCTTTTCTGCAGAGAGAGATTTTATTAACGCCAATTGCATGGAAACAGGGGTCAGCTGTGGTGCCCCTATGGAGATAAAACGACATTAATGCACTTAGGCTGTGACAGCAAAGAGCAGCTGGTTTTATTTTATGTTCCTTATGATTCCAGTGGGAGTTTCATGTGAGCAGTGCAGAACTCTGGGGCTGAGTTCAGTGATGGATCCCTCCAGTGAAAACGTGATGGAGAGGCTGGGAGGGAGCAGACCGTGGCACATAGTGTTGGTGGCAAGATCTCGAGCGACCCAGATAATATGGTAGCATAGGTAAGGTGGGAGGACCTCAGGATTGCTGGAAATGGATGAGGGATGGGGGTCAAAAACAGGGGCAGTTCCGCTGGACGGGAGGCTGGCTGATGTCGTGCCCATCTATAAGAAGGGACGCAGGGAGGATCCAGGGAACTACAGGCCTGTCAGCCTGACCTCGGTACCGGGGAAAGTCATGGAGCGGGTGATCTTGAGTGCGATCATGAAGCACTTGCAAGAGAACCGGGTTATCAGGCCCAGTCAACACGGGTTCATGAAAGGCAGGTCTTGCCAGACTAATCTGATCACCTTCTATGACCAAGTGACTAAACTCTTGGACGAGGGAAAGGCTGTGGATGTGGTTTTCCTGGACTTCAGTAAAGCCTTTGATACAATTTCTCATAGCATTCTGCTTTGGAAACTGTTGGCCTCTGGCCTGGACGGGTGCACACTCTTCTGGGTGAAAAACTGGTTGAATGACCGGGCCCAGAGGGTGGTGGTAAATGGAGTTAAATCCAGCTGGAGGCCAGTTACAAGTGGGGTTCCCCAGGGCTCAGTCCTGGGTCCAATCCTGTTTAATGTCTCTATCAACGACCTGGATGAAGGCATCGAGTGCTCCCTTAGCAAGTTTGCAGATGACACCAAGCTGGGAGGAAGTGTTGATCTGCTGGAGGGTCGGGAGGCTCTGCAAAGGGACTTGAATGGGTTCGGACTGCTGGGCTGAGACCAACGGCATGAGGTTTAACAAGGCCAAATGCCGGGTCCTGCACTTGGGGCACAACAACCCTAAGCAGAGGTACAAACTAGGAGAAACCTGGCTGGAAAGCTGCCAGGAGGAGAAGGACCTGGGGGTGTTGGTTGACAGCCGACTGAACATGAGCCAGCAGTGGCCCAGGTGGCCAAAAAGGCCAATGGCATCTTGGCTTGTATCAGAAACGGTGTGACCAGCAGGTCCAGGGAGGTTATTCTCCCCCTGTACTCGGCTCTGGTGAGACTGCTCCTTGAATCCTGTGTTCAGTTCTGGGCCCCTCACCACAAGAGGGATGTTGTGGCTCTGGAGTGAGTCCAGAGAAGGGCAACAAAGCTGGTGAAGGGGCTGGAGAACAAATCTTATGAGGAGCGGCTGAGAGAGCTGGGGGTGTTCAGCCTGGAGAAGAGGAGGCTGAGGGGAGACCTTATTACTCTCTACAACTACCTGAAGGGAGGTTGTGGAGAGGAGGGTGCTGGCCTCTTCTGCCAAGTGACAGGGGACAGGATGAGAGGGAATGGCCTCAAGCTCCGCCAGGGGAGATTTAGGCTTGAGATTAGGAAGAAATTCTTCATGGAGAGGGTGGTTAGGCATTGGAACAGTCTGCCAAGGGAGGTGGTTGAGTCACCGTCCCTGGAGGTGTTTAAGGTTAGGGTAGACGAGGTGCTTAGGAGCATGATTTAGGGATTGGTGGGAATGGTTGGACTCGACGATCTGGTGGGTCTCTTCCAACCTGGTTATTCTGTGTGATTCTGTGTGAAACAGTGTGTGGCTGTGGCACTTCGGGACGTGGTTCATCACACACAGTGGAGTTGAGCTGGTGGTTGGGCCAGATGAGCTGAGAGGTCTTTTCCAACCTCATTGATTCTGTGATTCTGATTGGTGTGGGGTTGCACATCTGAATCCCAGTCCCAAATCGTGCATCCATTGCCTTTTCTGTCCCAGGGTTCCTGAGCACAGCTGTGGCTCTTGAATAGGGTACAGGACAAGAGAGCACATTTCCCAGCCACACAACCTTGTCCTCAACACGATGTGGTGCTACCGAGGCTTCTTCCGTTGCGAGCTCAATCACAAGCCTCATCATAGGATGGCGTTGTTAAAAAGGCTGAGGTTTTAAAGCTCTGCTGCATGCATTGCTCCTGCCTGGCATAACCAGCTGTGATGATGGATGTATCTCTCAGTCCTCGGCAGGAATTGTACAACACCTCATGACTGTGCTGCCCAATCGATTAGTACATCTCCTTCAATCAAGCAGACTATTTTGTATGAGCCTGAAGCCTGTTTCCCAATGTGGGGGCTCCAATCTGCCTGTGCATTTTGCAGTGCATGGACCCACCACCCTGCTGAAAGGGATGGGAATTACGACTGGAAAAGCTTTCTCCTTCTAGCCTGTCTACTTGAAGCTTTCCGATAAATAGGCTGCTCGACGTTTTTTGATAGGAAGGTCAACGTCCCCGATAGGCTCCAGGATTTTAAGATAAGTGGAGGAAATGGCATTGGTAGGCTGATTTCGATAATGATAATCATCTTATATCTGATCTTTGACTATACTCACCCTGTTGGTGTACGGCTCATAGCTCTGAAAACATGGCTGGTGTCTCTTTGACAGGACCAGCACCTGTTGGCACAGGGTGGTTTTACTGGAGCTGTCAGCTGCTGTAGAATGCAGAAAAGGAAGCTCGAGCTGTTCTTAGGGAAAACAAAAATCAATCGGAGCAAGTGTTTTTGGCTGAATAAGGTCACAACCTCCTGAGTCAGCTTTCTCAAACCTGCTACAGGTTTGCTAATTAATCACTGTAGAGATGAGTACGTTTGATATACCAGCCAAAATGCATTTATGGGTGGAGACTTTTGTTTTGGAGAACATCTTTAAATGGTAGAAATTGTTTTATTCAGGCAATAAAGGACAGACTGCCCTTCTCTGGTGGTGCTGAAGAAACCATGAGTTTTGGGAAGCTTGATGCTTTGGGAAACACAAGACAGGGTCCAGCACAGGGCTGTACTGTGTCCGTCTAGGCTGTAGGAAAGAGGTGTGGAAGCACCTTTCAATGCTGTGCCTGTTGGGAGGGCATTTCTGGCTGCTGTGAGGGATTTCTGGAGATGCTTAAGGGAAAGCAGGAAGAAATATGTAAGGACCAGGGAGGATTGTCTGTTCTGATGGTTACAGTGCTGGGGATGTGGGTTGAGGCCTTCTCAGGCTCAGTGGCACCAGGACCATGGCCTCCAAGGCAGGATGCTCACCATTAACAGCGAGGCTGTGGTATGGCAGTGAAAGAGTAGCAGTGAGCTTTCCTCTCAAGAGCTGCTTACCCTGGTCTGGCTGTGGTTGTGTTTCTGCAGAGGTGAGCATGGTCCCCGCTGTCCCCATCTTAAGAGTCACAGAGCAGGCCTGGGAGGGGATCTAGCTCCTGGAGATGAATGGGACCCTGAATTCTGGAAACCTTTTCATTTTGCATGTATCTCCTCTGCACCTTGTTAAGGTAAAGGTTGCCTTTCATTTACCCTGATGCAAAGCGAGGGTTGATTTACACCAGTCCAGCAGATGAGAGGCTGTGGTCCATAGCACTGAACTGTTGGTGGCCTTGCAATTCTCTGGCAGCCTTTTGAAACCTTTCCAAGTGTGGTGTAGGGAGAAGATACTCCTCCATGGTCCCTCACAGTAGCTATGTTGGTGCATGGTTGCACAGCACATCCAGGGCTGATGTTCAGAGGGAAACGCCCAGACTACGCAGCAGGTTTGTTCAGAGCTCTGAAGCACCTGAGATTTCTGGGGACATTGGAGCTAGTGAGGTCTGGTTTCCAGGGTGTTTGCACCCCATGTGCTTTGCTGTCTCTTGTGAGTGCTGCTTGAAGTTTTCTCAGGTTAGGGTGATCCATGGTCCTCTGCTTTCAAATGTGATACATAGCATCAATTTTCAGGTAGTTTCAGAGCCAGGGAACTTGCAGTTTGCTTGTCTTTTCACTAAATGCCTATTTTATTTTTTTTCCTCAAGAGCTCTGTGTATGTTGTTCTCAGAATATGGCTCATGTGGTTCTGCTTTCACCTCGGCACAGTTTGTCTCTGTGGATTGTCATACGCCTCCCGTGGTCCCAACAGCCTTTATTCTCTTGGCCTGTGATCTGTCACAGACATGTGCTGAAAGCTGATTAACATCTCTCATCAGGTGGATCAGTTATTGCTCTGTATCTGGCTCAGGCCGAGGGCCTGGAGATGCTGGATTGCTTTGATAAGGTGCCAAAGTGACATTCTGATAGCTGAGCCAAAGCACTGAGTAAATGCTTTTCACATCTCCCACCATGATAGACTCCCAAATCCCAGTAGAAGCAACTTATTTCTACTACTCAGCCACTTCTTACCGGGAATTATCTGCCCTAGCTGAAGACAGTCTGCTTGCTTTGTGTTTGTTAGGCTATTGCTTGCTCTAGTAGAGAGAGGTATAAAACTCCTTCCAGGTGACATTTGCAGGAAAAAATCAATTGTTTATCAACATCCCAGCAATCAATAAATGCAGTGATAGGTGCAACTGTCTCTATTGGAGCTGAACCTTGATTGCTAAGTAGCCAGTTTTTTTTGCTGAAGCCACCTGTGGCTGAAGCTCGGCTGTTTCTGTGGGGCCAAAGGAAGGAGTGGGTATCGGAGGACAGATTCTCAGAGGAGCAGACTTGCCTTGTGTTGTCCTGAGCCCTTCCCTTCTGTGGGGTGGTTGCACTTACTGCTCTGTGCTAATTCTCCCTGATCTGTTGGCCTCTGCTGTCTAGTAGAGAGAGCTCTGGAGGTGCTTGTAGACACGTGGACAGTTGTAAACACGTAGACAGCCAGGAAGGTGTCTGATCTCTGGGTTTTTGTACACCAAGCAGGAAAGCTAGAGAGAGGCTCCAGATCAGGGAGTGCAGGGATAGGACGAGGGGGAACGGTTTTGAGCTGAAAGAGGGGAGATTGAGATGAGATCTTGCGGAGAAATGTTTTGCTGTGAGGGTGGGGAGGCCCTGGCCCAGGTTGCCCAGAGCAGGGGTGGCTGCCCCATCCCTGGAGGGGTTCAAGGCCAGGTTGGATGGGGCTTGGAGCCCCTGAGCCAGTGGGAGGTGTCCCTGCCCATGGCAGGGGTGGGACTGGATGGGCTTTGAGTTCCCTTCCAACCTAAACCATTCCAAGATTCTAAGCCACAGTTTCATGGTGAAGAGGTGAGCCACAGGATGAGGCACCCATCTAAGTTCCTTAAACCAGGGAATTCACCACTTCTTCTGTAGTTTTAAGTGAAGTAGTGTCTGCTTGTCCATCTCCTCTGAGCCCACAGACTCTCCTCCTTTTCTCTTAAGTGCACCAGTGTCTATTGTATTTCTTTCTCTGATTCTTTCAGCATGCTGGGTTGGTGCTGGAGATGGGCAAGGAGAAGGACCTTTTGCAATGTTTGGGTGCTCCTGCTGTGGCTGGTGATGAACTTGCTTTCAGCCTGACGTACCACTAACCTTCTCCAAATGTCCTCCTTCGTTGCATGCTATGGCTTTCCAGCTGAGGCTGGTGAGTGGGTGCAGGGCTGCTCCCTCTCCCTTGGCACACCTGCAGGCTTTCTATCTTGCTTCAAGCTGTGACTTGGTATCTCATTAAATGAGGGGAATTTAAAGCTGGCTCCATTTGCATAGGGTTCCTGAGCCTGAGCTTTACCACTGAATGAGCTTTGAGATCCCTAGCGACTGCTCTGTGGCCAAGATAACCTCTCACATAAATATAGCTAGGGATGGAAGAGTTAACATCAGCAGTTCAGACACGCTGGAGAGTTACCTCATGTTGCTGTGGAAACTAACTTTCTGAAACCACAGTGATATATGGTAAAGCTTTGGGTCAGCGGGTAATAAATTCTGTTTAAAAAGTGATTTTTTCCCCATCTGCTGATGTAAACATCATTAAGAGAAATGACGGCTGAGAGATGGATTTCTTTTTATATCAATTTTCAGACAAAGAAAATAATTTTTTTTTATAATAAAAAAGTTTCTGGGAATCAGAGAGTGCTATAAATAATGAAATAAGGAAAAAGCGCTGGTGATGGAACAGAAATTTTCCCTGGCGATTGGTTTACAGCTTTCTGTGATTTAATAGGAACTCGCAGTTGCCTGTGGGAAGCTGCAGCAAAGCCCTGGATGGCTTTGTAAGCTGATGCTTTGCAAATTGGAGCCCGAATCTCGAACTTGGAGGACTTCAGAGCATCATTGTCCCACAGGTCCTCTGACACCTGCAATTTCTTGTTCTGCCCCTTGTCCTGGAGAGGGTACATCTGTCACCCGCATGCACTGTCAAGACCTGACCTGATGTTACTGGGGTGCTCACTGAGGCTGGGCGGTTGAGGTTTGGTTTTTTTACCCTTCAGGACCCAGGAGGGTCTGGAGGGAGGCAGAAAAACTCTCTCAGTTTACATAAAGCGGTGTGACAGTCCCAGATGACTGCAAATGTGCTACTGGGAATGCAGACAAAAGTGTCGCTGTGATTAATGGGGTAATTAATAAGCAATTGATGTGCTTTAGAGCATGGCTATACCTTTTATCCTGGCTATCCAATCTGCGCTGGTCCACTTTCTTTGATGCCCAGGGTTCAGAGCAGCTTGGGCTGATGAAGATGATACTTGCACATCTCATCCTTGATGCTACCAAGAGCACCTCTGTGCAGCCCTGCATTGGTGCTGCAGGGAGTCTGCTTTGGAGGGAAGGAAAGGAAATTTGGGGGTTTTCTTCCCAATTTATGAGATTTAAAATTGAGTGGATTGTCCTTGATGCGAGTGCTCTGAAATGCCCTTCTTTGACAGCTTCTATTAGCATCCCCAAACTGAGAGCTGTCCCGTGTGTGTGAGCCTCTACTTGTGACCTGACCTGGCATCACAAATTCACGTTTCCCTAACCTACACGTGAGCATGGCTCTCGGCAAGTCCTTTGCCTCTTTGCTTTCCCAGCTCAGCCAGCACTTCGTGCCCGCCAGCAGCCTGTGTTAGCCTGGTTCTCCATTGAGCCTGGGCAGTCCTGTCAGGGTGTTAGGCTGATACACTTTCTCAGCTTGAGGTATTATCCATTTCTGGAGTTTAATTTAAATGTTATTTTTTGTTGTGAATTGTCCCTGTGAAACTATTAAGAAGTTGTTTACATATTTTGAGTCGATTTTGGCATTTAAAAGCAATTGGAATATAACACAAACTTCTAAGTGAAAAGTTGCTTTGGAATGAAAATCAAAGTATTCTGTGCCCTCCAAATAATGAAACGTGATGTTTTGATGTTATCAAAACACTTGGGGTCAGCTTTTTCATTTGGAAATGAGAATGTGTTGGTGTTGTCATGCCCAGGTGAGTTGTATCTTTTGCAAGAGATGATGTTCTCTTGAAAAATCCTGGGGCAGCTCTGGAAAGAGCAGCTGAACCTTGCCCACCTGTGCAGTGCCATCCCTTGAACTGGGCTCCAAGGCTTGTGCCAAGCAATACCGGAGGCTGATAATTAGCATAGATGATTTGTTAACAGAGAGGGGAGGGATGTTAGAGCAGCTTCCAGTGCTGAAAGGGGCTCCAGGGAAGCTGGGGAGGGGTCTGAATGAGGGAGTGCAGGGAGGGGATGAGAGGGAATGGTTTTGAAGTGAAAGAGGAGAGATCGAGATGAGATCTTGGGGAGAAATGTTTTGCTGTGAAGGTGAGGAGGCCCTGGTGCAGGTTGCCCAGAGCAGGAGTGGCTGCCCCATCCCTGAAGGGGTTCAAGGCCAGGTTGTTTGGGGCCTAGAGCCCCTGATCTAGTGGGAGGTGTCCCTGCCCATGGCAGGGGTGGGACTGGATGGGCTTTGAGGTCCCAAACCATTCAATGATTCTATAAGAATACGATAAAAAGAAAGTAATTCAATGTTTGTAAATGATGAGGTAGCCATGGAGGGCAACCAGGGCTTGCTGAAACACCCAAGTATCTTGGAGGATATGAATGCTATAATTCAGTGTGATAAAAAAGAAATTAATGTCATAAAAAATCTTGACCAGGTCATCAAGAGGCAGAAGGTACCACAGCTCTGACAGAGTGGAGGTGGGAAATTTTGCACTTTGTCATAGACTGGAATCCTCAACAGAAATGAAAGCTTACTGGGTTTTTTTAAAAAGCAGAGGAGAGAAAAAATGAATGTGCGAAATAGCAAGAAACCACATCCCCCAAAGGCCAACACACTTGTCATTTGAGCTTGATATTTCAGAGTGTGAAGTGATTTAAGTTGCCCCTGTTTATGAAGACCAGGTGCATTGCTGGGGAGCTGCAGTGCTCCACTCTGGCTGCTCTCGGTGGTCCCTGTCCCTGTGCAGGAGGGATCCTCACTCAGGAAGATGCTTCTCTTGAGCGCTTGGGTGAATTTGCTGTGGCATGGGCATGGTCATGAGTGTGGAGACCAAGATGACCCTGGCCTATGATGCGGGTCTTGTATGCTGTTGGAGGGATTCCCTGTCCATTGTATGCTTGTTTTCCCTGCCAGGAATGGGGTTATCCCCTCTCCCCAGGAAGCTTTTCTCAAATGGTGCTGCCTGCACTTTTAAGTGCACCCATAATCTTTAGTTTCAGAGAAAGCTCTGTTGGAAAAGACCTTTGAGATAGAGTCCAACCATACCTGTCCACTACTGAACCAGATCTCTGAGCATTTTGTTTCTCAGGCTCAGCCTGGCATATGGATATTTAAAAGACCACTTTTAGCCTGCCTGTCTGCTAACATAGCTTGCCTACTGCTACCAACCAGTTCATGTCACTGTTTATTGTTCCTCTAATATTTGTGTCAACTGTGATCTTTGCTGGCAACGAGCTCATGTACTCCTCTCCAGATTGTGGAGAAACATCTCCAGCAGCACTGGGCTGAGAGCAGAGCTGTCCCTGAACCCTGCTTGAGCTCCTGGATCCCTCCAGAGCAAATCAGTGGCCTCCTCTGCTTTGGAGGGGTCAAGAAGTCAAGGCCCCCCAGTTCTTCTACCTCATTTTTATACACCCATCAGATTTACAGAACGTGAGCCAGGGAAATTGTTTGAGCTGTGGTTTTATCTTGACAGTAGTGACAAGAGGGTGAATGATCTTTCTGTCAATGCAGTGAAGGCCATCACGTACTATTGATTTTTTTTTTTTTACTCTTTCAGCAGACCACTCCATTCAAAGCGGGGCAAAGCCTGCTTTAACTCTTACTGATTTTCCCTGCTGCTTTTCCTCTCTGCCCCATCTCCTGTGCTGCTGTGGGTCCCCCTGACTGCTGGGCAGCTGGAGGATGTTCCCACCAAATGATCATTGGGGAGGAGCAGGCAGAGAACAGCACGCAAAACACTCATCAGTGTCCCTTTAATGTGGAAGTGACTTGACTTTTTATTGCTAGTGCTGAAAGCATCAACAAACATAGATTTAGCATCAGCCTCCAGGCTTAAGATACAGCTGTTATATTTTTCTTTCTTCCTTTAATTTTTCTTCCCTCTCCTTGCACTAATGTAATGCTTATTTAGGAACCGCAGCCATCTGTGTCGGCTAGGGATGGCACTGTTATATTTGCTATTGCTTTCTTTCCCCAGGTTTTTGATGAGACTCCCAGCACATAGAAAATTTCCCTGGATGGCAGAGACTTTCTTTGATTGCTTTTTTGATTCCCTCTGAAAGAGATTGTTCACAGTGCTCTTTCTCTGCTGGAAAAAAGGTGGCTGGCAGGAGAGCTGAGGATCCTGCCTCGCATTGGGTTAGCGAGGTGAGTTTGTGAAGAGCTGGCCAGAAAAAGAAGTGATTAAATTGGAGGTAGTGGTTTTGTCTGCAAATAAAGGGAAGGAAGGAGGAGGATCTGGGACCGGCTCTTCCCATTCCTCTGAGCAGCTTGCAGTTGACGGTGAGACAGTTCACATGGGAATTGGGGCAGTTGCAGTACTCCAGGGAATTTTTTTTTTTTAGTGTTTTTCAAGTGGAATCATTCTGTCTCAACAGATGGACAGGGACCCATCCCAAGTCGGCAATCTGGCGAGCAGCGTGTGCAGCGGGAGGCTGCGGCACCGCTCCGTTCCAGCCAGGCAGAGCAAGGACGGGTGTGCAGCTATGCCATCAGGCGTGGGGCTATTTTTGTCAGATGAGGCAGAAGTTGGTTTCTTCCTGTTTTGTTGAGGAGTTGCTTGCAAGTGGCTCGTGTTCACCCTTGCGAGGAAAGGTAAACCTTAAAAATATCTTTGAAGAGAAGAAAAAGTATCTCCCATTTGGCAAAGCCCTGTAGAGGGCTGCTCTAGAGAGAACCTCAGTCCTACAAGTTATTTACCTTTTAATCCACATCTCTCTGATTATTTTGTCTAGCATTTTCTCTGTCATGGGCTCCTTTAAGCTCTCCTCCATGGAACTTTAGCTCCTTTTTGCACCCTGAGCCCTCTGCCCTGTTGATTGCCCTTTTAATGGGAGGGTTAATGACGAGTTTATCTGAAAACACTTCTCCCTCCTGTGGGAAATCATAGTCCCAGGCATTCAGTGGTGAAGATGCTGCCATGTTCTTTATGGTTCATAGAGGCTGAGGAGCTGGGACATGTCTGATCATAAGCCGTTTAGCTCCATCTGTTTGTGTGCCCAGGACTGTTCCTTGCTCCCTGCCGATACTCTTTCTCCAAAGCAGGCTGGCTGCACGCTGCCTATTGGGAAGGGCCTTTTTATCCCTTGGGATAGGACGAGGCATTGTTAGAAAATTGAGAACTGTCCCTGTTCAAAACCAGGGCAGGGACTGCTGCAGTCATGAGATGGTGGAGATGGTCAAGTTCCAGAGACTTAGTTTTTCTAGGATGCCTGAAGGACTCTGTGTCTCATGTCACAGACTCACTGGAAGCTTGTTAGCTGCTCCTGAGACTTTCCCGGAGGCCTCTCCATTCTTTGAAGCCAGGCAGGCAAGAGCACATGCTCATGCCTCGTGTGCTCCGAGCCAGCCCCTGGGAGGTGCTGCCAGCCTCCTGCAGCACTTGGGTCCCTGCACGGGCACCGTGGATCAGTACCTGTGGCGCTACAGGTGCACACGCGCTCCACCAGTACCGAGAGCCTTGCAGAATGGCTTTGCAGCTGTCAGCATGATGAATAGATGTTGTGTTTTATTTCCTGCTTTATCAAATACTAATTATGTGCATGATAATTCTGAGCATCGTGGTTACTTTTGGTTCATTTGTTTTTCTCTCTGGAGGCATAACAGGGGGTATTTCTATCCCAGCCCCCACTCCCATTCTTGAAATTCTGCTTTAATTGCTTCTCCCTGGCTTTTGCTTAAGGTTCCCCACTCCGAAGGGGTCAGTGTATCGATCCTGTGCTTTGATAAGGTCAGCAGAGATCAGCTGTGACATTTTGAAGAGATTTGCTCCTCCTCTAACAGGCTTAGTCATCAAAGAGTTCTACAGGGGACAGGGCAGGGGAAAGATTGGGTTCAGACTCTTACATATGTTTACTGAGGCAGTTCTGTAAGGCTCTGCATAGCGATATCACTTGAGAGACCTGAGCATCTGATGTATAGTTTACAAACTCTGGGTACGATGCTGAGCATCATAACTAAACTTTAACCATAGAATCACAGAATGTCCTGAGCTGGAAGGAGGGCCCTGCAAGGCTCATTCGGTCCAGATCCTGGCCCTGCACAGGGCACCTCAACATTCACACAGCGGGGCTGAGGGCATTGGCCAAACGCTTCTGGAATATTGTCAGGCTTGGTGCAGTCACTGCTTCCCTGGGAGCTGTTGCTCCATTCTGGGAAGAACCACCTTCTCCTAATGTCCAATCCAACCATCCCCTGGTCTCTTCCTGCATTTTCCTCGAGTCTTCATTGAACCTCTATGTCTGTCAAACCTCCCCGTTACAGCAGATGTGACTATCTGGGTGAGGTGACACTAACCCACTCCAAAGAGCAAGCCCTGGGCTCACACTTGAGAAGGTGACCTCCACTTTGTACAGCTGCAGTCCTGGGCTGTGCCTCAAGTGCGGTGATTCCAACTCCAGTTAATGTCTGGTGATTCAGGGGAAGGTGAAGGAAAATAAATGGCAAGCACCTTCTGTCTGGCCAAATGAGCCTGGAGGAGGGAAATTGATAAGTTAATTCCTTCCTTATGTCTGCAGGCAACCAGCTGAGGCCTTGGGTGCTACCAGCTTGTGAAGGACCTCCAAGGTTAAGCAGCAGATAATATGGAATTTCCTGTTCTTCTCATGGTTGAGGGGAGAAGGAAGAGAGCAGGGGCATAGAGGGGTGCCCTGCATCATCCAGCACTGCTCCCTCCTAGCTTGGGCTTGGACTTTCTCCCAGGAGCTGGATTAAAGCCTAGCTGTTCAAAAGTTATCTACTGCTAGGCTAACGATGTCAAACAAGGAGGATCCACACCCGTGTGAGGTCCTCCGATGTTCAGCTTCCCTCCCTGCTGGGAAATTGCACTGTATTTTGCGGTTTATCTGACCTGAACTTCCAGGCATTGAATCTCACTGTGTCTTTGTCAAAGACTGGGAAGTTCCCTGCAACCCAGAGTATTTCCATGCTTAAGATGTCTAGACATCTTGTGATCTCTTAATGAACTCTTCCATAAATGAAACAACTGAGCTGAGTTATGAGTTTTTTCCAGCTCTCAGCTATGTGTCTGGCCTTCAGTTGGATGCTGTCTGGTGTATCCTCTCACTGCTCACTCACCACAGGCTGGGACACAGACTGTTGAGGAGCTTGTGGGTAGAGAAGGATGATTGCACGAGCCAGTTGAATGTGGTTGAATCTTCACTATCTCTGTTGCCACCCTGCTCTCTTGCCTAGCTGGTCCCCCTTGGCAGGGCTGAGCAGCTGGTGCTGAGACCAAACTTTCAGCACCCTACATAAACCTGATGTGGTCCAGCAGACAAGCTTGCCCACAGCACCTCAGCTCTTCTGGAAAGGGATGTGTTGATGTCTCCTGCCTTTGAATGGCTCATGAGGTTCCTGAAGAAGGAGCACTTCTTAGTTTAGCCTGGAGGAGAGGAGGCTGAGGGGAGACTTCATCCCTCTCTGCTGCTCCAGGAAAGGAGGTTGTGGTGAGGTGGATGCTGGGCTCCCAAGTACCAAGGATAGGATGAAAGCAAATGGCCTCAAACTGTGCCAGGGAGGGTTAGATTAGATATTTAGAAAAATTTCTTCCCTGACAGAGTGATGAAGCCCTATCAGAGGCTGCCCAGGGCAGTGGTGGAGTCTCCATCCCTGGAGGAGTTAAAAAAAATGCGTGGAGGTGGCATGTTGGACTCTGGCTCAGCAGGCATGGTGGGGTAGGGTTGACAGTTGGACTGGATGAGCTTGGAGGCCTTTTCCAACCTCGATGGTTCTACGATTCTGTAGTTGTATTTTCTACATAGGACATCCCTGCTTCTCCTGGGACCCAGAGCTATGGTACAGTCTGCACAGGGGTCTCTGAGCTGCTATTTAAAGTGTCAGAGGGGGGTGTTTTTTTCGTGTAAAGTCATGTAAATATGGCTAAAAAGGGAGCAAAATGGTGGGTAAGAGAGGAAGCAAATGCAAGCAGGCAGGGAGAAACTGGTTCCTGTTCCTACTTGGATGAGTATTCACTTACTTCATGGAAAAATCATCTTTAGTCCTTGCTGCAGTTGGTGCTTTCTGAGGTAATCTCTCACATTGTAAGTAGCTGTAATTTGCATTCCTGCTTCCCAGAGGTGTTGTCTTGCATGTGGTTGCATCAGAATGGGTTTTTCCACAGTGCTGTGCCTAGGCAGTGCAGATCTGCTTGCAGTCGAGGGACCATGAATGAAAAACCTTTGTGTTGTCATCTGATTCATCCATGTGCAAACATTTATCCTCTGGGATCCAGGCTTGGTCACACAGATCAAGGGCCCCAATCAGAGTGGACTCTGTTGACACCTGATAGGATGGGGTGACAAAAATGTCTTTAGTGGCTTTGTACGAGGCTGTGAATCCTGCCCTTGTATCTGATCTCATTTAGCCTACTGTCTACCCTGCCCCGTTCTCATCAGGTCTTATTTAGTGACCTCTCCTTCTGCTGTCTATAAATGTTCCCAGAAAGGAGTATCGCACCAGCTATATGTAGACAGAGAGCAGAAAGATGGCATTGATTGAAATGGCCCAGAAGTCCCTGCCACTGGAGAGCAAAAGCTTTCTGTTGATGTTTTCAGGCCATAAAGTTTTCAGGATATCCCAGACAATGGCAGGGCAATTCAATCAGGCTCTCTTATCAGATTCCCTTTGTCTCACTTATTTGCCTTCTTTACTCCTTCAGGGTAGGAAATGCCTTTTCTTGACGGTTGGTGACCTTCAGTAGAGTAAGCAGGTATGAGACTATCAGGTAACTTAAAAACTCAACTCATCTGGCCGCTAGGTCTTCCCCAGCTCCAGTCCTGCACATCCTTGTGCCTTGAGGTTCACCACCAGACTCCCCAGGATGGGAAGGACGTGTTTCTTGCCTGTCCTATGTGCGCACGCTTCTCTTCCATGGAGGGTTTCCAAGGTGCAGGTATCTGAAATGCTTCTGGCTGCTGCTCTTCTTGGCAGCATCAAGGAGGCATCTGTCAACTTGAGCCCACGTGAGGTGGCTAGGGGTAGATCACTTATTAAAAAGTTGCTCTAAGTGACTTTCTCTCACCTGAGTCTGAACTATCAGGAGCAACAGAATAGCTCTGAGTATTCTGACTGTGGTCCCAGCCTTAGCCCTGCAAATCCTGTGTAGCTCAGATAAGGAAGGGCAGTGTGAGAGGGGAGAATGAAGCAGAAGTTCCCCTGCAGGCTGGGATGTCACTGGACCATGCAGATGGGTTAGGTTTTGTGCCATATTCCTGTTAATATTCTGCAAATGCTATTTCTAGGCAATACATGGGAGCTCCAAGAACATTATAAGCAAGTTTAAAGACTGGGGATGAGATCCTTAGGCCTTAGAGTGAGTGGATCAGGAAAGCAGAGTCCTTGGAAATAGATTTGAGATGTATATGTGCCTTGTTTCTGTCTGTAGTATCGTGTGAGTTAGAGCAGTCAGAGAGCTTTCATGGTGAAGTTTGATGTACCTCAGTATTGCCACACTGAAGGGTGCTGTATGGGCTGTGATGGTCCCTTGTCCCCTTGAGGACCTTCCCGTGTGCTCCTGGATTCATGGCACAGCACAGGCTGCACTGGCAGTGAAGCTGCAGTGAACAAGGTGCAGAACAGGGCTTGAAATGCAGTGGGAGGGTAGTTTGCCAAATGTGACTTAGGGCTCCGTGTTGGTGGGGCTGTTGGCATCTCCTTGCCAAAAAGCACCCACAGGCTGGCAGCTGAGATCTCCGTCTTTTACCTTCCTTTTTTTCCACTCTCCTGGTCCTGTTAAGCTCTCTCCACTGCACTCACCCTAATAGTCCCTCTCCTGGTTTATGTCCTTCAGACTCCTCTCTTTAAACACTTAGTCATCACTTAGCTAAACTGCCATATACAAATATAGCTCTTTTGATCTTCCTACGTAAATCAATACCTGCTGCCCTTTAATCTTTGTAGTGGCTTTCTCTGAGCTCCCTCCAATTTAGTATCTATCTTTGAAAGTGAGTTGTCTTTGGGGCCTGATTCTCCACAGTTTCAAACTGCCCAATGTCCCAGTACCTGCTGCAATACGTGGTGGCTCCTGACCCCCTCCATTTATCTTCAAGTGGTACAAAGCGTTATGTACGGAGCATCTCTTGAGCCACTGGTGTTCCTCTTCACAAAGAGCCTCAGCCTGTGTTGGGACGGAACTGTGATGCAGCCCATGCTCATGTCCCCAAGGTGGGTTCTGTTCATCCCAAAATCTGAGGTACTAGCCAGCCTCAACACTGCTGTGCAGTTTTGGGGTGAAGGACAGTTGTCCCATCTGGCTTATGGAGAGGAATTTCTGCACTAATTCGTGACTATATATGGTCCAAGGGCTGGAGCACCTCCCGTACAAGGACAGCTTGAGTTAGGGTTGTTCATCCTGGAGAAGAGAAGGCTATGAGGAGAGCTTAAAGAAGCTTCTAGTGCTGAAAGGGGTTCCAGGAAAGCTGGGGAGGGGTTCTTGATCAGAGTGCAGGGATGGCACAAGGGGAATGGTGTTCAACTGATAAAGGGGAGATTAAGATGTGGTTTTAGGGAGGAATGTTTTCCTGTGAGGGTGGGGAGGCCCTGGCCCAGGTTGCCCAGAGCAGGGGTGGCTGCCCCATCCCTGGAGGGGTTCAAGGCCAGGCTGGATGGGGCTTGGAGCCCCTGATCCAGTGGGAGGTGTCCCTGCCCTTGCCAGGGGGAGTGAAACCAGATGAGCTATAAAGTCCCTCCCAACTCAAACCATTCCATGATTCCGATTCAGTCATTCTATGAATATGACGTGGGTACAAGCAAGCCCAAGATGAGTGAAGGAAAATGAGCTGCAAGAAACAGCAATTTGTTCCTTCAAAGTGGAGTTGTCCCTTCCTGAGCAGGTCAGCTCACGTGCCTGGATGCTGGTGGGGCATCTTCATCCATAGTTGGTGAGGCTGCATCGTGGGCTCAGTGGGAAGCTGAGTGATCTAGAGGCGCTTGTTGTCGCTGTGGCAGGGAAGGATTGCCTCTTGTTGGCTGCTTGGCTGGAGCTGTGGGAGCACCAGGAGCGTCCCGCTGGTGTGTGGTGGGAGGTAACCTCGAGCGCTGATTTACTGCAGGTGTCAGGCAGCAGGCGCAGCTCACGCTTCATCCCAAGTGCTCAGCCTGTTGGTTGTGTTACATTAGGTAAATAAAACTGTCACTGAAGCGGTCTCGAGCACGTGGCCATGGCTTCAGGGCAAGAATTAAGGCTCTCTGTAGGGCTTGAAGAGAACTTTGTGCAATTCCTCCCCCCTCCTTGCCCTGACTGTCACCTCCAGTTACCCTGGGACTATTCCACCACTGGATTGGGAGCACTGGGAAAGTAATTTAAAGCTATTACAGTAGAAAGCCTCCCTCCTCTCCCCCACTCAAATGAAAGGTTTATAATAGCAATAAACCTCTTATTTTAGCATCTCGTTACAGGTCAAATAAAAGCTGGTCAGAGCATGAGACAGACAATCTCGCCACTCTGCTTGTCCCCAGTGGATGAATGTATTAGTACTGCCATGGGCCATATAGCTTAATTAGTCACCATTCTCTGCTCTTCCTCAAGGGGAAAAAAATCCCACCAACTTTGCAAAGCCTAGGCAGGCTGCCTGTGTCATATTTCCTGTGTTCTTAGAGGTGTTAATGAATTCATTAATCACTTAATGGCAAGGAGGGTCTTGAGGGACCAGCATCGCAATTTACTGTTCCCAGGAGGCAGCCTCTCTCTGTCACTGATCTAAAGTTTCAGCTCCACTAATTTGTGTCAGCAGAGCTCCAGTCCTTGGAGCACATGTGATCCTCTGGGCGTTGTGGGTCCAAGTAGCGTCGCAGCAGCGTAGGGAGGAATGGGGATGTGCATCTGCTGGGGGAGGTCCTGCGATAATGAGTGTGCCAGATCTGGAATGTTCCGAGGCTGAACAAGGCCAAGGAAACATCTCCTCATCCTCATGGGTGTGTTGCTTTCATTTCCCTTTGTCACTGGGGCATGTTTCCTGCAAAACTACCACAGAAACTCCTTCTTTTCATAGGCTTGGGAGCGCACGGTGAGCCTTGGAGGCTTCTTGCTGACTTAGAGGAGACACCAGCACTGGGAGCACGGCTGTATAATGTGGCCTGGGACTGCAGGCTATGCCGTGAAACGTGTCTGTGAATCTCTTCTAATTGAAGAATGTCAGGGTGATGTATTTTGACTAAAACTGTCAGTTAAGATGTGAATATGAATGTTTGCATTTCTGTTCCCCAGAAAATGTTGATTATTTCAGTCTCTCGCCCTTGTTGCAGGGGGGCGGCTGATGCCAAAGTTCCCTACAAACTGGCTCTTTTGGCTTATTTCTAATCGCATGGCAGTGCAGGGAGAGGGGGACGTGAACGGAGCCCTCCTCTCTGCTACTTCTCTTCCACCCGCCTGTCATCACTTTGCAATTGCACCTTTTTAAAGGTTTTTTTTTTTTTCTTTTCTGTTCTCCTGTTTAACTTCTGCTCTGATTTCTCTTCCCATCTTTCCTCTCAGTCTGTTGCTTTCTCAGACCAAGAGCCAAGGGAAGCAAAGTACGTCAGACGAGGTGTAGCAGGGAATGTGGACCATGGGTCTCTATGCAGATGTTTGCTCCCCATTGCTGGTACCTTCCTGGGGTTCAGCCCCCACACTCATGTTCTTTGCTCATGGTTGCCATAGGGGTGTGTGAGATGAAAGGCAGGAGGGAAACCACACGTCGGGCTGAGAGAGGGGAGAAAGGAGAGAGAGAGAGAGAGAGAGAGAGAGAAGGCAGGAATATAAAACCACTTCATCATAGAAAGCACAAAGGGAGGCAATTTCAATAAATGCCAGATGGTCAAAATTAACCAGAGACATGTAGAGCCCTATATGTCCAACTGTTTGCTTTGGCAAGGATCCTTCAGCTTTTCAAATGAGTCTCCCAGGCTCCGTGTTCTTCTCCTTGTCTTTCCTCACCCCCTTCACTCATATTCTGGACTCTTCTTCTCCCTTTGGTCTCCTTCCAGGCCTCTCATCTCCTACTGCTCCCCGTGCTTCATGTTGCACCTCAAATGCTGGCTGTGTAAGAGCAAAGGTTGACCCATGCATGGGAATCAGCCTTCTTCCACCACGAAGAGATGTCCCCATTCATTAGCAGACTTGTTGAACGCGTGAGCTTGCTGCGTGGCCAGGGAGAGGGTGTGCATCCTACTGAGGTATCAGGTGGTACCTGCACAGTGTGGCTACAGGTACGCGAAGACCATTGCCACCACAATCTCATAGAGATATTGAAGCACTGCAGCTCTCAGGTTGTCCTTCCCATGAACATCAGCTTCTTCCTGCTCGCCACAGGGACTTGGGTCAGCCTTCGTTGTTTGGTTTTGGCTGGAAAGCCAGCAGAGGACCCAACAGACGTTGCTTACCCTAGTGGAGTTACCTGGTGTTGTTAGATTTGAGCACCACCACGTGACGTGTTGCCCCAGACAATGCGATCAAGAGGGCTCTTGAACGCCACAGGCAGAGAGATTCAGCTAACCGTGGGCTCTTTTCTTGTGCTTGTACTCACTGCATTCAAAACATTTATTATTCTAAATTGCCTTCTGCACATTTTACAATAATTACAACTGGTATTTGCCTTGTTATCTCCACAGTTACTAACAAGAACACCGTCATTATTCCAGTCATTAGCAAAATGGATGTTGTTGTCCGGAGTTGCCGGCTGTGGGACTGCTTTCAGGAGAAGGCTTGTGTTCTCCAACCTTGCTTGCTCAGTCTTTCTTGGGGGGATATTGTTCTCTGTCGTGTTGCACCTATGAGGGCGAAGGGGGTACAGAGATTATGTGAAGAAGAATTGGTTTGAGGGAGTGGCGGTGGGTGTCAAGATTAGCAGCGGTGAGCTCAAGGAAGCTGCTAATGGCAACATCAGTAGAAATGGGAGGAAAGACAGCCATTTTCTGATGCTTCTTCTGTGTTTGGTGCATCTTAGGTCTGTTTCTGGCAGTACCATTTGATGCCACTCTATTTAAATCTGTGTTGCTTGGACCTGAAGAGTTGCTTTTGCTCTGGTGATGGAGATACATGGATGAAGGGGAAAAGGCTGGAATTAAGGCGACAGCACTCAGCTTCTCTAAGGTAAGTCCAGCAATGTGCAGTCCCAGTGTCTGCATGGTGGTACCAGTCCCATTAGCAGTTGGAAGCTCCAGCAGAGGTTCTGGACTCAGTTGGTCTCTCCCATTGCCTCCATGGTGATACCCATCTCCTTAGCACTTGCAGGCTCTGGCAGAGGTTCTGGATTCGCTGATTCTCCCTTGATAAACAAACAGGGAAAGTCAGGTTGAGTAAGTTGTGTTTTTCAGTCAGGGAAAGTCAGGTTGAGTAAGTTGTGTTTTTCAGTCAGGGAAAGTCAGGTTGAGTAAGTTGTGTTTTTCAGTAAGAGTATGTTTTTCTGTGACCTCCCTGTCAAAATTTGGCAATGCTAAAACGTTTGGAAATTAATTTAGATTTCCTTCTTTTCAGGGTAGGGGTATGGGAGGAAAATTGTACCCGCAAAGCCCCTATTTTTACCCTGGTGCCTTCTGTTTTATATCCCAATGAAAATGTTCAACTTCATATTTCAACTCTCATGTACATTTTTCTTGAACTTGCACCAAACTTCTCACAGACGCTAGGTGACCTGAGGACATGGTTTGTTTAAATTGAGTAATTGGTTTAATTCAAACACAAATAGTTGCTTTTCTTATTTTAGTGAAAAGGAAATAAAGTATTTCGTAAGTTTCCTTCAATATTTGAAATCTTGGAGGTACCAGAGCTGTTAAGTGGCTTCCTCACCATGAGACTCTAGAGGGAAGGACTTACTGGCGTGGAGTGTAATGACAACATGCACAAACACAGAGGCAAATTACAGGCATGGTTTGTTTGGGTTTTTTCCCCTCAAAATATTTATTTATTTATTTATTTAGTACGTGGTGCAAATACTGCCATGTTCTCTATGGTCCATTCTTACGTGGCTTTGTTGCTTAGTGCTTTAAATCTACTTACATCTTTGCAGAACAACCACGTCCTCAGTGCTTTTTTAAGTACAGAATCACATTGGTTGCCCTTGTGTTTTATAGGAAAATAGGGAAAAATTATTTATGGATATATTTTCCTCCTTTTTAAAGGCAAATTGTTAATTCAAGGGAAGATGTATAATTGTTTCCTGATATTCGATATTTTTAGGTGTGCTCACATCTGAATGCCAGGCCTTTTTCCATTACGCTTTGGAAAAGAAAACAAATTTTAATGGGCTTGTATTTGTTGAATACTGATTAAAGTAACTAAATGGAATTTAGGGTTTGCATGGGAAGTAGGGTATAAAATATGACTTACTGAGTTAAACTATTTCCTGTATCCTAGAAGATCAATGGCAGATAAAAGTGTAACTATGATAAAATACAACTTGTAATGCAGATGATAGAATAATGTTCCTGATGATGAAGGAATTTTTTGTGTTCTGCCAAACTTGGAATGCAGCAGAAGCAGGAATATAGACACATAATAGGGTTATGGAGCTGTTAGAGTGAGTTCAGAGAAGGCCACGGAGATGGAGCAGCTCTTGTACGAGGACAAGCTGAGAGAGAAGTCATGGATGTCACATCCCTGCAAGGCCAGGTTGGATGAGGCTTTGAGCCCTGTGATCCAGTGGGAGGTATCCCAGCCCATGGCAGGAGGTGGAAGTGGATCGACTTTGAGGTCCCTTCCAACCCAAACCATTCTATGACTTTATAAGTCCAACTCCAGAATTGAATGAGCTTTTGTATAAATTGGTAATCTATGTTGGCTGATAATCCTGAGTGCTTGAAGACCACTGTTTTTGGCAGCATTTCTCTGTAGCAGAGAGCCTCCACCGCTGTCCTGCGTGTCCTCTGCCGTGCAGCACATGGTGTCAGAGCAGACCCTCTGAAGGAGGTTTGACTTGGTGACTTCAGTGCCCTGTGCCAGCCCAGGACCTTACTGGTTCCAGCAAAGCACTGGTGGTAGCGTTGTAGTGGCCAGTGACACGGGTCCTGTCATACTGGGCTCTCCATCCACCTGTGGTGAAAGATGCTGCCAGGGAATGATGTTAAATTAAACGAGATAGTGAGGGCAAGGGAAACAGAGGAGTTAGAACTAGGGCTGAGTGTCTGGGAGTTGCCGTTGCTCCTGTTTATGCGGAGGTTCTCGGTGGGGGATGCTCTTCAGTTTGTCTCGGCATGCTGAGAGTCCTTTAAGTGAGAGGCTGCAGTTTACAGAGTCAACAGATTTAAGCTGGCTGCAAATATTAATTATTAATTACTGTTGGAGAGTGCTATACATTAGATTGGTGAAGTAGTTAACAGCTCTGCATCCTCCTCCCTGCAGATGTGCTCTCACTGTCAGATTCCTCTCCCTGACCAAGACCCCAGCACTAGAATTAGGCCAGAAACTATTTTCCAGTCGAGTGGCTTTTAATGGGCTCTCCAGACCCGTTCTTTGCATCCTCTGAGTGACTGGATGTGTGGAGAGCAGAGGCTGGGATTGATTCGCACTATAAGAAGTGTCTAGGCTTTAACTAAGTGGGGCTTGGTGCTGCTGGAGGCTGTGTCTTGTTCTCCAGAAGCACCTGTTAATTACCCACAAGGCAGGGCAGGGCTCTGCTCTGGAGAAGCCCGTTTGCAGGACTCCCAAGGGAAGCTATATTTCTGATGAAAGGCCCAGCGGTGGTGTACTTTGGATTGTCTCTTGCACAGAGAGCATCTTACCACACTCAGCATGTTGTCCACCTCAGCTATGACAGAATGAATGAAGTGTTGTTTTGTGTAATGAACATGATGGTTTGGAGGTGGTGGTATGTCTTGTCCTGCCTCTCTGCAGATGTTGAGGAGGTGTTTTGGGTGTCACCAGCAGCTTTTAAAGCCATTAAGATGTCACTTCCCATTGAGGCTTCCCCTCTCTGTGTGACACAGCATAGCTTGTTTGGGGCACGTGCTCTGTTAAGGTCACCCATACCTTCTTGTGAAGGGACTTGCCATGGGACAGGAGTGCCATGAGGTAAAGTGCATTGGGGTGGTGTCAGTGGGGTCTTCTGCTAAGCTAGCCCAGCGCAGTTCTGCTGGCTTTAGGGCTAAGTGTGAGTCTGAGCTGGTGTTGTACAGCAGTGAAAAAGTCACTCCAAGATTAGCATAAACCAAAAAGCAAGCTTCAAATCCTACCTGGTGGCCTCTTTGCATGCTCCATAGCCACGTGAAGAGTTCAGTCCTGCTTCCTAGCCACTTCTCCCTTCCTGCACCTGGTCTTGAGCCAGGCATCTCGGACCAGTGGACTGGCTGTGGAGCTGGAGGTTGAAAAAAGCTCTGCAGGTGGGAGCCAAGCAAAGGAGTTCTTCAAGCAAAGGATAAGCCACAAGCCTATGGGGACATGCAGCTCCCCCTTCTCTTAATCAGGTCAGGTTCCTCCAGCACCCAGATGAGTCCCTGCCGTGGCAGTTTGAGGTAAAGGACAGTCCTAACTATGGGAACTGCTCAAGCAGCAACAACAGGGCAGTGGAGAGGAGGCTCAGGAGCTCCTGCAAGAGGAGGGAGTGTGGTGTCCATTAGTCCCTGATATGTTGCCAAACACCTAGCACGCTTCGTTTGTGGGCAGCGTTAAAGAGCCTGCAGAATTTAGTTCCTTTGGGAAGAAATCTGCAAACAGAACAGCCTCCTCACCCCCAAAGTGCAGCTATGTTGTAATTGGGCTGTGACAAAGCTGGGTGCCTCCTCATCACAGAGGGGTGGTGGGAGACATGTCGTGCGATCCTCGGTCTAGGCAGACAGTTTGGCAGGGAAAGTCACAGCTGGGTGATTCCAGCTCCCCCAAGCCAGGGCTTTTGGAGTGAAAACGCTGATAGATCCACAGCAATAGCAGGCAGGACTCTCGTAATTTATTTTTAATGCCATGCTGTCTTTAACTGCAATTTCCTCTGGGGTGTTTGCTTTGAGATTGCGAGATAATTACATCTCAGAAACCAGGCTAATTACAGTTAACAGCCTGAAAAAGTGAAGGCCCCCATTTCCCCCCTCAAGTATTTCCACCAGTGTTCCTCACGACTGCCCCTTTGCATCGCGGCTGCACTGGTGAGGAAATCTGTTTGGCAGAGCGCCGGGACGATCCCTTCCCGTTCTCACCCCATGGAGGTGACGCCTCATTGATTTGTGATGGGTGGGGATGTGGCAACCCCTGCCAGGACTGTGATGGAGAACTCTATAGTGGGAAGGTCATCACTGGTGCAGAGGGAAGGAGAAGGCAGCGCTGATGAGGACGACCTGTATCGCTGCCCTCCGCAGGCTGGACCAGCCCTCTCAGCTGTGTGTATGTTGCTGGTTGAAGAAGGATGCTTCCTTCAGCCCAGTGGGAAAAAAAATCCTGAGTTTTCCAAGCCTCGTCACCATACACGATCGAGGTCCAGCATCGTGCAGACAAGCAGTTAGCTGGGGAGCACGTTGTCTCCTTCCAGCCATCCATGTCTCATCCTATCCATTCCCATTGTCACCCTCAGTGTCATGCAGGGTATGAGCTGGGTGTTGGTGAGCCCTTGGGCTGGGATTGAAGGTGGAATTGGAGGCACACAAAGATGATTCAAGAGCTGGAGCACCTGCCATATGAGGGCAGACTTGAGAGAGTTGGGGTTGTTCAGCCTGGAGAAGTCTACAGGGAGATGTTATTGTGGTACAGCTCCACCACTGCAACTGCAATTCTCGAGACAGCCCATACTCCCTCAGAAATGACTCCAAGAGCTCAAAAGTCTCCTCCTGCCTTGAAGGGCACCTCGCTTTATCGCAATGTGGTTGCCAGGCTTCATAACGAATGACAGCAAAGAGCTTCAAAGCAAGGCACCCTGCACTGTCCTCCTGCAGCCTCGGGTGCTGTCAGCAGTTTGTGCGTCCTGTTTCCCTTTGTGTTTTTACAGGATCTGGTCCCTAATTCTTTCAATCTTGAAAAATAATTCATTTCTGGGTTTCCAGACCAGGGATTAATGTAATGATTTTTTCCCCCTTTCCTGCAGTTTGTTTTTAATGATTAGGGTGATAGTTATAAATTGTTAACAAGTTCTGGTGGAAACGTAATCCCTAGGAGCTTTTTTTATGGTGAATAAAGTAACAGTGAGATAGATTCAGCAAAGCCGTCTGCCTTGCTGGGTCTTCAAAGGTGATCTTGGTTCAGCATGAAGGGCCAGGTTTTTGAGAAGTGTTTTGGCCTAACTGAAATCAGCTGCTTAAGCATCTCCAGAATCAGAGAAGCTTCTGTCTGTAGGGAGTGATAATAATGTGTGTTAAATCAGCCGATCTGATAGGCTTTACTTTTTTTGGCTGGGTAATTTTTTTTAGGTGGATGGTTTCCTCTGGCAAACTGCTGAGCTGGCACAGAGTGAGTATTTTATGACAAAACCCCCTTTTCTCTGCTGGATACAGCCCATTTCCCTGGAAGTCACCAGGACTTACAAGGGTTAATACTCATCCATAGAGACCAAACCTAACCATTCTATAGTTCTGACCTCAAATCCCATCCAGTCCCACTCCTGCCCTGGGCTGGGACACCTCCCACTGGACCAGGGGCTCCAAGCCCCATCCAGCCTGGCCTTGAACCCCTCCAGGGATGGGGCAGCCACCTTCTCCCTAAGAGCTCATCTCAATCTCCCCTCTTTCAGCTCAAAACCATTCTCTCTCATCCTGTCCCTGCAATCCCTGATCAAGAGCCCCTTCCCAGCTTTCCTGGAGCCCCTTTCAGCGCTGAAAGCTGCTCTAAGGTCTCCCTGCAGCCTCTTCCTCTCCAGGTTAATGAACTCCATCTCTCTGGCCCTGCCCTCATACAGCAGCTTCTCCAGCCAGTTTTTTCCAAGCCCCCTGCCCAGGCAGGAATGCGCTGTCTCTCCCAGCACACCTCGCCCCTCGGGCACCCTCAGCAGTAACGCTGCTTCCACCACAGAAAGAGGGTTGGGGCAGGACCCCCAGCCCATCCAGATCTGCTCTGCTGCTGCAGCATCTTGTCCCTCTCCTAGGTTAATCCACCCCCACCCACACATATTGCACTGGCTTTCTCCCTAGTTGTTTGGATAGTGAGAAACCTTATTCTAGTTTCTCAACTAAATTTATTCATGGGTGATTTATGACCTTTTGCTGATGTTGTCCTTTCACCTTCAATAGCATTTTCTCTTCCTTCATGTTAAACCTCCTGGTATATGGAGAGAGAACAATTTTATGACCTTTACACCTTCGTATTCTTAGACTAACAAGTCAGGCTCTCCTAGCAGCTGACTCTTGTAAAAAGGCCACCTTTGCTCTGATGGTCTCAGTAGCCTTCCTCTGAGCCAGTTCCAGCCTGAGCTCACCATCCTTGACCCCGATTTTGGGTGACAAAGATTGCACAGCACTTCATGTGTGCTCTCACCAGGCTCTGTACTGTGACCCTCTGCCCACCCAACATATATGCAAATGCTTATGAAACCCCAGTGTTTACATGGGGCTTCTGCAATGTGCAAGACCCCTGTGTTGGAGGAATGGTATTTTAAAAGGTTTGATCCCTTTCTCAGTGAAGTCGCTGTTGAAATTCCCATTGGTTTCTATGATGCGTGGAGCTGGCCTCTTCTCTAAAGTGGCAGGGGACAGGGCAAGGGGGAATGGCCTCAGGCTCCCCCAGGGGTGGTTCAGGCTGGACATCAGAAAAAAAATTTTCACAGAAGGGGCCATTGGACACTGGAACAGGCTGCCCAGGGAGGAGGTTGAGTCCCCTTCCCTGGAGGTTTTTAAAAGACGGGTGGAGAAAGTGCTTGGGGTCATGGTTTAAGGGTTGATAGGAATGGTTGGACTCAATGATCCTGGAGGACTTTTCCAACCTAGTGATTCTGTGTCCAGGACGTAATGAGTCTTATTGCTCAGTGCTGTAAGTGGTGAGCTCCTCTTGATGTGACAAACCATGTGCCAAGGGCGCTGGTGTGTCTGATGGAGAGCGGAGGGGAGTGGGAGCTCAAAGCAGACAAGGGCAGGGATGGGGCTCCTCCTCCTGCCCCTTTTGCTCTGCTCAAGGAGTAAAAAAATAAATATTGTTAAATCATTTTTAAAAAGAAAAATTGTAGCCTTGGCTTCCTGACAGATGGGAGCAGAACTTGTGCAGGCTGCGAAGGACTCCAGCGGCCTGGATCCTGAGCAGGCAGGGAGATTTTGGCTACAGCCTGCACTGTATTCTGGATCTGAAATGTCTTGAGTCCTTTTACACAGGTGGCCATGTGGGGAGTGGGTGCTCAGGAGGATCCTCCTTTCCAGCTGTGGCTGGAGATCAATCAGAGATTCTGTGTGATGTTAACAGAATCCTGTTTCCTAATCTAAGCGCAGTAACATGAAGCAGATGTAAAGATCTGACTGAGGTCAGGAAATCAGTTGTGTGTGAGGTGGAGGCAGACAACAGCTCTGTGTGCTGCCAGACCCAGGAGCCTGGGCAAGGGGAAAAGCAGGTACCTCTGGGGCACGAGAGCTCGTTCTGCAGGGGAAGGGGCGTGATGTCTGCAGTATAACCTGTGTGTAAGTGTAAGTATAACCTGGCTCTCTGGAGTGGTCCAGAGTCAAATAGTGCCTGTGGCCTGCCCTGTGTCTTCTGCAGGGTGAGAGGGATGCTATGCTCTGTTCCGCTGCTGCCCCTCTGTCACTCCAGCTCTGCGCCGCGGAGGTCCCTTCTGCCAGCAGCTGCCTCCCACCTCGCTGCACTGCAAGTTGCTAAACAAAGCCAGGGAAAATCAGGCGCAAGCTGTGCAATTTGCAGATGATCTGTGTACCTGCTAGTTTGTAACAGATGTTTTCCTTCGCGTGACCATTTGTGAGCTGCTTCCTTGTCACAGTTCTGTAGTAGCTGTAATGCTCAGCAGTGAGTGATATCTTACACCTGCACAGAGCAGTGTTCCTGCCTGTAAACCTGCTTTGCAATTCCAGCAATCTCCCATTGCACAGAGTTTTATATCCATTGCAAACAAAGGCAAAAATAAGACTGCATCGTATTTTTTTATACAAGTTTTAGAAAACAAAACAGAAGAAGGGAATTGCGAGATCTGGATGAGATCCATGCAACTCCCTATTCTATCCGAGGGGTGGCCAGGAGCGGATGCTGCAAAGGGAGGCACAACAGAAGGCGAATCTGCCCCGTGTTAGATCTGTTTGTCGTCTCCAGTAGCTGGAGCTTGTCTGCAATGTTAATATCGCTTTCAGCAGAGACGTTGGTATTTAGCTGTTGTAGCTCCAGCTATTCTTGTTATCCACATACATGCCTGCTTCCTCTCTGAAATGTCACAAATTCTTGGCCACGGCAACTTCCGTGGAAGTTAGCTCCAGAGTTTTATGATGCATTGTGCGAACCTCATGTTTCCTCCAGTAGGGTGGTGTCAGCGGCTCAGAAATGCTGGGTCAATTATTATGGAGTTGCTTCTGAACAACAAACCATCGGTACAACATAACTAGCGTTTTCAGACAGATAAAAGGAGTGCAATTCCTTATCTCCTGGGCTGGTTGTCAAGTGCACACTAATGTGATACTTCCCTTTGGGTTACCCACATGGGGAAAGGGGGGTCTGTCTCAGGCTGTTGATTTTTCCTGGCTCCTTGCAAGCTCTACCACTGGAGCTCCAGGCTGGCATTGCAGATAAACATGCAGCAAAGCCTGTAACAAGCCAAGAAGAGACTTGTGCTGTGGAGATGAATTTTCCAGGAACTTTTCCCCTGGTGTGTGTCACTCTCCTTTATAATCAAGGTCTTTCAGTAGCTTGGAGCTGGAGTGCACAGAGGTGGAGTGGTGGGTGCACCTCTGCAAAGGGAGAAGGATGCGCTGGCTGGGAAACCAGTGCTTGCTGGGCTGCTGTAACTGTGTCAGCACACTCCTAGAAATGCCTTCCTCATTCACTCTGGAAGCCAATGGTGCTAATCCCCAGGGAAGGCTCTTGGAAATGTGATCCTGTCCTCATTTTGCACCAAATTCCCATGTGGGTTTACCTGCAGGGATCTGTGGGAGCCTGAATTCCCCATGGGCTCTGCCAGAGCACACTACAGTCTGTTGGGAACGGCTGCTTCCTATCTGCTGCAGAGAAGGACAGCAGAGAGCAGGAGACCGTGACAGGTTTTAGTGAAGTACCTTCAGACACAGCATCCTGCAGTATATCTAGAGCAGCAGGATCAGGCCTCCTGCAGCTGCTTAGCTGAGAACAGAGGATGATAGTTTTGGGTACGTACAATAGAGGAGAAACCTCTATTTCATGGCCAAAGTTTGTTGACCAGCCCCCTGCTGATTGTAAGCTTGGCTCGGTGGGGACTCTTGGAAACTGGCTGGGTAAAATGGGAAGTACAGGTACAGGCAGCTGGGTGCATCTTCGTACCCCTCAACTTCATCCCTCTTCTTCACCAGTCTAACAGTGACAAGTGTTAACCGGTCTACTGTGACAAGAAACTCAAGGAGACTTCAGATGGACCTTGCTTTTGCGGGAGAGTAGGGTGAGTAATGTGGGTTTGGGGGTGAAGGTTGGACTGGGGTGAGGAGTGGCGCTGCCTGGAAGGATACGTGGGGTTGCTGGAGCTGCAGGGACAAGGGGGTCTTGCCTGAGGCGTCAGTGCTTTAGAGATCAGAAACTTCTAAGGCAGGATGAAGGGGGGGAGGGAATGGAAAAGTGAGGAGTATCCAGTGCCATGGACCATGGGCAAACAGGCATTTCCCCATGAGCAGCTTCAAAAAGCTGGGGCCCAATGGAAGCCAAAAGATTTCCTCCAAAACATGCTTGTAAACAAGGGGATTGTCCTGGCCAGCTCAGCTCTCCCAAATGGGTCCAGATGAACAAGCATTGTTTAACTTGGAAATGGGGGACGAGGTCGGGACAAAGGGAAGCCTTGCCCTGGGTCGCTGGCTCTGCCTGTGTGACCCCTCATGCCCCACTGCTGCTCGGTGTGCAGGGGCTGTTTTTCTTTCCTTCCCTCTCCCGTTGTCAAATTCATGCCCAGCTAAGCGACAAATCCATCTCTTCGGAGATCAATTATGGTGTCTGGCTGCAAAGCCTGGAAATCCAATTAACTTCCAAATATTTTTTTTCTTTTTTTAAAAAGAAAAGGGAGGGGAGAGAGAGAGAGACAAAGAGAAACACATTGAAGTGGTGGCATAAATCATCTCGGAAACATTCCAAACATTAAAATAAACAAGGATGAATTTCAACTATATTTGTCTCTTTTTGAGGCTCTGTCACTGATTTATTTTACTGCTCTGTCTGAGCATCATTTTTGTCTTTGCTCGTGTTTGGAGTCAGTTACTGTCTTTGGAATGAAGTTGCAGGACCAATATTTCCTACAGCGGTGCCAGGATCTGTTGCCCACCCAGGGCACCCTCCTTCTGCAGGGCTGGGATCCGCTCACCTGAGTTTTTAAGGAGTTGAACTGTCTCCATCCCATAGGGCATTTGGATACTGATCAGCGTGGATGCTCAGCCCCGCCTGGGTCTGACGGGCTGGTAGTGTGGGTGAGGAATGTGGTGACCTGCTGGGCTTCTTAGGAGGAAATCAACTCTGCTTCTCAGTCAGAGACTTCTGACTTTCTGCAGCCACCCAGAACTGGCTGTTCAACCAAACCTCTCCATCTCAGCCTCATGTCCTTGATCTTTTAGGAGTCTTACTCCATTTGACTGCCTCTGCCACATCCTCAGACCTCCCAATGGCTTAAAGGAGACCCTTCTCCACAAGACAGTGAAAGGGTGTCCAGCGGGGCAAGGGAGGAGATTCTGCATCTCTGCTCTGCTCTGGTGAGGCCCCACCTGGAGCCCTGTTCTGGAGTCCTCAAGTACAAGAAAGACAGGGACCTGTTAGAGCAGGTCCAGAGAGAGACCCCAAAAATGGTGAGGGGGCTGGAGCAGCTCTGCTGTGAGGACAGGCTGAGAGAGCTGGGGCTGTTCAGCCTGGAGAAGGCTGCAAGGAGATGTTATTGTGGCCTGTTAGTACCAAAAGGGGGCTTAAAAGAAAGATGAGGAAAAACTTCTTTCTAGGGTCTGTTGCGACAGGACAAGGGCTTTTAAACTGAAAAAGGGGAGATTTAGACAAGATACAAGGAAGGAATTTTTTACAACAAAGGTGGAGAGGCCCTGGCCAAGGTTGCCCAGAGCAGGGGTGGATGCCCCATCCCTGGAGGTGTTCATGGCCAGGTTGGATGGGGGTCTGAACAACCTGATGCAGTGGGAAGTGTCCCTGCTCACTGCAGGGAGGAGGTCTAGATGACTTTTAAAAGTCCCTTTCAAGCCATACCGTTCTGTGATTCTATGGTGTCTGCGTGAAAACACACTGAGTCTGTTGGAGTGCCTGAAGATGAATGAGTCCCATCTGCATCTTGGGCAGGTGCTCTCACAGGGATTTTAAGAGAAGGACTGTAAAATATTGCAAGAATTTTATGGGGAAGAAATAAGGATGGATGTGTTTATGAGGTTTCTGGCTTTGGGAACTGCTAGGGTCTAGCAAGTCATTGGTGATATGGCTGCCTATCAAATCAAGGGAATATGAATAGTAGTAGAGTCAGAAGAAGCATCTTTGTCTGAATAAGAGGCTTTTCTGTCTCTCAAATGCCTGCGGTTTGACTGAAGATGTTCTGGAGTAGGAATGCCTGCACCTAACTGTGGTGGTTGGTAGCAGTGACAGGTACTGAGCATCTGCACAGTAGCTGCAGATAAAACATAGTGTCCTTGAGGTACTGGTGCCCATCTCGAGTGGCAGCAGGCTGAGGGGAATACCCTGGGACATCCCAAACAGGAATGTTTCAGCCATGGTCTTTGAGGCTGGAGAACCTCTGTCTTGCTCAGGCAGTGGGCACATGAACCTTGAAGCATCTGTGCTGCTGCCTGTAATCTCTGTCCACCTCCTTCAAGAAGCTTTAGTTTTCATTCCAGAGGAGGTTGAATAATCCTTGGGGGTTATTGTGAAGAGAAATTGTCACCCTTCCTTCAGGTCTGTGAGAAACTCTTCAAGAGGCAGTTAACAAATAACCTTCCCTTGGGATAAATTAGCTCCCAATCCCAATTCAATAGCTGCTCATTTTGAGATGTCCTTGTTACCTTGTGTGAGTGGCTGATCTTCCTTTGAATCCTGCTGTGTTTTCAGACCCCGTGATTGCTACAAGCAATCACGAGTTCCACATTAACAGCTCATGCACTGATTGCACCAGGCAGTCCCAACACAGCCTTTTGTGAAAAGTTTTGGGGAGCTGCTCTCCATGCTCTGCTTTAGGAAGCTGTGCAGGTCTCACTCCATCACGTGTTCGGGCAACTGACTTCAAGTGAGGACTGGTTTGCAGGGACTGCTGTGCAGAGCTCTGTGCTTCAGAGGCAGCCTTAGCAAGAAAATCTTGTAGGTATTGTCAAGGAAACGTGGTGATGGTGCAGACTTGTCCAACAGCCTCCAGGCAGCCTGGAGCAAAGACTCTGAGTTGTGCAGATAGTCATCCAAATGGATTTCTTTTTCTTCCCTCCAGCCCAACGTTGTTGCAGAGTAGGAGAATGGCATCGGGATCACTCAAAAAGATAAAAACAACCACATCAGAAAGAAAACCTCCTGCCATGTCATCCTGCAGAGCTTCCAGTGAGACAGCCTTTCCCAGCTCTGTTGAGGACCATCCCTCATGTACTAAAAGCATCGTCGCTTTTAGCAAGGCATAAGTCATCCTTATTAACGAGCTTCTCTAAGAGGAACAAACTGAAACCTGCAGTCATGCTCAAATCTCTCTTTGGCTTTCAGGACTGATGTGGAATTTATATTTCCTCTCCTAGCAATGGCAGCTGCATTGGAAGGTATCTTGCGCCGATTAAAAATCTCTTTAATCAAATACTGGCAGGGGAAGTGTTCAAAACACCTGAAGAATGGCTCCTAAAAGCTGCCACTAGACTGTGAGGGAATTCATCCAGAGATTGGCCTGCCAGAGTGGTGTGCAATACAAAATCTCCACTCACCTTTATTTCCAAAGCTGCTAAGAAAGCACAGTGGTGAGTATCGGGAGAAATCTGCATCAAATAGGACAGAGTAGGCTGTGGTCAGTTCTTTTGCAGGAGGTGTTGCCCCAAGAAACATTTGATGTAGGCAAAACCCCTTACTCAATTTATCAGTCCCTAGTAACGCTTCAAATTCCTGTATCCCAAATCCATGGGATGGATTAGGTAGCTTAATTTGAAACGTGAAAGTAGGCTGGAAATCATTGCTGTGTGAATTGCGTCGAGGATTGGGGTTTCTTTTCTGTTCTGTGGCTGAACTGGACTTCAAAAGAATAAATAAAATCCCTTCTGGTAGCTCCTATGGAGGAGTGTATTTCTTTGGAGAAAGAAGAAATAAACCCAATATTTTATTCAACCCAGAGTGAAACATTTTGATTTGGGGGAATTCAGCTAATTTTCTTACTCCTTGAAATAGGTCAGCTTTGAAATAGAAAATGTCACAACAAAATAGAAAGCTGAATAGAAATGTTTAGAAAATGTGAGATTGTGTGTACATATATTTGGAGGTTTAACAAGCTTGTGAATGGGAAGAAAGCATCCAGGCTATTTATATTTCAATTAGGCATAGATTTAAGACTGGTTCTCCCTCTCCGTAAACTGCATTTCATTTTCATTTAGAACAATCTCCTTCCTCCATCAGAGCTCTTTCTCCTGGCTTTAGCTGGAAATATATAGCTATAATATAGTTGCAATGGCTGTAGCGGTACTGTGTCGGCTAACGGCTGTGTTTGTCTTTCCCAGGGCTCTCCAGGCATCCTGTTCCCTCAAGGGTACTGGCTCTTGGGACCCAGGTATGGAAAACCAGGGCGAGTGCTGCTGGGAGGGTTTTCAGGGAAATGTAATACAGCAACATTCTCCTGCAGGGCTTCTCAGGGCTTTGTCTCTTTTCTCCATTATGATAGAATCATGAAATCATTAAGACTGGAAAAGCCCTCTAAGCTCATCCAGTGCAGCCGTCGGCCCAGCTCCCCATGGCTGCTGGCCCAAAGCGCCACAGCCACATGTTCTTTGAACCCCTCTGATGCGAGGTCTCCATGGATGGAGACTCCACCACTGCCCTAGGCAGCCTCCACCAGGGCTTAATATCCAATCTAAATCTTCCCTGGCACAACTTGAGGCCATTTTCTCTCGTCCTCTCACTTGTTCCCTGGGAAAAGAGACCAACACCCACCTCACCACGACCTTCTTTTAGGTAGTTGTAGAAAGCGAGGAGGTCTCCCCTCAGCCTCCTCTTCTCCAGGCTAAACAGCCCCAGGTCCCTTAGCTGCTTCTTGTAAGACTTTTGCTCCTCACCCTTCCCCAGCACTGTTGCCCTCCTCTGGACACCCTCCAGCCCCTCAATATCTTTCTTGCACTAAGTGGCCCAAACGTCCTCTACCATATTTTCCTCTCATTACAAAAAAATAATCTTAACTAATACTCCTCTCTTCTTTCTCTTTTTGGTAGCTTTTCGGTGTTCTTGCCCTGTCTCTCTTTGCGGCGCTGGTTATTTATGTGTAAGTAGTAAGTTCTTTCTATTCTCATGCTGGGGGGTTGGCTTCCAAACTGTTTATAGAGTAATAAAAAGAGAAAATTACAAGACATTGCCCAGGGATAATGTGCTGATAATTTGATGACTGGACAAATGGTTGGAAAAGCCCACAACTGGTAGTAAGCAGGAAATCTGGTATCTGTTGCCGACAGAGCCATCCCCAAGGAGATAAAACCTCTGTGCTGGTAATCAAAGTTGATGCAACAACTGTGAGCTATTAAAAATTACTTTGGGGATGAGTGGTAGAATATTATTATTACTTTGGGAATAAAAATGGCAGCTAAACTTTTTGGAAGGTGTTTAGATGTTAGTCCTACATGGAGTGAATGCAAGGGACCACCATGTCTGCTCATGCTGGGGTCCATGCAGCCCACAGCTGCTGGGTTGGAGGCTGGGGATTCCTGGAAAAACAGAGATTAAAGGGCGTTAATGCTCTCAAGCAAACATGAATCATCCCAGAGATAACAAAGGGTTTAAGTTTCCTTAGACGTTGTCTAATTGTGTGGTGCTCAAGCCCACCAAGCTTTGGTGCTGAAGGGCAGGGAGTCAGAATCTGCTGCTTTGGGGCTGCACTCAGCTGCATGATACTGTGCCCATCCCTCTCCCCGCAAAACTTGTGGTTGTAATTATTTCTACTTTTTAAACTTATATCTGTGGCTGATTTAGTTCCTGTCCAGTAAATTATCCAATCTTTAGAGACTCCTGATGAACCTCTGGCCTCTGTGATGCTGTGGGTACAACAGGAGCTATTGACTTAGTTGTAACCTGGGCCTCTGACCACCAGATGTGGTCAACTGCTGCCATTTCAGTGGTTCTGTTCACTGGCCAAAGGCTTAGGAGTAACCAGCACTGCTCCGCTTGCCTGTCCTAAATCATCCTGAGATGATGTGCCCCATGCAACATCTCTCAGAGGATTTCCCCATCCTCGGGGGCAGAACATCACATCTGCACTGTCTACTTCCCACACATGTGGAGTTCAGCAGAGGACTGAGGGCCCTTGAGAGGTCTCCCTCTGCCCAGCTCTCACGAGGCAGGATGAGCTGTGCCTCTGCAAACGAGCAGCAGACCCAGCTCTTGCTGTGGGCAGGAAGCCACACAACTGGGAGTAGCTTGTGCACAGCTGCCAAAACCTCACATTTGTATGTTAGTGATGCAGATAGAATCTCATAAACCAGTCTCCATTCTGCTTTACTGCTGATTTAATGATCGGAGGAAGAACTTGACTGTTTATTAAAACATTAGACAGTAAACTTTAACAATAGACAGTAAAGGGTTTTGCTTTTCCATCCTTCTGATTGTTAAAGCAACAACGCTACGGGCTGGAGAGGGACTTGCTCCCAACCTCCAAATCCAGATGACGGTGTGGGGTTGTGATGTGACGAGGCAGTGAGCCCTCCATCAGGCAGGGTGAAGAGGTTGGCACTGCTGCTTCCCTGCTGGCAAATCCAGTATCTAAAGAAGGGCAGGGCCTCGTCCCCAACTGGGCTGACGCACGGGGCTGGATTGCTGCTGGCAGAGGGAGTGGAGCAGCACAGCTGCCTCTGAAGCCCTCTGTTATTGCTCATCAGCAGCACTCTGCTGCGCTTGCCAAAGGTATTTGCTTCATCACCCGTTTCTCCTCCCTGGCAGAAGGCATCTCTGCTAAGAGGCCCTGGTGGGAGCCAAGTTCTCCAGTGCATTTGTTGCGTTGGTCTGGAGGATGGACGAGCTCTGCCAGCTTTTCTGTCTTTTAGCAGCCTAAGCTGGATGGTGGGCAGATCCCGTGTGATAGCTCGGGACAAGAGTACGTTCAGGCTTGGAAGAGGTGGATGTGGAGCTGGATGGACCTCTGCTCTCACCAGGGGCTGATGCCGAATAGACCGTCAGTGTTGGATCTCTGTGTTTGGCAGGTGGGAATGATGAACTGGGCCAGCACTCAAGAAGCAGATCGATGAGGGCACATCAGTAAGAAGTGCCCCCCCAGCCAGTCCCCTGCTGCCATTTGCCTCTTGGACTGCAAGCCGCACCTTGTCCCCTGTCCTTGTCGTGGCTGCTCTCAGGAGGTCTGCAAGGCAAGTGGCACAAAGGTGCCATTTGTGCATCATTCTGCCATCGGGCTGCAACTGGGTGACAAAATTCAGCCTTAAAAAGACTTAAATGGACTCGTCCTGACTGCTCAGCTGTGGAAAATCTCCATATACCCAAGGATTAAATCCTGGCCCCTCTGTGAAACAACTAACTGTTCTCTGGTTGAATCTGCTGGGCCAGAATTTAATTCCTGGTCTTAAAGGCTGTTTAAAACCAGCTGTGATGTATAACCAGTCTTGTCAGGCTCTAAACGCTTCAGCGAGATTGGCAGTGCTTTGCGAGGCCCAGGGGTGGCATTACTGGCAAATCTGTAGGTTGGGAGGGAAACTGGGGAGCCTGGCTGGGCAGAGCGGGGCTGAAGAGCTGGAATTGCTTCTGGCTGGGGCTGTGGTGTGCAGGAAAAGCTGGGCAGTGGGCGCAGCCCTTTCCTTTAAAAACAGCAAAAAGCTGTTGATATATTTGTGCTGGGCACACAGCCTTTGCAGTGTGTTTGTGCATGTATATTTATATTCGTGTGTGTACACACACTTGTCCTCCCCAGGAGCAGATGCACCAAAACACCTCTATTTCCTCAGCCTGCACCTTCGTGTACATTGCAAATATACAGACAAAAGGCTAAAATCAAGTCCCTTATCATTGCTAAGCATCAGAAACGAATATTACAGCTACTGGGCATTTTTTTTCCTGAACTGTCCCCTCTTTGAGATCCTAATTTAGTGATTCTTACTGTAGCTCTTTACATTCTATTATTTATAAGAAACAATATTCAGTTCTCCCTTGACAGTATTTGCAGGGCTGCAGAAAGCAGTGCGGCAGAAAGGTGGTAGAACAATTTTGGTTATGTTTCCATAGCTACCTAGCTGCTAAATGTGGTTTATTCCATTTTAAAGTCAACCAACACACACACGCGTGCGCACTCGTACATCCCCTCTCACACACAGGCGCTCACAAATCACTGGATGAAGTATATTCAGCCTAATCCCTGGTCTGCCTGCTACAGCCTAATGTTCCTGCGATTTGTGTGTTTAAAGGGGTTCTTGCTGCATAAATAAATGGCAGGACAGCGTTCTTGCTGGGTAGAGTAGAATGATAAACATATTGTTTCTTTCTTGCTCTCCTCTCCGACGTGTGTGTTCCAGTCGGTCCCTGTAATGTTATTATGAATATTTTTTACGCAGGCGTTGTGCCGGGGAAGTCGAAGGTGGGATGGTGTCCTCTTGTGGTAAACGGCATCTCTGCAGCCTCAGGGCTTGAAGCACCCAGGAAAAGAGAAGGGAAAAAGTGGGGGTCCTAGGAGCGTGTGGGTATTTTAGGGGCAGACCTCTTTGCCTGGAGCTTTCTACTTCTGTGACTGCGCAAAGCCAGCTCAGCAGCCACCGTCCCCCGAGTAGTGCTGAGAGAGAGATGCAGCCCCGTGCTTGGTGCTCGTGTGTCGCTCTGCGTAGCCGGCTGGAAGCCGCTGATCACACTCAGGTTTCCAATCCTATCAGTGATTTAAGTTGAAGGAAGAAGAAGGTGAGGCCTGAGGTTGGGAATGATTTGCACCAGGTTTCTAGAGCAGAGCAAGTTCATCCCAGGAGGGCGTCCGTGCCTCGAGAGAGAGCCGTGTTTTGTCAGGGGGCATCTTGTGATGGTGGCATTGACGCTGACTTCCACCAGCTGGAGGGGAGGGAAGGAGTGGGGATGCAGAAGAGTGGGTTTAAGGTGGCCTTCAGAAATGCCTACACTGTCACACCTGGGACCCCTGCTCCTCAAGCCGTGCAGAGGGATGCTGCCACGAGGGAGGGAAAGAGGAGACATCTCCTCACCCCCTACACCCACCGCTCTGCCCGTGCACAGCAGCCACGCTGGTTTATTGCCAGCAAAGGGGTGCGAGGAAGATGGGGAGCCTGACAGTTCCCACCGCTCCTGCTGTCTCCTTAGCGCCCTGCATTTGTGATGTGTGCTCTGACAGCTTAGCCTTGACAGTGCCCTGGGGCAGGCGGTGTCCAGCCCTGCTGGAGCTGAGCTGCCTTTGCAAACCCCTGCTAACCAAGGAAACCTGCAGCTTGAGCATCTCTGATTGCTCTGGAGAGACTTCCAGGGCTTGAGCCAGCCCTACTGCTGCATATGTGGAGTTTAACCCTGTCATTTTTCAAGCGCTCATGGCCTGTGGCATTGCTCCCTCCCAGGCATGTTTCCCAGCACCTCTCAGTAGGGCTCCTCTCCCTTGCAAAATGAGGCTGGTAAAAGCAGGGCAAGAAATAGCTACAGACAGGGATGATGGGCAGAGACTCCATAAGAATACAAGGGAAGCGTAAAGATGTAGCCAGCAGGAATTTCCTCCCTTAAGGATTAGCTGAATGTGAACAAAATATATGTGAGGAGGGTAACATATATGAGGAGAGTAAATAAGGTGTAAATATATATATATGAGGAGACATTGTCCATCTGTCCTGGTGCTGTTCCCTCCACACCTCTGCAGTGTTAGCCCTGTGTCACATCACAACTCCTGTGCCGTGGCCTCGGTGACAGCACGTGTCCATCACACAGTGACGGGGCTGGTAGGCGCTGGAGCTGCTCTGGCTTTTACTGGGGGCTTGTGGGATTCTTTGCTGTATCTCAGTGACCCGTGCAAGCCCCTCTCAAGGCGTGCTCTGTGGCAAATCTGTGCTGGAGCTCGTCTGCTCCTGCAAGCATGGTTAGGGATTGCTTGCACACTTCGCCCTGCAAGAAATCTCTGTGGCATCATCGGGTGACCAATATTTTCCCGTTTTTCTCTCCCTGTTACGCAGAGTAGGAAGCACGATTGTGCTGATGCGCTCCCAAGCAGCAGTCCTTTTCAAGTAACTTCTTGATCTTAATGAAAAGGACTTTAAAGTGGCTTTTTGCAGTGACAAGGATAGGGAAGTCTTTCCTGAAGTGGAGCAGTTTTGTCACTAATTTTTTTCTTCTGCCTAGAAAAAAATGGA
This sequence comes from Clamator glandarius, assembly GCA_033459285.1. NCBI lineage: Eukaryota > Metazoa > Chordata > Aves > Cuculiformes > Cuculidae > Clamator > Clamator glandarius. The sequence continues at coordinate 714,256 of JAUNZM010000325.1, read as the reverse complement.
AGAGTGAAAAACGCTTCTGAAAATCATGTTTTATTAGCATTTGTAACCAGGTACAAAACATATAAATCATCATTGTAATGTAAACAAAAGCTCTGACCATGTATGATCTGCTCGTACTTCTTATTTTACAGATTCCCTCTGCTCGACAAGGTTGTCTGGGGGTCTGCCAAGATGCCAGGCAACGTTAGTCTCTACTTCATCCTTCAGCTGCCTGTGCTGAATGAATGAGGAGTGGTGGAGAGCTGGCAGATACCTCCAGGTGAGCCACTGGGATCGAGCTGAGCCCCGGGTGGCTGTGCCAGCACAGGAGCGGTGCTGCTGTATTGGCACAGAGCTCACATCTGAGCTAACCTGGTTAAAAACTTCGGTGGTTTTTGTTGCCCCAGCTCAGTTCCTTCCCAGCGTAGACCAGACCAGAGCCACTTTGTGTACCAGCAGCTCAGGTGCTTTCTGTTGGACCAGAAGCTGGTGATAAATTGATTCCCTGTGGCCATGGTGCTCTCTTGTGCCATTACGTGTGATTATAAGCAACAGCAATAATCACCGTGTCACAGTTTCCAAGGCAGGCTTTACTGTCTTTGTATGGGTACTCTTTCATCTCCAGCCCCTGAGCATGTGGATGGTGGAGGTCAGCGTGTTTTGCTGGCTCCATAGTGACAGGCAATAATCTGAAGGCTACAACATTATCAAAGCATCACTCCTTCTCTAGTAAGAAGCAGGTAGCACAGATGCATTTTTCCTGCCCTTTCTGCCCCTTCAGGCACCAGCGCTGGGCAGAGGAGCCATGGGACCTGGCTTTCCTGCTGTGGGAAAGAGGTGGGTCCCCTTCCCATCACCAGCTGAGAGAGAAAGCCTGTTCCGTGTGGTATAGCCGTGGCTGCCTGGAACATTCATCCTCCTCTCTGGATTAAGGAGGACTTTTTTTTTTTTTTTCTTTTTTAATCAGTTCAATGTTTTACAGCTCAAATTCAAATAGGAGCTTAAGAGCTTAAACAATGAAACATGAGGACGTGTTGGCATGGATGGGCCACCTCTCCTCTCCCTGCCTGCTGAGCCTGTGTGCAGCTCTGCTTGGTGGCAGCGCGGGGAGAGAAATACCCCTGCTTCGCCATCGCAAACTGATCGGGTTTTCCGGGCTCTTCGCTGCCAAAGTGAGACACCCGGGCAGACCTTCAGCCGGTCAGTCAGGGTTAACCTTAGCAGGGTCACGCCAGCTCACGCTTGCTGACGCAGTCTGCACAGCAGATCTTTGCATGGCTTCTCCTTCCTCCCTGATGCCAATGCCTGTGGCTTCATGCATTCTAGGGTCCTGGGGCTTTTAGGGAGGTGACTGTTGTAGGGCAACCTCAGAGCTGGGGCACAGGGGTTTGGGCTTTCCTGGAGAAGTGAGAGTGTGGGGCATAGGGTCTCTGGAGAGCCATCTCAGGCACTGCTGTTCCCAACCTCGTTCCAGATGGATGACGCTGCCTGAAAATAATTGCAGGTAGCTGCCCAGCGAGCGGGGAAGCTTGTTGCTATTCAACATTGTCGGTCAGCTGCTGTCTGCTCCTTCGCTTGGGCAACTCGGAATCCCAGTGGAGGCTCGTCATCCTCTGCCTCCAGTTTGGTCTGTCTTGTTTGGTCTCCTCCATCCTTGACTGCGTCTCATCCTCCTCCGCCTCCCTCAGCAGCTCCCTTTCTTTTCTTGCTGCATGCACATCTCTGATCACAGAGCAGCTTTCAAAACCAAGAACTTCACCTCCCACCTTGTAGTTACTGTGTGAAGCAGCAACTGTCCAAGAAGCCAAAGAAAGCCCAAGAAACAGATCACATCCCAGAAAAGGTGATTTTTTTCCTGCCTACCATGATGTGTCCTATGGAAGTGCAGCTGCCTGCAGGTTATTGTGGTACCAGGGCAGAGAACAGAGCTTGCCTGAAGCCTGGATGAAAAACAGAAGAAGATGCTGCTCTGTTTGGGGAAGGGAGACTCCTCCCAGGCTTCTGGACCAGATCCCCAGCTGGTGTAAATAAAAAGTGCTAGACTGGTTTACTCTAGCTGCAGCTGCTGTGAAATACTGTTTCCAAAGCATTTTTGTGCTCAAGTTGGTTTTCTTTTTCTGCTTTCCTCCAACATATAATGCTGTCACTAAAATCCAGGCGGGCAGCCTACCCCACACTGTCCCTTGCAGCCCGCTCCGGGAGCAGCGGCCAGCAAGGATGGCTGTGAAACATCAGGCCTGGGGCGAGTTCAGAGATGGAGAGGCTGCGCTGCCCTTCGCATGAATGAGGCCAACCTGTTCTCCTTGCCAGTGTTCCCAGTACCTGTCCCACAGAGCACCCAGCAAGCATCCCTCAGAGGCACGGGGCTGCTGGACTCGACAGCGGGTGGAGGTGCCAGGCACGGCTGGAAGAAGGAGCGTTGCCTTGAGCGGTGGAATGCAGCTCTGGGGCTGTCCCTGCAGCTCTGGGGGTCTCCCTGCAGCTCTGTGGGTGTCCCTGCTGTCGTGCAGCAGTGCTGAGGTGTCGACGGCCACACTGGCTGAAGGGCACGGACCTGCCCTGAAGGGCTCTCCTGAAACGCTTCTGTGACTGCCAGGTAGGTGAGCTCACGTTTAAAGTCCTCAAAGTCAGGGACCTAACAGCAGTTTTTGCTCTGAATGACAGACACTTAAGGGACACCTGCTTGCTTTAATCTCGTATTCATCGGAGCTGTGCATCATATTAATTACGTTCCTTTTATTCTTGTCCATGCCAACAGAGGGGCATTGTTCCTGCTATTGCTTTCCATTTCTATTGTTTGTATGCTCTCAGCCACCAGCCCCAAATATTCTGTACCACAGGAGCACACTTTCCTGATCATTTTCCTTCATTAAGAAAACTTAATTTTAGTGCTGACGGGAAACTAATTGGATTGAAGAAAATAAGCCACCCTAAAACAACTGTAAGGTTTCTTCCTGGATTAAATATTAAAATTAATAATCCAGTGCTGCGTTCAGCTCTATATTTATGTTAATATTTAATTCAATAAAAGCTCGTGTTTTAGAACATTTTCCCATTTGTTTAAAGCTACAGAGGAAATTGTAATTTCTGCATAAAGCAGAACGATACGTAGCTAACTGTTTTATGGTAATGAGGAGGAATGGCAGCTCAAAATCCCTCTAGCTGGCAGGGACGGGGGTTAGCAGTGGGGAAGGGACGGGGTGGAACGCAAATGTGGCTCACAGGAGTAAAACAGGACAGCTCGGAAAGAGGCTGCGGAGTGCAAAGCCCAGGCCCAGCGAGCGCCCTACGTGTGCAGGCGCTTGGCTTTGAAATGTGCACTGCTCCTATTGCACAGGGTTGTGTCTCTTGGGCATCAGTGCTTGAGGGTGTTTGCCCCTGGGGAGGGTAACTGAGGCCACCGGTGAAGATGCAGGTCCTGGACTGGGCGTGTGTCCCAGCTTGCAGGAACGCGGCAGAGGCCTTGCAGATTCATCTTGCTTGTGTCTGGAGGTTTTCTCTAGCACGCTCTGCCAGCCAAAGGGATCTGGTGCTGTCACACAAAGTCTGAGACCTAGATGTGCTCTGGGGTTGGATGAGGAGGTGGAGTCTGGTGTGAGCCTGGTCCCAGGCTGAGTTTTCTGGTGATGACTTTGAGATGCTCTGGTCCCTGCTGAGGGTATCAGGTAAGATGCTCTAGATAACGATCTTTAGTCTATTCCCTTCTCTGAGCCTGGCTGAAGCCATTGCTGGAAATGCATTTTGGAGTGTATAAACTGAAAAAATGGCTCACCATGGACCACATGTGCCTTTCCGTGCAGTTATCCGTATGCCCACACCTGATGGATGTGATGCAGATGAAAGCTGCTGCCCAGCATCCCTAGGCAAGGGGTGTGGGAATTTCTTGGTCCTTTGACTTAAGTACTGGGGATAATTCAGTGCAGGGATAGGATGAGTGGGAATGGTTTTCAGCTGAAGGAGGGGAGACTGAGATGAGATCTTAGGAACAAATATTTTGCTGTGAGGGTGAGGAGGCCCTGGCCCAGGTTGCCCAGAGCAGTGGTGGCTGCCCCATCCCTGGAGGGGTTCCAGGCCAGGTTGGATGGGGCTTGGAGCCCCTGATCCAGTGGGAGGTGTCTCTTCCAACCCAAACCGTTGTGTGATTCTGTGATGTGATTTGATGAAGTAGACCTCAGCCACTGCTGTAGTCCTGGGGTTCAGCCTCAGCATCCCAGCAGCAAGGGACTCAGTTCAGGAGGAGAATCGATAGCCTGAAGGTTTTCATGTTTCAGTACAAAACATCAGCTTGGAAGGACTTTGAAAGTCCTGCTCATTTGTTTTCATTTTCCAAGGAATGGAAAATGGATGTTCTCATTTCCCAAGGGTGGGCAGAGCCCCTCACAGAGGCTGGTGCTGGGGTTTTACCCACTGGGAGATGTTAAGAAAGTCTTTTACTTCCCTGGGATATCTGCGATGTTGAAAACCAGAATAATTATTAATGTATTGTCTGATGTCACTTGGAGGAAGAATGTGGAGCACGTTGCAGTGATCAGAAAAATTAAATGCTTTGGAGGTAAAGTTACAAGTGAGTTTTCTGAAGTTTAGATACGTTCCTAAACTTCCTTGAACCTTTTGGGGCCTAATTAAATTTGAGCAGATTTATAAAAAAACCTGCATGAAAGATAATACTCTTTTCTATCAAGAAACTGCTTAATAAAACAGATTATGTGTAAAACAGAAATATGGGCCTTGCGAAGGAAGAGTGAAAAGACACTAATGAGCAGTGCCTGAGTGTTAACGAATCATATTAGCATGGCATTACCTGGAAATATTATAACTAGACCGAACAGTTTTAGGTTCCCTTTTCTGCAAAGAGTCTTGCAGGATTTTTGAACGTGGCTTTATGCGATTAGTCCCATTCTGTGCCGGGTGAAACTGAAGCAGAAGCATCAGTTGCAGTCTTGAGCCTGAGGTGGAGGTGGGGACAAGAACATTGTGATTTTCTATTTTTGCATGAAACACTTTGGCCTTTGAGGATTCAAAAATCACCAGGCACCATCTGTACCTCTGTGCATGGAGCAGCAATTCAGAGAATCACAGGATGATTTGAGTTGGAAGGGACCTTAAGCCCATCCAGTCCCATCCCTGCCATGGGCAGGGACACCTCCCACTGGATCAGGAGCTCCAAGCTCCATCCAACCTGGCCTTGAACCCCTCCAGGGATGGGGCAGCCACCCCTGCTCTGGGCAACCTGTGCCAGGGCCTTCCCACCCTCATTGTGAAGAATTTCTTCCTTATATCTAGTCTAAATCTTCCCCTCTCCAATTTAAGCCACTCCCCCTCATCCGTATCACTTTGTAAAAAGTTCCTCCCCAGCTTTCTTGTAGCCCCTCAGGTACTGGAAGGTCTCTAGAAGGTGTCCTTAGAGCCTTTTCTTCTCCAGGTTGAACAACCCCAACTCTTTCAGCCTGCCCTTGTGTGCAAGGGGCTCCAGCCCTTGGATCATCTTTGCAGCCCTGCAAAGGGCCCTCCATCTGCCCAGAGATAGTGCCGAGAAGATGAAAGCTCCAGCAAGTGCCTCCATACTTGGAACACGAGTGTTGTGTTCCTCTCTGGACCTTGCAACTCTTGGTCCCACCAGCCAAGCGACCTCCCGTGGGGTACCAGAGCTCAGTCTCCTGTGGTGTCTATTTGTTGATCCATCCCTGTTATAAAAGATAGTCAAGCATTCCCCTCCTCCCTCATCGTGTGAGGCTCAGACTGTTCAGTGAAAGCCAGAAATAGTTTAATTTTTGTTTTCTTGCTCTTTTCAGCTCTGCTGGGAGCTGGCATTGACATCCGTGATTGAGAAGGATCCCACTTAGAGCTAGAGAGGACTAGGAAAGATGGGCTGGTTTAATGGTAATATCAGTAAATATGTGTTCAGGGCTGTCTTTGTCACCGCAGCCTGTTGCTGTGGAGAAGGGGATTACTGCTTTTCATTTGGGCTCAGCCTACAGAGACTGGCTTTGAGAAGGAAGGTGTAAAGGAGACAAAATGCCGGTGTGCGGGGCTCAGGGGCTGCGGCGGATCATGCAGGAGCACTCCTCCCTTGTTCTTATTTACCCCAGAACTCCCTGTGGCATTGATGGACATGTTCAATAATATTCTGGATAAAGAAGCTGGGTGGAGGCAAAGGATTAATTGCAAACGATGTCAAGAAGGAAGAAATAATGTGTTGAAACATACGGGCTGGGATTCCTCTCACCTCACCAATCATGTAAAAATTAGGTGCATGTTCATTTTAGTTCTCCCCGGAGTCTGGGCAGAAGCAAGTTTCCAGAAGGTGATTTGTCCTGTCCCGAAGGAGTATTCATCACGGCCGGGTTCAGTGGTTCTCTGGAGGCGTTTTCATCCTGTTGACAATAGAAGGAGTATAGACAACTTCTAGATTAAATACGTGACTTTTAGTTAGAGCTGCTAGCAGAGAAAAGCCCTCTTCCCTCCTGGAAAAAGCGCAAATAACTGTAATTTCACAAAATTTCTGACAGTGAGGTTTCATTTCTTAAACAGCCCTGGCTGTCAGGAAGCCGTGATGCATTTGAAGATAGGTGGTAGTTGTAAACTGGTTTGAAGTAACGGTGAGTAACTGCTTCTTTTTGGCGGGCAGTGTGATTGAGTTTTCTGATGTCATTTCTTGGCTTCAGCGTTGATGTTCAGAACCTTGGTGCTCACCAGGAGCTGCCCTGCCCAGCACTGAAGACCTGGACGAGTAAGGAGCCTTCCTTACAGTTTATGTGGAAGAGCTGTAGTCTTACCAAAAGCCACTGGGACCATCTCCTGCGTCCCCAGATAAGGTAAGCAAAGAGATTGGCGTGCCAGATGGGTGAAAAACGGAGCTGTTGCACTCCAAAGCAGAGGGCAGGTTCTCCTGCACAAAGCTGGAGTAGAAAACAGGGAAGTATTTTCTCTGTCCGTTTACCTGATTGGTCACTCTTGCTTTGCTCCACTGCCTGGCTGTTCTTCTCCTTCTTCCTTCTGGAGGTGAGTGTGAACGTATTTTACACCTGCTCGTGAGGCACCTGGATTAACACCAGCTTGCAGAACCCAGAGGTGGGTGGGAAGCAGAAGCAGCCATTGTTTCAGGCTGGGCTCATGCTCTGCTCATGCTCAGCTGGACTTGGATGAAAGCATTGCTTCACTGGGAGGTGCATCTTCTTGCAGATTAGGGAGTCCAGCATGGCCTTGGAGAGAAGAGGCTCTTGGTTGGCTGTCTTGCTAGTTTTTCCCGTCTATTTGTTAACAGATGAGGGGGGAAAAAGGCACAGATGACAATATTTTGCCTTGTATTACTGCTGGAAGCAAGGATGAGCAGCTCTGTTTAACCAGACGTGTCTCTGCAGGCTCCTGGCAGGTTATCCACGGACTCCAGTCCGTGATGGCTTTCCTGGGGAGCTGGAGGGCTGTGACTCTGCACACTGGGGGTGTGAAGGCTCAGACTGCCTTCTGTTTCATCCATAGCTTTGGAAAGCCTTCCCTGTAACCACAGTCCTCATCCTGCAAAGCTGTGATTCCTGCAAGAAGCTGAAGGTGTAGTGAGCTCAGGTTCCTGGGGCTGCACAGAATCTTAGACTGTCCTGAGTTGGAAGAGACCCACAAGGCTCATCAAGTCCAGCTTCTGTCCCTGCACAGGACACCCCAACATTCACACTGTGTGGCTGAGGGCATTGGCCAGACCTTTCTGGAATATTGTCAGACTTGGTGCCATGACTGCTTCCCTGGGAGCTGTTCCAGTGCTCCACCACCCTCTGCGTGAAGAACCTTCTCCACGTGTCCAACCTACCCCTTCCCAGCACATTTCCTGCTGTTCTCTCAGGTCCTGACATTGGTCACCAGGGAGAAGAGCTCAGTGCCTGCTTCTCCTCCCCTTGCGAGGAAGCAGCAGAGCACGATGAGGTCTCCTCTGGGTCTCCTCCAGGCAGAATAGATCCAGTGACTTCATCCGCTCCTCACACAGTTTCCCCTCTGTACCATTCACCCAGGTCATTTTGTCACATTTTTAAATGTATTTTAGTTGCATCCAAGCTGCTGGTCAGATCTGATGTGCCGGGACACACAGATACTGCAGATGGACACCCCTGCCTGGACTGCCGGGGAGAGGTGGCCTATCCCTGGCCGGGTACCAGGCTGGCAGTGGTGCTTACATTGCATCTGCCTGTGTCTAGGGACAGCATCCGTATCCTGAAACACCCATGGAGTCATAAAGAAAAAAAAACCTTAGAGTCCTAAACCCCCTGTTTATTCAGAGCAAGCAATGTCCTCCCTTCTGCAAAAGAGCTGGAGCAGAATTGCAAATGTCCAAGCCCACTAGGATTTTGCTACGCATTCAGCAGCCCCGCGTAGGGGTTTTTTTTACCACCTTAGGGGTTTAGATTGCACAGCAAGTCCAGTAATGAACTGTTACTCTGGAAAATAAGACTTTCATTAGGTTAGGATTCTGCCAGGGTATTTGCGTTCCTTTATAATGAACCATGATATTGTGTGAAGCCCCGGTGTGGAGTGCAGCGCTGCTTATCTCGCTGCTATCATTTACCCACTTATCGCAACCGGGTCCCTCGCCTCTGCCGGGCGTTAGGACTGGGAGGTGCCCGGTGTGGGGCTGGGAAAAGGTTCCTGCTTGCTGGGAGTCTTTTGGGGGGGTTGAATCCAAGCGTGGGTCAAGCAGCATTTTTAACTGTTGATCATAACCCTGCTTTTTGTTAGTGATGTCCTATAAACTAATGCTGAGCTGCTTTTTTTTTTTTTCTTTTCAGTGTTCATTATTCATCACCAGCAGGTCCTAAAATTGCAATGCGTGTCTCTTCTGGTGTGAAAACATTAATAACTGCTTTGGGTAATCAGAGAGAGATCATTTATTTTACAAATACGCAGAAAATTCAGGCCTGGGATTAAAGCACCGTGTTTCTTTGTAGGCAAGGGTTTCGGGGCATGTTTTACCATGAGAGTGTTGGTTTAAAGTAGAGCTACGCTTCCTCAAGCAACCGTGGCCAGGCTGCTCACCCACCAGCCCCAAGCTTAAACGGCAGGGCAGGTAGAGAGTGACACGTGTTGGTTAGCGAGGCACAAGCACGGAGCTTGGGAGCTGTCTCTGCCCTCTCGTCCAGATCAGAACCTGTGTGGGGCTGAGGCTTCCTCCCTGCAGCTCCCCTTGCCCTGCACACACATGACTGGGGAAGGTCGGATCCTGCCTCACTGCTGCTCTCGCCCTGCGCCGCCTGCCCAAGCGCTGCCTCCCCAGCTTGCGGAGCCTCTCCACGCACCTCACCTCCGTCAAGGACAAGGAGCAGTAAATCCCAGCAGCCTCCTAAAAAACATTTTAATTAAAAAACACAACGGGAGCTTTAAAGGACATGAAAGAAAGCAGCTGTGGTGCTCCTCTCTGCCATCCCCCTCTGCCTCCCCCCTCTCTTCAGTGCTCTTCAGAGCAATTTTCATTTAAAGCTTCTTTGATTTCATCAGCTCTGGACTCCATCAGTGGTTTTCAGCGCAGGCCATGTCGGCAGCCTGGCAGGGACCTTTTTTGGCTCAGAAGAGCAAACAGCCCTGCGTGAGAGGTGGTCCCAGGGCTGAGGGAGGTCTCAGCTGGGTAGGGCACATGCATGCACAAGGTGACAACCCACCCTGTCCTGCCCCAGAGCAGGCTGTGCTGCAGCGGCTGAGGTTGGAGTTGGGAGCATCAGGGAGGAGGAGAAGGGTCTGAAGATCCTTTGCTATCTGGATTGGCTCAGGTGAGTTTGAGGCTGCAGCTAGGACTTGGTCAGTTGGTGTCAGAGAGGTGTGTCTTGGTGTGCAGCTGGAGATGTGCCGTGCTGCTGGTCCTGCAGGCCAGGGGATCTCCTTTGGAGGCAGCCAGCCATGTAAACTGAACCCAAGATGGCCCTAGCTTGATGGGCATGTCCAACCTCGAGCTGATCCCCGATGTGTCCAAGCCTGGTGTTGCTGTTAGCTGCACAGGTCCCAGACCTGGCAGTGCTGGCAAAACTATGACCAAACCACAGAGGCTGCCAGAGATCCCCTTGCCTTGGGACAGAAACGCACTGTGTCGGCACAGCTCCCACTGTGACTGCTCGATCAAGTTGCTGCTGGAGGCTGAAATCTGCAGTGAGGGACATTTCTTACCCTGCTTTACTTAAAATATATTTCACGAGAGCAGCATTCACAGTGTCAGTCCAGAGCTGGGGGTGTCCAACCATCTCATCCTTCCAGGACAACAGCACATCTGAAGATGCGCCCTGGACCACTGGGCCAGTGCAGCAGGGATCTCAGCAAGAGGAGTTTCCAAGCTCCACTGTTAATACCAGCACATGATTTGAGGAAAAACATGCTGTGGCATTAGCAATTTAAGTGGACACACTGATTCTTTTTAGGAAATCAAATGAGAAGGAGGAGCTCCAAAAGCCCCTTGGAGAGGGTAAGATGATGGGGTGCTTGTTCTTTGATCTGATCACCTCCTCCCTGCCCTGCGTGTCCAGCATCACAGGCTTAAAATCATCAGACAAGCCGATACAAGAGCAGGGCCAAACGCTTCCCACCAGGACTCTTCATGTTTTGCATTTTGCAAATGTGAAATACTTGCTGGTCCAGGGCTTCCAATTAGAGCTGGACAAATGAAAATCTTCTCAGCTCACTGCCCAGTTCTCCCAAAACAATTCAAATAAGAAATGGTTTGGATCAATGTAAAGTACAGACCCTTTGATTTTTTTTTTCCCTATCAAAATAAACCCTTCTCCTCCCCACTCCGATAAATTTTAAATCAAATGAAATGTTTTATTCAATTTCAGGCTGAAATGTCATTTCAGAATCTTAACTCGAATAATGTTCCTTTTTTAAAAAGTGGCAGAGGAAAAAAGTTCAACTTCTAAAACTTTTTATCACACAGATACAGATTTCTTTTCTGATGAAAAAAAAACAGGTTTTTCATTATTTTTTTGGTGAACGTGCTGTGGCAGAGCAGCCCTGGGAGAAAGGGCTGGGATGGAGCCTGGGGAGGCTGACTCTGCTGGGTGGGACAGCACAGGTTCACAGAAACATTAAGGTTGGAAAAGCCCTCTCAGCTCAGCCCAACCCCACCGTGCCTGCTAAATCAAGTCCCGAATTGCCACTTCTACACATTTTCTGAACCCCTCCAGGGATGGAGACTCCACCTCTGCCCTGGGCAGCCTCTGCCAGGGCTTCACCACTCTGTCAGTGAAGAAGTTTTTCCTGATATCCAATTTAAACCTCTGCTGGTACAACTTGAGGCCATTTCCTCTTGTCCCATCACTTGACACTTGGGAGCAGAGCCCAGCACCCCCCTCACCACAACCTCCTCTCCAGGAGCTGCAGAGAAGATGAGATCTCCCGTCAGCCTTCTCTTCAACAGACTGAACAATCCCAGGTTGGCCAAAATCATCTTCATTCCCCAAGAGCTTCCTCCCACTTCTCTGCTGACTGCTCTTTAATCAACTATTTAAAACCCAGCTCAGAGACTTTCATCGCTTTCCAAATCCCTAGGACTTTGACAAATATTAAATAGAAGAGGAGAAGACACCCCAGCGGTGGCCACTGACTGATGTGAGCCTGACCCAGAGCGGAGGGCTGTGACGCTGCCGCACGGGGAGGTGGGTCTGGGACAGGAGGAGGAGGGAGGCTTGGGGAAATGGGCAATAAATTGATTTTCATGGAGTCTCAGGCCACTTTCAGCATGGCTACGCTGTGCATCGCAGATGGATCTGGAGGCAGGACTCCAAAGGGATTAGCAAAGATTTATTTTTCTTTTTCTGGAGTGAGATAAAAGGGGGGGAGGGGGAGGGGAGCGACAAGCAAGGAGGCCTGCAGAAAGGAACTCATTATTTTTTATCTTTTCCAATGACCTTGTTTGTTTTATTCCTACTTGAAAGCAGTTTCTTTCCTTGTGAAAGTTTGGAGATATCGGGAGACTGAGGCCAGTGAGAGAGGTAAAAAGGAGGTGGGTGGAGAGAAGAAACGTGGAAAATAAACAGCCTGGTTGTGTTTATTATACATAAAGCCAGAGCTTTGTGTGGGGAGCAGAGGCATCTTCTGTGTGAGTCCCCTGGCCCTCACTCTAATCCTACCTGTGCATCTCCTAAAGGAATTGTTTCAGAGCTGTTACAAGAGGGATTTTATTTATTTTTCAGCTTCTTTAATTCAGTGGACTTGGATTCAGATGGGGAAGCAGTGGAAACTCACTAACACGTGTGCTTTCCTTCTCTGCCCACACGGGCAGCTTGAAAGGGGCAGGATGCCATGGGAATTCATGTTGCTCAGGGGTTGGAATTTGCCTTGCAGCACCCCATTCATTTAACCCTGGTGTGGTTTTTTTCTAGTTTTTTGCCTCACGCACCCTGTTCCACAGTTGGCCTCTGCACCGTGGGCACGTGGACTCTGATAGAAGGTAGCTGCATCCTGGAGGTGACCATGCAGGCACGGGGCGAGGGACCACCAGCAGATCTCGTGAGAGACCGATACCCAAGGGCCAGCTCTGCCCTAACCGGTGTCGCCTTTGGAAGGTGAGATGAGCTCCCCAAACCCCTAGAGGTGCCCCATGACCCCGAAACCCCCTTGTGTTCTCCATAACCTCCCATGAGCCAGGAAGGTGCACATGCCCATGACCAGCTTTCAAGCTGGGCTTTGCCCTTGAATTGCAAAGGCGCAGCAGCATGTTCTCCACGCTATCCCTGTAGCTGCATTAACAGCCTCTTCCTTCGCATTAAATCAGTGGCGTTGAACCTCCAGCTCCTCGTGTTATAAACTAAAACCTAAAAAGCAGGTCTCCCAGAGGTGCAAGGACAGCTGTTAACCTAGAAAAACACCCTCTCCCCAGCAGGCAGGGTGGCCAATTTTAGAGAAACCCCAATCCTTGCTTTTAGCTGGCGGTTCGGGTTGATCTTCTTGAGGTTACTCATAAATACTTACCAAAATGCTTCAAGTGCTCAATTTGCATAGCTATAAAGTCTCATAAATAATTCTTGGTACTAGTATTTAATAATGTGACCTATATTGTGGAGGAAATTTTATCTCATTTATGGAGATCACGGTCCTACTGAATGGAGACCAGGGTATTAAGTGATTGTTGAGTTGCTGTTGGAGCAGCTGTAGAGAAAAAAGGGATGGGGACCCAGCTCAAATGCTTACCTGCAGCTTCTTGGCAACACCAGCACTATTCAAGGATAATTTAACTTCAATACAACTTTTATGACTCCTATTGAGAGCTGCACTTTAAGCAACAGGAGTCCCAGAGGAGCCCATGTAGGGGTAGGGCAATATTTCCTCAGCAGAGGAGGGACGTGGATCTGTTCAAATGAGTCCAGAGGAGGCCATGGAGATGATCCGAGGGCTGGAGCAGCTCTCATACCAAGACAGGCTGGTAGAGTTGGCGTTGTTCAGCCTGAAGAAGAGAAGGCTGCAGGGAGACCTTAGAGCCCCTTCCAGTGCTGAAAGGGGCTCCAAGAAAGCTGGGGAGAGGCTCTTGATCAGGGAGGGCAGGGACAGAATGAGGTGAATGGTTTTGAGCTGAAAGAGGGAAGACTGAGATGAGATCTTGGGAAGAAATGTTTTGCTGTGAGGGTGGGGAGGCCTTGGCCCAGGCTGCCCAGGGCAGGGGTGGCTGCCCCATCCCTGGAGGGGTTCAAGGCCAGGTTGGATGGGGCTTTGAGCAGCCTGGGCCAGTGGGAGGTGCCCCTCCCTGCCCATGGAACTAGATGGGCTTTGAGGTCCCTTCTGACCCAAAGCCTTCTATGATTCCCAGCAGTGCTGAGGCACATGGCCCTTGGTATGTGCTGAGACTGCTCTGTGAGCTGGAGGACCCTGTTGCCTCTAGATAACACACTTGCAAAGAGGAAACCAGCCTTCACGCAGTGCTAGCCATGCATGGGGAAACTCCAGATAAAGGAAGAGGTTTTAGGCTGGCTCCGATAAGCAGTGACTTCAGTGGGAAGGCTCCTTCTCCAGATTTAGCCCTTGGACTTCAAAGGGAATAAAGAAAGTCTGATATACTTTTTTAACCTGCTGCACTGAGCTGCGTTTAAAGCTCAGTGAAGAGAAGAGTAGCGGGCAGAGGGTATACAATAGGGAGCAAAGGGAGAGAGAAGCGAAAATGAAATGAAAAGGTCTTTGTAGTAACTGCGCTTCAACGAGAGACTTCCCAGCTGCTGGCTGCGTGCATGGCATGAAGCGCCTCGCTGGGGCACGGCCGAACCCTCCGGGGCTGCCTTCTGCTACAGGAGTGTGTGAATAACCCCGACTGCTCTGGAAAGAGTACAGCCCTCACAAAGCAGAAAACGCCTTTCTATTTCCAGGGGAAAACCCTGCAAAGTTGTTCCCCTGTAGAGAAGCAGAGGGATGAACCCAGCCAGCACCCCAGGGCTTTCGCCTTCCCCAGATGCAGACAGAGCCCTGCAAACCTGGCCTCCCAGCCTCTCCTCGCCCCTGGCTCCCAGCAGTGCCCGCCGCGTTGGCAGCCTGAGCAGCGAGGGCCTTCTGCATAATTTATTCTCTGGGCAGGGAGGGGAGGAAGCGAGAGCGAGCTTTTAATTAAAATGATATCTTACAGATCAAATAAATATGAATAAGATGCCAAAAACAACTGTATAAATCCCAAACATTCTCTTGTGTTTTAATTATTTGTGTTGATAAAGCAAGAGTGAAAGCATTTTGCTGCGCTTGGAGGGTGAGGAGGCAAAAGGTTATGCTGGCGTTCTTTATGTTCTTTTCAAGGAACAAATGTTTCAGAAGCACAGATCTGACAAACTATAATTCATATCAGGAATTAAATTGGAATTTAGAGAACAATTGTTAATATTTCAAAGTAATTGTTTAAGAAATTATCATTTTGGTATCTGTCTCAAAAATAATTACCCACCACTAATTTTTCTTTTTCAAAGGCTGCTATTTGTTGGAATTGTGGAAAGATGAGGAGTTTTTGCCATGGGCTATTTATGTAGTTCAAATGAGGAGATAAATAGGAAGGGGCTTTCATGTTCCTAGGCAAACGAGTCTGACTAACGCACGGCTTCAATCGCAGAAGTGGGGTTTATTTGAAAATTAGGGGGATTTTTGCTGGATGGGATTTGCAAGTCACAGCAGGCAAGTGAATGTTCATTAGAAACTGGGTCCCCAAACAAAACGCTGCTATAGGTGAAGCCCTGACCACCCGACGTGGGGCTCTCCCTCCAGGTGGGCAGAGCCCCGCTGCGCTGGCACAGCCTGGACCTCTTGCATTGCTTGGTGTCCAAGAGGATAATGTTGTACATTTACAGGTTATATGTGCTGGTCTCTCACACGCAGACAGCGCGTCCTCCCCGAGAGACAAAGGGAGTTGTGTCCGTTGCCCAGCCTGCCATGCAGCCCTCAGCAGCACTTTGGGGTGGAAGGGGAGGGCGAGTTCCACTCTTCAGGCAGGGCATTGGTAAGTTGAGATGTCTGTCCTTCCTGGAAAGAAGGCTGGGTACTTGTGTGTTTAGAATATCAAATATTTACAATATGGAATATTTAAAGAATTTAAGCTGAAAGAGAGGAGATTGAGATGAGATCTTTGGGAAAAATGTTTTGCTGTGAGGGTGGGGAGGCCCTGGCCCAAGTTGCCCAGAGCAGGGGTGGCTGCCCCATCCCTGGAGGGGTTCAAGGCCAGGTTGGATGGGGCTTGGAGCCCCTGATCCAGTGGGAGGTGTCCCTGCCCTTGGAGGGGGTGGGACTGGGTGGGCTTTGAGGTCCCCTCCAACCCAAACGATTCTGTGATTCTATGACGGTTTCCCAGCAGGTTGGTCCCTGCCCTGTGAAGAACCCATGCAGCCAGTAAATCTGTCCAACAACCTCCTGGGGGAAGATCCTCTGGGTTTTTGGGTTGTTAACATGTCTTCCACCCCCTTCATGCTGTATCTCCCTCTTCCCTTTGATCTCAAGGACTCCAGACTCCTCTGAAGACGTTGGTCTGGAGGCTAATGAGGAATACACTTGACCTTTGCAGATGCTGTGATTAAAGATTACCAGAGAATGTGGGAGAAGCAAAAAAACCTCCTTTTGGCTTCATCCTCCTAGCTTGTTGTAAGTATCCCAATTATGAAGCAGATCACAGGGGCTGTGTTGGAAGACATCAGTATCAGCAAATTAGCAGGCTACAGCAGGAGCAGTAATTAAGGCAGCTTTGTGTTTGCCCAGGTTTGGGGCTGTCACTCCTCTTTGCTTGCTGCTTGGATTCAGGGTCTCCTTGTGTTCCTGGGGTTTGGGATCCTGCTGTGCCAAGCTGTGGCTTCTGCCGAATATGCCGTGCTTTTCAAATTATTGCCGTGTTTTAGGAATTAATTGCAGTCCTTGCAGGCAAAGGACAAAGCGGAGGCAAACCAATGACGGTTTGTATGGCCTTGCTGCCGCCCCAGAGGTGTCGGTAAAACAGTCCAGCTGAGGGGGAGTGAGTAAAATCAGGCAGGAGAACGGTCTGTTTCCCTATGGAAAAGTGAGGATGATGGATTTGAACCCTCCCAGGCCTCCTGCTCTAGCGAGGCACTGGGCAGGTCCGTGAGAGCTCCTGCTACATGAGGGAGCTTGGAAAACAGAATCCATAGGTGCTTTGCTCAGCTGAGGAGGAGAGAGGGCGGGTGAGGGAGCAGTTTGGAGCCCTTCCTTTGGGAGGTCAGCTTGCAGCACAGATCTCTTCATCAGGGACAGCTCTGCCAGGAAGTTCTCCCCTCCTATTAAGCCAATATTTTCCTATTCTTAATTGAAGCCCAGACTTGTTTTACATCTGTGTAGAGGCATTAAAAAAAAATCTCCCTTTCATGTTGTTTATCATCTCTAAATATCAAAGCCAACAACCCGTTTCCTTTGTGCTTCGCTGTGTGCATCATGAATTGCCCGCAGACTGGCTGGGATCATCTCGGAGCTCTTCCCTGCCACCCCTGCCCAGGGACTTGGGCTGCAGATTTCCCCACGGATCAGCTCTGAATGGTTGTCTTAACCCAGGAGCTAAAGAACCAGGGATCCTCCTCTCTCCTGTAGCACATTTATTTCACAAAGGTTGAAAAGTGGGGGGTTTTCTTCTCTGATACAGCACAATACATCTTTTTGAAATTTTTTTTTTCATAAGATTCATTATGGTAAAACGTGGGAGGGGAGCAGAGAGGGAGATGCCAATCTCTTCGCAGGTAAAGCTTGGCACCCCTAAGTGGTTCCATGTGCAGAGACTGGGGTGAGTTCCTTGCAGTTGCTCTAACAGTGATCTGACCACCTGCAGATCTTGCTAGTTGGTCTTGGAGCTAGGATTTGGCCAATCGAAGATGCCGTTGCCGTCTCACTACCCCCTTCCCCTGGGAACAGCACCTGGTCCTCTCCAGCAGCAGCCAAGAGCTGGGTTATGCAGCACTGTGCTCCCTGCGGGATGCTGCCAGGGGCTGTGGGCAGGATGCTGGGAGGAACAGTAGATGCCCAAATAGCTTTTCTCAATGATTTTCCAGCAACCCAAGTAGTCCATGAAACGTGAGCCCTGCTTGCTCTCCCTAGGAGCATCCTTAGCATGATGATGTGACGTTTGGCCCAAAGTCCTCACCTTCCTCTTCTTATTCCTTGAAGGCCTTATAGTAAAGCAACTGATTTGATCTGTTTTGTCAGACCCAGACATGACCTGACAGACCCTTGTGCATCCAGAGCATCCTCAGGAGTTTGAACAGAGCAGTCACCCAGCTGGTACCCGAGGCAGGTCGCTGTCAGGCAGATGGGAGAGTCCATTTGCTGTGGGGAACCGCAGGCACCCAGGATGCCGGTATGTGTGATCACAAGGGGCCATGGTAACCACATTCTCTTTTAAATGCATCGTGGGCATAGTGCAATTTATCGTAGAATGCAATCATAGAGCCATTAAAGTTGGAAAAGACCTCTCGGCTCACCCAGTCCAACCATCAGACCAACACCACAGTGTCTGCTAAACCATGTCCCCAGGTGCCACGTCTACAGGTTCTTTGAACCTCTCCCGGGACAGAGACCTCGACTGCCTGGGCCGCCTCTGGCAGGGCTCAGTATCACTTATCATAACAGTGGAGAGGCCCAGCCAGTGCCTCCAGAAATACAGAGACCGAGTACTACTGTTTCTGAAAAACGCTTTGCAAATGACTCAGCTCTCCTTAATAATCACAAATGAAGGAAAACGATCAGGAATGGATCAGGTTGGACCTGAACAAGAGAAAAAACTTTCTCCCTGTGCAGGTGATGGAGCACTGAACAGGCTGCGCAGAGAGGGTGTGGAGTCTCCTCCTCTGGAGATACTCAAACCCGCCTGGACACACTCCTGTGTGACCTGCTCGAGATGACACTGTGTTAGCCGGCGCTTGGTCTGGATGAGCTCCAGAGGGCCCTTCCAACCCCAACTGTTCTGGAATTCGGGGATGAGCAGTGTTCTGTGGAGCCATCACGGGGCACTAGGGGAGTGCTGGCTGCTTGGGCCACTGGAGCAGCTGCTCCAGCTGAACAAAGCCAAGGGGAGGATTGGAGAGTGAGTTCTGATGAAGGAAGAGAGGCCATGAAGAACTTTTTCCCTCCTGGGAAAACTGTGTATTTGCACTGAAGATAAGTTAAAAAAGAGAGATGGGTGTTTATCTGTGTTGGCAATGCCGCAGGTCCCAGGAGGCTCGCATGATAGCGAGGGAGGCGTCGATATATTTTTGCATACAGGGGAGAGCTGCTTGCTAGGAAAGTGCTCTAATTACAAGAAAATATTTGATCTCCATAGGCTTTTGGTGAAATATCTTAGCAAGGCAGCAGATGTTGCTGAAATTATTTCAATCAAGTGTTTCCCCCCCTTTTCTTACCTTGGTTTTTTTTTATGAGGCACATTGAATTAAAATTCGATAAACAGCTCATGGCAGTTTACTGGAGGGTGCAAAAAACTTTCTGTAAATCAAAGCTGATGCCTTTATCCTCAGCAAAATATATTTGCCTCCACTATCATCCTGCTGCCTTACTTTGAAAAGCCACAAGTTATCCAGAACCTCCATATCACCCTGGAAGCTATCGAAGACTCCCCAGAACATGTCATAGTGCAACCAGAACATATTCCTCCACATTTATATTTCTCCAGTCCTTGAGAACTGGGATTGTTTAACCTGGAAAAGGAAGGTTGTGAGGTTGGTGCTGGGCTCTTCTACCAAGTAACACGGGAAGGAGGAAACGGCCTCAAGTTGTGCTGAGGGAGGTTCAGATTGGATGTTATGGAAAATGTCTTTACTGACAGAGTGGTGAAGAATGGGATGAGGCTGCTCAGGGAGGTGGTGGAGTCTCCGTTCCTGGAGGGGTTCAAAAGGTGTGTAGAGGTGGCAGTTTGGGGCATGGTTCAGCAGGCACAGTGGGGTTAGGCTGACAGCTGGACTGAATGAGCTTAGAGGTCTTTTGCAACCTCATTGATTCTATGATTCCATATACCTCCACTGCACCTTGTGTCACCCTGGTCACTACATCCCGATGCACTCTGCATGATCCTGCCTTGTGTCACCCTGAGCAGTAGGTCACCTCTAAGGAGTCAGAAGGCCGCAAATGTGGCTCCTTAGTGCACATAAATACAGGACTGCCTTAAAGGCTCTCCAGAAGGTCTCATGGAGGCATCTGACTCCTTTGGAGCAGGTTCAGATGAGGAACTTTGCAAGACAGAACTTGAAGCCACAATGTGAGCTTTGGTCCAGTAAGACTTGGGAGAACAAAAGCCCCATTTTGGGATACTTTGCCCAATTATACAACATTCTATTGCAGTCACAGCTGAGGCAGCACTGAGCTCATTCTGAGCTGATGTACGGTGAGAGATGGCACCTGCTGTGATCTCCATGAAAGGGTGGAATAATGGAAAAGTGATCCTCCTTCTGTGGAGGAGGAAGTGAGGCATGTATGGAGAACATGCATGGAGTTCTACAAAAAAGAGTGAGGAGGAAGACAACAGGACATGACACCACATCTCCATGTGAACTTTAGCCTTTAAAGTAAGAAGTCAATGGATTTTCCCCAGAGAGGGAGGTGCTGCCCTTGAACCCCAGCCAAGCACATCCTGAACACCATCAGGGTGTCCCGCAAGCACTGGCAGCTCCACGCAAACAGCAACCATTTACAGACCTTGGTCCTGGAAATGTCGTCATCCAAGGGTCTGCAGAGACCGGGCTACGCCAGCTGAACACGAAACGCTGCTTCAGATCAGCAACCCTGTCATTTTGCCTACAGAGTCAAAACAAGGGTCTTGGTGAGTTTGCTCGTCCAGTGTCACCCCAAAAGCATCTGTGGGAGAGCACATTGAACCCCACAGGACAGGTCAGTTAATTATGTTGAGTGAGTCAATACATTGATCGATTTATCAAATGATAAACAGAGTTTCTGCTTTCATCAGGGCTGTGAATATTAATTGATTTGACAGGCTGAAGCTTGGTAAAACAAGTAGAAGGGGCATCAGGGCATCACTGTATTAATTAGCCATGTGGAGCTGCTTTTAGCTGCTTCCGAAGTTTAATCAATATGCTACATTTGAGTCCCAAAAGGCTGATGAAAACAGCCTTTGAAATCCTTTAAATTGTTGTCTCTGTGAGGTTTTAGACTCTTGGCGTGTTCATGTTCTGCTGTTTTTCTTCCTTTTCTTTCCCCTCCCGAAATCAATAGTGACCCATAAGGACTGGTAGGGGCGGGCTTTCTTATTTGTATCACACATTTGCATTCAGTAGGAATAGAAATAAAATGAAAAAGATCTGGTTTAGTACAATAATAATAATAATCCTAGACATTAATGAGCTGCCCTCTGCCTTCCAGTTTCTGTATGCAGTAAATTACCTCTGTAGGTTTAATCTGATGTGAATGGGCATGGCACCATTTAAACCTGTTCTCCTGAGCCCCTGCAAGCTGCGCAGACTTTGATTTAATACAAAGTAAGGTTTGAGCTCATGAAGACATTTTATAGAGAGGGAGGAAGGAGAGGGTGGAGCTGAAAATACAGCTGGGAATGAAGCTATGAAGAGAAGGAGATGGAAAGATTGCGGCCATGGGGTGAGCTGGGGAGACAATGGGGAAAGCAGAGCCACTGTCGTATGCTGAGTCTTGATGTTTCCTCAGGAGGAGAAAGGAAGGCAAGTGGAGGGGACAACAGGGCATGCGAGGAGGAAGACGTGAAAACAGAGGTGGATCGAGAGAGAGAAGGTAGGTTGGCCTGGTCTCTAAGGCTTGGGTAGTGGGGCTGCTGGGAGGACGGTAGCATCACTGAGGAGGAGTGGATCATCAGGAGACACCACAGGGAAGGGGATGAGAGGTCATCCTTTGGGCTAGGCCCTTGGGAAATGGGTCTGACCTTTATGTTCAGGTAGGCACGGAGTCTGTGCCACCAGTCGGCTTTACAGGGAGGTTGGCCAAGGTGTGAAGAAGCCCGAGGGCTCAAGTCCTCAATCTCCTCTGGCCCCACCACTCCAGCAGACCTGTGAATGTGCAGAGACCTGAAACAATTTTTCTGAATCCACGAGTTTCTGACTGGTAATTTGTTGCAGCGTTCTGCTGTTTTGACTTTTCATCTTCTTTCAAGACAAAGCTTCCCCAGATGTGCCCGTAGCAGGTTTCCCAGCACACGTTTCCCCCCATGCCTTCAGCGATTCCGCTTGCATTGACTCCCCGAGGTTACTGCTACAGATGTCACACCAGTGCAGTAAACACAGGGAGACCAACAGCACTTAAAATGGTTCTCAGGGCCCCAGCATAATTATAACAATTACAGAGTCAGGCCCTGAGCTGTGCTTTCTGACGCACGCATCTGCTGCACAAACCTCAGCACATGCACACGTACCCTTGTTAATAATGGAAGATGCCCCAGTCTCTCTGGGAGCAACGCTCTCTGCTCTGGGCAAGGTACTAAATCATGTTTGAAGTTTCTAGGCCAAAATATTCTACTTTTATTTTTGAGGAATAAAGTTCCCCAAAAGCGTGAGGAAAGTTTCCAGGCTTTGACTACCTTCGATGACCTGGTCATGGGTGGAAAAGGAGGCAGCCTTGCAGTAGGTGAAGGTGAGAACATCCCATAGTGATGGTAAGGAAGTAATTAGATTAATTAGAGGGAAAAATAGAACTGAAGGAGACCCAGAAGTTATGTCTGCCACTCCACTCCAAGGCAGAGTTAGTGCTGGAGGGAAGGCTGAATCTACATCTAGGGCACCATGGCATGGGCAGATATGAAGAAGACAACATTTGAGAAGAATGCACCGAGGAAAAGCTACTGGGCAGCTGTCCTGGTGCTCAAGCCATGTGGGTGGAAGATCAAAATGATGCTGATGGTTTCCAGCATCACTGTATACAGCAGTGTTGCCCAAACCTGTCCCTGTGATTTTCCTCTGAAGACTCTTGAAAGGTTTGTTCGGCCCCTGGTTCGGCCTCCAAAGCAAGGAGTGATGCTACCTGGTGTGAGGGACGTGGTAAGAGAGGTCAAGGGAGGAGTGCAGGACAGAACAAACCAGTGGGTGAAGAAAGTGCTGAGAAATAGAGGAGAATGACCTGACAGCTTCAAAGCTGCTTTGGGAATGAGCCCCATGCGAGTGTTTTACTGTCTCCATAGCTCCTCCTGCTTATAGGAGACCAAAGGGAGACCCTGGAGAGGGCATCACTGTTTATGACGATCAATACTTGGGATTTGTCCAGCTGCGAAATGCACATCCCTTGCTAGTGGAGAAGCCAGGAATGGTGTCAGAGGTATCATGGATGTCTATCTATGTGTACATTTACGTGCCCTCCCCTGCTTTTTCAGGGCAGTGGTGGGAGCTGCCTGCCCTGTACCCCCCTCCCCATTACAGCGATGACCCCCCCTAACTCCAACTGGCCTATGGGATGGAGACCCACTTTGTCCATGGGGTTAGTGCTTCCTCTCCTGCTAACCTCCTCCTCCAGAGGGGAAAGACCTTTGAACACAAATAATACACGCCTCATGTCATCGTTAGTTTTAACATTATAAAAGAAACCCTCCATCAGCGCTGCCACGATTACCTTCCCATTTTCCTGCTTCACCTCATTAAAAGGAAAATGTTACAATTAAGGCACGGAAAGGAGGAACAGATTAATGTTCTGTTTCTAATGCATTGATGAATTGGCACTTAGTCAGAGGGTTTAAAAATATTAAACCTTTCTCAAGAGCCATCCCAAAAGGGACCATTCCTTATTCGAGGAGTACCCTTCAGCTCAGGCCAGTGATCCTCCAGCCCCAGTGCTCAGAGAATATCGGACAGGGGCAGCTGCCAGAGGAGCAGGGTTTGTTTCGGCACATGGAATGGAATCATGGAATGGTTTGGGATAGAAGAGACCAAAAAGCCCATCCAGTCCCACCCCTGCCATGGGCAGGGACACCTCCCACTGGATCAGGGGCTCCAAGCCCCATCAACCTGGCCTTGAACCCCTCCAGGGATGGGACAGCCACCCCTGCTCTGGGCAACCTGGGCCAGGGCCTCCCCTGACAAATATTTCACAGCAAAACACATCCCTGCAAACAAAACATTCCCCTGCAAAACCCTCAGAGCAAAACATTTCTTCCTACGATTTCATCTCAAGATCTCCTCTTTCAGCTCAAAACTGTTCCCCTTGTCCTCTCCCTGCATTCCCTGATCCAGAGCCCCTCCCCAGCTTTCTTGGAGCCCTTTTCAGTCCTGGAAGCTGCTCTAAGGTCTCCCTGCAACCTTCTCTTCTCCAGGCTGAATAACTCCAGCTCTCTAGGCCTGTCCTCATACAGGAGCTGCTCCAGCCTTTGGATCATCTCCATGGCCTCCTCTGGATTCATTCCAACAGCTCCATGTCCTCCCTGTGCTCAGGACTCCAGAGCTGGACCCAGGGCTCCAGGTGGGTCTCTCAGAGCAGAGCAGAGGGGCAGGATCCCCTCCCTACCTGCTGGTCCCACAGCTCTGGATGCAGCCCAGGACACGGATGGTTTCTGGGTTGCAGAAATAGCACACGGTTGCCGGTTCATGTTTAGCTTCTCCTCCCTCAGCACCCCAAGTCCTTCTCTGGGGATGCAAAGCTTATCTTTATATTTACTACCCTAACCTTTATGTATTAGGATTTTATGTTATGTTTTATGTGCCTTGCCTTTTCACAGCCCTGCGGAATGAGGAGCGCTGTGCCAGCTCTGCTATCGCTGTTCCATTATAAATACGCGCACAGTACATACAATTACAGAACTTTAATGCCTGGTATAATTACTGTCTGCAGTTTGCATTAATGCTCTGGCTGATATAGCGAGGTAAGCCATTCAGACACCAAGAGACCTGCATCCCGAGGAGCAGCTGAAAATCATTGCTTACAATCTTGCTATTAATTATTGTGCCTTGCGTGGAGGACGACGCTTTCCAAAGCGCTTTGCACCCACAGCTGATTGAAATGCCTCTGTGGGAATGATGGCGCTGTCTTAGAATGAAGCAAGGGTCTTTGATTTTATCCTTGTAATACCAAAAGGGAAAAAATGAGGAGAGCAGCAGGAGTAAGGAAAAGAATGTGTGTACAACTGGTTGAGGCATCTTAAAATGTGATGTGCAACTGCCTGCAGGACTTCTCCTGTACAAGGATAGGCTGAGAGAGTTGGGGTTGTTCAGCCTGGAGAAGAGAAGGCTCTGAGGAGACCTTAGACCTTTTAGTACTGAAAGGGGCTGCAAGAAAGCTGGGGAGGGGCTTTTTATCAAGGCATGTAGTGATAGGATGAGGGGGAATGGCTTTAAATTGGAAAGGGGAAGATTTAGACTAGGCATAATGAGGAATTTCTTCACAATGAGTGCAGTGAGGCCTTGGGCAGCTTGATCCAGTGGGAGGTGTCCCTGCCCATGGCAGGAGGTTGGAATGAGATGATCTTTAAGGTTCTTACCAACTCAAACCATTCTGTGATTGTAAGATCTCCTCGTGTTGCCTGACACACAGATGCTGGGGGACACAGGGAGCTCCCCTGCTCTGCAGAGGAACCTGTGCCCCTGCTCACCCTGTTCCTCCTGGCAGGGCAGGGTGGGCAGCACCTGTTCAGGGCCCTCCCGGAGCAGGGACGGGATTTATAGGTGTTCAGCAGACCCAGATATGGACCCAGATGCCAAGAAACCAGGTATCTCCTGCAACAGCGGGGAGAGGGAAACCCTCCAGACGGTTGCATTTGGCAGCCGTGGCCCTTTTCCCTTCAAGGAGGGGAGGGAAATGAAAGCAAGGAGTTAGCTTGATTGGACTTTGCTGAAAAACTTTTAGGAAAAGGGAAAAGAAAGTGCTGAGGCAGCTCCTTTCTGTGTCTTTGAACTTCAGGCTTTGAAAAGAGGAGGGGAAAATCTTAAGGAATTAACAAGGACTACTGGGAAATTACTCGGGAGGAACTTTCAGTGTTCTCAGCTTGGAAAGAACTAGAGAAAAATTCTCTCTCTATATATATATATCTCCATATGCCTTTGCACACACGTGTGCGAGTGCCCCCCATAGCCAGCCATCCCACTGTGTCTCGCTCATCTCTGTTAATGATGTATTAATTATTTGGTTTGTTGACACGGTGGCTGGGAAGGGTGAGTGCTGCCTTTCTCACTTCAGGCTGTGGAGGAGGCAGAGGTGGCTCAGCAAGGGCCTGGCCACGTGTGCTGAAACTCAGCCTTGATCACAATAGCTCTGCTTTCAGGAAATACCAACTTCTTTTTGTCATAAAAAGCCTCCAGATAAACATTCTTGGATGAAAACCTATAAAAAGCTCAGACTGACAAACTATTTTTTTAGGCACTTCTTTTTCTCCCAACAAGAATGTATCTGTCAAGAGAAACAGATGTTTGGGATGAAAAATCTTCTTTAATTACAACTTTGTCACAAAACCTGCAGACAGATTTCTTTTTCCCCTACCCTGAGCCTATTAAAATGTACGTGAATGGCTGAGGTGTGAAAGCTCCTGTCCATGGTGGGCTTTAAGGTGCCTTCCACCACAGCCCAGGCTGTGATGCTATGATAATATGATATTTAAATACACTATTTCCCTACTAAGCAGGTTGAGGAGCAGCAAAGCCACAGATCCAAATGCATGGACAAATTCAAGTTGCTTAAGTTCTCCTATGTTAAAGTGAGGTGTTGAGCCTAACCTTGAGCCTTCCCCACCTGCATGGGGTGTCTGTCTCTTTTTGGGGACCTCCACCTCCATGAACAATCCAGATTTTCCCCTCCAGAGTTCAGGACTCTGCAAATCAGGCCAAATATTTGCTTAATAAAATATGAGTTTAAAATCTGGCTGTCGGTCAGGCACTTTGTTAAACCACTCGCTATTTCTTCTGTCTAGTAAATGATGAGGCGTTGAGGCCCCTGATCCAGTGGGAGATGTCCCTGCCCATGGCAGGAGGTAGGACTGGCTGGACTTTAAGGTCCCTCCTGATCCAAAACATTCTGTGATTCTACAAACACAGGAATTGGCTTTAAGCTCCCTTCCAACCCAAATCATTTTGTGATTCTACCAAATACTTTCTTTACTGGCTGCATTAAAGCACTAACCAGCGTCTGTGCTTTCTCAGGGCTGGTCTGCTCTCCAGAAGCTTGCAGACGATGGCAATGTGACATAAATGTTAAAAGAGGTTTCTCCAGCACTGTTTCCCTGAGGCTGGCACAACACCTATTATCCAGCGGAATACAGTTCTGCTGCAGAGTGGCAGGAATGCAAGGTTGATATTTCTTTATTTACTGGTTACAGTAATTGGCCAGAACATGGCTGAGGAGTAGGATGAAAATAATCAATAGTTCTTGTCCACTAATGAATGATTTTCCAGCAGTGCTGGTGTAAATAGGTTTCATTAAAATAGCAAATCCTCCCAAACAAGAAAATTAAGGAGAGCTTATGAAACCTATAAAATTGCATGGGTCTGAGTATCTGACAGGGATGACAAATATCTGCTATTGTTATTTTTGGTAAACAGATTTTCTTTTCAATTTTCACTCTCATCACTTAAATAATAACAATACTTAGCAAATCCATTATTCCTTTCCCAGAAGTCTTCAAGTGCAAAACGTGTCATTCACCAGTCAGGACAGCGTCATTCTCCGCCGCCTCCACGTGCGGGGCTCACGTCCTGCTGAGCTGGGGCCTGGTCCCTGCGCTGACACAGTGGGGATTGCAGGAGCTGGGGCTTCAGAGCAGCCGCCCCAAGGGCAGGGGCTGGCACGGCGCAGGTGCTGCTTTTCTGGACTCCGGGGCAGAAGGTGGGGCAGAAACAACCCTCCGCTGTTGGCTTTCAGCCCAGTGAAGGGCAGAGGGGATAACTGGGACTTTGTACCAATGCTGCTGGAGGGTTCTGGAGTGAGAGAATCACAGGATGCCCTGAGCTGGGAGGGACTCACAGGCTCCAGCTCCAGTGCCTGCACAGGACACCCCAACACTCACACCGTGGGGCTGAGGGTGTTGGGCAGATGCTGCTGGAATAGTCAGGTTTGGCAGTGTGACTGCTTCCCTGGGAGCTGTTCCAGTGCTCTAACCACCCTCTGGACTTCCTGATCAAGAGCCCCTTCCCCAGCTTTCCTGGAGACTGGAAGCTGCTCTAAAGTCTCCCCACAGCCTCCTCCAGGCTGAACAAGCCCAACTCGCTCACCCTGTTGTTGTACAGGAGGTGCTCCAGCCCTCAGATCATCTCCATGGCCTCCTCTGGACTCACTCCAACAGCTCCATGTCCTTCCTGTGCTGGAAGGAAAAAAAACAAAGCTGGGTAAGTACTGCAGCCACAGGAACAGCCTTTTTTCATCATATGAACCCCACTCCCTCAAAAGCAAAGCCAAAGATCACAGCTAAAATTGCAGGCACAGCCTGAGCATGAGGAATGTGCACACTCTTGGATTCACTACAGGGGACGCCACTTCCCAGCCTCTTCCCCTCCACCTCTCCAGAGCATCTTGAAACTTTTAAGATAGAAAATGCTGTCAGCCAGAGCCCCATGGACTCTGGTTTCACCATCATGGACAGATTTGGTTGGTGGCTGTCCCTGTCCCCGCTCCTCTCACCTGGCACGGGTGCTTTGAGACTGGGCAATTTCTGCTGTCTGGGTCCAGTATCCTCACAGATAATGGGTTCCTGCAGTCACCCTGCGTTCCCACGTCCATGATCCTCACAGCTGTAAATCCTGTGCCGCTGTCAGAAACAGTGATGAGCCTGTCTGGCATAATCTATTCCTTTGGAGCCCAAGCAGTTCCAGCAGTGATGATCACCTGCGCAAGGAGCAATGCCTGGGATGAAATCTTTC
This sequence comes from Clamator glandarius, assembly GCA_033459285.1. Lineage (NCBI taxonomy): Eukaryota > Metazoa > Chordata > Aves > Cuculiformes > Cuculidae > Clamator > Clamator glandarius. The sequence continues at coordinate 686,069 of JAUNZM010000325.1, read as the reverse complement.
CCTCTTGAGAGCTCCTATGGAAAACCACAGCTGTGTCCATAAGCCACCGGCACTGGGAATGCCCTGTATCCCCACCTCACCTCTTCCCTGCGCTGCTGCCACCCCTCTCCTGACCCCTTCTCCTGGCACCAAGGTGCAGCAGCTGAAGCTGTGGAAGCTTGGAGCAGCCCTGGGACCTCTGGTCTGCTCACAGCTACGGCCTTGCCCTTCCCAGCAGCGCCCTCACTAAACACCCCAATTCCCTGGCCCCGCAGGGCTCTGCACTGGAGAGGGGCTCAGCCCCAACTCGGGGAAGAATCGTCTTTTCCCAGGAGAAACCCCCGCTGCAGCGTTCTCTGCTCACCTCACTGCAGCTCCGGAGCCAAGCATGAAACGTGCTTTATTGTTTGTCACCTGAAGCACTTGAAAAAATTACATGAATCCATCAAAGTAATGAATCTTCGCAGCAGTGGCAAATAGACAGAGACAGACAGGCGCTCACCCGGAACACGGCGTCTTTAAAAATTAATACAAAACAAACAGCCGGCCTTTTGCTCCCTTTGCAGGGCGGCTCTGAATCGGAACGTGACCTCCTCCAGGTCTCTGTCCCCACCACGGTGTCACACAGCACCTCTGGCCTTGGCAGTATCGGGGAACGATGGACCAACACAGCAGTTGATGTTGTGCTCCCACCACCACTGTGCGTAGGGAACGGTGCGGGTTTTGGGAGTGTTGGAGCCTCATCACCTCCTTCCAGCTTTGGCCAGGTCCCTCCAGCCCAGTTTGTCCATGTCTGAACAAGCTTGTAATCCCCTTAGGGGAGAGGCCGCGCTTGCTTTTACACCTGTACACTGCTTGTCACAGTGCAGGCTCCATAAATAATAAACAGCAGTGCTTCTGTCTCCTCCAAGCTTTCATTTTGTTACCCAGGTGTAATATTACCTATCTACAGAAATGTGTGTGTGCATGTATGTTGTGCAGGTGTATCTAACGGGGGGTGGTCTCGGTGTCTGTGTATGTTTTATATACTTCAGTGTCTGTATTACCATTATATGGGCTCGGAGGAGACAGGTCTGAGACCTGCGTTGGGGATGGGGATGTGTCAACACACACCGAGCTCTGCTGCTCCTGGAGTGTTTCCACACACCCCCTACACTGGTGCCCGCTGCTTCCTTTGAAGTCCTGGCCCTTTTACTCCAGCTGCTGCAAGGAGTGTTAAATGATGTAAACCCTATTCTTGCTCAAAATTACTTTTTCACCAAAAAGCCAGTGGGGAGGAAAGGAGAAAAGTCAAACCCTGCTGTCATGTGAACCAAAGCCATAGAAATGGAGTGAGGTGCTTACCTGGGGAATGATTTTTCTGTGTGATGGGGTCAACTTTTAGAACACGGGTGTCGCTTCTCAAAGCTGGTGTTACTGTCGAGCAGAGGCTGAGCCAGGGGAGCAGAGACGCTCTCAGGGATGTGGCGTTCCACTGCTGCTCCTCCTCTGCATCGAAAGGAAGGAAAACGGCAGAAGGCAAATTGGTTTTGACCACAAGAATTCCTCTGCTGTGAGGGGTTCTTTTATTTATTAGTCTACAAAGAGGCGGCTGTGCCAGTACCTGCGGGGCCTGCCCTTGCCCTGCAGAAAGGTGCAGGGATGGAGCGCGGGAAGGAAGATGGATGGATCCTGAATTGTTTCTAATTTATGGGGCTCCGTGATTCCTGCTGCCGTATGTCTCTGAGAAATGACACCACTACTTCAGGAACAGAGATTAATCTGAGCCGGCAGGAGAAGGACAAAAACAAATCATCTACTGCAGGAATCTCATTTGATGTCTGTTAGTAAGAGCACCGGGATGAATGGCTTTTGTAAAGACTGCACTGCAACATGTTTTTTTTCCCCTTCTCTCTGCTGTTCTGCTAATTGAGGTCTATAAGGCGTGTGGTGGAGGCAATCCCAGCGCTGCTTTTGGCGTCGTTCACTCTGTGCTGGTGCCAGCAAGAGACCCAGCACCGGCAGGCATGGGATGAGGTGTTTTGGACTGAGGCTCCATGAAGCTCAGAGCACAGGATACAAGAGAAACAAGAGAGCTGGAAGCTGAGCTGCAGTGATGCTGACATGAACAGGGCCAGGGCAGAGACGGACGGTCCTGCATGTGGCCACTGAAGGCAACAAACCCACTTTTTTTAAGCATGAAATCAGCTAACAGTCAGGGAGAGGGGTCAGGTTGTGTAGAAAGGGCTGGCATCCTCTGGAAGAATAAGAGAGCTGTGGAGGAAGCAAGTGCGTGCCCTGTGTCCCCAGGGAGCAGAGGGTCACAGACAGACAGACATCCTGCCAGTGCCCCATCCATTATTATAAAAAAGCAAAACTTCTCAACTTCACAAGCGGGCAAGGTCACAGCAGCCTGTAACCCCAGCTGCGGGCCCTGCACAGCGGGGTGGATCCCAGCCTTCTCTTCCCTCAGCCCGTTAAACCCAACCCATCCGCACTGCAAAAAGCCCCATCGCTGCTCCTTATCCTACCAAAGACATTCAGCTGGGGCAGGAGAGGTACCCAGGGTGGAGCTCTCTCCCAGTGCTGTGTGGTGCAGCTTGGATCTATACCCAATCAATTCAATTGATCGTTTTTTAAGGTACAGGCTCGGAATAGCTGAGACTGCGTAAGGTGCAGCAGAGCGTGTACTCCCACAAAATAATTTGTCAGACCCCCCTGTAGAAACCTAATGACGGTTGTAATTTATTGCTGACAGACGATATTTATCACCACAGCATCCTCTTTTTCTCTTTCTCTGTCTCGTTAGAAATGGCATCAATAATGTTTATTGTAGCTTTTAATTTTTTATCATTGGTATTCTTACCTGTGCTGCTCCTGGCTGGCTGGAGGTGAGCAAAGGCATTAGAGCAGACAGAGGCTTGGATCTGTGTTCAACGGTAGATGATGAATTTAAGACATTCTTCCTGAATCCTCACACAGGGCACACGCTGTGGCAGAGCCGGCTCTTTCTGCAGCCCAGAAACCACTGGAGGACATGGAGCTGTTGGAGCGAGTCCAGAGGAGGCCATGGAGATGATCCGAGGGCTGGAGCACCTCCCAAATGAGGACATGCTGGGAGAGTTGTGGTTGTTCAGCCTGGAGAAGGTTGTGGGGAGACCTTAGAGCAGCTTCCAGTACTGAAAGGGGCTCCAGGAAAGCTGGGGAGGGGCTCTGGATCAGGGAGCGCAGGGAGAAGATAAGAGGGAACAGTTTTCAGCCTAAAGAGGGGAGATTGAGATTAGATCTTAGGGAGAAATGTTTTGCTGTGAGGGTGGGGAGGCCCTGGCCCAGGTTGCCCAGAGCAGGGGTGGCTGCTCCATCCCTGGAGGGGTTCAAAGCCAGGTTGGATCATCCCGTGGGGATGATCCAGTGGGAGGTGTCCCTGCTCATGGCAGGGGATGGGGCTGGATGACCTTTTATGTCTCTTCTGACTCAAACATTCTGTGATACTGGGGAAAAAAAAATGGGCTGTTTCGTCCTAAAATCTTGCTCTCCCTTTCCCACCAAGTCTGCTGAATTGTGCAAAGTCTGCGGAGGATGCTCACACCTTGCAGCCTGTCCAGGCAAAGCCCCAGTGCTCACCCATGGGCTCACCCATTCAAGGATCCTTTAAACTGCCCTAAAAAGTTGTGGTCCCATCCCAAAACTCATGCCAGGCAGCTCCTGTGATGGCAAGTGGAGCAGCGTCTGCAGTGTCTTCCACCCAGGCTTCGCTCGCTGCTCGGTTTACAAACAATACCACCTTGCCATCGAGACCAGCTCCCAGTAAATATTATTTACTTGTTTTTTCTGCACAATTTGCCATTGCCCCTCCACTAAATGAAGCTTGGCGTTCCTCAATAGATGTTTGCATATTGCATGCAGCCTCTTTTCACACCTATTAAGCGCTGCCCTGGTTAAACCGAGATCTGTGAGCGTGCTGGCGGTTGCTGCGCTGCAGGGGGTTGTTCACTGCCTACACTTGAATATTCAGGTGTTTGGAGTGGCTGACACGAAGATGCGCTCCTGAAAAATGATTTATCCCAGGCACTGCTTCTCTGTCAAGCTCAAACCGCTTGCATCATCTCACACTTGATACTGAGAAGGCCCTGGCTGCCTCCTTTCCTCACCCTACGTGGTCATTCGCTGTCACAGGGCACCTACCTATGTACCTGAAAACCCCCACCTTTAATTTATTCCCCATTTTTTAACACTTTTTCATCAGCCCTCAAGGGAGACCATGTTGGGTTTTGAAGTTGAGGCCAAGAGTTCCTGTTTGGGATTTTACTTCTCCCCCCTCTTCCCAAACATAAATAATTCCCACCGCAGTGGTTATTTTAGCATCATTACAGCAGCCTCTCAGACGAGCCGGTCACTTACAGATTAGATGGATGCTGCTTGCATTGTTCACAACTGATTACGGGATTGACAGTTTGGCTTCCACCCAAAATTCCCAGCCCCAGTTTAGCATAATTGGAACTGAATGGCAGAGTGGGATGCAGGAAGGGGGTAGCGGCCGCTGACGGTTTAGTTAACGCTGATTTTTATCGATCCCTAAAAAGCCTCAGATGTTGCAGGTTACTCTTTATAGGGCAATAAAGTTTATAGTTTGGGTTGTCCTGGGGGAGTGACTTCTACGTGTCTCTAAGCGCTCTCAAACGGCTGCAGTGGCTGCAGCCAGCCCTGGTTTGCTGATTAATAATCAGGATGCAAGCAAGAAGACAAAAATCTGTTACGGTCATGGAATCAAACTTCCAGAGAGCAATGGTGACCGAATTAAAAAGTAATGTGACCCAAGTGTAGAGTTTTACTGATTTAAAAAAAAAAAAATTCTAGTCTATTCCATTCTTCTCTACACTTTTATGATTCTCTACTGTCTTCTCATTCTCTCCTATTCATGTCCATCCTATCTTTCTGTTTAACTCCTCTATTTTTTCTTTCTTATTCCACCCCATGAAGTGCTGGAATGGGTGGTGGTCGCCCTTTCCGTACCGGCCGCCTCCCCTGCACTCGCAGCCCCTCTGACCGGGCTCTCCTGAAGCAGCTGGGGTGCAGATGCCAGCGCCACGTGTGCAGCCGGGGACACTGCGAGGCTGCCGACCAAAGGCAGATGTGTAACCAGCACCCGAGCAGGCAGCAGCAAAGTTTCAGTCTGCAGCCTTGAGTGATTGCAGGCCAGAAGGCTGAGGGCATTTCTGGATGAGGCTCAGGGGTTTGGGTATTTTTTCCCCTCCCAATCCCTTTGCTCATTCCCTCTGACCATGGAATCCTCTCTAATGGACTGGCAGAGCCCTGGTTCCCAGTCCTGTGGCTTCGAGCTCATTTGTCAAACCTGGAGATCTTTATGAAAGGCTGTTAGCAGAGCATTTACTCCCCATTTCTCATCCTATGCTGTCATCGCCTTCTAAGATTAATTAAGGAAAAAAGAAAAGACATCTTGTCTCTCTTTTGTTTCCTCCTTTCTTGTCTTGTTTTTTTCTTTTCCAGCCCTTTGTCTCTGTTTATGTCCTGAATACTGCTGGGGAGCAAAACAAGCAGATCTCAATACTTCACTCTTGCCTCTTGTGGATAATATTTTTTTTTTTTTTTGCCTCTCTTTAAGTGGAAGTGCTTGGGTGAGCTTTGTCCTGACCATCAATTCTCTCGCACAGCCTCAGCTGCTAAAGTTAAGCCAGGAAAGACCCCAAATCCATCGACTTATGATTGCTTTAAGTGCTCGGTTCAGACTTACAACCCCAGTCCCAAGAGTCAGTGTCCTGTCCCTGAACTGCTCCCAGGGCGCACACCGCTATCCATCTTACTCGCCATGGGGTAACAGGTGCTTTTGTCCAGGCACTAGTTCATATACACTCTCCTTGTACCATTTGCTTCCATGTGGAATCATAACCTCTGGTTATTGCAGTGCAAGAGACTTTTCCACAGCCCCTAAGATCTCAAACGCTGTTTGCTGTACCTTGAGCTATTTGGTTTGCCCAAAACTAAGATCCCACAGGTGAATTATACATAAAAACCAGCGCTGCCACTTGCCCTGCCCTGTTCCCAGCTCCAGCCCCGCTCTCGCCCCACTCCTGAGCTCCCCATAGCCCCGCTCCAGTAACCTCTGCCCCAGGGGACTCCTTTTCACCCTTTTATTCAGTGGCAAACTCACACATCGTGTTACGTAGAATTTTTTTTTGCAGTTTGACTGTCCCCACTGCTCTGCCTCCTTCCCCAGTCTGACCAGTTCCTCCCGTGGCGGGTTGTGCTGACCTGCAGGTGCCAGGGCGCTCCCAGAGGATGCTGCTCTCGGCCCCTCCTTGCTGGCAGGTGGCAGAGGAGCTGCTTCCTCACACCTAAGTCATCTCCGATCCAGGAAAACTGCACATCAACCTGAGGAAACAGGACAAACACCTGTCGGTTGGCATTTGCATCCCTCAGGTGTTTGCAATTCTGTGTGTTCATGAGCCTCATCCCTGACGTTTTGGCTCACAGATGAGAGTCAGCTGAAGAGAACCATCTAACTCAGGCTTTGTCTTGCTGACCAAACATTGTCCTCACCAATGTGTGTGACACCAGGAGAGTGACCTCTCCCCCTGGCACCGTCCCCAACAGCAGCTCCATCTCCCCGTGACAAAGCAGGAGCCTGGAGGCACAGAGGATGCTGCAGGGAAAGGATGAAAACACTTTTTCCTTTCTCCTTGCTCTCCCAGTGGCTCAGCCTGAGCCTGCTCGGACCAAGGAGAGTCTCCCCCTGACTTTGCTGTCCCTTAGACCCCGCCCTGCGTCAGCACAAGTTTAGCCCCATGGTTATTTGAAGGCATCCATCGCCACCAAACCACACACAGAAAGAAGGGGTGAAGCAGAGGATCCTTGGCTGATGTAAATCAATACGGATCTCCCATCATCGGCAGAGTCAAACTCACAACCAGTCGGGGAGGTAACCCAAAATGCTGCACGTTGGAGCAAAAGAAATTTCTGCAGTAATTAGATCTGGAGCGTGATTACCCAAAGGGAAACAAAAACCAAATGTGGGTGACAGGTATTTCCAGGATAACTGCAGTTATTAATGCTTTTCTCTACCAGTGACAGGCACGAGGGATTAGTATTGCCTGAAAAAGTCTGGTTTACTGTGGGAAAAAATGAGGGCTGGAAATGAAGCAAGTCGAAGGCCATATGCTGCTCGGTGTGCTGGCGGGGTCCTGGGAGGATAGTTGTAGCCAAAACAACAAAAGGCAAATATGCAAGGCATATGTGAGCAGAAACATGAACCTGTTGCTTAGAAGTTTCCAGTTACAATAAAGAAAAACATTAGGAACCTGTTATTCTCAGCTGTGCAAGCTCACCCTGAATTAGTGATCAGGGAATCCACTGCACTCAGCCCCATCCAGCCTGGCCTTGAACCCCTTCAGGGATGGGGCAGCCACCCCTGCTCTGGGCAGTCTGGGCCAGGGCCTCTCCATGCTCAGCATACAAAATTCCTTCCCGAATTCTTATCTAAGATTCCCCTCTTTCAGCTTAAACCCACTCATATCTCCATTTCTCCTCTGGATGCGATAGGATGGGCGGCTCCACAGCTGGGCACAGAGCTGTGGTTCTGCTGAGGCTGCTCTAACCAGTGTTTAATGTACAGTGAGAGCACATCTGCACCGACCCATGTGCTGTAGGACATCCCACCAGTACTGCAGGGAGGAGAACACCCATTGCCTGGCTGATAGGTGATGAGAAGGTGCGAGAAGCTACCGGGCGGTGGGAATTGCCAAGGCTCAGGATAGTATCAGCATTTTGGATGCAGCCAAAGGCAGGCAAATTTAAAAGCAAAAGGGAGGAAACATCCCACTGTGCTGGTTAGGTGGTGTCTGCTGCCAAAACCCACATGAATCAGGTGCTCTTTGACTCCTGTGTTTTTCAGGTTACTCCTCACTGGTATAATCTGCCCTGTCCTTGGACTCTGCCCTGAGCCAGGGATCCTCACCTGGAGCACTCGCCCTCACCTGCTGCAGTGACTTGTTCTGCAGGACATCTGGTGCATTCCAGCTTTCAAGGCATTTAATGGTGATTTGAATTTTTACGATGAAATCACAGTCTGACACAAATTGACTTTTGCTGTTGATGCTCTTGTTCTCTAGATGATTCCTGGCCTGGAAATATTGGAAGAGAAAACAGCACCAGTGATGTCACTAGGTCAGCTGTCACAAGATCTTATGGATGAGATTGTGGGGTTTAGGAGTGACACTTACCTCCCGTCTCTCCATCAAACAAGCCTTGAAACATCCCTCCAGGCACCTGGAAATGGCAAAGCCTGGGCTGAAAAAAAGCATAGCCCCTTCCCACAAGTCATATGGCTGTGCCTTCCCCTGAACGTGGTCACCTGGAATGAAGTAGCTATAGGAGAAAGTGATGCTGGTGGTGCCGCTCTCCCTCTGAAAGACAAGGCAGTGAATTTAGGCTTAAACCTTTGACGTGGAATGGCTGAAGTCAGACAAATGACACCCTCCCACACGCCACGCAAGTGATTTGAGCAGAGCAGAGGGAGAGGATGAATTAAAGTCTTTGAAAATTCCTGCTTGAAAACATCCCAGAATTGCTTTCCAGCAGCACTGCATTTTGGGGAGGAAAGTGTCATTTAGGATTTGTTTTCAAATGACAACTGAAACCTGGAATTAAGGTTTGCTGCGCACAGACCCATACAGTTCTGGCAATTCTCATCATAATGCCTTTATTTACTGTCTCTTTACTAAAAACAAACGTGAGGTAACTCCAACAGCCAAACTGGCTGTGTTCAGTCAGCCAAGACTGTCACTTTCAAAAATACTTTAAAAACTATTTAAATTGGGGTGGAGAAATGCAGAAATTTCCCTAAAAAGGGACTGAATAATTTTAGAAATCAGCTTTGGAACTGGCTGGATTCTGAAAATGTCTAGAACTAAAAATAGAGGGAAACAGATGAGTTTCTTTAATTATTTTCTCTTTTTTTTTGCTCCTCACATGGGTGTCATTGCTAAGTTTACACCCAGCCTACGAGCCTGGGCACAGTAAACATTTTCACTGCTATTCTTGCCTAACTGACAGCGCTGAGCGGCACCCAAGCACAGCCACAACAAATCCTCGTGAGCCAACAGCCAGCGGGAACACCGGGATGCCTGGGAGCCTCCTTGGAGCGCTGCCACCACCACGTTTGGTCCTGCCTGCAGCTCAGTCCCCTGCACGAGGTCTCTGAGCCAGGAAGCCTCTGGGAGCTTCTTGGCTGGGATCTGGCAGGAGCGAAGCCCTGGTGCAGGTGTCCGTCTTGGCTGGAAGTACATTTTGGGGCGTGCAGACTGGAAAGCCGGCTCATCATTAACCACATCTGCCTGCTTGTGCAGCCGTGCCGTCCACATGCCTGTGGCTGATGGATGTGATGCAGACAAATGCCAGTGCATCACCACAACCCGACCCAGAGTCCCTGGGCAAGGGGAGCGGGAATATCTTCATCCTTTAACTTCAATAATGGGGATGATTCAGTGCAGGGATAGGATGAGGGGAACGGTTTTCAGCTGATAAGTACTGAGATGAGATCTTAGGGAGAAATGTTTTGCTGTGAGGGTGGGGAGGCCCTGGCCCAGGCTGCCCAGAGCAGGGGTGGCTGCCCCATCCCTGGAGGGATTCAAGGCCAGGTTGGATGGGGCTTGGAGCCCCTGATCCAGTGGGAGGTGTCCCTGCCCATGGCAGGGGTGGGACTGGATGGGCTTTTTGGTCCTTTCCAAACCAAGCTATTCCATGATTGCCTGACTCTCTGACAATTGCAAGAAGTGGTGGGGGTCTCGGCATAGCCCGTCTGCTTGGCCTGTGGAAAGGTTTGTGCTTTAGACTCACCGTCTGCTTGGCATTTGGGAGAACTGCAGCATCAATCCACGCAGGCTGAATTTAAAAAAAAAAAAAAAAAAGAGAGAGAAAATAAAAAGAACCTGTGATGAATTCATCCTTCACTCTGGCATTAGCACAACCCCAGCCCCGTCCCTCTGCTCCTCGCCACCAGTGAAAAATGCCTCTCCACCAACAATTACCTGTTTGGGCTCAACCCTTCGAACGCCGGCCCTGCTGTAAATGGCAGCGGCGACTGCGCTGCCGCCCAGGTGCTCTGCCCCTGGTGGTGATGGATGAGCCTCAGCTTGGCCCCGTGGCCACCACCACCTGCCACCCTGGCCCCTCCCCGGGCCCCGACAATCCACACTCTGGTCGCTTTGCCGAGGATAAAAGGCAAGGGGGAAAAAAGTGGCAGTAATAAAACGTGTCTAGAAAAGCATGAATTAGCCCACGGAAGAGAGAAGATGAATGAAAAGACTTACAGTGGGAGGAAAGAAGATGAAAATATGAAAGGAGATGAAGGGAGGGACTACCTGGCCTGGGTCCAGAGCCCTGGCTGTGGGTGCCGCTCCACGGCTTGTCAGGCTCCTGTTGGCTCATTTGATCGCACTTGTTGCCAGGACGAGCCTGCTCCTGGGCTCTCCCCAGCAAACGGAGCATGTCCCAGCTGACATGCTGCTCACCACCCACCATGACCCACAGGGCATAGCAGAGCAGGGCACTGGATTAAATTGTTCAAATGGCAACTGCCAAGAACAAAATGTAACAGGGGGATGCTTGGCAGGTGAAGAAACCTTCCCTGGTGCCAAGGTGACCAAAGGTGAAGGTGTCTTGGAAGTAGGAAACCAAACATCACTTCTGGATTTCTCTCGTGTTTCGTTCTTCTCTGGGATGCTGTAGGGCATTAGGATGGGAAGCTTCACCTGGAGGAGCCTGGGAGGTTTTTGGAAATCTGCCTCCATCCTCAAGGAGAGGACATGCAAGCCTCGGAGAAATCACTGCTTTGCTGACAGCACTTCTCCAGGGGAGTGGATTGTTTCCACCTTCAGAGCAAGCAAAGAGTGACCTGGTTGTCCACCCCACCTCCACATTGTTCAGGTTTATCATATCTTTAAGACCTTCTGCTCAGGCAGCTCTGCTTTTAAGTAGAACCCCTTTGGAAGGGAATTGGTTGTTTTCACTAAAAGCTCTAGATTAAATTTATAATAGTAATAAACCCACTTCTTCACGGGTTTGATCCCAGGTTTGTCTGGAGCTGCTCAGGTCAAGGGAAGTTTTATGTTTGAGCTGAAAGCCTTCAGTCAGGATTTACAAACAAAAACCAGATGACAAAGGAGAGGCTGGCACTTCTAAAGATGCTCTGAAAAAGCTCACACAAGCAGAAACAGCCCCAGAAGAATTATTCCCCCCATGCCAAACCACAGGACACCGTCCTTGCCTGTCTCTCAGCTCGGCTTCCAACACCGAACAAATCTCATTAATGGTCACCATAGATTCAGCAAATGCTGCACCAGGGCCATAACATGGCGAGGCCCTTTAAAGTGAGACACAAAGCGTTCTCTGTCTCCAGGCACGCTGGTTGTGAAGATGTCCTAGAATTACAGAATGACCCAAGTTGGAAGGGACCCATAGGGACCATCGAGTCCAAGTCCTGCCCCTGCACAGGGCACTCCAATGCTCACACCCAGGGGCTAAGGGTGCTTGCCAGATGCTGCTGGAATACTGTCAGGCTTGGCGCTGTGGTTTTGTCTAGGAAGGATGGACAAAACTTTGGGAGGCAAAGAGAAAACGATGGCAACAAGGAGAAAACAACATTTCCCCATGACTCTGCTCTTTAACACCTCCTCATTTTACCACCTTAACAACCTATAAGCTAAAATACTGGTTTTAAAATAGAGAAAACCTTCTCCTCCCTCCTCCTCTTCCCTCAGTCCTTTTTTGCACAGATTTTTCTCTAAAAGAAAGAGCCGGATAATCTAATTTGACGTTTTAGGATTTATTCCCTGCAGGAACTGTAGAAATGCCACCTGCTACCTGTGTGCTGGATTTCACCACAAATCAACAGCACCCGGCACTGTACGGGATCTCTTGATATTTTAATGACCAAGAAATGCCTGGCCACTAATGACAAAACCTCCTAAACTGCACAGACTGTGTTATTCTGTAAATGCCAAACACTACTTTGCTATTTGTATCACTCTTAATTGCACCTCTTTAATTACAAGAAGGGAGATCATTAATTATATGAAGTGAAAAGATCCCTGAAAGCTTGTACTTCAGGCTTGGCTCTTTTGCTAGTGCACAATTATCCCTGGAAAGGGCAGTTAACAGCTCTGTGCCCAAGCTCTTCTACAATCATGTCTGTGGTAGAAGACTTGTTCATTCCTTACCTACTGTTGCTGAACAAACTAAGCACGGGTAGTTCAAGTCTTCTGCTGAATCCAGCTGCCAAAAGCCAAGCTGAGAGAACGAGTCCCACAGACCAGGACATGGAAGGCTGCGTGATCAGTTCTGGAGTTCTCAGCACAGGGAGGACATGGAGCTGTTGGAGTGAGTCCAGAGGAGGCCACAGAGATGATCCGAGGGCTGGAGAACCTCCTGTATGAGGACAGGCGGAGAGAGTTGAGGGTGTTCAGCCTGGAGAAGAGAAGGAGACCTTAGAGCAGCTTCCAGCACTGAAAGGGGCTCCAGGAAACCTGGGGAGGGGCTCTTGATCACAGAGGGCAGGGATAGGACAGTTTGAGCTGAAGGGAGAGAGGAGACTGAGATGAGATCGTAAGGAGAAATGTTTTGCTGTGCTGGTGGGGAGGCCCTGGCCCAGGCTGCCCAGAGCAGTGGTGGCTGCCCCATCCCTGGAGGGGTTCAAGGCCAGGCTGGATGGGGCTTGGAGCACCTGATTCATGTTTTTAATAATTTTGCCAATTATTCTGTCAGCCAGCATGGCCAAGAGACAAGAACCCACTTAACCTGTGTATTAGGGTGCTTAAACCACCAGGTTAATGTCCACACCTTGGCTGGCTGCTTTGCCCCCAAGAAATCGGAGATTAAGTGGTTTGGTACATACCTGAATCTCGTACCAGGTTACGTAGCCAGCTGCAACACTGCTGAGTGAGTTGGGAGGCCACTCTCCATCGGGGAGCTCCCCTCGCCATGGGTTACAGTTCCTGTCCTTCCACTGGGTCATAAAACAACTGAACCTGCACTGAGATAAGGCAATTTGCACTATTTCACTTGAGAAGCCAAGTGACCACAACCTTTCTGCTCAGTGATGCAGAACATTAGGTTCAGCTTTCAAGGGTCCAGACTAGGAAAACAAAAAAGGTAAGAAATAATGGGTTGGGTAATGTTGGTTTAAGCTCCAGCCTCAAACATGGATAACACAGATATGCCCTCGCTGAGCAGTCCTTAGGAAAGCAGAGACGTGTTGACAGATATGTCCAAGGGGGGCACGGCTTCCTGAGGCTGCAGCATCCTGTCTGAAGGGATGCTCTGAGACAGTAAATCCACTACATTCCACTGTCTTTCCACGACCCCACTTCTCCAAGGAACAGGAAGGGCTCAGAAGCCCTAAAGGGAGCTCTTGGTGCCCAGGGCTCTTCTGACATTGCAAGAAAAGCATCTTGACAGTCTTCAGGCCAAGCTGTGTCATAAACAGTGCCAAAACCCTTCACAAGTCATCAAAGTTTCCACATGATTATGTGAGCAAATATTTGGATTGGAAGTGCTGTTCGTCATTATTTGCAGTTCATTTTCTCTTATTTGTTCTCTGTCTTCTAAATAATAAAACAGAGAAAGCCGAGATGACAGCTCACAGTGTTCACATCCCAGAGCAGAAACGACACCTGGTTTTCTCGGCAAACACCTCGGTTGCGCACAGTCAGGCTCTGCGGCTCCTCCTCGATGATCTGAAAAGTCTTTTCCACTCAAGTGATTCTATGATTCTATGAGAAGCAACCTGCACCAGGGAAGAATCTGGCCCCTTGCTTGGACCAAGGTACCACGACTGCTGGGGCACTAACAGGTCCTGATCATCGACTGGAAAAACTCCCAGCCTGGCTGTGCGCACACATAGAGCTATTCTGGATTTACACCCTGGGGCAGAGAAACACAAACATGTTCCCTGTTTCCAGGCCCCCCTGGGTTTGGGGGCTTTCCTGCTTCATTGCTCTTTGGCACCTCATTTGGAGGCTTGATCTCGGCAACAGCTGTTTCTCAAGCTCGGGGCTGCACACTATTAATCATGTCAGAAGGCAGCGGTGTTACCTACAGCAGGAAATGCTGCGGCTGGTGGCAGGCTCTGCAGAAAACAGCCCCCGAACATGTTTGCAGAGGAAGGGTTTACACCTGCCTGTGTAAGTGCAAGGCTCCCCGGGCATGGAGGCACAACGGGAGCTCTTCAACAGCAGAAGAGCTCCACGGTAATGCTGGCACCACTTCCTCAGGCATCTTCATCTCGAAAAATACCTCTCCCAAACACCTATCAATTACATTTCCAGCAGCCTGTTTCTCTGTGCCTCCAGCACCAGGTGCCTCTGGCTGTGTGAAAGAAACATGTACCGTGTGCTGTAGGAAGGAGCGGGCAGCAGCAAGCAGGGAGCCAGCACTCCAGTACAGAGACGCTGAAAAGAAAGCAGAGTGTTATTCCTTTTGGCAGGAGGATGGTTTAGTGAACAGGAGGAGCCAGGGCCCAGGGCCTGGCATCTTGTGCAGCAGGGTCACTTCTGCCTATCCTAACACATCGCTTCCAGGACATTAATGGGTAAGAGCCGGCTCCTTCCAAAAGGATGACTTGTTTACCTGAGAAAAGCATAGAATCATGGAATGGCTTGCTTGGAAGGGAAGATTTCCTCAAAGCCCATCCAGTCCCACCCCTACCACTGGATCAGGGGCTCCAAGCTCCATCCAACCTGGCCTTGAACCCCTTCAGGGATGGGGCAGTCACCCCTGCTCTGGGCAACCTGGGCCAGGACCACCCCACCCTCACAGCAGAAAATTTCTTGCTAAGATCTCATCTCAATCTCCCCTCTTTTCAGCTGAAAACCATTCTCCCTCATCCCACGCCTGCCCTCCCTGATCCAGAGCCCCTCCACAGCTTTCCTGGAGCCCCTTTCAGTGCTGGAAGCTGCTCTAAGGTCTCCCTGCAGCCTTCCCTTCTCCAGGCTGAACACCCCCAACTCTCCCAGAAAGGTGTCACTTTACCTGGTGTTTAGGTTTCTAGAAGCATTTCCATTTCAAGAGAATATCCCAATGCAGAACAGCTGCCCGGAAGGCAGAAACATCTGAGAGTGGACATTTCTGCTCCCTCAAATCCCAGCCCACAGGGGAGAGCAGCAACCCATGGATCTACACCAACCCCCTCCTGAATCATAACATCAAACCCTTCCACCTCCAGTGAGACAGTTTTAGCTTTACACAGTCGCTTGCAGTGATGGAGGAAGGAATTTCTCTGTGGACAGCATAGACTTATTGCAAATGTTCATACTGAGAACATATGGGCCTTTCTATGGAAATGATTTCAACCATCCTTATTGACAAGGAAAAGAGAAGAGCCCCAAACTGACAGAAATCCTTGGCCCAACAGAATGAAAAAAGCTGAGGTATGGTGGCAATCTCCCAGCCTTCCTCTGTTCACCAGGCTCCGAGTCACGCAGCAATGTGACTGTTAACAACGCGCTATAGAAATCCCTCCCGGCAGCAGGAGGGGGGCTGTCAGGGCCCCAGCAATTTCTTGCTTTCAGTGAAATATGGGTAACATTTGTGTTGTGTTTTCAATTCCTCTTTTCAGGTTATTTTCCATTTTCACTTTCATAATAATCGTTACGCCTAAAAATAGCACCTCACTTGTACAATTGGAGTGACCTTTTGTATTACGTGTGGATTAGCATGAAATAAGCAGCTTGTTCAGTTCATAGCTGACAGTAAGCACAGCTGTTTTCACCTCTGTGGCTTCCACTGGCTTCAGTTGGTCCTCAGTTGGAGAAACCGAGGCAGAGGGAAGGAAAATCCTTCCTTGTCAGAGCTGGCAGGGAGGGCAGGACCTGGGCGCAGCACTGGGGGTGCTGCCCTTTGGACCCTGAGAGTCCTGAAACATGCAATTCACGGTTAGCACTTTTGAGCTTCTATCCTCTCCCACCCCAAAACAGTGACAATTCCCTCTCTGAAAAGACACTTCTCTTTCACATTTCTATCCTAGTATTACAAAAGCACCAGCGTCTTCACAACGCCACAGTCTGTGAAGAACGGGCTTCGGTGCAGCACCAACAGGACATTTTTCCTTGAGGTTCCACACCGTGTCCAGCTGCGACCCTTCCCGTTCCAGCTGCACCAATTTTGTGCTTCCCGTGAGCATCTGAATTCACTGGGGACCACAGCACCAGGTAGCACTTGACTTTAATATTCATAGCTACTTTTTATGCTGGAGTTACCTGGCTTAGTTTAGAGAACATTCTCCCCGGCAAAGTCCTCATGCCTTGCTTCACAATGGAAGAGTTCAGTACTGCTACCTCCTTGGGGTCCTCTTCTGAGCGCCCACGTTAACGTCTCCTACAATGCTAGAGGAACTGCCAAGCAGTTCCAGGCAGGGCAATTCTTCTGGCCCAATCTAATAGAGGCCCCACTGCTTTCCCCACAAGAAGTCAAAGAAGTACAGCATCACAGCTGCAGTTTTACGCAGGCCACTGCTTCCCTTTAGGTTGGACATTAGAAGGTCCTTCCCCCAGAGGGTGGTGGAGCACTGGAACAGCTCCCAGGGATGCAGTCACAGCACCAAGCCTGACAGTATTCCAGAAGGGTTTGGCAAACGGCCTCAGCCCCACAGTGTGAGTGTTGGGGTGTTCTGTGCAGGGACAGGAGCTGGACCCGATGAGCCTTGTAGGGCCCTTCCAGTTCAGGACAGGCTGTGGGTCAATGATTCTCAGACATCAACCCTTGCTGATGCAGGGAGCTCAGCTGTTCTTGCTGCAGAGTTTGAGGCGACTCTCGAAATAAACAATCCCTGCAAAACCTCTTGTATCCTCCAGGCTGCAGCCAAACAGTGGCAAGCAATGCGACCATAGGAGGTCCAAGCTCCTGTGCCCACCTCCTGCAGCCCTCAGAGAATCAAATCCCTCCTGGGGCAAGCATTCCTTCATTATGAGAAGTGATCCATATTCTCTCAATAAAGCAATTTTTGTCCAAGAAGGCCTTTAATATCAAACAAAACACATGCTTAGGGCTTTCAGTCTGCTCTGTTGCCACACTTGATGAAAGAGAAACTTTTCCTTCCAGCTTTTGAAATGGTTTTCCACCCCTTCGGCAAGACCTTGGGCTACAGATAGACACAAAAAAGAACAGCTGCATTTTTTTTTTCCCCTTTTTCTTTAAATAAAAGATTTTTCCCCCTCAAGAATTTCTTCTGCTTACTATGGACTTAAGTTTTGCAGCTCACTCTAATCTCGATTGGTGCCAAGCATGGGCTGCCTGAGATGGTTTTTAAAGCTGCCTGTGTCATGGAATCTCTTCTCCAGGCTGAACAACCCCAACTCTCTCAGCCTGTCCTTGTAGAGGAGCTGCTCCAGCCCTCAGATCATCTCCGTGGCCTCCTCTGGACTTGCTCCAACAGCTCCATGTCCTTACGTTGGTGATTCCAGAACCGCACACAGGGCTCCAGGGTGAGGTCACACCAGACCAGAGGGGCAGAATCCCCTCCCTTATCCAGGGACTTCTGTCAAAAGTCAGATTTGGGTGAGTTTGATCCCTTAAAAATGTTTTTGTTAAACGTAACAACATCTACTTTCCTTCTAAAATAATGCCTACAGCAAAACAATCCTTCTGGGCTTCACAGGAAGCAGCAGCGCCATGTGATGAACTGGGATAGGCAGAGATATCGGGGACTCTGCGTGATGGTCTCGCAGACCTGTTCCCTCATGCCAGCAAGCAGAGTGCAGTGTTAGAACGGGGGGACGGGGGATATTTATTATTGCTGTGTTCAGGCAAGGCTGGTTTTAATGCACAGCAGTGAACAGGAACCCACAAGTGAAATAAAAATCCTCTAATTCACCTCCTCACTGCTAAAACTACAGATAAAAGAGTGATCTCGGGTGTTCAAAAGCCAAGCAAAATAGCAGGACAGATAAAAATAATATATGTGTGGCTGAAATCCAAAACGCTGCAGACAAACCCTATTGGATGAAGCCATTTATCCTGGAGGAGAGGGTGGGCTGGACGGAGAGGCCGCGGCAGGAGAGGATGAACAGTTTTATGGGCTTCAGTACTTAATGGCCCAACTGGAAATGACAGGAAAGTCCCCGGTTTTCAAGGTGACTGGCTTGAGACGTCTCCAACGGCTGCTCTGTCCTCACTGCCCACTCTGGACCTCTCCGCACAGCGATGTGAAGGGTCCCCAGAGAGCTGCCCAGCGAGGAGGCAGCAGCCTCCCGGCCTGGCCGTGAGCCAAGCTCTTTAGGCAAAGGCTGATCTTGGCAAAGTTTCTGCTCAGCAGTTTGAATTCAAAGAGCTCCTTCATGCTTTCTGACCCAGGATTAGAAACATTTTCATTCAAGAACTTAATTTCTTCTTCTCCTGCTCAGTCACGGCTCCTGGGAACCTCTGTTTTTTAATCAGTTGCTTCATCCTCTTTTACCTGGGAGAAATTCTACTTCTTCGTATGTTGTGAAGCCAAAGGTATAAGCAAAGCCCCTTCCCACCTGCTGGGAAGACAGAGGAGTCTCCCACCCTGTCCTGATCAGAGCCCCATGGTGGGACTGCTCGGGTGGTGTCCACCTTGGCGGGTTTTGGCTTCAATGCAACAAGGTCAGCAGTGAATTGTGTATTTTTGAATCTCCAACCTCCAGCAGTTTGTCCATGCAATTACCATGATGAGGGAGGGCACAGATGGCCTGGTTACCTGCCATAAGAAGGCCCTCAGCCCCACCCTGACACCTCACATGAGCCAGGCAGCAGCAAACGGTTCCTCCTAAATGACCACCCACACCACCAGTAATAACCCTGCTTTGACTCACCATCAGCTGGTCACCTGGAGTTCTCAGCACAGGAAGGACACGGATCCATCGGAGTCAGTCCAGAGGAGGCCACACAGATGATCCAAGGGCTGGAACACCTCCTGTCCAAGGACAGACTAAGAGAGTTGGGGTTGTTCAGCCTGGAGAAGAGATGGAGACCTTAGAGTAGCTTCCAGTACTGAATGGGGCTCATGATCAGGGAGGGCAGGGACAGGATGAGACAGAATGGTTTTGAGCTGAAAGAGGAGAGATTGAGATGAGATCTTAGGGAGAAATGTTTTCCTGTGAGGGTGGGGAGGCCCTGGCCCAAGTTGCCCAGAGCAGGGGTGGCTGCCCCATCCCTGGAGGGGTTCAAGGCCAGGTTGGATGGGGCTTAGAGCAACTTGATCTAGTGGGAGGTAGCAGGACTGGATGGGCTTTGAGGTTTCTTCCAACCCAAACCATTCTGTGATTCTAAGAAAATAAAAGAACATTTCTAGCTTTGCTTCAACACAGCAGGAAGACTCCAGGGCTAGGTCAGAATCAGTTCTAGACTACCCTCTGTGCCTGAAGGTTCAGTCATGAGGGCACCCCACACCTTCTCCTCCCCTAGGGGCTTTCAATTTTGAAGATCTCTAATCCTTGGGTGCTCGGGTACCCTTGGGCACAGCAGTGGGGCTCCAGGGCTCAAACAGCTCAGCCAGAAGACAAACAAACTCCAAAGCATGTGCTGGAGATCACTGGAAGGGCCTCCAGACTTCTCTGATGCTCGCCAGCAGCCCAATTGCATTCATGTCTGTGATGGATTTAATTGCTGAGTTGCTGAAAAGAGCAGTGACCTATTATGGATCATTGTTTACAGCAAATTACTTCAGAACTTCCCATCTCCCTGCCTGTCACCCTCAGAGGGCAAACTACTGCTCTGCCCCTCAAGGACTCCAGCAGCTCTAGCGGATACAAACTCATTCATGAGGAAAGGCTGAGCAAAGACACAGCTGGAGCAGAAACACAGGCTGGCTGCCGAGGAGAAGAAAGCTCCAAAACGAAAGGGGTCAGAGAGAGAAAGCAGTAGCTCAGAGGGGAAAAACACCCAAGGAAAGAAGCCACAGAAGTTTTGCAGCAGCACTAGAGGTGACTGACACAGACACACCTCCAGCAGAGCTCAAGCCAGAGCTGAGGGCTCACACCTGACCTTAAGTGGACCTGGTGGAGCAGTGGGTGGAGGTCCCAGGTGAAGCTGCTCAAGGCAATTAAAGCCCACAGGGCCCTGACCACTTCAGAGAAAGGTGTTTGCTCCTTGAAGCCTGTAAAGGAATGTCCCAGGAGAGAGTTACAGGGGGAAGGGAAAGGAATGGGGAACATTTCCCTTTGGAGGTCCATGGACCAACAAAGCTCTAGGACCATGTCTTTCACACTGTTACCTAGAGATAAAAAGAACTAAAGCAAGGGAACACAAGAAGCTCAATACCAGGCCTATCCTTAACTTGTGTGATATATTTCAACAGACCCATAAAAAGATCAGGGAATTCACTCGAGCGTGAGTAGTTACAAGCATAAAAGAATGGTGGTATCATATTTATTATTAAAGCTCTTTTAAAGCCCCCTTACTGCAGATGGATTTGGAGCCTCCGGGGAAAGTCAGGGACAGGATATTTAGCAAAAACGTAATTAAAAATAGAAATTGTTTCCCATGACTTAACCTCATTACCTGGGGGAAATCACTAAGGTGACGTTACAGGAGAGCAGCAAAGAGGCCATGATTGGTATGGAAGACAATGCACAAGTTTTCTGGAAGAGGAGCAACACCTCTGCTCCAGGAGGTGCTCCTGAGGATGGGAGCCTCCATGCTGCGTGGTGCCATGAGCAAAGGCAACGGGGGCTGTCAGCAGCATCGACATCCCACAGTTTATCATAGGGAAATCATCATTGCATGGCAAGTCTGCATCTCCAGGACCTTAGAATCGTAGAATGATTTGAGGTTGAAGGGACCTCAAAGCCCCCTCATCCTATCCCTGCCCTCCCTGATCCAGAGCCCCTCCTCAGCTTTCCTGGAGCCCCTTTCAGCACTGGAAGCTGCTCTAGGGTCTCCCTGCAACCTTCTCTTCTCCAGGCTGAACAACCCCAACTCTCAGCCTGTCCTCGTAGCAGAGCTGCTCCAGCCCTCAGATCATCTCCATGGCCTCCTCTGGCCTCGCTCCAACAGCTCCATGTCCTTCCTGTGCTCAGGACTCCAGAGCTGGACCCAGGGCTCCAGGTGGATCTCACAGAGCAGAGCAGAGCGGCAGGATCCCCTCCCTTGCTGCTGGTCCCTCTGCTCTGGGTGCAGCCCAGGATACGTTTGGCTTTCTGGGTGCAAGTGTGTATCACCTCAGGTCACCCTCCTTGGTCTAGAGGGACTTGGACACTTGGCCAAATGTTAGTGTCTGGGGTGGTGCCACGGTTTGCTTGTTGCTTGAGTTCCAGCCCCATGTTAGTAACAGAAAGCTTTTCTTTCTAAGTTTTCTTGAGAACCTGCAAAATGTTCAATTATGACAAATTGGCATTTTCTGACAGAAAACCTGCTCTGCCCCCTCAACCGTGGCCAAAAGCTGCTTGTCAAAGCAGCATCAAGTGTGATGGGGCCTGGAGCTCTTTGAGAAACGTGGCTCCAGCAGCCAGGGAAATGCCAGGGGATTGCTGAGCTGATCAGGTTGTCTCCTGTCCTCCTCCTGGGATCCATATCAAGGAAGACGGGCAGGTATCAAACATTCATCACAGGCACTTGGCCCTTCCAGAGCTGACACTGGTGCAGAAAAACAGTCCTTGATCACTTGAGCTTAATGTCACTTCAATCACTACCTGAAATGGAATTCTGTCTTAATAAAAGAAAAGAAAAAAATAAGAGGGGAAGGAAGATAAAAAATGAGCCTTCGAGGTCTCTGGGCTTCAGAAAAGCTGGCTCTAAGGTTCAGCTGTAAGCACAAGATCTCAGCAAATTCTTTAAACTCCCCCCCTTCCCAGCCCCTGTGTTTGGACATTTTCCTTTTACTTAATGATATTCCATCAATACTATAACTTCACACATCCTGGAGACCAGGATTAGGGAGTTCAAGCTTCATTATTAGAACAGTTATTGTCCTTAGGAGACTGAGCTAATGGCCATTTGTCTTCTTCAATTCAATTAACAACAACCCTCTCTGGACATCACATCGGTTGCACTTGGTGACATGGCGCTGCATCCCCTCCTCCATCAGGACATGACCCCCATCTCCGCAGACAAGACCTGGCTCCTCTCTCCCCAGCTACACATTTTAGCAGCACATCAGGAAAAGATGCACTGAATTATCAAGGAATGAAACTGGGCAGGGCTTGAGCCAAGAAAAATCCATTTATCGATGGCCATTCCCCTTCTGAAGTGCCTGACATGTGCCTTTCCCTTCCAGCCAAGAAGACTCTTCCCAAGGAGAGTAAGGTCACATCTTCCAGCAGATGATGAAGGGTGGAAACTGAAGGTTGGAGCCAGACTGAGGAAAGAGTTTCAACGTTTCTTAATTGAGCGGAGCGTATAGCTGCTCTGGTTTGTCCATGTGACTCTCCTGTACAACTGTTGATCATGGTGCTTTTTTGTCCCTTTATCCCTGGCCTCTGGTCTATGAAATCTCTCGTCACTAGGTTCACGGAGCTTTGGGCTGGAGTTGTTAAAACCAAGCACGTTCCTCCATAACTTTGCTGCCTTCCAGCATGGGAATAACCCCATCACTTCTGTAGAGCAATGGCTTGGCTTGCATCCCCATCCCTTCCCACTTCCAGCTCTGTAAGGACTAGGTGCTTGCAGGAGTGGTGCTGGGTCGGTTTTAGAGTGTTCAGGGCTTCCTTGGAGTCAGGGCTGAGATTCTCCTGGTCCATGTGGCACTGGGACAGGAGCCACTGACCTCAGAGGCTTTCACAGCTGGTGACTGAAGCCTTACAGGCAGAGGGAGAGGCGAGGATGCCTGGCACACCATATTCAGCTCTCCAGCAGTCCTCAGGCGAGCTCTGCAGCAGCACATGGTGTGCAGAGGTCGGAGGCAGCTCACCATCATCAATAAGACCCCCTCTGCTCTGGCATGTGGTGGATTCAATGGGAAGCATTAATTGCTGGTAAATTGCTCTGGTGGGAATTCAACCTGACAAATGCTTTAACAGAGCAAAGCTTACACTGAGAAGGTGTGAGATCTGCTTCTAATTTATGGGTGCAGAGAGCACCAGGCTCACGGGGAGTCTCCTCACCTACTGGAGTCTGCGCACCCCTCAGGAGGCAGAAGAGGTGGCTGGGAGCTGGTGAGATGTGTCCTTGTGGGTACCGTGCCCCCAGGCAGTGTGACCACACGGCCGGTCAGGCTGACCTCTCCCCAGTGATGGCAAGAGTGCACCATGGTTGGCCTCCCCAGGCACTGCTCTCTAGAAGGTCCACAAAAAAACAGTGTTCAATTTGTTAGCGAGTCCTTCTGCTTGAACGAAAGGGAAATCCATCCTCCCTGCCCCTGGAACAGGCACAGCCCTGCTGCTGCCACTGTAAGTAACGGTGATGGGATCACTGAGATGTAACAAGATTTATCACTTTGTCCTGAAGAATGATTGCCTGCTTGGTGTCCTCAGTAAATAATGCTCTGTCTGCATCGTCTGGGGACATCATTAACCCAGGAGACAGTGACAACACTTAACCTTTCACAGGCTCCCTCAGCTCCCCTAAGCTGCCTGAGATGTATGGTTGCCCAACAAGTCCTTTCAGGGACAAGGCGAGGATGCGATGCCAAAATTCATGCATGGGAAGCAGGAACGCAGCACAGACATTCACACTTGGAGACTCAGTAAAGACCTTCCAAAGACCCTTGGACCACATTTCCAAAGCTGCTGTGGTTTTCTTTGTAAGAAAACCACCTTGCATGCACTACTACAAGCATTTGGATGGGTTGGGAGGTGATGCAGTACTGAGGAGCACCTATGAGCAGCTCCTCACACGACCTCACAGCACAGCCTTTACCAGCATCCTACAGGATGTCATAGAGTGGGTCGGGTTGTAAGGGACCCCAAAGCCCATCCAGTCCCACCCCTGCCATGGGCAGGGACACCTCCCACTGGATCAGGTGCTCCAAGCCCCATCCAGCCTGGCCTTGAACCCCTCCAGGGAT
Source organism: Clamator glandarius (assembly GCA_033459285.1). Classification (NCBI taxonomy): domain Eukaryota; kingdom Metazoa; phylum Chordata; class Aves; order Cuculiformes; family Cuculidae; genus Clamator; species Clamator glandarius. The sequence continues at coordinate 662,140 of JAUNZM010000325.1, read as the reverse complement.
GGGGCAGACACTGCTTCTCTGGGCAACCTAGACCTGGGCCTTCACCCTCACAGAGAAACATTTCTTCCTAAGACCTAGTCTAAACTTCTCTTTTAGTTTAAAAGCATCACCCCTTGTCCTGTTGCTACAGACCTGCTAAAAGGTTTTCTGCCATCCTTCTTATCAGCCCTCTTTAAGTCTTGAAAAGCTGCAACAAAGGGTCCTCAGTCTGGTCTTCTCCAAGCAGAACAACCTCAGCTCTCTCAGTCTCTTTTCATGGGGGAGGTGTTCCAGGTCTTTGATCATTTTAGTGGCCTCCTCTGGACCCGGTCCAACAGGTCCGTATCTTTCCTGTGCTGAGGACTCCAGAGCTGGACGTGGGGCTCCAGGCATGGGGCCACTTTGGTTATCGGAGTAGCCAGGCACAGACTCCCACCGCTGGGCACCCTGGGCCGTTTCCCAGCTCTCATCCACAGCCATAAGGCCCTTGCTAGGCTCTTCCCAATGAGTGCCTGGGATCTCCTCCCTTCCCCATCTGCTGACACCCTTCACGCAGGGCCCAGACAGCTGGATCCTGAGGTTGCCAAGTGCTCAAGCCTTTGATTCGCCTGCTCCTGCCTCCTCACTATGCAGCTCCCGGCTGCTCCTTCACTGCGTCTGTGACCCAAACACTGGATTTATTAATGCATTTTTAATTAACAAACTCAACCTCCAGGGGAAAGTGTCTTGCATCTTAAAGACCTTTGCTTTGAACCTCTGCCAGAGAGAACTTTATGCTGCAAACTCTCATCTGCAACCAAGTTTCCTGATGACCCTCAGCTCCTAAGCTGAGCAGCCAGGGCAGGGTTGGTAGGTGTGGCTGAGGGACTTGCTGGGTGGACATAGTTCCAAGTACATTGGGAAGTTATAAGACACTCCATTGAGTACGAACAAGTCACAGACAGCTTATAAAGCCTCTGCACTGTTAAAGTGCTGTAGAAAAGGCTCGCTGAAGCACAGCAGCGGGGTTCAGATGGTCCCAGGAGCTGGGGAGGTCTGGGCAGAACTGGGGACAGGCAGGGGACAGGAGCCAGTCTGGCTGCAGACACCACTCCTCTTGTTCTCAGGGACAAGGGAAAGGCCACAGTCATTTTCCCTCAGAGCCCTGTTCAGGGTGCTTCACAACCCAATTACTCACCACATCTCTCCAGGAGGGGCCATTTTGTAAGCCACATCTTCCCAGATCACCTCGGAGCATGAGGGGCCAGCATCAAGACCTGTTTTTTCCTAGAAGTTAGTGACATTTTAATCAACTCTTCTGGATAGAGTTACGCATTTAAATGTTCTGCTGTTTCCTTCAGATTTCCCCAGGCACTTCACGGTTTCAGCAGTTTCAACGTTTTCTTTCTCCAGTTCCAGATCTCATTTCAAACCAGCCGTTACAATGGAGCTGCTCCAAGCCCATCAGTGCTGCAGGAGCTCATGGTCCTTAGCTCCATGTCAGAATCCATTCCCACCTCTGGGAGGAGCAAGGGTTGAACCCATTTCCTCCTCTTCCCTGCTTTGGGAAGGGCGGAGGGGGAAAAGTTGACAGCTCTGTGGTTTATTACCCACACAGCTCTATAGATCCATGCCTTCCAGATGCGTTGAGCAGTGCTGTGTGCCCGCTGCCAGCTGTTCCTCGCTTCCCCGGCTTCTCTTTCACACAAGCTGTTAATAATGACGTTTGTCTCCATCTTCCTCCCAATGGCACACGATTCCCAGCAGCGGCTGCTTCCCTGCCCTCACCCACATGCAGCTCTGCCCTCACTAGAGCTGAAATCAGCATCAAGAGAAGAAGGAGGACCTCACATGGAAATCCTTCCCGAGCGGAGAGCAGTGGATGCTAAATATTCCCACAGTTGCTGGTTGCAGCATTGCGCTGTGCATGCAGGAGGAGTTTATGATGAGCTTATGCTCTGTTGAGCCTCCTGATGAGCATCCCACCCTCAGCTCCTTGGGGTCACCGTGCAGAGGCAGAAGCACCTCAGAACCAAGCAGCACTGATTCATGCATAAGCAGTAAGCACTGTACTAGAATACATACGCATGGCTTCTTCCCGCAGCAGGACATGGATTAATCCTTTCTGACTTCTCCACCCAGCCAAGAGTTCCTGTCACTACAGGCATGTGGCTATCCCTGTGCCATGCCCCAGGTGCCCAGCAACGCCAGCCAGACTGGCTGCTGCTCAGCAATTCCTCCTCGTGCCTTCTGCAAGGATCACTTTGCTGCCTTAAGCCCTGCTCTGAGGGACTTGGGTAGCAGCTTAAGCAACGTTGCATGACTTAGTCCTCCCGCTTAGCTCTCTTCTCTCAAAAAGAGAAGATTCAGCTGGCCCATGGCCTCCAGCAAAGTCTACCAGATTCATGTCCTCCCTGTTCTGAGGACGCCAGAACAGGACCCAGGACCCCGGACCCCATGTGGGTCTCAAAGAGCAGAGGGGCAGAATTCCCTCCCTCCCTGCTGGTCCCACAGCTCTGGATGCAGCCCAGGACACGGGTGGTTTCTGGGCTGCAAGGGCCCATTGCTGGCTCATGTTAAGCTTCTCATCCCTTAACACCCAAAGTCCCTCTCCTCAGGGCTGTTCAAAATCCATTCTCTGCCCAGTATATATTTGTGCTCTGTCTTCTTCCTCCAGGCAAGATGGAGCAGTGGTTTCAGGCAGCTCGATTGCCTGGGCTGCTTTCACAACCCCTTATCAATCACGGAGCGTTGCCATTGCCATCTGTCACTCCTCCACCTCACCCTTTGCAGGAATCAGCCTCATTTATCAGCGGTGCTCCTGACAGCGGTGCAGGGTGCAGAGTCCCTGCAAAGTGTGGCCAGTGGGACTGGGAACATCCGCGGAGCAAGGCCAGGGGCCAGAGACGCCCTGCTTCTCCCTGTAAAACCTCAGGGCACAGGCTGCAAAGGCAGCATTTCATAGCCTCTGAGAGGGAGCCATTCATTACTCCCCTTCTCCCTGAATACAGTTGCTGCTGCCCTGCATCCCAAGCACCAATATCCAGAGGTTTTTCTAATCCAATTTATCATCGAGCTGTTTCACCCAAGTCAGCAGATGCCCCTCTGCTCAGGTTACCGATGGATCGATTTACGTCAAGGCCTCAGAGATGCCGCTTGCCAGGTGTCTGAGTTTCAAATCCCCTCCTGGCTCAGCGAGACGTGGGAGAAGGGAGGGCAAAGCCCAGAGGAAAAGCGAGTGGCAGGGGCAGCTGAGCACCCTGGGAGGGGCAGCTGCTCCGGCTGCGAGGGCAGCACCCGGGGCTTCACACGTTCCTTGGGAGCAGCCCCCAGTCACTCACCCTCAGCCCAGCAGCACGGAGCAAGGCGATAGCTGTAAAGACATCTGAGGCGAGGGGGCTGAAAGCAGAGTAGGTCACAGTGGCGCAGCGACGCTGGCTCAGAGGGGCACACGGAACCTTGCAGCAGCACCGGGTCAGCCCTGCAGGTACAGATCCAACCCAGCCATTTCTGGTGCCCAGAGGCAAGGTCTGCAAAGCGAAGCAGCAGCACAAAGCCGCCAGAAGAGCTGTGCTGTACACAGCATATCTATTTCCCATTCCTGTCCACGCTGCTTGACCGTTTTTCCTTCAAGCAGGCATTTTCTGCATCTGCCTAGTCTGTGCCAGGAGCTGGAGAAGCACAGACCTCCCCCTGCACCTGGGAGCTTGCAATACCAGTTTGTACATATGTCCTGTTTGTACACACTCTTCCCAGCCTTGGGTGCAGCACATAGCTCCACCTCTGCCTGAAAACCACCCGGCAATCAGGCAGGTGGTGCAGATGGTACAATGTGCCTGCAATGCTCTGGTCTCTGTGCGATGCTCTTTGGGACTGGTACCTCACAGCTGACCTCCAGCACTGCCCAACCGTGGCAGCCTGCACTCATGCTGCAGTCGATGGGAGCCGCGGGATTGGAGCTGTGCCCCTCCAACCCAGGGCTTCCTGAAGTACTTCCAAATCCAGCCCTTGCAGCAATCCCAGCCTCTTATGGCCCCACACCACATTTAATGGGAAATGGAGGTTAACATCTTACTTCTCACTCTGAAGAGTGAGACTCACAATGAAGCATTTCAGTGAGACTGAGGCCGATTTTTGCTGCATCCTTCTTCCACTCTGGAAGGGGGAAGGTGCTCAGTGAGACCCAGGGGAACCAGCAAGCTCCCCATCTGTCACTGCGGGGAAAACCTCACAGGATGGTACTGGGATTTAACCATCTGGACCAATAACAAGGACATTTAGCACTTCACTCCGTTCCCCTCTGAGAGAAGGACACAGCAAGGTGGTAGGAATTTCTGAGAAGAAAAACACCTGGGGTCACAACCCAACAGTTTTCACACTCAAAGTCCTTAATGGATTTCTTCCCACCCACGTCACCCTCCTGTACATGCAGTTGGTCCACACTCTTTTCTCAACCCACAAGAGCATTCGCTGAATTCTCAATTAGATCCAAAACCTCTTAAGTGAGTGAGACAAAGCTCCCAGAAGTGGTTTTATGGCATCTAGGAAAAAAAGCTCTCCTCCTCAGAAGGACTCTGCTGACAAATACTCATTCCCTGGCTTTGCAAGTGCATTTTCCAACCAAAGTCACAGCTGAGAAAGGTGACCTGGAGTGAGACTGGCCTCATGTCACACTTTGTTGCTCTGCTTGGAGAAGACTTCCAAGGAAATCAAATGGAAGTCTGCTCTGGTGAGACCTTACCTGGAGCCCTGTGTCCTGTTCTGGAGCTCTCAGCACAGGGAGGACATGGAGCTGTTGCAGAGAGTCCAGAGGAGGCCACGGAGATGATCTGAGGGCTGGAGCTCCTCCCGTATGAGGACAGACAGGCTGAGAGAGTTGGGGTTGTTCAGCCTGGAGAAGAGAAGGACCAGGGGAGACCTTAGAGCATCTTCCAGTGCTTAAAGGGGATCCAGGAAAGCTGAGGAGGGGCTCTTGATCAGGGATTGCAGGGATAGGATAGGGAGAATGGTTTTCAGCTGGAAGAGGGGAGATTGAGATGAGCTCTTAGGGAGAGATGTTTTGCTGTGACTGTAGAGAGGCCCTGGCCCAGGTTGCCCAGAGCAGGGTGTCTGCCCCATCCCTGGAGGGGTTCAAGGCCAGGTTGGATGGGGCTTGGAGCCCCTGATCCAGTGGGAGGTGCCCCTGCCCATGGCAAGGGGGTTGGAAAAGGATAGGCTTTGAGGTCCCTTCCTATCCAAACCACTCCATGGTCCTGTGATTCTATTTGTTTTCCCTCTCCCACAATGAAAAGCTCCTCGCTGTTGGGGAGTTTGCTAGGCAGAGGGGTGGGATACCATATGGGTGGAAGAGATTTCATCATCCTCACTGAGGAAGGGAAAAAGAGCCAGTGTTAGTAAGGTCTCCCAGCTTAGTCTCCCTGTCTAAGGGGCAAAGCACTCGCCTCCAAATGAGAATCGCAGCAGTAAGGGGACAAATTTAAAGCAGTGTCATTGGAGAGACTGGGACAGACTTCATCAAAGCCATACTAGAACTGCCACCTATCAGCAAAATCCGGTGAGATAAAGAGCTGTGGTCATGCATTGTCATGGCATATTAAATAAAGGTGTCTGCCCTCAAGCCCTCATTCCCCAAGCCCTTCACCCTGCTCCCCTCGGGAGGTGTAGGTGTGCATCATTAGGATGGTGCTCGAGCCTCAGACCCGAAGGGTCGCGCTCCCCAGAGTTGGTGAGCTCAGCACAGTGTGAGCAAGCTCTGCTGAGAAGCGCGAGAGTGACAGTGAAGGTCCTTGCCCTTTCCATTAGCTTTATTTTAATTTGAAGCCGTGCTGTTCATTACCTCCATTATATCCAGTCTCAGCTGGCTGGCACAGCGCGTTAGATCGCTGCTGACTTTGGGCAAGAGCCTGACGGTCCAGTCTATGGGGGCCTGGCTGCACAAGTCCCATGGCAATAAACGGGCTGGCAGTGACACCTGAGCACTGGATTTTACACATACAGGTGCCATGGATCTGCTAGGACACTGCTCTGCTCATCCACCGCACTACATCACACTCAGCTCTGCAGCAGGTGGTGGCTGTGGGTCTGAGCAGGCTTGGGGTTCGAGAGTCCCCTTGCCACAGAAACGCTTTCATTTACTTAAGGATGGAGCCAATGTAATGTGGATGTTCACGTGCCAAGCTGGTTTGCCAGCAGAGAAGTTTCCAAGCATCAGCTCAGCTTCTGGAAGCTTAGAATCAAAGAATGGTTTGGGTCAGAAGGGACCTCAAAGCTCATCCAGTTCCACCCCCTGCCATGGCCAGGGACATCTCCCACATTGAACTAGATTGCTCCAAGTTCCATCCAAGCTGGCCTTGAACACCTCCAGGGTTGGGGCAGCCACCACTGCTCTGGGCAGCCTGGGACAGATTGTGTAAACTCAGTATCCAGATTCCTTCAGCGTCCCATCAACAAGGCAGATTAACTCCAGACCCTTCCAGCCAGGGATGTGGGAAGCACTGAACAGGCTTCTGAAATGCCACAGATTAGAAGAAAAACCCTAGCTGTCGGTGTTAAAAGGGTTTCTGTTGCAGTAAACTATCAATTTTTGTTTGGGTTTAATATTAATGTATTTATACATTGTTAGTGCAATTTGTTGGAGCTGTTTCCTTGCTTGCAAAAGCCTGGGTTTAGCAAATCTTGGCTGGTTAACTATGTTGTTCCTTAGCAACCCTAATTGGATTTCAAATTGGAGATTTTGTTTTGGAAATATTACCTGTATCACTTAGCGCTGCGAAATAAGTTCCTACCTTCATCATGCAGATAAACCCCATCAGCATTCCTCAATTCACTGGGGTTTAATCTTGTTTACATGCTTCTGAGACAAGGCCTGACACCTCCCCTCCTCTCCCAGCCAAGACCTGCAATCCTCCACCAGGAGCTGGAAATCCAAGGCCAGCACAAGCTTCTGCTGCCAACAGCAGCTCGAGGGGCAGCACCAGTCCTGCAAGCTTGATGTATCCCAGCTCAGCTGCTGGGCACATTGGAGATGCCTTCAGACCAGATAAACAGACCTTAAATGGAGCTTCTGGGCCACAGAGAGACGATGTGTGGGTAGAGATCCCTGCTGAGAGTGGCCAGAGCAACAAAGGTGCACCCAGGGCCCCAGCACCACGGCTGCTTTGCTGGTCTCCTGCCTGCCTGCTACAGTCACAGAGTCATGGGATGGTTTGGGTTGGAAGGGACCTCAAGGCCCATCCAGCTCCACCCCTGCCATGGGCAGGGACATCTCCCGCTGGACCAGGGGGCTCCAAGCCCCATCCAACCTAGGCCAGCGCCTCCCCACCCTCAGAGCAAAATATTTCTCCCTAAGATCTGATCTCAATCTCTCCTCTGTCTGCTGAAAACCATTCCCTTTCATCCCATCCCCGCCCTCCCTCATCAAAAGCCCCTCCTCAGCTTTCCTGGAGGATATTTCCCTACTGGAAGCTGCTCTAAGGTCTCCCCGCAGCCTTCTCTTCTCCAGGATGAACACCCCCAACTCACCCAGCCTGAACCAGGACTGGTTCCCGTAGGACCCAATTCTCTTTTGTGCCTCCTGTGGGTTCTGCCGACTGCTCATGGCTCTTCTGCGGTGCCGATGCCACAGCTGGGGCTCAGGAGCAGGCAGGAGCCCCTGGAGTGCTCCCAGCTATTGAGCCAGGAGCAACGGGGAGAGTCAAGGCTGCCTCAGGCCCCCGATCAATGCTCATTCCCTGCCCTCCCTGCAGTCGCTGGCCCGTGGCAGGAGTCATAGCGCTGTGCTGCTGTGCAGTGATTTGTAGGCTACAATTGGCTTAATGCTTGGCTTACCCGTTTAGTGTCGCTAAATGGCACATCAGCCACCATCCGCTCGCACCAGGAATAAATCTCCACGGGCACAGAAACTTTGCTGGAGTTCATGCTGCAGTTTTCTTGCTGGCCTGGCATGGTGGTTCCCTGGTTTTGAGCTGCAAGAGGGGAGATGGAGATGAGATCTTAGGCAGAAACATTTCCCTGCAAGGGCGGGGAGGCACAGGCCCAGGTTGCCCAGATAAGTGGTGGCTGCCCTGTCCCTGGAGGGGTTCAAGACTGGGATGGATGGAGCTTGGAGCATTTCGTCCAGTGGGAGGTGGTTGTGGTGAGGTGGGCGCTGGGTTCTTCTCCCAAATAACAAGGGATAGGACAAGAGGAAACGGCCTCAACTTGCATCAAGGGAGGTTTAGATTGGATATTAGGAAATATTTCTTTACTGTCAGAGCAGTAAAGCCCTGGTAGAGGCTGGGGTTGTTTAGCCTGGAGAAGAGAAGGCTGAGGGGAGACCTCATTGCTTTCTACAACTACCTGAAAGGAAGTTCTAGAGAGGACAGAGCTAGCTTCTTCTCTCAAGTGACAGGAGACAGGACAAGAGGGAATGGCCACAAGTTCTGCCAGGGGAGGTTCAGGCTGGACATCAGAAAAAGATTTTTCACAGAGAGGGTCATTGGTCCCTGGCAGAGGCTGCCCAGGGAGGGGGTTGAGTCACCTTCCCTGGAGGGGTTTAAAGGATGGGTGGACGAGGTGCTGAGGGACATGGTTTAGTGGTTGATAGGAATGGTTGGACTTGATGATCCTGTGTGTCTTTTCCAACCTAGTGATTCTGTGATTCACAGTAAAAAGGTCCTCTCCAGGACACTTGGTCAGAAACTCAGAAGCAGAGGAAGATCAAACAAAAGGAGAAAAAAAAAGTCATCTCCTTTGAGCCCCCTCATTTGAGCCAGGCCAGGAAGATGCTGTGGATGGCTTCTTGGTGTTGGAAGCAAGCGTGGTGACTGGAAGGGCTGTTCCCTTCAGGTGGAACCAGACCTTGTATTTCAATGGGGAAACAGGAAGGAAAAAGCAGCTTTATTCTGCTGAAAAATGGAAATGAAAGTAGATTTATTTTGTCTTTGTTCCAATTCTCAGGAGATGGCATTGACTTGTGTGTTGGAAACCCAAACCCTGCAAACAGCAACTCTGGATTGTTGTATTAAACGTGCTGCCTCCCCTAAAGCCCTCAAGCAAACAAAAACCCGTCAGAAGTTGCTGCTTTCTCCTTGGCTCACACCCCGATCTGTCTGCCAGGTTCCAGATGCATTTTACAGTGGTGGAGGGTTTTTTTGTTGTTGTTGTTGCTGAACGATTTTAGCAAAGCAAATGTTGAAGAAGAGCAGATCTGAAAGCGAAAACATTTTCCTGACAAAACTCAGGTTTCTGCTGAAAATTGTCAGGGAGTTTTCAGCCAGGATTAAGCTACAATTACACGGGATCTATTTTAGCTGAGAATTAAAGAGTGTGTTGAATAGCAATGTTGTTGTGTTCTGTTTGAACACCCACAACCCAAAGAACATCCTTTATCTTGGAACATCCATTACTGTTCCCTTATATTATTGCCTCAGAAGCACTGCTCCGTTACAGCCGAGGCGTTTGCGCTGTGTGATATCTGCCAGTCGATCTTCCCTCGCTGAGCCCTTCAGCGCACCCAGACAGCTCCTATTTTAAGATCTTAAAACGATACGAAAAACAAGGCGTTAAGAGAGCGAGCGAGGCTTTTCTGCATAAACGCTGCCTTTACAACCCCATCAGCATTTGGCTCGGCTTCCAAATGACCCCGATCGGCAACGACGTTCTGTATATTCCCACAATTAAACAACATTTGAACTTGTGTTAATGGCAACAGAACAATTATCTGAAACAGGCACCCTCTGAGCAAGCCAGCCCTGTCGTCAGGAGTCAATCTTGGTGCGAATAAAGACCTTCCCTTGCAGAGCAAAGGGAGGGAAATCTTCAATAGAAGGAATAAAGATTCTTCACTTTACTAGCAGCACCATAAAACCGGCGCATGAACAATATATTGAATGTCAGAAGCCTGAATCTACTGAAATTTAGGCAGTATTTGGTTGCCTAATTGTAAACCTCCCTGACTATTGCCACTTCAGAAAACATCTTTAGTATCTGGAGCCTGCTAAGAGACGTTCGCCCGGTCCTGCTTTCAAACCCATTCTTGTGCTGTTCGAACACCGTGTGGGAAATGCAGAAGCAGCAAAACAGACTGTAACAACGTAGGGGGAGAAAGGGACGGCTTTTAAAGGCCTGAATTCATTCGTAATGAAAGAGCCAGGCATTATATTCCTGGAAAATGTAGAAATAAATTAGTAGGGGGCTTGCTTAACAGGAAATCTCTCCTGGCAGCTCCTCTTTTGTTCCTCAATGAACAAATGTATTCCATGCTGATGGGAGGGACAAAAGAAAACGTTTTTTGTGGGAGGCAAAGAAAAAGCAGGAGAAGCTTCCCTTCTCCCATGTTTTTCCTATCTCCTCCGTGCCAGCGACAAGCAAAACATTTCCCTCTTGAGAACAGAGAAGCAGAGCCGAGTCAGAATGTGGCACAGAGAAGGATCATGGTTTGACCAAGTTGCCAAAGCCGCCGCAGGCATGAATCGATCACAGAAACGCTAAAAGGAATTTTGGAAAACTTATGCTTAGATCTTTGGAATCAGGAAAGCTCTGCTAGCGGAGAGCCCCCGCAGCTCCTTCCAGACGGGAGAGCATGAGCGCGTTCTGGAGCAGCGTGGTGCTGTGTTCACACGGCATCGCTTACCCCTCAGGCATGGGACAGGAGGGGCTTTGCTCACTCGGCTTCTCACCTTGTCTTCTCATAAAGCTCATTGTTCATTGCCAGCTGAAAGGAGTCACCATAAAAATGATGGCAGGGAATTGAAGGCTGGCTGGGGTTACGAGAGACAATAACAGAACTGCTTTCACAGGGTAATGGACAAAGCTTTGGTAGCTCTTGTTAAAGAGGGCTTGGGAATCAGCAAGAGAATTAAAAATATTGAGATCAGCTAAAACATTCTTCTCCTTTGCACATCAAAGAGGATACCCTCAGGGACAGATTTGCTGCTAGAGAGTAATTTCCACCACCTTTTACTACAAAAATGAATGCATTTGTTACTTCTCCCCTCTTCCTTTAGCACAAATCCACTGTACAGAGGGGAATTACCTCTCTGTGCTCCCTAGGAACATCTGCAGCTAATGCAAACACTGCCAGTTAAACACGAGGGCTCGCTGGACGCGGGGGGACGGGTCTGCAATCCATTAGCTGGGTCAGAGTGCTGAGAGATGGTGGGTGGAATGAGGGAAGGGCGAATTTGCCTCTGAAAACAGCCGACAAGTCACAAATGCGCTGAGTCCAGCAGTGAGAGCAGCACAGGGCTTTGCTGCCTGGTCCAAGCCACCCAGTTGCCCGCAGCTGGGTCTGCAGCCCATGCTGGCAGCAACGCTGTGCTGCAAGAGGAGCTGCACATCTTTCTTCTACAAACCTCACTCCCAAAGAAATACAGGGCTGAACCCATGGCAAATCTGCTCCAAATGCTGCAGGAGGGGATTTTGGGGTGACGGAGGAGGGAAAGCATCACAAAGTCCACCAGCAGGCTGGGCTGAGCCTCAGGGGTACAGTCACTTAAGCTCAGAATTAACCTTTTTGGGGTTCTTCTGAACTCCCTGGAATCTGGGCAGGGAAATCTGCATGTGCAGGGTTGCAGCAGGCCTGTGAGATTGATCTGTGGCCAGAAGAGAAATTGCATTAATAAACTGGATAAAATTAAATACACCTCCATAAGCAAACTCCTCCCTCCCTTGCTGTAGACCAGCCAGATTCTCTATTATTCATTTTTCCATGCTGAAAAATGTTTTTTTCAGCAAAGCTTTGTTGAAAAACATGCTTTGTTGCAGGGAACAGTTGATTCCCAGGCCTGTCCCTAATAGGAGCGGAAGATTCGGGGTGCAGGGCACCTACTTCTGCCACGACACTGCACGATTTCTCCAGATCCTGGGTCAGGAAGCTGCTTGGAAGCTCTCAGCTTGGCTGCTCTCCACTAGCCCTTCCCTAATCCATGACTTCACCCTCTTGTTTTCTCCTCTTCTTTCCTGTCCTGCTTCTCATCTCCTGCTTTATGCGTTTGGTGATCAGACAGCTTTGGGGGCCAGCCCCGCTGCACGGCTCCGGCGTGGATCGGCTGGGCTCCAGATTTGGCACAGCCAGGGCGGCAGGATGGCAACCAGATGTTGCTGCCAGGATGTGGATCCCGTGAGCCTCAGAGGGCCCTGAACAAACCACGCAGCACGTACTTTAACCATATAAAAGCGCAGCAGAACACTGCCCCAGGCGCTGATATAAACCAGGCAGCCCTGGTGTATTAATTGGGATTGAGGCTCCTAAATACATCGCCTCTGCATGGCACAGCTCCCTGATGGCCTTCGTATCTCTACTCTGTTTCTTTATCCTGGAGAAGAGGAGGCTGAGGGGAGACCTCATCACTCTCTACAACTGCCTAAAAGGAGGTTGTAGAGGGGTGGGTGTTGGTCTCTTCTCCCCAGTGACAGGTGAATGGACAAGAGGGAATGGCCTCAAGCAGTGCCAGGGGAGGTTTAGATTGGACATTAGGAAAAGGGTTCTCAGGCCCTGGCAGAGGCTCCACAGGAGGTGGTGGAGTCCCCATCCCTGGAGGGGTTTAAAAGGTGGGTAGATGAGGTGCTTGGAGATCTGGCTTAGTAGCGGACAGGTACGGTTGGATCTGATGATCTCAAATCCCAACTCTCTCAACCTGTCCTCATGTCGGAGGTGCTCCAGCCCTCAGATCATCTCCGTGGCCTCCTATGGACTCGCCTCAACAGCTCCATGTCCTTCGTGTCCTGAGAGCTCCAGACAGGACACAGGGCTCCAGGTGAGGTCTCACTAGAGCACAGCAGAGGTGCAGAATCCCATAGTGGTTCAAAGCAGCTGTGCCATGCTGAGAGGTGAAGAGGGAACATGGCTGGACTCATGGTAGGCTGCTTGGTCTTCTGGATATGCCCCTGGTGCCCCACAGCCAAGCACCTCTGCCAGGAGAATGTCTTGGTTTGCTCCAGATCAGAGTCCCTGCTTCAAGCCAGGCATGAGCCCAACCAGGATGGTGCCTCCCAGAGCAATGCCCACCCCACAAAGCTCCTTGACAAAGTGTGAAGGAAGAAAGTGGACACATGAATGCACCTGGCTGCTCCTCAGCCTGCGGAGAAGATACGGCCAGGCTGTTTCCCTTCCAAGTTCTTCTTCCCTCTCCATTTTTGTTGTCCTCCCCTGCCATCCCATGCACGTAGAGCACTGCCGCCACTTCTGTTTCACCGTCTCCAGAGACTGCTCTGCACCAATTCTGCAGTCAGCACGGACGGAGACGCTAATTAAATTGTTTGAAAATCCAATAAAAATGCTTTATGAGAGCGTCTGTCATTGGCAAAGGTTTAGGGAAGAAAATTAGGCTCCTCCAAAAGCAAAGAAAAAGTTCTTCCTCCCTCATTAGCCCCCTGATGCCTTTCAGTGTAAACGCTTTCTGGGTGCTGCAAACAGCAACCGGCCCAGTGGGACCAGTTTGCCAGCATGGGGCTGATGGAAAGGGCAGGGCTGGTTTCTGGTGAGTGCTCGGGTGCTTTCTCCTCTCGCCGCTCTGATGACACCACTGTCTCAGGCACAAGTTGGAACAGATAACCCACATTGTTTTATAGATCTCCTCGTTCCCCAGCCAGTGCCAGGGAGCATCAGGAATGCAAACAATTAAAAGGATTAAAAGCTGTATTTTTTATTTTCTTTTTATGACAGTGACACTAACAGCTCCCAGGGCTGTGATCGAGGTCCCCACACTGTCCTTAACCCAGATGACTCTGGGACTGATTCACTGCTGGGTTATCACTCTGCATCACTCCCCCAGCTCTCACAGTGCAAGAGGCTGGGGTCTCCTGTAGGGGCTCATGACTACGGGGCAGCTGTGTTCAGCCTCATCTTCCACCTCACGTGCCCCAAAAGATGTGCAATTATTTAAGCAAAGTGGAAGAGCATCTCTGACAATCTCTGCCACCATCATGTGCTCAGGCTCCGGACCGTGGCAGTTGTTAAAAACACTTGCAGATAAAATTGCCTGTGGCTTCCTAGCTCAGAGGGGGGATCGCCGAGCCACGCTGGGAAGCTTTAAGAAAACCAAATATCTCAAGGCTTATGATGTAAATACTATAAGCAGACCACATGCTCTGTAATTTCTCGTCATTATGTGAATAGGAAAGAGAAGAAACTGCCAGGGAGCACATTTTCCACCCAGAACAGGGAGCGCTTGTGCAGAAGCATCCAGGAGCAGGAAACGTGTTTGCAGTGTGGAGGCACAAAGCATCAATCTATGCCTACCTGGGCAAGCCCTGCAGAGGCCGCCCAGGGCAGGGGTGGAGTCTCCACCCCCAGAGGGAGTCAAAAACTGTGTAGAGGTGGCATGTGGGGACACAGTTTAGCAGGCACGGTGGGGTTGGGCTGGTGGTTGGACTGGATGAGCCAAGAGGGCATTTCCAACCTTAGTGATTCTATGATTGCACACTAGATCCAGTGGAAGTTTCTACCCCATGGCTCACCATGCGCATCAATGAAATGACATCCATGCAGGTGCAATGGCCCAAACTGAGCCAGGGCCTCGGACTCAGCTCACGTGGGGATGACTGCTGGGAGGGGTCCCTGCGCCACCCCAGCCCCTCACGGGTCACCTCAACCAGGCAGAAAATAGGAGCCTTACTGTGGGGAGAGAAAGAGACTGTTTGTGAAGACACATTTCATCTAAGTGGGGTTTCAGCTCACTCTCTCCTAGAATGTGGACACAGGGTCATCCCTTCAAATCTTCTAGGAAACGCTGGTGGAATCAAGCTGGGTGCCAGCACCCTTTTGTTCCACAAATCTCCTGTCAGGAGGGACTCTTATTTTATTTCAAAAACTCAGCAACTTGGATTGGTTTAACCTTTTCTAGGTTTCCTTTGCACAATAGCACAGATGAGCTCTAAAGCCTCTTCAAGAGCACAGGTTGAAGAGGAGATTGGGGAGGAGGGAGAAGAAACCATGTAAAGCCAGAGGAGCTGATGCTGTCATTTCCAGACGTGATTTGCTTGCCAACCCCCTGGCACCTTCTGCTCCAGCAGAGCAGAGCAGGTTTGCTGCGAGAAGCAAGGCTGTGCTGCTGCACGCCCTGACCCTGCCCAGGGGCAGCTGCCATGGGCTCTGCCGGTGCTCATGGGGGCACCCAGTGGGACCACCCAATGCCTACGCCACACGAGAGCTGGGGACCGAGCAACACTAGAAAAGGCAGGAGACCAAGGAACCCCACGTAGGTGTAAGGATAAAACCCCAAAGCCCAGCTCTCCATCAGATGGTGCTGCACAGCGTCTGCTGTGCTGTCCCACCACCCCATTGACCCCTCGACATCCCCTCCTGCACATGCAATTCCCAGTCCTCAGTGGGGTGGAAGCTGTCCTGGCTCAGGGCCACGCAGATGCCCCCAGACTCGCTGCTTCCCCCAGAGAGCTGGACCCCACTGATGCCCTGGGGGGAGCGGGAGGCTGGAAATGCCCCCAAAAGCAGGGAAGAGGTGATTTCTTAGCAGAGCAGGGCAGCGTTTCTTTGATGTTAAAACAACAAAGACGAGTGTGCAGAGAGAAAGGTAATCTAAATGCTGGCGAGCAGCAGCCTGCTTTTCAAAAGCAACATCAATAGCTTTGAAAATCAATTTCCCAAAAGGAAGCAAACTGCTCTTCCCGGGCTCCTCCAGCCCCCAGAGCCCTGCCCCCTGCTAACAGAGTTCCTGTGCCTGGCACCTTCTACACAGGGGATTTGGGAGGGTGGGGATGGGGATGTTCAGCCTAGAGAAGAGAAGGCTCTGGGGAGACCTTAGAGCAGCTTCCAGTGCTGAAAGGGGCTCCAGGAAAGCTGGGGAGGGGCTCTGGATCAGGGAGGGCAGGGACAGGACGAGAGGGAACTGTTTTCAGCTGAAAAAGGAGAGATTGAGATGAGATCTTAGGGAGAAATGTTTTGCTGTGAGGGTGGGGAGGCCCTGGCCCAGGTTGCCCAGAGCAGGGGTGGCTGCCCCATCCCTGGAGGGGTTCAAGGCCAGGCTGGATGGGGCTTGGAGCCCCTGATCCAGGGAGAGGTGTCCCTGCCCATGGCAGGGGTGGGACTAGATGGGCTTTGAGGTCCCTTCCAACCTAAACCATTCCATGATTCTATGTGAGTGAGAGCTAGCAAATGCTTACGTAGGAAAGGCATTCACTGCTTGTTCCTCAGCTCCAGCTCTGGGAGCGCTGAGAGTGTAGAACTGTAGCTTTGTTAAAAAACAAGCAACCACAAAAGCCGTGTTGGAAATCCAGAAAATGAAATAACCCTGCTGTGCTGCTCGGGAGAGCCAGGCTTTTGCACCGTGCGGCAGAGGGGGCGGCCTGTGCCAATCCCACCTTCATCAGCTCTGCAAAGGATCCTGCTTACACCCCCATTAGCCGCACACTTGCTGACTGCTCTGGAGAGAATTGCTATTAACAGGTTTCCTCCTGCACCGTGGGGCCATCAGGGTGATGTGACCAGGAATAATTCTTGCCCTCTCTCCTGCCTTTGCTAAGCAGGAGTTGGAGCAGCCCCTGCCCTGCCCCACACCATCTCGCTGCAGGGAACACATCCAGCCTGGGGAGAGACATAGAATCATGGAAAGGGTTGGTTCAGAAGGGACCTCAAAGCCCATCCAGTCCCACCCCTGCCGTGGGCAGGGACACCTCCCACTGGATCAGGGGCTCCATCAACCTGGCCTTGAACACCTCCAGGGATGGGGCAGCCACCCCTGCTCTGGGCAACCTGGGCCAGGGCCTCCTCACCCTCGCAGTGAAACATTTCTTCCTAAGAGCTCATCTCAATCTTTCCTCTTTCAACTCAGAACACTTCCCCCTCGTCCTCTCCCTGCCCTCCCTGATCCAGAGCCCCTCCCCAGCTTTCCTGCAGCCCCTTTCAGCGCTGGAAGCTGCCGTAAGGTCTCCTCGCATCCTTCTCCTCTCCAGGCTGAACATCAACATTATATCTTTCAGATTCATGTTCATTGTTTATTTTGGAACAGTTCCTTGAAAGAAAAAAGAAAAAAGAAAAAAAAAGCAGTTGTTTTTGTGTCATTGTTTTCTAAGCAAAATGTTTTGAGTGTTTGGATTTGTTTTTGTTTCAGCACACTTATGTGATCTTTTAAAACCAGACGCAATTAACAAAAAACACAGCAAGATCTCGCTGTTGTTCCTTGTGATTGTGAAACTGCATCAATTTTACTTCTTCATCTGCTAGACATTAAAACATGAATGTAATCTGCCCCTCCCTCCCTTGCCCATTTGCTTTTACAAATTCTCCAGGAAAACTAAAAGGTCCGCTCGGAGCCGCCCAGGTCGACCCTCACGCGGCTCCCACACCTCGCGGGGACGTGGTGCCAGGGTGACGATCACCTGTTTGCATTACGTTTTAGTGGGTCCTCGTTTTGATTTCCATGCAGAGCAGCCTGTTCCAGTTCCTTGTAACAAAGCCAATTATGCTAACTTTATTGGATTTGCATTCGGGGCTGATTTGTCAGAATTGTATATTGGTTCTAGGAGATAGGGGGGAGGAGGGAACAGTGCATTTGCTTTTCATGAGTACAGAAAAAAAAAAGGTATAAAATTTCATCTCTGTTTCACAGTCTCCTGCAGTCCCGCTCCTTCTCAAAGGCAGCGATGCTGCCCAGGACCCTCAAAGCCCGCTGCCCTGCAAACACTCGTGCCTGGCCGTGGCAGCCGGCGTCTGCACACAATGGAAATGCAACATGGAAGGCTGCAAATTGATAGTCTGTTTGTCCTGCCAGCACTTGGGGAGAAGTCAAGCCACGTGGCTGAATGCCTGAAGCCCTTCTGACGCCACGTGGCACGCTGGGCAAGAGGAGCATGCCCTGCTGTCCGAGCTGTCACAGCACCATGTGGACGCTGAACGGAGAGGCGACACCATGCATGGATGCTCCACAGCCAAACCCCAGCAAAGCTGATTCAGAGAATCACAGAATCCAGAGGAGGCCATGGAGATGATCCGAGGGCTGGAGCACCTCCTGCACGAGGACAGGCTGGGACCTGGAGTTGTTTAGCCTGAAGAACAGTACACTGTGGGGAGACCTTAGAGCATCTTCCAGTGCTGAAAGGGGCTGCAGGAAAGCTGGGGAGGGGCTTTTGATCAGGGAGGGCGGGGACAGGATGAAGGGAACAGTTTTGAGCTGCAAGAGGGGAGATGGAGATGAGATCTTAGGGAGAAATGTTTTGCTGTGAGGGTGGGGAGGCCCTGGCCCAGGTTGCCCAGAGCAGGGGTGGCTGCCCCATCCCTGGAGGGGTTCAAGGCCAGGTTGGATGGGGCTTGGAGACCCCTGATCCAGTGCGAAGTATCCCTGCTCCTGCAAGCAGTTGGAACTGGATGACCTGTAAAGGTCCTTTCCCACCGAAAGCACTCCGTAATTCTATAGGTTTATCCTCAGAGGTGAGCAATGCTGAAGCCATAAAACATGCCAGCTGGCAGGGAGCTGGGAGAGACTTATCCAAAGAGAAAGTTAGAGGGAAAGGCAGGAACCACGGGAGAGAATGGTGAACAGCTCTAGTAAGGTTTTCTAAACCTACCAGCCAGCCTCTAGCGGAGGTGGCCTTCTACTGCCCAGCACTGGTCTGCCGCCCACAGTTCAACCACTCGCTGCCCTGTCCCACCTCCAGCCACCAGAGGAGCGCAGCCCTTGGACCAACGCAGGTATTTCCTGATCCGTTTCTGACTTTCACACAAATCCCACTCTGCTTTATTGTAATTTTTACCTTCCCAAGCCCCCGATATTCTGTTTGCACGGAACCTCGCTGTGCATTTACTGATGCCATCCCAGCAGTCTCCATGGCAACCCAGCCCATCACAAGGCACGACACACCCGAGGTCATGTCAGCAAAGTGGGAAAGGTTGCCTGCTACAGAGGGACGCAGACAGACCCATCAGACAGACCCATCCCCTCTATTACCCTGACAGGAATGACCACGTGTTTGCATGACCACGCTTCTGCTCTGGCTTCTCACAATCACGGAGCCAAGATTGAAATGTTCAGCTCTACCTTGGCAGTGCACAATTTGGATTTCACATCTCCCCGAGGGCATCCTAAGGGAAATGCGAGTGGACACATGCAGCTCTTGTGTCCAGGCAAACAGAGCTGCCAGTCTGGGGAGCTGGTGCTGAGGGACAGCACTTGGGGACAGCAGTGCAGGTCCTGCCTTGGGCTCACTGTGGCATGATCACAGAATCAGAATCATGGAACTGTTCTGGTTGGAAGGGACGTCAAAGCCCATCCAGTCCCACCCCTGCCTGGGCAGGGACACCTCCCACTGGATCAAGGGCTCCAAGCCCCATCCAACCTGGCCTTGAACCCCTCCAGGGATGGGGCAGCCACCCCTGCTCTGGGCAACCTGGGCCAGGGCCTCCCCACCCTCACAGGGAAACATTTCTCCCCAAGATTTCATCTCAATCTCCCCTTGTTCAGCCCAAAACCATTCCCCATGTCCTACCCTAGCACTCTCTAATCCAGAGCCCCTCCCCAGCTCTCCTGGAGCCCCTTTCAGCTCTGGAAGCTGCTCTAAGGTCGCCCTGCAGCTTTCTCCAGGCTGAACAACCCCAACTCTCTCAGCCTGCCCTCATATAGGAGGTTCTCCAGCCCTCGGATCATCTCTGTGGCCTCCTCAGCACTCGCTCCAACAGCTCCGCATCCTCCCTGTGCTGAGGACTCCAGAGCTGGACCCAGGGCTCCAGGTGGGTCTCTCAGAGCGGAGCAGAGGGCCCTCCCTGATGGTCCAACAGCTCTGGGTGCAGCCCAGGACACGGGTGGTTTCTGGAGGTTTTTACGTTGCCAGCTCATGTTGAGCTTCAAGAAAGAAGTTGTTTTAAAAGAAATACACCACTGGGTTTTCTTTTCATTCTTTTCCCTTCTCCTTTTCAAGACAGATCTCTTCCACCTGCACCTCGTCCAGATGTTGTGTGCATGACTAAGAAGGAATGCTTTAATTCCCTCCTTGTTGTGGGCTCTGTATTTAAAGCCACTGTTAATTTATTCCCTCTTCTGCAGCTTCTTGATGTCTACCAGTAATTGCAAAACATCAATATTTTTCCAGACTGTCCTATGTTTCTTACTCCAATTGCAGGCAGTGTTGGAGGGGCTCTTTTTTTCATACATGTTAGGGGGAAAAACTCAGGCCTATGAAAAAAGCTGAATGCTGCAGCAAGAGAAACGATCCACAAAGCTGAATAATGCATACAAGTCATAGAAAAACCTCTCCTTGAGCTTCCCTACGTGTTCCTGGCACTATGGATGGCTGTAGAGGGCCCCACTGTGGCATGGGGTGGATGTCACACCCTTGGCCAAGGCGTGTTCCCAGAGCTATTCCTGTGAACCCCGCGCTGCTTCTCCACATGCCACATGCAGGAGCCGAGGTGCATGATGTGCTGCTGTCAAAACCAGACCTCTTTCCTAGTGCAACAAATCCTCCAGAGCAATCAAGATTTGCCACCAGTGCTGGCTGCATGCGACCCATCACGCTTGCGCTGAGGCGGCCGACACCGCTGCCGGCTCCTCCTGCAGAACCTGCATGCGCAAAGGGCGGCTGGGAAGAGAGAAGCGTGCGAGCTCTCACAATAAGCTCTCACACTGTGCATTATAATCAGTCATAAAACCCAGCTCTAACCCTTCTCGGTCAGACAGTTGTGACTAATCTGGGCTCTTCCTCTTCACCCCACAGGAGCTATTCTTCACAGGGCCCTTTCTCAGCTGAGTCCAACATCAGGCATGTTCAAGCCGCGCCCAGACTAGGGTAATTTTTTTGCACCATTTGAACTGTCACAGCGAAGCTGAACATCGATGAATTGATCCCTTCAGAGATCACTGGGCTTCTTGTAAGAAGCTTAAGTATTCACTGTGTGTACTCACTGCACTTGGTGAAACACCCAGATTGGCTCCATGTGCAGTTTCTGGACCACAGATAGCAGGAAGGCACCGCTGATACCCAGAGGAACTCTAATCCAAATAGATCATAGAATCACAGCACCATAGAATAACCAGGTTGGAAGAGACCCACTGGATCATCGAGTCCAACCATTCCCATCAATCACTAAACCATGTCCCTTAGCACCTTGTCCATCCATCCCTTAAACACCCCCAGGGAAGGTGAATCAACCCCCTCCCTGGGCAGCCTGTTCCAGTGCCCAATGACCCTTTCTGTGAAAAATTTTTTCCTAATGTCCAGCCTAAACCTCCCCTGGCAGAGCTTGAGGCCATTCCCTCTCGTCCTGTCCCTTGTCACTTGGGAGAAGAGCCCAGCTCCCTCCTCTCCACAACCTCCTTTCAGGTAGTTGTAGAGAGCAATGAGGTCTCCCCTCAGCCTCCTCTTCTCCAGGCTAAACACCCCCAGCTCTCAGACATTCCTCATAAGGCCTGTTCTCCAGCCCCTTCACCAGCTTCGTTGCTTCATTGATCTGCAGCTTTACACCCTGCTGGCATCTGAATTTGTGAGTATTACCATTATTGCCAGCACCAGGCTGCAAAATCATAGAATCATCCGCTCATAGAATCATAGAATCGCTTGGTTGGAAAAGACCTTTCGGATCATTGAGTCCAACTGTACCTGTCCGCTCCTAAATCACAAGTCAGGTGCCAAGCTGTACAAGATAAATCTTGACAATGTGATCTTTGTTAAAAAAATACTGAAGTGGGTTCTTCTTATTTGCTTTCTGGTGCCAGAGCACCCAGACTGCCCATGGACAAGACCTCCAGAACCACAGGCAGGCAGCATGTTCCTGTGCTTAACGCAAGACACAGAACCTCGAGCTTCGTGGCTGGGCAAGCAACAAAGTACGTTCACCAGTTCACAGATCATGAGACTCCTAAATGAAGCCAGAGAAGGAAAAGAAGCTGCAAATGACAGTGCTAAAATGCTGTGCCAAAGCAAATCTGGACAGCAGTTCCAGGATATGAAACCAGTGTCCATACATTTCATAGAATGGTTTGGGTTCTAAGGGACCTCAAAGCCCATCCAGTTCCACCCACTGCCGTGGGCAGCCTCTGCCAGTGCCTGAGAGCTGTTCCGGTGAAGAAATATTTCCTACTATCCAATCTAAACCTCCTCTGGCACAGCTTGAGGCCGTTTCCTCTCATCCTGTCACTTGTTACTGCTCCTTCCTGGGAGCTGCAGAGCGCGATGAGGTTGCCCATCAGCCTCCTCTTCTCCAAACTAAACCTGCTTTAGCCCATTTAGTCTAAACTAAATCCATTCAGTCTGGAAATGGGCTGGGCTCACCTTTAAAATCTCTGCAGGTGCAGGAGGCTGAAGCAAGGTGTGGAAAAAAGAGTTTTCCTAGATCTCTGCAAGACTATGCAGGCACTCGTACGATGCTTGGCCTGGGGCGCCGTTCCTCTGCAGCTGGTTCCATCCAGTCCCTGGTTCCAGAGGCAATGGCTTTGGCAGGCAAGGAAGGCAGCAGCTGGGGAATTGCTGGGTGCTGTGCTGCCGGCATCCAGCTGCGGGGTTCCTCTGCAGAGCCGTTTCCAGCTGCTTGCCTGCACTAACACGGAGGAGCCAACAGTTGGCCTCCACAGTTTATTAAACTCTGCCTCTCTGTGACAAGGTGTGAACCTGCGCTCTACATTAATTTCCCAAAGCTTTTACCTGCCAGGGAAATAACAGCCATGGAGCAGGGCAAAGAGCAGCCTGCACATCAGGGAGGATGGTTTGGTGTTGACCAGATGGATAAGCAAGCGATATGTGAGGAACCTCTGCATCACAAACCCGAAGGCAGCCTGGGATAGGGGACTGTCACCTCCTCACCTCTCTGGTACAGACCAAGCAGAAGCAGGGACAGGCCACCATTCCATCAGTAAAACCCAGAGCACAGACAGCAAGGCATGTTGTCCTTTGTTGATGCAGCAATTCAGCTGTGGCTTGGAGGACTCCCTGGGGTCTGTAACATGCTATCAAAATGTAAAACAGACATCACATATTTGTGGGGTATTTTCTATTACTCAATGAGAGCTGCTTGGGCTGGCTCAGCACAATCCCAAGGAAAGCATCAGCCTGGAGCCACCAGGGCAGGCTGGGTAGCATGGGCTCAAGGTCCTTTCAGTCACAAAGCAGAAACCTTCCTGGTTTCATCTTGCTGCCGGCTCAGTCAGAAGAATCAGGTAAGCTCCCTGCTGTGTCATGGAGGACTTCCTTCCTGATTTTTCACACACTGGATTGATTTATTTCCATTTTGGCAGTGGCAATTGTAGAGCAAAAATTCATTCTGACGTGTTCCATATCAAGCCTTGAGAATCTGAGTTATGAAAATTACCATGGGCTTAATTCAGTGCTCAGGCTTTAGTAGGTACTCAAGACAAATAATGCATCCTAGTGACCACGAAGAGACAAGGGAGAGGGAATGGGAAGGGATCCATACTGTACAGTCCTCCTAGCAACAATCTCACCAGGGCTGGTTGTCAAAGAGAGAGCCGTAGCCTCCTTCTGCGGTTGTTGGAGAGAGACTGGCCTCAGGACCTTTCCATAGAAGGGCAGGACCATCGTTCGGAGCTGCCTATGTCTGAATACAGGAGCTCAGAAAATCAGATGTGACTGCAAGTCTACCTTGGAGGAGCCCAAAGGAAGCAAGATGGATCCATCTTCAACATAAAGGTCAACAAGACGCTGCAGTGATTTTTCTGGGGCTCTGGCATGGGATGTGCTTTACACACGGGGTACCTCAGTAGCATTTGCAGTGTGAATCAGGGGATATTTAGACTGAGAATTTACAGAGCGAGATCTAACAATAAACCTTTCCAACAAAATACCAGCACAGGGAGAGAGGATGGGACAAAACAGACGGCTTTAAATCATCCACTCCATTCTGCTCGTCTTCATTTACCCAGTGTTTCACCCTCTTCCCCTGGTTCTGAATTAATGCCTGAGTCCACATCCCTGGTTATGTTCCATTTCATTAGAGAAGTGTCTGCAACCGAGAGCAAAACTGAAAACTGCTGTTTTGGAGGAAACCCTGGAAACATACCCTGGGCTCCCTGATCATCATCATCATCATAGAATCATCATAGAATAACCAGGTTGGAAGAGACCCACCGGATCATCGAGTCCAACCATTCCTATCAAACACTAAACCATGCCTGTTCCCCAGTTCTGCTTATCAGATGAGGGCATTTTGGAAACCTTTACAAAGAAACACTGTTCACTCCATAAACACCTTTCGGGACACAACAGGAAGATGAGGACAAGTGAAGGATGGCCAGGCAAAGCCCTGCTTCCCACAGTACCAAAGGCTCAGCAATAAACCTGGGAACAATTACTTCCCAAGATCTAGAGGTTTGGCCTCCCACGGGCCTCTTGGTGTGATCAGCAAATATCTCCCTCCTCCACCTCTGGCCACTTGTTCTTGGCTGATAGTTCCTGGACAGGAACAGATGTGCGAGAAGGAGACTAAGGCTAAAAATAAAGATAATGGGAGCAGTATGTCACATCCGCGCTGCTGGCTGATAATGAAAGGGTGTGCAGCACTGCTCTCTTGCCTGCAAGGTGGCATGGATCCAGTGGATGTGAGATATGCTTGAAGGGCTTCCTGGTGGGATGCACCCAAATCACAGCTGGAACCTGTGCTTGCCCCAAAACATCCGCACAAAGACCAGTTCTTTCTCCAGATCTGCTCCATCACCAAAAGCAGCCTGAAGGCAAACTGGTCAGATAAGCTGAACTTAAGCGCCAGCCATCTGGAGGAGGCTTCCTGCTTCACCACACGACTGCTGTCAACATGGGCCAGCACTCGGCCAAAAGCAGCATCTGGATGAGGCTGATTCAAGCAAGTTAGTTGATGCTGGCTGGCAAAGAAATGCTTGAAAGAGCCTGCAGTCACGTTTGAGCTCTTCAGCCACCATCTCCTCAGGAACATGAGGCACCGTGACCAGCCATCTGGTTTTCACATCAACTCCCTACAGAACAGATCATTAGGACAAGGTCTGGTCCTGTATGTTCACAGAACGTAGAATGGTTTGGGTTGGAAGGGACCTCAAAGCCCATCCAGTCCCACCCCTGCCATGGGCAGGGACACCTCCCACTGGATCAGGGGCTCCAAGCCCCATCCAACCTGGCCTTGAACCCCTCCAGGGATGGGGCAGCCACCCCTGCTCTGGGCAACCTGGGCCAGGGCCTCCCCACCTTCGCAGCAAAATATTTATTCCCAAGATCTTATCTCAATCTCCCCTCTTTCAGCTGAAAAACATTCTCCTCACCCTATCCCTGCACTCCCTGATCAAGTGTCCCTCCCAAGCTTTCTTGGAGTCCTTGTGTTGAAGTTGTTCCTTACATTGAAGATACTCCTTGGCACTGATTTGGGATACCTAGGACACACACAGCCTGGGGTGAGCAGCCTTGCTTTGTGGCATCATGGGGGGCTCTGCAGGTGGATGCAAGCTTGTCCGTGCCACAAAACAGACTCCAGAAAACAAGCCTCTCTAGGGAGGCCAGCTCCTAGTGTAAGGAACGTTTTCTCAGCATGGTTTTTCTACCGCAAACACAAAACTGTGCAGACACTGGCTCTGAATAAATAAATGGAAAACAAATCAACAACCTTCTCCTCCCCCCCTGCCACAACTCTCCTCCGTTCATTTCTCCTGGGGAACGGGATGAGCAAACAAACCACGCAGAACAGACTCAAGCTGAATCGCTCAAGGCACTACCAGAAGGTGTTCAGACAGCAAGGTGCTGGGAACACACAGAGACAACTGGATAACGAAACGTACTGGCAAACTAATGAATTCTGCCAGCATTCAAAATCCACCTGGTGAATCACTCTCTGGAAGCAGCTTGCCTTGCCCAGAGCTCTTGGGGAAATGAAGTATGAGCTCACAGTCAGTTGTTGTGTGCCCAGCTCCAGCTAGAAGGTCAACATGCAGCTGCATAGTCTCTCTCCTTCAGACCCGCAGGAAATTTTGAACAAGAGCAAAAGCTTAGGGAGGAAGAGCAGGAGAACAACAAAGGAAACAAAAGGATGGTGTGACAAACACCACCTCTTCCCAGGGAGCTCACCAACCCTCCATGCTGCCATCCATGAAGGTGGGAAGTGCATTTTGCCAGCCACCTCCAAAGAAAGACCTCAGAGCATATGTTCATTGGCCACCGCTCCCGGAGGGGTTCAAGGCCAGGCTGGATGGGGCTTGGATCCCCTGATCCAGTGGGAGGTGTCCCTGCCCATGGCAGGGCTGGAACTGGATGGGCCTTGATGTCCCTTCCAACCCAAACCATCCTATGACTCTATGTCCCCTGAAGCTGCTCAAAGGAGCGAGCACTGCAGGGAGGATCTCGGCGCCCACTGCTTCCTTCTCATCCCCTTCACCACCTCCACTGCCAGAGCAGTGAGTCAACCCTGTGGCACGATGCCCTTTGCCAGAATCCAGCTGCCAGTTACAGCAGGAGACTCTGCTCTTAAGGTCACCTAACACTGCTCCGTTTGCCCAGAGAAACTGCGATGCCAAACTGTGATGACTCAGGAAAACACTGTCCGTGCCCACTGCCTGCTTCGGGCTCACATTTATTGCTGACACTATTAACAAAAGTGGTGACACCGCATTTTCAACAGATGCCAGGAAAACGTTGACTATTTTGAAAGAACATGAGGCTTTTGTGCTGTACACTGAAAAATCAACAGAAATTTAGTTCACAATGATGAAATTTGCTGTTATCACAAAATCCAATCTAGATTGGATTAAAATACATGTATTTTTTTATTGCTGACTTCACACCGTGATATTTGCAAGATGCCTTCCGTTTTGGCCTTTCCACAAGCCATGAGTGTCTGCATGAACCGTGGTAGAGCTCTGCATCTCTGGAAGCCCTGGTAGCCCCAAGGCACACAGACAGAGAGGGGACAACCCAGTTAACTCCTGTTAAAGGGAAAAGCACTGGGAGCCAAGTCCTGGGCTTCATTCTCTGGTTACTCCCTGCACTCTCCAATCAAGAGCCATTCCACAGCTTTCCTGGAGACCCTTTCAGTGCTGGAAGCTGCTCTAAGATCTCCTCGCATCCTTCTCTTCTCTAGGCCTGCCTGGCACCTCCTCCAGCACTCCTGAGAGGAAAGGTGTTGAGTCCTGGTCAGAACCAGCAGCATCAGTGGAGCTGTTACAGCCACATTCTCTGTATGCTTAATATACCAATATAAATAAGGTCCCTTCTCCAGCTCCCAGAAGCCTTCTTCATGCCTCGCAGCCTTGTAACAGAGAGTGAGAGCTTCACCAAGGACAGCTGCACTATATCTGACAGAGCTGGTTTGGCAGAAGTCCTTTGCCTTTGCCTGCTAACAACGTGTCCCTCCTGGTGAACGCAGCGTGCTCCACTTCAGTCCTTTTCCATCCCTATCACTAATGAAGCTGATGGGAAGCAAGGAATAATCGTGTTTGTAGGTGACAGGGTTGGAAGAGTATTGCTGGGAAATGCGTACTTGGCAAGGAGTCCCCATTTGGAGGTGAGGGAGGGCAGCCAATCGCGAAATCCCTGGCAAAAATGTCTGTGTTGGAGCAATGTTGCTCTGCTCAGCCCAGCTGCTGGAGGAGACACCGGAGGAGCGTGCAGAGGGGAGCACAGTGTGGGCAGCAGGATCTGCGTGGTGCTGGAGAACCTGCTTTGGGGCAAAGCAAACTCTCCTCTGAGGGCTTCACTGCCATCGCATTCCCAGGGCTGCCCACAGCTGCACTGCAAAAGAGGGTCGTCTTGTGCTTGGATAAAATGGGTGAGCACAGCCTCGCAGAAATCGGGGGATACCTGCATGGAGCCCATTCTCTGCAACGAGGGTGGATGAGTGGTGGGACCTGAGACAGACAATTGCTGGACACAACACATGGACTCCAGCTCTGGACTGCAGAAAAGGGAGATGTGTGCTGGTGTTCCAACAAGTTCGGTGAAAAAATAAATAACTGATCCCAGATACTGCTCTGGAGTACCACAATGTCATGGAAGTACCTTCTTTATCACTGAACCATGGAATCATTGAGGCTGGAAAAGATCTCAGCTCATGCAGTTCAACCATCACCCCAACCTCACCATACCTGCCAAACCATGTCACCAAGTGCCAACTCTACACGCTGTTTGGACCTCTCCAGGGATGGAGACTTCACCACTGCCCTGGGCAGCCTTTGCCAGGGCTTCACCACTGTCGAGAACGAAATTTTCCCCAAGAGCCAACTTAAACCTCCCCTGGAACAGCTTGAGGTCATTTCCTCTGATCTGATTGCCTGTCAGCTGGGAGCAGAGCCCAGCACCCACCTCACCACAAACTCCTTTCTGGGAGCTGCAGAGAGCAATGGGGTCTCCCCTCAGCCTCCTCTTCTCCAGGCTAAACAGCTCCAGTTCCTTCAGCCGCTCGCAGAACCCCTGGGCTCCAGATCCTTCCCCAGCTCCATTCCCTACACTCTCTGACCCAGAGACCCTCCCCAGCTTTCCTGGAGCCCCTTTCATCACTGGAAGCTGCTGTAAAGTCTCCCCGTGGCCTTCTCTTCTCCAGGCTGAATAACCCCAACTCTCGCAGCCTCTCCTCCTTTGGGAGGTGCTCCAGCCCTTGGATCATCTCTGTGGCCTCCTCTGAACTTGCTCTCTGCAAGGATGTGAAGGATGGTTGGGCATCAAGTGAATGAATAGTTTTGATCAGTGGGGCAGAGAGGGTAAAACTCAGCGGTACGAAGTCCACTGCCTCACACCAGATGAGAAAAAGTAAAGCAGCCACTTTCCATCCTATTTAGCTTTCACTCATGTCACACGAGTGCACATTAATGAGATCCCAGCAAGCAGACATCCCGAGGAGAAGGCACTCATTCCATCACAAGGCCTGGCTGCTAAACCTGATCTTAGAGAAAAGAGGAATATTTTATTAATTGAGGTTTTCCAAATCTGAAAAAGCCTAACTTTCCAGCAGAGGAGACCTTTGGGCCTTCCTTCTGCTTTTATCAGCCTGCTGGGTGAGGTGCAGCAATTAAAAGTACTTTGAGAAGACAAACGGTATTTTAAAGAGACACAGGGAACTTGAGAGGGTGGAGGGAGGTGGCCTGCGGTGGAAGAAAAGCAAGTGCTTCTGTTTCTTCACAGCCAGCTGCTTCCACACACCTCGGGGAAGCAGTGCTCAGGAGGGATGGACCTTGCTGGGGAAGGCAGCCTCCTCTCCCGAGCACTGGGGTCCTCTCGAGGCAGCCAGTTTTAGCAGCACTGAAAATGAGGTGTTGCAGGGAATAAGCCAGGAAGACAGTGTTGTAGGACAGGGAAAGCCCAGCACACAGTGTGTGGAGACTGTTCAGCGCTAACTGTAATTGTTCCAATTAAATGCTTCCGCAAGCAAAGTCTTTGTTGTTAACACGCCTGTTCCTCCTCTCCTCAGCACCGTGCTGCCCCCCAGTCAGCAGAGCCGGCACCTCTAAGGGGTCTGGGCCCCTACATTCCACTGTTTCAGAGGAGCTTTGGGGAGATTATGAGATCTAGATGTCCAGGTCAAGAGAGTCCAGCAACATTAAGCACCTACAGTCACCATTCCAGAAGAGCCTGGGGGAGTTCACGGTATCTAGATGTTCAAGTCAAGAAGGTCCAGCAACGTTAAGCTCTGCTTTATAGATCTCTTGTAGAAGGAGATCTGAGAAAGGCTTGATCTCCAGGCAGATCATGCTGGAGCCTTCTATGTCTCAAGGCACCTTGCAGGAGATGATATCTCAGGAAGAAATGTTTTGCTGTGAGGAGCAAAACTGGGAGGCACTGGTAAAGGGAGGGAACGAAGCAGGAGGCAAACTCAGCTTTCAGTGATGGCAAATTGAAAAAGAAGCTTTTCCCAATTGCTAATAAAATGAAAGGGGACGGGAAGTCAGCAAAAGCCCCGTTCTGAAGCCCAAGGGAGGCCGTGTCAACCCTCCCACTACTGGCTTTCCAAGCTGCTCTTCACAAGCTGCATACAGAGACTTCAACATTACCAACAAATCCACAGTAAGAAAATCCAGCCATGTCACCGCAATGTTTATTGGCATGGATAATCCATACAAAAAAACATTATAATCCTCACTCCTCCCGTTCTCGTTAGCCGGGTGCCGGCTGCCACCTCATCATCCCAGATCTACAGCGGTGCTGGCCGGGCCCTGCACACACGGTGCCTCCTGCGGCTCCGCGCCCGAACCCAGTGCAGCTGGCAATAACGTGGCTTCATCCTCGTCTCGTCCCAGACATGGTGGAAGGAGGGGGGGGAAAGAAGGAGATGAAGGGGAAAGGAAAAACAGAGCGCAACAACTGTATGAAAAGCATTCTTCGCAGCAGCTGGAAGCAAGGCAGATAAGTGAGCTCTGGCTCCCCTCCAGCGTCGGATTCTCCCCAAACGAGGAGCGGGTGGGATTGGAAGCAGATTTCCAGCCTAACCTTACACCACAGCAAAAACTGTGAGGTGGAACGATGCGGTTTGAAGGTGATTAATGGCAGCACGCTCCTGGGGGCAACTCAGCCGTGGCGCGGGCTGTCAGGGGCAATGGAGGGAACAGTATTTACCTTCCAACAAATCGGAGATGATTTACCTCCCTTTTCTCTGTTGTTGTTGTTCATAAAGGGACGTCTGGACAAGAATCCCAGCCAAATGCATGGAGGAAAGCTCACAGAACGGAATCCATCTCTGTGGGCTGGGACAGGTGGGGAGGCGTGGGGAGAATCATGGAATGATTGAATGGTTTGGGTTGGAAGTGACCTCAAAGCCCGTCCACATCCAACCCCCTGCCATGGGCAGGGACACCTCCCACTGGATCAGGGGCTCCAAGCCCCATCCAACCTGGCCTTGAACACCTCGAGGGATGGGGCAGCTACCACTGCTCTGGGCAGCCTGGGCCAGGACCTCCCCACCCTCATAGCAAAACATTTCCTCCTGGGATGTCATCTCAATCTCTCCTCTTTCAGGAGACGGGTGGATGAGGTGCTCAGAGACATTGTTTAGTAGTGGACAGGGACGGCTGGATCTGATGATCTCGGAGGTCTCTGCCAACCAACCAATTCCCTGACAAGAGTCTCCAGGTCCAGGCAGTCACACAGCATCCTGGGGAAGAGATGGGGAAGTGCTGCAGGAACAACACCATGGGGATCACTATGGGAGAACTTTTGTTGGAAGGAAAGCAGTTGCTTGGACTTATTTGTACTGGGGTGTTGCTGTAAATGTGTACTCAAGCAAATGTTCTTGGCAGACACAAGGATATCCACAAATAGAGACAGTCTCCCAGGTCTGCAGCCTCATAAAGTTGTAGTTAACTTTAAGAATATGCTTAAACCCAGCCGGCTTCACTACGAATGCAGCACATGCTTTAAATTACCCGTGTAGTTAAGCATCAAGCTGAAGAAAAATCCACCCTGATCCCCTGCGTTGTGGAACAAGAGCCCTAAGGTCCATTTGAGCTCCTCCACTTGGCCCTGAAGACCCTGGATATGGCAGGAGCTGGGCTTGTGGTGGTGTGCAGGACAGCTGGGGAAGCCATCACTGAGGAGCCCTCTCCACAGCAGGGAGGGAGCCATGCAGGGGCAGAGGGTGGTGTGGATGCCTCAGGTCCCACAAGTTTCTTAAACTTTCTGGCTTTGGCCCGAAAATATGGATTTGAGACAAAAACTCTTTACTACAATGTGAAGGGTTCCCAAAGCTTAGATGAAAAAGATGAGGGAGAAGCAGAGCGAGGAGCGCTGGAGGGATAATGTGAAAGCCAGACTCCAATCCAGACTGAAGCACTGCCTGAGGCATGGGAAGAAGCAGTCCCTTCTCTCAGCCTCATTTCTTCCGCCTTCTCCACACGATTAAACGTGGGGGGGTGGGGGGAGAAGAGGACGAGGAAAGCTCCCAAACCCAGGGATGGGATCCAAGGTGCTGATGTGGCCCCCTTCATGTACAAACCCTGCTTCCAAGTTAAACATAATCAACTGGAGCCTCTTCATGACTCCTCCAGGCAGGGGGTTTCCCCGAGGTGCTTTTCCACCTCTGGTTTGATGCGAAAGCCTTTGCAAGACCTGATAATCCAATGAAGAGGAAATGCCAAAGCCATGAGATGTTCTGCACCCCCCAAACCCTGTTCTGCACCCAGTCCCCATCACAGTGACCCAGACAAACGCTGCAGTGTGCCTTGGGCTGCTCTCACCCACGGAGCTCTGCCGCACCACTGCCAGGCTCTGAGCAGCTCTGTGCCTCGAAGCATCAGTCCCAGGAGGCACAAAGTTTCTCTAATCCAATTAAAAATGAATTCTGGATGAAATGAAACCTCTCAGTCCAGTTTGGGCCCTGAGCAGCGCTGCCTGGCTTCCTGTACCTCCTGGGGGCCACTCTCCATCGTCTCCCCATGTCCTATTCACATCTTCCTCTCTGAACTCAAGGCAGAGAGGCTCAGGAGGGAGAGCTGCTGCCCACGGGATAGCAGGGTGGACTTTCTAATTCCAGGGGAGGTGACTTTTTGGAGGAAGTGCAGGGGACAAATTGGAATCGGTGGCAGCAGCTACATCCCTCCGCTCGTTGGCATGG
Source organism: Clamator glandarius (assembly GCA_033459285.1). Classification (NCBI taxonomy): domain Eukaryota; kingdom Metazoa; phylum Chordata; class Aves; order Cuculiformes; family Cuculidae; genus Clamator; species Clamator glandarius. The sequence goes on along the minus strand of JAUNZM010000325.1, from coordinate 629,754 downwards.
CGACGACGCTGGGAGATGGGTGCCCAGCACAGGAGCGCACACACCTTTCTAGGCTGCCTTCCAAAACCAGAGTACAGGGAGCTGCCCTGTTGAAACAGAGCCCTTGCATTCCCTGAGCTCTTTAATATTCCCCACGGCCGCCTCTGAAGCAGGTTATTGTTTCTCGTGTCAGGTAGAAGCCCTTCCTTCCCCCTCGCTCTGCCAGCAGCTCGGCAATCTGTAGATAAAGTTAATACGATGCAGAAGCAGCCGCAGGGAGGGAAGCTGTCGTAAGCCATTACCATTGACTTTGCCAATGTGATAATATTGTCCTTCATCAGCAAGAGGATTAGGAGCACAATGGACCACGCGGTGCTGTGGATTAATGCCTTCACTTCTCAAGGTCAAATTCAGAGTTCAGTGGCTGAGGCTCGGAGTTCACCGGGCTCCTCATCCCAGTGCACAAAGCTGGAGCCCCAACCAGCAGCAAGCAGGGAGGCTGAGCGGAGACCTCATCGCTCTCTGTGGCTCCTGCAAATAAGGTCGGAGTGAGGTGGGTGCTGGGCGCTGCTCCCAGGTACCAAGTGATGAGACAAGAGGAAATGGCCTCAAGCAGCACCAGGTGAGGGTTAGATGGAATATCGGGAAATCTTTCTTCACAAAAAGGGTTGTAAGGCACTGGCAGACTGCTCAGGGCAGTGGTGGAATCCTGTCTTGGAAGTGGCAACCACTCCTGAATATTGTATTTACCCTGCTCAGCTGAGGGTCACCAGGATTCACTGAGCACAGCAGCACAGCTCAGCAACGCCAGCACACGGCGTGGAGTTACATCTGCTTGGACTTTTGTCTTACACTTGGAAAGTGTTATTTTTACAGAATGATTTGTGTACAGCTGATGTCTCTAACAGCAATGATGACGGTGATGGCGATGACATCTTCACTTTATGTAACCACATACAACCAAATATTCCCTTATTTAATGCATTTTTTTCCATATAGGAATCATTCCACCACTCTACAGATAACTATGAGAGAGGTGACAGGTAAGTGTACAGATAAAGGAAAGGCACAATTCTCAGGACAAAACACAGTGTTTTTCAATAATGACACCTGTTAGGCCATTTTTCCTGGGGCAGGAAGGGGGAAACCAACTGGAACAGCTTTTTGTAGAGATCTTCACTCTCCCTGTCCTCCAGGGGGACAACTCATGTCCTCTCAGTTTTACAGAAATGGCAACAACTAAACTGTGTACCTTACTAATGTCCAGCAGAAGTTCTTCTGGACATCGTTTTGCACATCATTTTGCCCAGGGAGCACTGCCTTTTTAATCTTCAATATCTCTGGGAATAGCTGCCATTCCAGCGAGGTGTCAGGTCTTTATGGAAATGGCTGACTCTTCCTCTGCTCTGTTTGCTGAGGAACTTTAAATCAACCGTAGAATCACAGATTCATTTGGTTGGGAAAGACCTTTGAGATCATCAAGTCCAACCATATGCGTGTACTGCTACATCAGATCCCTGAGCGCCTCAGCCACCCATCTGTTAAACCCCTCCAGGGATGTGGACTCCACCACCTCCCTGGGCAGCCTCTGCCAGTGCCCAAGAACCTTTTTGGTGAAGCAAGTGTCCCCAGTGTCCAACCTGAACCTGCCCTGTCACAGCCTGAGGCCATTTCCTCTTGTCTTATCACCTGTCACTTGGGAGAAGAAACCAACAGCCACCCTGCTACAAACTCCTTCCAGGAGCTGCAAAGAGAGAATCGCATAGAGAGACACACCTGCAGAACATGTATCGTACATGGATGCACGATCCCTGGCTGCACCTCTTCAAGCTATACCAAGGGGAGGAGGTACCAGCCTTGCTCCTGGGGTTCTGCCAGCAGCCACCCCCTAAGCAGAGTGGGAGCAGAGCCCCATGGGTGCAGTTCCTGGAGAAGATTGGTGCCTGTGCACAGCCCCTCTACCTCTCAATGCCATGGTCGCAAGCGAAGCCTGCAAGTGCAGACAGGGAATTGCCACTGCCAAATGCCATCGGGCCCTTTGGGAGTGATACTCGCCACATCCCATCGGTGCTGCCAAGCCTGTCTGTCCTACCGAGAGTCATCATACATATGAGATGGCACGGTACAACGTGCACGGGAAGATGTTGGAGCATGATGCAAAAAAATGCTCCCATGCTGATTTGAATTCTGAGTCACACGGCAGCACCTGTAAATTCCAGTGACAGGAGGATCTGGATTTCAAAACACATATTAGAAAAAATATAATTGAAGTGGAGAGACCAAGATAAATTTGTGTTATCAGGTGTAGTTACCAAAGCAGTAAATCATTGTCACAGCATAAGCTCTTATCCATATTTCCATATTAACACCAAACTCGTACTCTGTGCTGGTGCTGCTGCTCATAAAAGGGATCGGCGCATCCTGCCGCTGTTTGTTGTAGCTCGGCGTCTGCCATCAGGTACCAAGCAGAGACAGCATGGGGCTCATCACCCCACCAGCACCCGCAGCAGGAGCCACCTCCAGCTGCAGAGCTGAACCCCCGAGCTGTTTCTGTCCTGAAGGGACTCCTCGGGTACCATGTGGGAAAGGTCTCCCAGAGTAGCATGAAACGTCCCTGTGATGCAGGGAGAAATGTTTTGCTGTGAGGGTGGGGAGGCCCTGGCCCAGGTTGCCCAGAGCAGGGGTGGCTGCCCCATCCCTGGAGGGGTTCAAGGCCAGGTTGGATGGGGCTTGGAGCCCCTGATCCAGTGGGAGGTGTCCCTGCCCATGGCAGGGGTGGGACTGGGTGGGCTTTGAGGTCACTTCCACCCCAAACCATTCTATAATATGCTGAGAATGTTCTTTTATTTTCCATCATGACCTGCTGAAACCCCTCACATCGAGCAAACACGTGCTGGAGGCATATTTATTTCTGAAGGGTTGGAGGCAGCCCAGCAGCTCCACCTCTTTGCCGACACCTCCCCACGCCAGATCCAGCCCATCTGCTCCCTCTTCTTACCCTCGGACTCTCGTAAAATTTATTCCCCCATTTCCTGCCCGAGTCGAAACAGCAAGAGAGAAACCTGCTGATTGATTTCAGTCTCTGAAAGTCCCTGTCATCTTGTTTGATGACTTCATTGGCAAAATGAAACAAGCACGGGAGAAGCAATGTTTTCAAAACAATTTGGAGCAAGAGGAGGGAGGCAGTGGGAGGGGAGCCCTGAGAAGCCGATGGCCTTTATTCTTCAATTCCCATGTTGCGTCTGGCTTGCTGCAGGCTATCAAGAGAAAGCAAAATTGTTATGATTCTTATTAGCTTTTATTTTATAAAGCCTGAACTACACTCTGTAGGGGTTTCAAACTGGAGCTGCAAATCATACACACGCCTGCCTGCCTGGCCACCTTAGCTGTACATTAATGTAGAACCTGTCTGCAGGGAGGACAACTTCTGTCTCTTTGCCAGGCACCAGCGAGGTGGCTGGTTAGGCGACAGAATCCATCTCACTGCAACACGGCCCTTTATTTCCCTGCGACAGAAACACATCTGACACGCATCAGGAATGACTGTTGCACGTCACTCACCAGCCTCCGAGAACAAAGAGCCATCCCAGCTCGGTTCCCTGCAATAACAACTGCGCACGGATAAAATCCAGCGCTGGGATGGTAGCCGCAGAGGAGCCACATGCAGCGGCTGCTCCCGCAGCCCGTGGCCAAGGCACGTCACCTGGCCCGTTCCCACAGGAGCGGGGAGCTCCCCGGGCACCAACAGCCCCCTGCCTCCTCGCGACTCTGCTGGGTGTTGATGTACAGCAGCTTTTCTTTCCTCTCAACGAGGCTTAAGAAAAGCTGGGTGCAAACAAAGGGGTCACCTACAGCACCTGCAAGATTTCATTGTTTGCCCTGGCGATGTCTGCGCTGAGCCCTTCCCGAGCGCTGGATTTGAGAGCAGCTCCACACACCCAGACCCTGGGCTTAACTCCTCTGAATGCTCTCTCACAGCTCTGTTACTTGGGGATGAGCGATAAAGCCAAGAGACAGCATTATTTATTGTTTGGGGTTGTTGAGCCTGGAGAAGGCTGCAGGGAGACCTTAGAGCAGCTTCCAGTGCTGAAAGGGGCTCCAGGAGAGCTGGAGAGGGTTTCTGGATCAGGGAGTGCAGGGACAGGATGAGGGGAATAGTTTTGAGCTGAAAGAGGGGAGATGGAGATGAGATCCTGAGAAGAAATGTTTTCCTGTGAGGGTAGGGAGGCCCTGGCCCAGGCTGCCAGTCACAGCACCAGTTCCCTCTCCTCCACCCTAGCAGGAGTGCCTCGCGGCACAGAGGGGGCCCTGGAACCTTCCTAAATGCCAGCATGCAGATCGATGCCTTTTTGAGTGCGATTACACAGAGATGTGATGCTATTGATTCCTGGTGCTTTCCTTACCCTACAATGCCCAAAAGATCTCCTTTTTGTCAGGCTCCGTTCTCCTGTGTTGACAGAGTGGGCATTGTGAGGAAAAATCTTGCTGCATTTCCTTCTTTAAAATAAATTCCTTTTATTATTCATACACGAGGTCTGAGCCACTCTGGCTTCTTGGTGCCTTGTTTATCATCAAAGTCCATGAATTCTGCTTTAAAAAAATAATTCACCTCCTTTGCTGGCATCCTTTCTGAACAGCCATGTGGGCAGGTGGAGCTGGAAGCCAGGAACGTGTCTGGGAGCGGGTAGTGAATTGCTGGGACAAACGCAGCCAGAGAAGTGAGCACCACTCACGCTGGCAGTTCACATCGTCTTCCCCAAATCCTCTGCACAACAACAATGATGAACAAATTTGTTGCTTCAGCCTTTTTTTCCTGTCTAAAAAGGAAGGAGAGCGGTATGATGTCTATGGCTCCCACGGAGCTCCTTGTGCCCTGGGTGGGACAGGGGCTGTTTTCCTGTCTGTGCGCCGTGTCCGAGTGCAGCGCAGGAATCCGAGCTGGGGGCTGATTCTTGGGAATGACCCAGAGAGGAGGTTGATAGAAGTGGCGGTCGTGGATTTAAGTTGGATCCTGCTCCTGGCAGAGGTGTGAAACACCCGTCCGTGCTGGGTCCTTTGCTGGCTGCAGCACGTGGTGCTCACAGCCGTGGCCCTCCTGGGGCAGCACTCCAGAGGGGGAAGAAGCTGTTGCTTGCACCTCACCAAGCATCTCCATTCACTGTAAATCTGAACGTATTCCTTTGTTCCATTCATTTGCCTTGAGAATGAGAAAAACACCCCTGCCAGCTTGCAGATGAGTGCCATCCTATCACTGCCCACCCTGATCCAGAGCCCCTCCCCAGCTTTCCTGGAGCCCCTTTCAGCCCTGGAAGCTGCTCTAAGGTCTCCCCACAGCTTTCTCTTCTGCAGGCTGAACAACCCCAATTCTCCAGCCTGTTCCTGTATGGGAGGTGCTCCAGCCCTCAGATCATCTCTGTGGATTTAAGCAGATATCTGCACCAAGGTAAAAGAAGATCTAGAACATTGGAATGAAAGGAAAAGAAGTCCCCAGGGAAAGGCCAATTCACTTTAATCCCCTAAAGCTGATGGGTAATAATGGAGGTCAGATGGGCAGTTACTTTTCTGGACAATATCTCTGTAGCACACACAGGAACAACGTGGACAGCTGGAATGGTGTCGAAGAAACATATTTATTTGCCATAATTTAACATCAGCTTCAAAGAGATCAGATTTTTCACGGCACTTCATATCCTGGCAGGAGAGCGGGACCGATGAGGGCTGACGCAGAGGCAATGAAAAATGTGAGAGATCTCCATAAAGTGAAGCCGTCAGCTTTAAGGTTCAGCTGGATGAACTCCTGCCCAGGATTTATGGTGTGGAATGCAGAGCTACAGCCGCTTCTGAAATCATTACTAAACTCACACGGAAAAGGGGAATGGACTTGAGCTTGTGCAAGGGCAGGGCACGATTTAAACAGGTTCATCTTTCCCGGCTCACTCTGCCCTGCTTGCTTCGCACACATCCATATTCAAAAGCCTCTTAGGAGAATGAGTTCCACTGCCTTTCAATGAAACCTGGCTTTCTTATAATTTATACACTTTAGAGAGACCACAGGATCATGGAGTGGTTTGGGTTGGAGGAGACTTCAAATCTCATCCAGTTCCATGTGCTGCCATGGGCAGGGACAACTCCCACTGGATCAGGGGCTCCAAGCCCCATCCAACCTGGCCTTGAACCCCTCCAGGGATGGGGCAGCCACCCCTGCTCTGGGAAACCTGGGCCAAGGCCTCCCCACCCTCACAGCAAAACATTTCTCCCTAAGATCTCATCTCAATCTCCCCTCTTTCAGCTCAAAACTGTTCCCCTTGTCCTGCCCCTGCCCTCCCTGATCAAGAGCCCCTTCCCAGCTTTCCTGTAATCCCTCATTTGGCATCCACATCCCGCAGAATACAAGCCAGCAAGAACAGGGCTTTCCCTGGCCCCCAAGCCAGCAGGTGAGCTCCTGCCCCGAAAGCTCCTACCAGCACCTTGTGGGTAGGAAAAGCCCCAGTGATGCTGAGGGAACTGCCCAACACTGTTCCTGGAGGAGACAGGGATTGCACCCCTTTGGTGATGATGTGCCTCAGGACCAGCCTCTTGTCCCACACATTTGGTATTTCAGCATGTTCAAACCAGAGACCGGGGGAAAGGAATGACAGAAACCCCCTGTTTTCATCAGAGCGATACAAACACCCAGCATTACCAAATCCACCCCATTTTGTGGAACTGCGTTTTATCATCAGGCTGTGAACCAGCGCTGTGTGAGGAACACTGGAGCTAATGAGCTCATCCTGCCCATCTTCAACCAGACAGGCACGCGTTGCAATGAGGTGATAAATTGGGGTCATAAATAATTTTTATCAGAATAACACACTTTATTGATGTGCAGGTCTGTACATAATGACAGAGAGGTACTGTGAATGCCCTTATTACAGCACCACAAACTCACGCACATGTCCCAGGAGGCTCAGGTTCAGCAACCAAACAGGGAGCAGGTCCTTGCTTGGGAACTCAGTTATGAAACGTTTCCTGAGCCTCCAGCAGCCACAGCGCTGCGCAGAAACACAAAGGGAGCACAGAGCTCTTTGGTGAAACAACGGAAACCATCCCTAGCTTGCACGGAATCACAGAACGCCCTGAGTGGGAAGGGACCCACAAGGCTCATCGCATCCCACTCCTGTCCCTGCACAGGACACCCCAACATTCACCTCATGGGGCCGAGGGTGTTGGCCAAACGCTTTGGCAATACCTCCTGCCCACCAGGCCCTCGCCTGGGGCTCGTGCTCCCCTCAGGGGACAAACCCATGCCAGGGAGGGAATGTGTCACAAGGAGGGAAGCGCACAGTACAACAGCACTGTCGCTTTTGTTCCAGCCTGACTTTAAAGTTGTTTTTCTTGGAAGAATTAGTGCCTGTTCCTGTGCCAAAGCTCCACCTCCTCCAGCTCAGTGGGGAGCGATGACGTTTTGGTGGCTGCGATGAAGCTGGCACTTTGCTCCCAAGCAGGGCACTCGAAGCAGAAGGGGCACAGAGGGGCTCGGGCCTGACCGTGGCCACAACAAGAGAGGAGCTGGGGTCCCACACAGCCCCGAGACCCTTCTGGTTAAAGCCTCTCGCCACCTGCCCTCTGCTCACTCGGCAGAGGTTGCCAGCTCACCAGCATTCAAGTTTTCCAGCTCGAGGGTACAGATACACCATGACATCTCACAAGGGGCTGGAGAGAGGGGAATTTGCCAGAAATAGGCAGCTGTTACTTCTGTTGCAAACTCTCTTTTCATCTCACATTCAATTATCAACCACATACTGTATTTTTAGGAGCTCACAGTACAAGAGTGCTGTCACTTTTGTTCCAGCCTGACTTTAAAGTTGTTTTTCTGGGAGGAGTTTGCACCTGTCCCTGTCCCAAACCTGGGGAACAGGAGCAAGTGGAGGCTCGGCAGGCATCTGTGGACACCAAAACAGAGAAAAGTCCAGGCTGAGGCGGGTCCAAGGGATGTGAATCTGATGCAGAGGGGCTTGCCCAGCTGACACAGAGGCAGAAAATGAGGCAGCAGAGGCAGACAGCATCAACATCCACATTTTTAACAGGGTATCATTGCAGGGGACCCCGAGACCTTTGGCAGAAAACACGGTGGTTTGGAAGAAGACTGCCAGAAGGTTGCAGCACTGATGTTGCTCTGGGAGGGCTGTGTCCTCGCAACACCCCGATCCTGCCCTCCCCTCTGCACCAGGGCCTCGCCTGGCCACCTCGCAAGAGCGGATGGCAGAGCCCTGTGGGGGAAGCTGAGGAAGTTATTAAAGTTTCTTGTCTCCATCCCCATTCACAAAACACCTTTTATCACACAGTGGAAATATAAGCCACTCTGGTTAATGCTCGGGATTAGGTTGTAAAGAAAGAAAACAAAAAGGAAGCAGTTGCCTGGGTTAGGAGTGTTTTCAGCTGCAGTTGTTGCGCATCCCTGCTTCTTGCCAGGTTTTTTGTTGAGTCGAAGTAAAACATCAAAGTCCATTATCTTCCTCACTTTCCCTTTTCTTCTCCCTCTTGCCCCCAGCCCCTCGTTCTACAGCATGGTACAGAATTAATTTGGCTTACTCCAGCACACGCGATAGCCACCTGCCTTCCTGACTCCCTGTCTGTAAGGAAACAAATTTCCTCCTTAAGTGCTTTCCACTTGACCTGCTCTTTTCTCCACTGAGAAAATTGAGGTCAGAGAGCTGCCGTTGCGCAGTGGCAGCCGCTCCCGGAGTGCCCTGGGTGCATCTTCGAGTGCGACAGCTGACACAGACCTGGGGTCCCTGCCCGCTGCCAGCACTGGCTCTGGCTGGGGCTCACGTTCCCTCCTAGGGTACGTGGGCAGATGTAGGAACGCAATGGTTCCATTTCCCACTTGGTCCAATTATTTTCCCAGCCTCTCCTGTGCTGTTGGAGAGGTCCCATGAGCCCGAAAAATAAAAGCAGAGCCGCGGAGTGGTCATAGCTGCTTGAAGGCAGCGGTGAGCAAGGAGCAGAGCTGCTGGCTGCAGCCACCCCGTTCATGTGCAGACATCAGTGGGCTACACTGAGCTGGCAGTGCAAGAACAGAGGGATTTGCCTCAGTGTTTCTTTCCTCCTTTTGTATTTCAACATAGAAAAATCAACACAGACCCCACGCATGTGCTGGGCAGCCACTTCCAGCCCCAACGGGGTGAGTCCTTGACTTCCCCACCTGCTGGACCAGTACTGCCAGGATCTGGGGTACTGATCCACATCCCAGGGCTGATCTTCAGACATTTGCTGGCAGTGGGACAGGGCACGAGAAGCAGAGCCAAATCTCAGAGCACATCCCCAGCTCAGAGTCACTGCAGTGGCTCTGGCACAGGGCCATGTGCAACAGCCAAGCCACCTCCAGATGCCTGAATCACCTTCACGCTTCCACAAGGGCCTCAGGACTCCCAGCACAACTGACACTCCCCCTTGAGATGCTCCTATACTTGCCAGAGTAGACTCATAGTCCCCCTCATCCTAGCCCTGCACTGTCCTGTGCCGAGGACTCCAGAACTGGACCCAGGGCTCCACGTGGGGTCTCACAGAGCAGAGCGGAGGGGCAGAACCCCCTTCCTGCCCCGATGGTCCCACTGTGTTGAATGCAGCCCAGGACACGGTTCATATCCTGCCTCCCTCCACTCAGTGCTGCCCAAACGGTGTGGAAGGAGGGGAAGGGAGAGCCGTGCTCTCTCTGAAGACACGGTGCTGACAGGCATCTCTCTGCAGCTCACTGCTCCATGACTGACAGCAACTCCCTCAGCTCCAGGCTCAGAGAGTTCGCAGCATCGGGGCACAGCCCTGCGCAGCAAAACATCCTCTGAGCAGGTGCCCTCTCTGAGGGCTACTTGGGGAGCACGGGGCAGGGATTGCACTCTCCCTCCTCCTCTTTCCCTCACCGCTTCCAGGCCAGGGGGAAAGCAGGGAAGTGCTGGAGGCCCAGGCCAGGGCTGAGGGCTGAGCGGGCAGCTCCTGGCCATGAGAAGGAAGGACACCCACCAACGGGTGGGAGGGACCCACACTGCATGTGAAACCTGCCCTGCCTGCAGCCATTCCAGTCCTGCGGCCGGTGGGGAGGAAGAGAATTCCAAGCTAAACGCACAGACGCAGAGGGATCTGTGAAGCTTCAGTTTCATGGAATCATAGAACAGTTTGGGTTGGAAGGGACATTAAAGATCATCCAGTTCTAAGCCCCTGTCACAGGCAGGAACACCTCCCATGAGTTTGGTCTTGGCAAGAAAAGGGTCCCAGTCTTGCCCTCTCTTCCCCCACCTCCACCAGAGCAACCAGGTTTGTTCTCTATCCTACCTGCACTGGCCCTGGACAGGCAGCTGGTCCTGGGCAAAGGCGACAGCCCACAGCCCACCAGGGTGGGCATGGCAGGCAGAGCTTACTGAGCAATCGTTGGCTCTGGAGATGTTAATCTGGATGTGTTAATCCCTCCGGCACCAGCAGAGATGATGCATTAGTGCCAGCTGTGAACCTCTCATGCCTGCTGGTCCATCAGCTGCATCTTTGACCTGCACTCCCATCACTCCCTGATTATGATTTATTCATTTCATGGCAATGCTTGGAGAACCAGACCAAAGCCAAAGCCCTGCTGGGAGGCACTATGCAAACTCACTGCAGGGCAGCTCCATCCCAAGAGAACTCCCTTTGGAAACGGGCTAGACACGGCCACGGCTCAAGGGTGGCCAGTATATCACGGGCACAGCACAACATCAAATGTGTGCAGCATGCTGAGACACCAAGAAAACCTGTCAGCATCCCTGTGGCACTGAACAACGGCGCTGTGCACGTACCTGGGAAGGGCTGCACTGCACGAGGGGGTCCCACAATCCGCAGCCCCTGTCCTGGTGGGAAATCCCTCAGGGACACCTCTTGCACTTGGCTTTGATGGGCTGTGGTGGTGCTGGAGCAGCACTGCAAGAGAAAGAGCAGCTCTAACTCCTGAAAGTATTGAAGTACTTGTTTAACCCCTTTACTGCACACATTGTCTCCCAAACCAGCGCTGCCCCAGTACAACTGCTGGATGAATGCAGAGAGGGGAAAAAACAGAGCACAGTGATTGCAGCATCAGAGAAAAGCAAGTACAACCACAGGCACCAGCACTGAGAAACAGCCTGCAGGCAATGGACTCGCTGCCCACCCACAGGTGATGCTGTTTCAGGGCACCTTCCTCCTATCCAAACACACAGCTGTGTCTGAGGCACCAGGGAAGGGAATTTTTCCCCAGTTCCCAGAGTTGGTTGTTGATACCCTGCTCGCCTGTACCTGGAGGAAGACGGAGTGAATAATTTACACAAAATGATTTACTCGATGAACTCAGTCTCTCTCTGTTCCTGGCATGCGCATCAACTGACTGTGGTTTCGACCTGTTGAACGTTATTCAATGCACTGATCCTGAGCATTGCTTTTCCAGGGTGGGAGCCAATTTGGGGAAGATTTCTGGTGTCAGTGCTGGATATTTACAACCAGATAACGGGGACTTGTTCGTGTTGCCTCTCTTTCTCTCCTTTCACAGGAAAACAACTCCATCCAGAAGCTGCAGCTAGAGAAGCACCTGAGAGCAGATGCCAAACAATTCTTGCCTCAACTCTGTCGAATGGCCACCATATTAAAAGCCTCCCGAATCATACAGAAAGGCCAACACGCCAACGGCTAATAAAGATCGCTAAGCAGCAATTATAGTATAATTACCTATCATCTCATTTTCAAAAGCACAAGCAGTTAAAAGACAGCAAATGAAACGACACTGAGCTTCTTATGCTGCCCATGTAATGAACAAACACATCGCCCACGGCGAGCTCAGAGGAACTTATCTCTCATTACAATAAAAAAGTCTTAACCTTGACCAGCACTCTGCGTGCAGGCGGTTTGCTGGGCTCCCTGTCAGCTGTTCCAGTACTCACAGAGTCACAGAATGGTCTGGGTTGGAAGGAACTCTGAAGCCCATCCACTTCCAACTCCTTGCCATGGGCAGGGACACCTCCTACTAGACTAGGTTGCCCAAAGCCTCTTCCAACCTGGCCTTGAACACCTCTAGGGTGGATGAGGCTTTGAGTAATCTCAACCGCCTCGTTTTCAAGCTCTTTGCTTAACAGAAAATATTACAAAATGAACTATTTCTTATTCAATAGTTGTGCACAAGTCTTTTTTGTATTTTTTTCAGATCCCTTTAATGCAATTTAGAACAGAAAACGCCCAGCATAAATCCACGACTGCACTATTAATGCCAAAAGGCGAACACCTAAAGCTAATCTGTTCCGCTAATGGGTGCTATATCATACATTAAGTCAGGTTAAGCGTGCTGTGTAATAAAGAACAGTGAGTGGTGTGAGATACACTGAGATCACTGATTCAAGCACAACAGTTCTGTTGGGTGATGGTCACAGCCCTTTGATGGAACGCGTGTCCGAGAGCTGCCCCAGGGTGGAGAAAACCCTGGTATGTTGAGCACAAGTCCTGTACCAAAACAAAACAACCTGCTGTAACATTAACACTTCTTTCAAAACCAACTCTAATGCAATTTGTAAACTCTTTGTATTTAAAGAATCAAAATACAGCATGGGAGCATCCAGTGAAAGGCCAAGCAGTGACTCTTCCCCTACCCACCAACGCTGATGCCAGCAGTAGCTGCCACGACCAGCGCAGGACAGACGCCTCGCTCCAGAGAGATGAGCTGTGTTCAGCACAAAGCAGCCCACCCTTGGTGTCTAACAGATTCCTAGGGATGTGAATACATTTCATGAGTTATTTCGCACGCTTTACAGGCGTCTGGATTACAATGGGAAATTCACATACAAAACACTTCTTTATACTATTTCTGACTGAATTACTCTCAAGCAAGCGCGTGTATTGTGGCAAGGTCTTGTTGCACATCTACAAACACCCTGCCCTGTCCTGTCTTGGGCTGCAATGACAATGAGAATGCTCCAAGGGTCTCCTGCCATTAAGATGCTATCTACCACCTCTTCTGGAGGAAAGAGGGAAGCTCCTTCCAGCCTAGCAGAGCTCCACACCCCTAAGACAACTCCAGAGCTACAGGCTGGTGGGTCCAACCTGTGGGCGAGCTGAGCTGGCTGCCAAATCTTGGTGCTGGCTACCTAGGCACGAGGAGCTCCAACAAAGCACGTGGCTCACAGAGGATCACTGGAAGTCCTCACACAGAGCTGCTGTATTTGTCCAATTCACACCTCCTTTCCAGGAGGTGGCAGAATATGGAGCCAGAAGCCTGGCTGCTGAACCTGGGTGTGAAACCAATGTGACTTTCCCTCCAGCTCATGGAAGTTTAGCCAATCCCAAAGCCCTCCCGACTCCTGCCTGTGTGGCTGCTGCCATCCTGGGACACCAGAAGCACTAAACTTCTGTCTACAAAGGGCAAGATCTGCTCATTTCTCAAAGGGGGGCTGGACCTGAAGGGTCTTTACGGTTCCTCCCAACCCAAATCATTCTACGATTCTACGATTTTTGCAGCAGCCATGACCCAACTCCAATCCAGGTTGGATCTTGTAAGGCAGGGGCTGCAGGGGCTGGGAAATGCCTCTGGGTCTGCAGCGCAGTGTTTGCTGGCAGAATCACCAGCAGAACTCGTACACGTCTGGCTCAGTGGAGGAAAGTTCTCCCTACTGCAGGATGCACTTGCGGCAAGTATCTGCCCACTAGAGAAGGCTTGAGCTGGATCAGCTTTAGTTTTCATTCTGGATTCGCAATCTGCAAAGTAAACCGGACCCAGTTTGGTCTTGGATTTAGAGCTGATGGAGAAAACCTTCCGTGGTTGCTAGAAAGGACTCTCAGAATGGGTAAGAGCGAAATGACGAAAACCTTAAGATCAAAAACATGAATTCAAAGGAGGAAGAAAGAAGCCTGGCAAGGCACACGGCTTCTTGGGCTGGGATGTTCAAGAGCTTGGAAAGAGCTCAGGCCAACCCCACTGACCCCAGCAGCACGAAAAGGGACCCTGGAGAACTTGTGTCTCCTCCTCCAGGTGTCCTCGAAGGCTGCGCTGTCTGGAGCCAGCCCTGCCAGCCCATGACTGCAGACTCGCCCAGAGGAGCTCATCCCTCACGGTGGGACGTGTTTATGAGCAGCCGCCAGCCCTGGGAGGTGATTGATACTGATTGGAATTGTTATGCAAATAGACTTCTGCTCCTCTCCCAGCTACCGCTGCTCCCAGGTTGTTTCCCATGGTTTTTAAGGCAAAACTGTTCTTTTTCTCCGTGAAATTGGCTTGTTTTAAATAAGGAACGGGTGAGCTGGACCTTGTGGCCTGAAAGGTCCTCAACCAGAGCAAGAAATGTCACAGACCCTGAGCATGGACGTTTATCAGTTGTGAGGAAAAGAAACGTCTCTGTTAGTTCCTTTTTTCTTGCCTTGCACTTCCCTTCGCAGGTTTTTGTCACCCTCTGTTGACAGAGAACATTTCTAAAGGTATCAGAGCAACTTAAATGCCCGAACTCTCACCTCAGAATCATGGAATGGTTGGAAGGGACTTGAAAACACATCCAGTCCCACCCCACAACTCAAGCAGTGAGATTTGCTGCTGACACCGTTGTTATCACTCAGTCCAGACCAGAGGAGACGATCCTGGCATCTCTTAGGTCTGATCCTGGGAGTGGGCAGCTAACAGCGAAGGGTCCCATTACTCCAGGCACATCTGAGGCTGCTGCGTGACCACCAAGTGGTTACAAGCCCTGGCCGATCAAGGAAAGCAACACAGGATTCAAACGGAGGCAGCGTGTCCAGCCTGAAGGGAAGCTGGTAGGCGAGTGCAATACAAGATCAGAGACTCAATTTAAGACAAATCAAGGTGCCGAGTTTGTGCAAAACCATTTTCCTCTCCCATCCCCACCAGGGCTCCAACAGCACAAGCGCACTCAGACAGCGTGGCTCCTGATTCACTGCACCCACCCTTGGAGCATGAAACAGAAATGAGCGTCTGCTTAATAGCAAACTGCAAACGCTCCATTACACGCCCAGTTGTTCATGTATTTCTGCTGCCTTTGACTGGTAGGCAGGCCTTCAGCTCCAAAAGAACATTTTCAGAAACATCAATGATGTCCCTTAATCACGGCAGAAATAACTCACCCCTCATCACACGGGAAGAGCAGTTTGAGCAAAAAACGAGCTTTTATATGACCCAGGGAACCACTCATGCCTTCTGTTTCTGGGACACAAAGAGGTTCATCAGGACAAGGGAAATTCCAAAGAATTCATAAGACTGGGTGGAGTAAGAGGAGATGAGGCAAAGCACCAGTGTCAGAATAAATGATGCAATAAGAAACACACCTTGGCCAACGTATTCGTAAAAGCACAGAGTGATTTGGGTTGGAAGGGATCTCAAAGCCCATCCAGCTCCACTTCAAGCCCCATCCAACCTGGCCTTGAACCCCTCCAGGGATGGGGCAGCCACTCCTGCTCTGGGCAACCTGGGCCAGGGCCTCCCCACCCTCACAGCAAAACATTTCTCCCCAAGATCTCATCTCCACCTCCCCTCTTTCAGCTCAAAACCATTCCCCTCATCCTGTACCTGCACTCCCTGATCCAGAGCCCCTCTCCAGCTTTCCTGGAACCCCCTTCAGTTCTGGAAGCTGCTCTAAGGTCTCAGTGGAGCCTTCTCTTCTAGAGGCTGAACAACCCCAACTCTCCCAGCCTGTCCTCATATGGGAGGTGCTCCAGCCCTTGGATCTTTGTGCTTAAATGCAGATTCACTGGTGGGAATCACGTCTCTCTGCCTCAAAATTCTGCCATATCAAGGCAGGAGAAATCCACAGCTCATTTTGGGAGTGCCAGGTGGGGCAAAATAAAGGAGTTAGCATGAACAACTATAAAATCCAACCACTAACCCTGTCCACACACGTGGAGCAACCTGTGGCCACCAAATTCCTCTCCCGATGTTGTATACATGGATTAATTCCCACATGCTGGTTTCACAACCCAGTTACCACTGCAGAAAAAAAGACACTAAACATTGTTAGAGAATTCATCATTTCTACTGGTTTCAATTTGCTGTAATGAAGATGCAAGACCTTTCAGTTTGATTCAGTCAGACCCATTCACAAGCCACCTTATGATCCACTAGTTCAATCCCTCCAAATCTGATTGCAGGGTGTTTTGATTCAAATCAATTGGTTTGAACTCTTCTCCATTGATTTCCATGGACTTACATTATTCTACCCAGACTTCACTTAAACTTAGGGATTTGAACCAAGACAGCGTGGGCACCACAAGGGAGGCCTCCAAGGGTTGTTAAGTCTGGGGAGAAGAAGGCTGCGGGGAGACCTCAGAGCAGCTTCCAGCACCGAAAGGGGCTCCTAGAAAGCTGGGGAGGGACTTTTTACAAGGGCATGGATTGACAGTATTTGGACGAATGGCTTTAAATTTGAAGGAGGAAGATTTAGGTTGGACATTAGGAAGAAATTCTTCATGATAAGGGTAGGGAGGCCCTGGCCCAGACTGCCCAGAGCAGGGGTGGCTGCTCCATCCCTGGAGGGGTTCAAGGCCGGATTGGATGGGGCTTGGAGCCCCTGTTCCAGTGGGAGGTGTCCCTGCCCATGGCAGGGGTGGGACTGGATGGGCTTGGAGGTCCCTTCCAACCCAAACCATTCCATGGCTCTCTGATGCTATGAAAAGGGCAGATTAGCAAATATACAGCAGCCACTTCTCCCCATGCTCATCTTCCCAAAGAAGATCCCTCAAAGGAGGCTCCTCTCCTGCTGACACTTTCTATAGTCTAGTCCACAGGGTGCATTCCCTTCTGAAACCTCTCAAGCTGACCTAACTCATGCAGAACTGACATCAATCCCAGCAGGAGAAGGCAGCACAGTCCTCGCAGAGCTTTGTCACAAAATCAGGTCAGCGAAACAAACCCAGAGAATCTTTCCGATACAGTGGAAGGGTTTCTGTCAAAACCCCAGCACCTCATTTTTACTAAGAAGCAAGTCTGAAGTATGAGCAAGCCCGGAGAAAGCCTTATGCAAATCTCAGGCTGAGGCAAAAGGAAAACCAGCTTGGCACCTCCCTCTGCAAAAATGAGACGCTGGCAACAAAGACATGTGGGATGTCAATGGCTTTCCTTAAACTGAAGCCTGCAGCACATATGAACGTGAGCTGAACACAAGCCAGCAGTGACCCAGGCAGCCAAGAAGGTCAAGAGCATCCTGCTTTGGATCAGCCATGTCATGGCCAGCAGGACCAGGGATGGGATTGCTCCCTGGGGCTCAGCGCTGGTGGGGTCGCACCTCGAATCCTGGGTTCAGTTTTGGGCCCCTCACTCCAGGACGGACACTGAGGGGCTGCAGCATGTTCAGAGAGGAGAACGGAGCTGGGGAAGGGTCTGGAGCCCAGGGGTTCTGGGAGCAGCTGAAAGACCTGGGGCTGTTCAGCCTGGAGAAGAGGAGGCTGAGGGGAGACCCCATCGCTCTCTGCAGCTCCTGGAAGGGAGTTTGTGGTGAGGTGGGCACTGGGCTCTGCTCCCAACTGACAGGCAATTGCATGAGAAGAAATGGCCTCAAGCTGCTCCAGAGGAGGTTTAGATTGGATATTAGGGAAAATTTCTTTACTGAATGAAAGGCAAAACATTGGCAGAGGCTGCCCAGTGCCGTGGTGGAGTCTCCATCCCTGAAGCAGGTGTGTAGAGGTGGCACTAGGGGACATAGTTTAGCAGGCACAGGGGCGCTGGGCTGACAGCTAGACTGGATGAGCAGAGAGGTCTTTTCCAACTTTAATGCTTCTATGATTCTATGATCCTTGAGCCAGCGAGTGGCACAGAGGCCAGGGCACGTCACTGTACCCTGCAGTCCAAGGAAAGACATGTCCAGTTCACAGCCCAGTTACCATGTTGGGATTCCCAGTCCCACCAGAATGGCTCACTCTGGAAGCCTCAGGTTTTATTCCCATCTCAGAAATCAAGCTGCAAGCGCTGCAGAGTGCAACTGGTTTTGCTTATGGGTACTTGGGCTTCTGAGAGATGATTGTGTACGACGGGAGGGGGGGGGAAAGGACTCAGAGGGAGGAGGAGAACCTGACTCGTGCATTGCTTAATGGAGTGCGAATGAATTGGACAGCACTCCTGCTAACGTGTTGGGATTGCGCTTAGCAGTGCGAATGACCTCGTTGAAGCTAAAAAATGAATATTCAGAGCTGCGCATGTGAGCCTTGGATGCTCAACGCACACGGTCGGTGCTGCCTCCAATGATGTGGGTGCAACTCCCTCCTTCTCCTGTTCGATTTGCGACCCTGGAGCCGTGGAGGAATAGAGCCTTTCGTGGGGGGCACTGAGAACATCTGGGGAGCTGTTTTCCCTTCTCAGTGGAGAGCACATTGTGTTCTACCACTGCCCTTGGAAGAAAACACTGAACGTAACAGCAGGGAGTTGTGGGGTGGCAGTGCACTAAACGAAGCCTGGGACCGTGTGGTAATGGATCTGACTCCTAAACAGCTCGTTTGCTGCAGCTTCAGGTTTGACCATCAATCTCACGAGTGTTTATCAGGAACCGCAGGGAAGCAGCTGCATATGGAGTTACCTGGAAAAAAACCCCACATGGTTCCTTTGGAACTCCACAAGCACAGAGAAAGCATGGCCCGTGCAGTCCCATGACTGCCAGAGTTAAATGTAGTTATGAGTCTCATATGTAACTACAGTACATAACGATCCCCACGTATTTAGATTTTGAGAGAACTGAGGTTGTTTAGCCAGGAGAAAAGAAGGCTGCGGGCAGACCTCAGAGCAGCTCCCAGTGCTGAAAGGGGCTCCAGGAAAGCTGGGGAGGGGCTCTGGATCAGGGAGGGCAAGGATGGGATGAGGGGAATGGTTTTCAGCTGAAAGAGGGGAGATTGAGATGAAATCTTAGGGAGAAATGTGAGGAGGCCCTGGCCCAGGTTGCCCAGAGCAGGGGAGACCGCCCCATCCCTGGAGGGGTTCACGGCCAGGCTGGATGGGGCTTGGAGCCCCTGATCCAGTGGGAGGTGTCCCTGCCCGTGGTAGGGGTGGGACTGGATGGGCTTTAAGGTCCCTTCCAACCCAAACCATTCTAAGATTCTATGACTCTATTTCTTATGTTGAATTTTAAAAAATGTCTCTTTTAGTGAGAAGAAGAGATAAATACATAACATTGCTGAAATGTAAGGGTTTCTCTCAGTCTCTGAGCACAAATTTTTGCTCAACTCAGCATATTTTTAAATCCTTCCAGGCGCAAAGTCGGGAGCTGCACTGTGCTCATCAGAACCACATCAGACAGCAGAAGCATGGAAGAGAGCTCACACGGACTGGGAGAAAGGGAGGTCCGGCACATGACTTACCACCACGGCAAAGTGTAAAAGGGAAAGGGAATTGCCCAGAATCAAGTGGAATTGGTTCATGCTGGCTCACTCAAACTCTCCTGGTCTGTGACCACCTATGCTCCCAGCTGCTGGAACCTTCCTCTCTCTATGCTAAAATTCTTGCAGACACAGAGGCAGGAGCTGCGTGGCTGCACGAAGCACGGCTGTCACACATCCCTTGTGCTGCCCTTGATGCATACACCCACGAGCACCCCGACCACCAGCACACGTTCAGCAGCTTCTGTGTCCTGGGGGAGAAAAGCACCCTGGGGTAGCAGGGCTGAAGGCACAGGAGGGCAATGAAATTAGAAACAGAGGCGGAGAATGTGTTTTGTTTCCTTCCACTGCCCTGATCGCATGGTCATGATGGAAACGTCTCCGCAGGCTCCTTGGTCTCAGGAGGCGAGGGAATCCAGCTGGGCTTCAGTGTAAAGTCCTTTTATCGGAATGGGAGGCTGCTCCCCCTCTGTTCCTCACCCAGAGGAGCTGCTCCCCCTCTGATCCTCGCCCAGAGGAGCTCACCCTTCTTCTGTTGCTGAGACTTTTCAGGGTGTGCTACAGTTTAAACAGGACTGATTTACGCCCCTACCTATGTTCTCCGGCGCGTTGGAACGCGTTTATACACGCACTCCCTAACGAGGGCTCCGACGCGCTACTTAGCCACGTGTTATTTAGAACACCTTTTCAATGACCTGCAATGCGCCCACCTCTGCTTGGTCCAACATGCAGCTGATAACAGATTTGTCAGTGAAATTGCCTCGCTATCAAAATAATAAACCCCAAGCTGCAAGGTGACATTTGGGTGGAATTCAATTCACTTCTTTGTGTTTTCCTTTCTTTTTGTTTTATGTATGATATCTTTTTCCCTTTGAGTCCCACTCGAAGGTCAGCAGAGCGGAGGAAGTGAGTTGTTATTAAAAGGGAAAGCTTTATTTGATTTAGAGAAGACTCGGAGCTGCTAAGGCGGATTTCTGACAGGGGAACATGGGATCAGTCATTCCTCACGGTGCAGTGTGAACGTACAGCTCTTAAAGACCAACACCTTTCACTCCAAGTCTCCCCCCATGCTGGAAGAGGAGTCGGGTTGTGGAACATGATCCCTGAATTCCCAGAAGGCGTTTGTTGAGCCTCACTGCTTCTCTACTCACAACAATGGAAAGCAACAGTTCGCAATTAACTATGGATGCACTTAAACCCAGACATGAGCTCACACTGCTGGCTGGGCATAGTTAATTAATAAATAATTATGATGATGATGAATAAAGATGGAAATAAACAAAGGGGTCTGTGTAGCTGGCATGAAGTATTGATGCCTTTGATGACTTCTGACTGACCCTCACTCCTCAGGACTCCATTGCTTCTGAAACACCCTGCAAGCTGCCAGTAGCTGCAAGACTTTGTCCAAAACAATGTTCCTCAGCTATGACACAAGGAAAGACTTTGACTCCAGATCCTTGGAACAACAATCTATAAAAACTGGGTGACTGGGCCAAAACCTGCCATGGTGATAACTGAGAAATGCACTGAAACAAAGTGAGGATGAGCATTAGAATGCTGACTGCCATGCTCAGGCAGATGCTGCGATGCAGTGCAGGCAGCTCCTGCCACTAAGGAAGCTCCTTTTTGAGAAATGCCAGAGGATTTTGATAGATCTTCATACCAAGCTTTTGGGCACTGCAGGCAGGCTGCACCACCACCCCGTGCCTTCTTCCCGCTAAGCAATCAACAAGCATCCAGGAGAGGATGTTTCAGACACTGGCAGATGCAGGTTTGGAGGAAGCCCTATCTGAAATGTTCATGAATACCTTCAAAGACCTTTTCACCCAACTGTCCCCTTGCACCCCACTCAGCCTCTTGCTGTGCCAGACCCAGGGAGCTCTGCCTGGAAAAGGGGTGCTACTCCACCTCATCTGTGCTGTGTTTGCAGGACAGAGGAGAAAGGGATGAGCAGGTCCCGCAGTAAAAGATAAGGAGCGTGGAATGGGTAGGAGGTACACCAAGATGAAAAGGGGCCCCAGAGTGATTTATTTTAGAGCATACCACATTAACCACCAGTAAAGAAGAATCAGAGGCTGATGCTGTTTATGCCTTTCCACCCTCGATCCAGCCCTCTGCCTCCAAATCCTTGTTACATTTGTCCTAACAGAAGTATCGATCTGAACAGAAATGATTGATGAGCAAAACCACCAAGTTTAGCTGTGTCCTTCTTTCCTCCAAAACAGGGCTTTCAGCAAGAACCTCGATTAGGGGCGTTCCTTAGAAGGACAAAATCTACTTTAATGCTCATTTCATGTTTCTCATCCATAAATATTACCATAGAGGGGAAAGATGTTTTCCCTTTAAGGATCAGTGGCTGCCCCATCCCTGGAGGTGCTGGAGGCCAGGCTGGATGGGGCTTGGAGCAACCAGACCCAGTGGGAGATGTCCCTGTCCATGGCAGGGGGTGGGACTGGATGGGCTTTGAGGTCCCTTTGACCCAAACCATTCCATCAATCCATGATCCCTGGGGGAGACTATTGGAACTGCACTCAGCTGGGAAACTGGGATTTGGGGACGCAGGGCTCATCTGGCAAAACCAACAGCGTACAAAGGACCAGACTTCATGCTGAAAACCACAGGGTTCAGGCAGTGGCAAACACAAAAGGAGGGAAGCAGCTGACTGAAACAACCGCAGTTTCCTCATTTTTAATATTTTCTACCACCACTGCTGGTGTCAGTCATTGTTAAGTATTAAATTGCATAAAATACAAACTCTTGGAAACAAACAGCAGTGCTTATCAGCCTGTGTCAAAAGTCAATTTTTTCTCTACAGCAGTTTCACCTGGAAATTACTGCGGGAGCGCTGCACTCGGCAGCTCAGCCTCACGCAGCGCCCAGCTCCGCAGCACCAGACCTGGCCAAGAGGGATGGGGCAGCCACCAGTCTGGGCAACCTGGGCCAGGGCCTCCCCCAATACCTAAGATCTCATCTCCATCTCCCCTCTTTCAGCTGAAAACCATTCCCCTCATCCTATGCCTGCACTCCCTGCCTGGAGCCCTTTTCAGCACTGGAAGCTGCTCTAAGGTCTCCCTGCAACCTTCTCTTCTCCAGGCTGAACAACCCCAACTCTTCCAGCCTGTCCTTGTCCAGTAAGTGCTCCAGCCCTCGGATAATCTCCGTGGCCTCCTCTGGACTTGCTCCAACAGCTCCATGTCCTCCCTGTACTAAGGACTCTATCCTGTACTGAGTTCCCTGGCACGATCAGAATGGTCCCTGCAGGTCTGCGCTGCCACAGTGCCCCGTGCCGGCTTGCAGGCTTTGCCAACGACCAAGTAAGATTTGCAGAACCACGTCTGCACTTTCTCCCCCGCCCCAGGACAAGACGGGCTAGTGCAGACGCTCTGCCAGCGGAGGCCGTGCTGTTATGTTATGCCAAAGTCATAACTCAGTGCCAGTAACCTTAATTAAAAATATTAATGCTGGAAAAGCATGTCTGAGAAATCCGCTGTTCCATTCTCCTTTCCATACAATTGCTCTGTAATTGCAGCAATTCCCGTAGCTTGGGGAGGATCGCTCCCCAGGGCCTGCCTGGGCCTCCGGGTGCAAAAATCCGTTATTATTTTGCAGGCTTGCTCAGCCACCAAGGTGTTCCCATTTAATTAGAAAGAAGGAGAATATATATTAGGGAGAATGCATTATGGACTGGGAACGAGGCCACGCATACGAGCTGCTGCCAAGCGGCTCCGCAAGCAGCTTCCCGTACACTGCGGCCGACGGGGAAGGGAGGAGCGGACACACATCCACCTTCCTGGCACAGCCCAGCTTTGGCAGGGAGGAGATGAAGCAGGACATTTCCTAGCAGTAGGTGCTCCTCTCCTCTTCCCAGATATGCTGGAGCAGCATGTAACACGAGAAGAAGCGAAGAGTAGGAAAAGGCTCCACAATGCAGAGGCTTGGGGGAATCGTAGAGTCATAGAATAGTTTGGGTTGGAAGGAACCTTACAGATCATCTCATTCCAAACCCCTGCCATCATGAGGAAGGAAGCTCCCTCTGCCCTCCAGGGACAGTGATGTGAGTTGTTGCTAGGACAACTCCAGGAGAGGAACAGTGATGGAAGAGAGTCTGACAGGTATCAGAGGTTCAACTTTCCACATATATAAGAAACACAGAGCCATCAGCAGAGTCCTCCTGACTGCCACGGGAGGACAGAAGCTCAGCTGGGATAACGTGGGATGTTTCACAACCTTAAGTCTTTCTGAAAGTCATATCACAAAGTAAAAACCATGGCTCAAACCTACTTCTGCTCCACGTAGGCCCATACCCTGCACAGACCATGTGGAGATGTACACCCACTGATGCAATGCTGTGGTAGAGAGAAGGGAGGGAAGGGATGCCATCCAGAGAGACCTCTTCCAAGGGCAGCTCTCCAGTTTTGATGCTGTCACTCCAGTCCACCCAGTTCCTACTTGCACAGGAGCCAGGGAAGCAGCCAGCATTAAAGGGAAGGTCACCAAAGGTCCACTTACCCCCCATTCCACATTTCTGAAAAATACAGAACCTTTGGCAGAAAAATTTCTCCCAGGTGAGAACATTTAATCACAAGTATACTGGGAAAAACCGTGATTTCAGCACAATTCTTATACCACCGCATGACAGACAAGGACTGTTTTCCATCCCTACTCCTCCTGCTCCGCTAGAGCTGGAACAAGGTTTACCTAATGCTGTTGTTCTGCATGCACTGCAATCACTTTGCGCACAGGAATAGATGTTGGCAAACTGAAGACTCCTCATCCTGGGTTTCCCAGCCTTTCCCTTAGGAATACAGAATGTAATAAAACAGACACAAGTTACTCTGAATGGAGTAACTTTATCAGAAGTGCTGCTGGGGTGCTCATCACAGGCTCTTCACGGGGCGACGTGACAGTAATGCCTCGCGGAAATGTGCTGCTGTCCTTCCTAGCAGAAACGAGGAGCTGTGATACCGGGGCCTGTCACAGCTTGACAGGACTCATACAACATCTGGTGACAGTGTGGTAATTAACTTGCATCACCAGCGAGCACTAACGGTTTTGCTTGCACATGGTGTGTAATAACAGGGATTAATTCAGGATATCAGTTATTTATTTATTGTGAATCACAGCACCCTTGGCAAGTGGAGGAGAATGGGTTGGGAGCAGCCCTGAAGAGAAGGACCTGGGAGTAAGGGGGGATGAGAAACACAACATTGAACCATGCTTCAAATCCTGCTGCAGCTGTTTCCAGCTGTGTCTGGGAGCAAGGGAGCCTCTTGCTCCCTGCACTCTGCACCTTGGAGAGACCCTGCATGACTGAATCATAGAATAACCAGGTTGGAAGAGACCCACCGGATCATCGAGTCCAACCATTCCTATCAAACACTAAACCATGCCCCTTAGCACCTCATCCACCCATGCCTTAAACCCCTCCAGGGAAGGTGAATCAACCACCTCCCTGGGTAGCCTCATTCTACTGGAACCTCAGGTTGGAGGTTAACTAAGCCTGAGGCACTTTTGGTTGGAGGTTAACTGAGTCTGAGGCACTTGTTAACCCCGGCCACGAGGGAAGGCCACACTGGCAGCTAAACACCCTCAGCACCAGCACCACTGGTGCAAACCCACTGACCATCTGCAGCCCAGGAGCCTGCTGCACTCTCCTGTATGGATTTCCTCTGTTGTTTAATCCCCTCGTGCCAATTTCAATGCTGTCATTTGCTTGAGCCTTTAATTCTCAGATATTCCACTTTCTTGTTCTAGCATAAGGAAAGAGCCTCGTGGCCAAGGACTCCCACACTAGCTCAGATGGGAAGGTTATGGATGCCAGGCTGCTCTGTCCCTCCCTGCCTGGTCTGGATTCCAGCGCTCCTGCTGGCTTTATTTTGGGCTTGATGCATCTCTGAGAAATAGCTTCTGGGCTGGAATGGTTCTTAGGAAATGCACTCACCAGCAGTGAGTGGGATCTTTTCACCTCCTTTGGGACCACAGCCACCTGATCACCTCCTCAACCAACCTTTTCTGTTGGGCTACAACATCAAATAAACAGAATAAACTGTTCTGAAACTCCATGACAGGAGCCCGAGACACCTAAAATAACAGACAGAAGTGACAAGTGCTCCCAAGAGTGGTTTTCCTTCTTTCCCTGCTTGACATTTCACTGATCTCTTCTCTGCAGAAAGCTCTGATGCCTCCACATGTTTTCTAATCTCACTTAAGAAAATCAGAAGACTCCTGGCGAGGGGAACCTACTTTCTTAAGCTTTTAAAGGCCAACAAACTCCTAGATAAAAACCAATGAGCAGCACAAAGTGGTACCTGGAGCTCCCACAATTGCTAGGTTAACAACCAGACACGCAGGATGAAATGGAAACCAAACAGCTTTAAGAGCTGTTTTCACACTGAGTTTTGATTTCTTTCCCCCATTTGCAGGAGAACAGCCAGATTGCATCCAAAGAGGTCCACCAGCCTGAGCACCCAGCCTGAAGGGTAACGTGCCAGTGCTTCTTGAGTACCAGCTCTGAGCCTCCCATGACCAGGGCAGCAGAAGAGCTCTGTGAGTTCCTGATGGATTTCTCTCAGTGAATTTACACAAACATCACTTGAACTTGCAGCATTCGTGCAGCCTCATTACATGTCTCGTGAAGAATTATTACCCTTCATCCAAACACCCCACGTACTAGTTTTGTTTGATGGCTCCCAGTTCTTCTGCTGGAAGACAGTGAACGTCTCCTTGTTCCAACTCTCTTCCCATTCCCATCTGAACTGTACCACTGGTGACCTGTCCCAGGGTTGTTTCTAGCTTGTTAATTGCTTCATCATTCCTCACATCCAACTGCTCCCTACACTGCTGATGCTCACTGTGCCTTTCCCAGCTCCAAGAAGTCAATTCAGAGATGGGGGTACAGAACTGCACCCAGAAGACAAGAGACAGAGCCCTGGTTACAAGGCCTGCTGCGTCCTCTCATCCTTTTCCATCACCCCTCCTGGTTTTTGACAGTGGCTGGGCCAAGTCAGTTTTAACTGAAAGGCTGCCCGTTGCACTCATGTGTTCAGCTGTTCTATCCCGAGTCGGGGCTCACAGCCCAAAATAAAGATTTGGAACAGATTCCTGGTCACGTTTGCACATCCCTTCTTGGAGGAAACATTAAAACATATGAGCATGAAGTCTCTCAGCTTTGCTGAAACATCATGAATTCATCTGGAGTCTTCAAGCGCTGGCAAGTGCAGATGAGTGGAGTGTGGGCTGCAGAGATAAACCTCAGGCTGCATACAACCTGACCTTCTGAGCCCTGGGCTGTGTCCCCTGCCTCCATCCCCAAAGAGCTGACGGCAGTGGAAGCAGTAGGGCAGCAGGTTCAGACGTGACGCACATTTGATGCTGCAGCACGAGGGCCCTTCCAGCACTTCCTCACTGACCTAGAACCCACGACTACAAAACCCTTACCAGAACGATCTTCTAGCAGCCCATGCGCTGCTCTTTTATCCCTGACTCCGCCACGGCACAGTGCTGCCTTCCCGCATCCATCGCGCTGCGCACCGCTGGGACCCACATCCCTGAACCAGCCTGGCGAGCGATTCCCCTCGCTCTTCCAGTTCTGTCCGGTGTTTGTGCAGCGCGGGGAGCAGCTCATTATCCCCAGGGCTGAGTGGAGCCCGTTCCCATGGAAACAGGCAGCCTTTTTATGGCTGTTGACAGCTTCGGAGAGTTTTTCTCTGCAATGCTTGGACACAGAACAGGCGTCTCCAAGCCAGGCAGTCACCAGATAGCGCAAAGCCAGCACGGCTGGATAATGAGACAAGTGTTTATTTGAGATGAAACATTTTCACTCGGCAAGGGAGCTGCGTGGGCCCTGCCGCGGGCCATGTCAAGGCATCTCTGGCAGAGCCACAGGAGGCTGGCAAGGGCTGCCTGCACTGGCAGCGGGGACGTGGCGCTTGCTGCCTTCCCTCTGCTCCACAGCCACTGTGGCAGCGCTGGGGAACAGCCTCGCCGTACCAGGGGCACAGGCAAAGCATCCCGGCAGGCATGTGCACGGTCAGGATGTCCTGGCGAGCCCGGCTGGCCAGGAGGGAGAGAGCTGCAAACAGCAACTACATCCTCGTGCCTCCTTCTGTCTCGTAGGGATGGACTCGCAGTGAACAGAACTGAGGAAAAAGCTGGGGAGGGGCTCATGATCAGGGAGGGCAGGGATAGGATATGGGGAACAGTTTTGAGCTGGAAAAGGGATATGAAAGAGGGGAAATGGAGATGAGATCTTAGGGAGAAATGTTCTGCTGTGAGGGTGGGGAGGCCCTGGCCCAGGTTGCCCAGAGCAGTGGTGGCTGCCCCATCCCTGGAGGGGTTCAAGACCAGGCTGGATGGGGCTTGGAGCCCCTGATCCAGTGGGAGGTGTCCCTGCCCATGGCAGGGGTGGGACTGGGTGGGCTTTGAGGTCCCTTCCAAGCCAAACCATTCCATGGCTCTCTGATTCTATGAAAAGGGTGGATTAGCAAATATGCAGTAGCCACTTCTCCCCACGCCTGTCTCCGCGCAGCAGCCAGCTCTGCCCTGGCTCACGGCAGCCACCAGCACTTCCCTCAAACACCAAAGGGCATCTTTCCCGTCCTGTTCCTTCCAATTGTTGCTCACACCTGAGTTTCAGCCAGAAAGCACGGGTGAACGCTGCACAGGACCATTTGTAATCGTCGATGTGGTGTTACATCAAAAGCGATGTGAGCAGTGATTCTGGTTTCCAAGTCAGGTGCTCAGAGGAGCCCGTGCCAGGTTTAAAATTGCCTGTGCAAATTTTATTAGTCCCACGTGTGCTCACATGTTACGGAACAGCCTAATTACCCAATTGCCTCCTATTTTTCCCCCCAAACACCTGCCTTGTTCGCTGAATGGGTAATTGTTCACTACAGACTTTTATGACCCTAATTATTATTTAGTGCACAACATCCCAGTCCTGCCTCAAACAAACACAAAAGCGCTCATTTCCTCTCGAACCAGGCTCCAGTTTTCTAGCCAACAGAGCTGAAAGCTTCCCAATTTTTTAATTTCTCAGCACAAGGTATAAATGATTTCACATATAAATTCATTTCTCAGGAACATCAGATATAAAAGGAGGTTGTAGTGAGGTGGATGCTGGTCTCTTCTCCCAAGTAACTAGCAATAGGGCAAGAGGAAATGGCCTCAAGTTGTGCCAGGGGAGGGTTAGACTGGATATTAGGAAAAATTTCTCCACCGAAAGGTTTCTCAGGCACAGGCAGAGGCTGCCTAGGGAGGTGATCTCAAACCATTCCATGATTCTGTGACTATGACTTCACTCCACAAAGTCACTCCACTCTCCTGTCCTGGTCAGTTCTCCACTGTTCCTGCAGTAACACCCCTCTTCCCTGCAGTGTGGGCCTTCTCTGTGCCCACCCAAAACACAAAGCTTTGCTGCAGATGATGTTTCTGAAGGATGAAAAGAAGTCATCATTTCCTGATCAGTCCAAATGGAATGAGCGAAGCACAATGCTAAGTTGTTTTCAGATTGAGCTCAGGGTGAGGAAACTGCTTGGGGTCAAATGAATGGTCTCATTTTTACCTTAACCCTCTTTGTTTCAAACACCTTAATGTAAAATTCATTCCAATTCAAAGGAAAATCAACCCTCCAGCCAGAGAGCAAATGCAAAACGTTGATGTTAGAGCATACACTTCAAGCATTAAAGGTATTTTGAACACGAATACAATTTGACAAGGGAAAAACATCACTTTAATCCAAGCCATATTTTATAGCAGCGATTGGCGTGATGATCATTTCTAACCAGCTCTCATCACAAGCACCAAGCGAGGCCGCAGCAGAATAAGAAATGTGTGACCATGTCATTAAAGGTCATGGAGAAAAGCACCTGCAGAGAACAGACAAAAGAAAGGTCTGTCCCTAAACCAATGCATTTTAAGTGCTTGACAGTACAACCTGATCACACCTTTTATCACAGGGGCTGCTTTGCTTTGGGGCTCATTGCAACGTTTCTGCACTCCAGCCTGAAAGACGGGGAAATGGAATGGGAGGATGGGAAGGGAGACCATCCAGAGGGAGCAGGACAGGCTGGAGACGTGGGCCTTTGCGAACCTGCTCCTGCTGGCCACACCATGGCTGATGCAAGCCAGGATGCTGCTGGCCTTCTTGGCCACCCGGGCACACTGCTGGCTCCTGTTCAGCCACTGTAACCCAGCACCCCCACGTGTGCTGCCTGGACTTGCCTTCTCAACTCCTTCGGCTTGAAGATGTTGTGTCCCATCTCTGATTATTCCCAGCTCTCACACAGTGACCAAAAGCATACGGCAACCCTTTCCAAAGGAGACTTGAAAATATCCATGCCTCATGAGATGAATTCACTTCTGCTTATTATTCTGCTCAGCTGTAGTTAAACCAATTTAAGCTGCACAACATAAGAGTTATTAAAAAAGATCTGTGCCTGTCAACTTTTCATTATGTTACTGCTCGACATTCACCTTGTGAAAAAAAGGGAGAGGCAAAAAAGAGGAGACTTTAAAATTAAGCTCTGTTAAAGTGTAAACCAGGCACATAGGGGGAAGAAATTAAAGCCATATCACTGGAACACAGCTTGCACACCCCTCCCGGCCCCAGCCAGGCTGAGAGCCCCCAGGGCATCAAACTGCAGTTCTGAGGAACATCAGTTTGGTGTTGGTGGTCCCCTTTGGAACACGTATCAGTGCTGAGGTTGCTCCTGGCCTCCTACCTCAAGGGCAAGCTGGACCCGGCACCCAGTCGCTACCCACACGTGTCCTCCATCATCACCACCGCTCCTCAGACCAGCACCACACCTTCCCAAGGAGGATCCTTCCCTCCTCTTTACCCCAGGTAGCAGCAGAGGAGGAAAGTGCCGACCTTCCATGCCCCAAAGGGGTCATTTTCCTTCAGAAAGGAGGGAGCACAAGCACCAAGTTCCTCTTCCCTATGTTTCGGGAGATGTTCAGTGCCTCCCAGAGCATTGCACTAAAGCTGCCCCTCTCCTGCTGCTGGGCAGGGCGCTTCCCACTCTGCTTTGCCAGGGAAGTTGCCCATCCACCTGCATGGAGCAGAACACCAGCCAGGCAAGGACAGCCCAGGACTGGGGGCAGGAGCAGGAGGAATTTCACAGAAGGACTCCTCATCCACACAAACTTAAGAGAAGAAAGACACTGAGTGCATCCAAAGCCTGATCAAGCAGCCCCTGAACTCCCTGGGGCTCCTCCTTGCAGTCCCATGAGCGGCAGGCATGCTGACAGCCTCATCTTCACACAATCACAGACTGGTTTGGATCAGAAGTGACCTTAAAGCCCACCCAGCTCCACCCCCTGCCATGGGCAGGGACACCTCCCACGGGCTCCAAGCCCCATCCAGCCTGGCCTTGAACACCTCCACCCCTGCTCTGGGCAACCTGGGCCAGGGCCTCCCCACCCTCACAGCAAAACATTTCTTCCTCAAACCAGCTGTGGAAGGACAAGAGAAGGTCAATATTCCTCCAGTAGAATACACAGTGACCCAGTGTAGGTTAAGCACTCCCCTCTGCATCCCAAGGAGAGGAGAAGCTGCATGGAGCAGGGTCTGCTCCGAACATGCTCCCTGCTGCCAGGGCCGATGGGACCGACAACAGCCGGGAACGCTGCACCGCCAGCCTGGGGCTTCAGTGCTCGGGGCACTATGGATGGGCCCGTCTGTAAAGCAGAGGGACAATTACTGGCAAGAATTAGCACCGTGTTACAGCAGGAACAGCAATTCTTCAAGTACAGAAAACATCTAAAGGCTTAAATGCTGCAAGCAATCGCTAAGAACCACATTTAAATGGAATAATGCTCCCACTAAGTAGATAACAGGATAAACTCCAGAAAATGGGACAATGCCTGATGCGGATTTACGGCGAATGTTTTAGTTTGGTGTTTTGTTCCATTTCTCCAAGTACTCCGTGCTTACAAACGTTAAATCACATGTGTTCTGTGCACTTACAAACCTCAATTCTCTTCCTAAAGAAAACCCCAGAGTCTCTCACAGCGCCCTAGGCACAAGTGTAACATGAGATCAGCAGAGAAAGGGCAGTGAGCAGCTGTGACTGCACACTTGTCAGAGCCGACAGGAGCCCCAGTCCTAGATATGAGAACAGTTCCACCGCGTGAACCCATCAGGAAAAAGAAAAACAAAGATATTTATGGGTTAGAGTGTTCCTGCCTGAAGAATCAAGCCACATCTATGATACTAGAAAGTTACAAACCCATCAGGTTTTCCACCAAAAGACACAGCAAAGCAGGGCATTGTGAGGACATAACCAGGCAGAGGTGGGGACAACTCCTGTCAGGTTCCAAAGACAACTGTCTTTTAAAAGCAAACTGAAAATCACAGAGCAAATGCATTGACATCTCTGCCTCAAGGTGACCACCTCTGGAACACAGTTGTAACCCACAGCTCTGTTCTACTTAACATCACTACTTGGGGGTTAGAATTCCAAACACCCAGAATTCAAAGGCAGAATCAATAAATCATGGAATGGTTTGGGTTGGAAGGGACCTCAAAGCCCACCCAGTCCCACACCTGCCATGGGCAGGGACACCTCCCACTGGATCAGGGGCTCCAAGCCCCATCCAGCCTGGCCTTGAACCCCTCCAGGGATGGAGCAGCCACCCCTGCTCTGGGCAACCTGGGCCAGGGCCTCCCCACCCTCACAGCAAAACATTTCTCCCTAAGATCTCATCTCTCTCTCCCTCCTCTTTCAGCTGAAACCCATTCCCCTCATCCTATCCCTGCCCTCCCTGATCCAGAGCCCCTCCCCAGCTTACCAAGAGCCCCTTTCAGCACTGGAAGCCACTCTATGGTGTACCTGCAGCCTTCTCTTCTCCAAGTTGAACAATGCCAACTCTCTAAAATAATCCCTTTGGATTCTCAGTTCCCTCTACGCTTCCAGTTCTTGCCATTCAAAGCCCATGGAGAACACTCCAGAGGCAAGAGCTGTATTTCATCTCCAGTGACTGACAATAACCAGGGTCACAATTAAACAGCTGACACAGATCCCTCCTCTCTTGCATCTCCTTGCTTCATTGACTCCCCATTTCTTTCCACACCTCACCTGGAAACGCAGCATCTCCTCCCTCAGCCCCTGCTGTTCATTTCTCTTTGTGTGTGTGTTGTTATTTATTATTTAGCACTGCAAATCACCTTATGATGCAGTTTTCATGAAAGGCGCTACATAAAAGGAAGCCGCTTTTGAATATTTTAGGAGCCTGGCGTTCTGCTATTGATATTCTAATGCCATTTATTTGAAATCAAGTCAGGACCCAACAGGTTATTCAACAAATTAACAAATGTTGCAGCTTTTGTCTTCCAGAGGGTTTTTAGCCCCTGGGATTTGCACTTTCATGTTTCTCTCTGGTAAAGTGTGCTGCGTTCATTTGTTTAAGAGAACAGACCTGCTGTTCCTGTGTGATCCTGACTCCCAGAGCTGGGGCTGGAAAAGCAAACCAGCGTTGCAAGGGGTAGGTGAAAAATAGAAAGAAAAAAATCAGCAATCAGCACTCTGCAACTCCCTCTGGTCAAGCAGCTTCTCTCGTGGCCTTATGTTCTTCTCCCAAGGGCCCCAGCGGCCTGGCAAACTTGGGGTCTTGCAGAACAGTTTGGGTTGGAAGGGACCTCAAAGCCCATCCAGTCCCACCCCTACCACGGGCAGGGACACCTCCCACTGGATCAGGGGCTCCAAGCTCCATCCAACCTGGCCTTGAACCCCTCCAGGGATGGGGCAGCCACCCATGCTCTGGGCAACCCGGGCCAGGGGCTCCCCACTCTCACAAGGCAACTTCTTCTCTAAGATTATGTCTCCACCTCCCCTCTTTCAGCTGAAAACCATTCCCCTAGTCCCATCCCTGCCGTCCCTGATCCAGAGCCCCTCCCCAGCTTTCCTGGAGCCCCTTTCAGTGCTGGAAGCTGCTCTAAGGTCAGTTCAAAAAGCCTGTAGCTATGGCACTTCAGGACCTGGTTCAGCAGGCACAGTGGGGCTCGGCTGATGGTTGGGCTGGAAGAGCTGAGAGGGCTTTTCCAATCTTAATGATTCCATGAAAGAGGAAAGATTCTTCAGAGAATAAACAAAATCCCCCACACTAGGTAGAAAAACCTTCTGCCTCTCTTTCTCCTGAGCATCCTTGTACCAGCAGTGCGAAAGCCATGGGGTTTCTTTCTATTTTCCCTAGGTGAAAGCTCCTGGGCCCCCAGCCCATCACTGGACCAGCCCACAGCATCCAACCAGGAATGCTGAGGCCACCTCAAGACGTATAGGAATTGGATGCAGCCAATATGCATTCCTTAACAGAGGAGAAAGCTGTTTCAGTTGCAAACTGGCTAAAACACCACAGAAATGGTGGCAAATAGCCATCGCAGATAAGAACCCAACCAGCACGGGCACATGGGAGGGAGCGGTGTTAGCGCAGGAGGCAATGGGAGGATGAGCGTCTCCTCGGTCACGCTTAATGGAGCCACAGCTCCACAGAGAGACTCACCACCATAAACCACGAGTGTTAAAGTGGAGCCTTCAGCTCCTGGAATTATTGTCTTAACTGACATGCATCAAAGGGCAGGAGGTACATCTAGTGTGCTCGGATTTTGGAAGGATTTCTCCAGTTTGCCCTTTGTCCTTCCCTTTCACCTCCCAGCACATTCCCAGTCGCGGCTGTTCCCACGCACACCAGAAATGTTGATTTAATCCCACAACTTCAGAGTCCAGGTTTCTCAATGGGTCCAGGGATTTGGAAATGAGCAAAAATCAATTTTTTATCTCCCTGCTGACCACAGGGGTGATGGCGCAGGCAGCAACAGGGAGATTTTAATGCTCTTTTAACATCTTTATCTTTATGCTCGTGCAGGTATATATTTATATGCATTTATGGCTGATCTTCTGAGAGGAATGCAGGAGCTCTTCATGTGAGCCAGGAAATGAAGGTGATTAATAGAGCTCCTTCCTCCAAAGGAAGAAAGTAAATCCAGCTTAAATGATAATCACTGAGTTTGATTTTATCCATCCCCTCAGTACCAAACCTGCAAGACTATTTGGGACAGAGGAATTCTGATGGAGCCCCCACTGCACTTGGCTTAGTCCACACTAAGACTGCTGCACTTTGCAAAAGGCTGATGAGAGGGTTGGGCACCAGGTGGAATATTTATTATATATATTAAAATACATACTAATTTTAAAGTAGTCAACTGAGCTTAGGACATGGCTGCGGCAAATTTAAACGAAGCCATCAAATCAAAAGCTATGTTTTATAACAAAGCCACAGGCAGAGCACAACAGGTATAACTCTGAATTTGCCTGCTGTTAAGGATAAGCACTAAACTGGCAGCAGTGTTCACATACCGATGGCTCTCGGAACACATCAGGAAAAAGTCCCCAGAGCAGTGCTCCCAGTGTTTCAAACAGGGTGCTGACCAGCTCCATCACACTGACCAGGGCTGCCAAGCAATAAGCATTTGCACAATAAACCTCCAGGGCACGGTGGTCGGCCCAGGCTGCCCAGAGCAGGGGCGGCTGCCCTATCCCTGGAGGTGTCCAAGGCCAGGCTGGATGGGGCTTGGAGCCCCTGATCCAGTGGTAGGTGTCCCAGCACATGGAACTGGGTGGGCTTTAAGATCCCTTCCAATACCAACCATTCTACGATTTTATGTCCTCTGACAAAGCTCTCCCAGGTCACGGCCACAGGCACATTTTGGAGAGCTGTGTGCAGTGCCAAGAAGGTTTGTGCATCCCATTGCTCAGGAAAACCACAGCCCACAGGCAGCCACAGACCCAGACTCTCCACACTTGGTGCAAACCGCTGTTGCAGGCTGTGGGAAAGAACATCCTGAGCTGGTTGGATCTGGTCACGCTTGGATGGAATTAGATGTTGACAAATGCAAGGCTTTCGGATGCCTCTGCACACACAGAGCCTGGATGCAAGAGAGTTGTCGGGCAGTTGTGGGTGCCCTGATGCATTACCATAACACAAATGCTAACATAACACCCACCTCGTACAACCCTGTGCTCTGTTTGCTTCCCTGAGTGCTCCTGCTCATTTAACAGCTGTTTTCTTTCTCTGCTCACAATAACCCCTTGGTCTTTCCCCTGAGTGGTTACAGTTAATTTACAACGCAGCACTGTGTATGAGTGGGTCGTATCACAGCTTCCAAAGCACATTAACTAGCATTTGTCAACATTTAATTCCACTGTCATTGCCTGGTCACCTGCCTGGATAGAGGAGTTCTCGGCTCCGCAGAGCCTGCACCAGTTCTCACTCAATAATTCTGGCTGAGTAGCATTCCTTCCGCCTTCTCCTCTCCTATAATTCTGGATTATTCCCCTCTAGTGGGAGGTGTCCCTGCCCATGGCAGGGGGGGTTGGAACTGGACAGGCTTTGAGGTCTCTTCCAATCCAAACTGTGCTATGATTCTATCTTTAAAAGCTTGGTCCTCCCCAGGTCCTCCCAACACCCTCCCCTTCACCTGCTGCCACACTCAGAACTGATTAATCTTTTGTACTCCCAGCCACTTCCTAACCTGTGCCAGGAACTCATTTATTTAAGAGTGTCCCCTCGCTTCACTACCTTCTCTGCTAGTACTGTACCTTTATTATCCATAGGAAGGGACTTCAGAGAGCATCTCCTGCATGGTGGATTCAGTGAAATCTGTGAAGAGACCATTAGCAGCGGACTCTGCCTCCCCTATATCCCCAGATTACATTCCCTCACTGGTTTCTGCTTCTAGTCCCTTATACAATCACTTGGTAGGAGCTCTTTTTCCCATCTATTCAAGGGAAAAGAAAAAGGCTTTGAGTGCAAAAGTAACACCATACACAGCATTTCCCTCGCCCTCTGCCCTGAGGTTTCCAGAAGACTCACGAATGGAAGCAGTGCTGTCTGCCCCACAGGCAAGGGGGGGGAAACAAAGCACAAAGAAAATAAAAAGGCTTTCTGAAAGCCACCTGGATTCCCCAGGAGCTGTTCAAGCACTCAGTTACAGACAAGATTACTGCATTTAAACACAGGCTTAGTTTTAGGAATACCTAAAGAGGTTAAGGAGACCTTAGAGGAGCTTCCAGCACTGAAAGGGGCTCCAGGAAAGCTGGGGAGGGGCTCTGCATCAGGGAGGGCAGGGACAGGATGAGGGGGATGGTTTTGAGCTGAAAAGAGGGGAGATGGAGATGAGATCTTGGGAAATATTTTGCTGTGAGGGTGGGGAGGCCCTGGCCCAGGTTGCCCAGAGCAGGGGTGGCTGCTCCATCCCTGGAGGGGTTCAAGACCAGGCTGGATGGGGCTTGGAGCCCCTGATCCAGTGGGAGGTGTCCCTGCCCATGGCAGGAGTGGGACTGGGTGGGCTTTGAGGTCCCTTCCAACCCAAACCATTCCACAAGTCTCTGCCTGCAGCCCTCACTGGGAAGGACAAAGCATCATCTGTGTCGGGGGAGGAAATAAAACAAGCAAGCAGCTTTGTGAACTCGCAGTGGTGTTTGCAGGGTAGAATGCAGGCTCATTTCAATGCTAACCAGATTATTTAGCTGGTTAATGGCTATCTCTGAAGGGACAGTTGGAATTAGTTGATAGTGATTTAATTTGTGTTGCAGATTGCTAATTAAGCCTGTGAAGAGGACAAAAAAATTAATCCATTTAGTTAAGGAGATACAATGACAGATGTGGCACTTTTAAGTCGTCCACATGCAGGAATTAAGTTAAAAGGTTCTGCTCCATCTCAGCTTCAAACATGGAGGGGGGTGGGCACATGGAGGGCTGGCAACGAGGCCGTGCGTGGCCTGGGCCACCCTCACACAGCATGAGCTTCTCACAGGACGCATGGTCCTCCTCACGTGAAGGTTGCGGCAAATTCTGTGCTTTTTGTGAAGGATGCATTCAGACACAATTCCCAGCGGGTCAAATCTGGAGATGTGCAGATCACCTGCTCCATTTCTCCAGCTCCTGTGGGGCGTAAGGAACACATCGGACACTCTGCAGTTGTGTGGCACCAGCAAAGGTCTCCTGCCTTCATGATACCCACTGTCACCTCACCCATGGGAGCAGGCAGACACAGAGCACCAAGATGAAGCAAGGTCACTTCCCCTGCCACAGGTGCCACCTTGGCATCTGCAGACACAGCGGATCAGTGCAGGGCTTTGGCTGGAAGCCTCAACACTGAGGCTCAATCCAAGGGTGGAATCTGTACTGGGGAGGAGAGGCAACCCCCAGAGATCTCCTGAGAACACTCCTAGAGATCAGAGCCCACTGTAGCAATGCTGTCTTATCTCCCTCCCCTCCGCTGGTGAGGAGGAGGCTGCCCAGACATTCTGTTCCATGCCCCATCCTGAATTTCAAATGCCAAGCGGTATCAAAGCCACCTCCATGAGTGGCTCCAACATTTAATTAACCTGCTCACCCCTAAACCACTCCAGGCAGGGGAAGGCGTTCAGAGAGATGCCCAGATATCTTCAAAGAGGAAAGTTAAAAGAGCTAATGTTATTTTGGGAAACAGAATTCAATTCACTGATTAAAAAAAAAAAAAACCCACAACAAAACCATTCTGAAAGTTCTGTAAAGCTGTTCACAAACTGCTTCAGGAACTAAAGCATCAGAAAATAACCTGGTCTAAACTTTTCATGCTTTTAATGCACCATTTTTTCCCTCAGTGCATCCAAGCATTTAAAGGCAGACTGGATCTTATTCCCAGTTTGGAGAAGCACCCACAAAACCTTAAAAACTTTGATGTCTGTACGAGTGCAAAGTAGGGAAGGGTTGCAGCTCCTCTTGTCTAAGGCAGCCCCTTCTCCTCCTCCTCTTCCACCTGAATAGTATTCATTCAGACAGTTTTGATTTGAACTGACATGCTGCTAAAGGCAAACCTTTGAACCCCTCCAGGGATGGGGGCTCCACTCCTGCCTTGGGTAGCCTCTACCAGGGCTTCACTACTCCTTCTGTAAAGAATTTTTTCTTAATATCCAATCTAACCCTCTCCTGGCGCAACTTGAGGCCATTTCCTCTCATCCTATCACTCATTACTTGGGAGAAGAACCCAGCAGCTACCTCACCACAGCCTCCTTTCCTGGAGTTGCAGAGAACGATGAAGTTTCCCGTTCTCCAGGCTGAACAGCCCCAGGTCCCTCAGCTGCTCCCTGAACTCCTGGGCTCCAGATCCTTCTCCAGCTCCATTCCCCTGCTCTGGATGTGAACTTTGCCTGGCAGCGAATTGAAACCAAATCCTACTCACATCAGTGAATGGGGAGTCCATCCTCGAGTAATTCTGAGTGGAGGGGCTGGACTGTTCCTGGATGCTCTGAGTTCCAAGGAGACCAACCTAGTGTTCACATACATCACTGACAACAAGATGCTCTTTCTCAGAGAGCTGCTGGTTTCCAAGCAGTGGCAACAACAACTCTCAACTATCACCCAGCTTGGAATAATGAAGAACAACCCTCCCTGCTCACTCTTAGCACCTTGGCACCAAACACAAGCTCCCTGGGCTGCCACAACGCCCAGCAAGCTGCAGTTAATGAGCAGATCACATGAACCAGGCCCGTTACCACCAGTGAGAATGCCACAGCTGAAACACCTGTTGGTGAAGAGTCATTGAATCACACCCTACTCTCCAAAACCAAAGAGAAGCAGAAGGCTTCACTTGAACAACTGTCAGTAGCCCTAGCGCAGTGCGGCTATTTGTCTGACTCTGGCAGGCACCTTGTGAGCACAAATCCATCTGTCTGCGCAGCTGAGCCAGACTATCACTTTTGCCTTCCAAAAAAGACCATCTCCATCTCCTGTTTTTAGCTCTGCAGCTGCAGGAGCCACACACAAATCACCCACGGATATTAATACAGCACTGAGCACACCACAGAATCACTCACAAAGCCCAGTGAATACCTACTGCCCTGAGATCTCCAATGCTAACAAACCTTCCTTGGTGTTTAGGCGTCCCGGTGGCTGAGCCTGCTTCTTGCTGGAGGCTCGACACCAACACAAGCCAAACTCAGTGTGTGGAACAACAGACACCATAGGGTATTTGAAGATGAGTTCTTCAAATAGTGTCACCTTTGTCAAAGGAAAGGAAGGTTTCTGTCTGAAGGAAGAGGTCTCATCTCCCCTTGCCAAGATGGGGTTGTTCAGCCTGGAGAAGGGAAGGCTAGGGGAGTAGGGGAGACCTTAGAGCAGCTTCCAGTACAGAAATGGGCTCCAGGAAAGCTGGGAACAGATTTTTTTAGCAAGGCCTGTTGGCAGGACAAGGAGCAATGGTTTTAAGGGAGGGGAGATCTAGACTGGATATAAGGAAGTGATTTGTTAGAGTGAGTGGTGAGGTAGTGGCACAGGTTGCCCAAGGAGGCAGTGGAGACCTCATCCCTGGAAACATTCCAGGCTGGGTTGGATGAGGCTCTGAGCAACCTGATCTGGTTAAAGATGGCCCTGCTTTTGCAGCGGAGCTGGACTGGATGATCTGTACAGATCCCTTCCAGCTCACAGCATTCTATGATTCTGTGTCCTACACATCCCAGGTCTGCTGCCAGA
Organism: Clamator glandarius; assembly: GCA_033459285.1. Classification (NCBI taxonomy): domain Eukaryota; kingdom Metazoa; phylum Chordata; class Aves; order Cuculiformes; family Cuculidae; genus Clamator; species Clamator glandarius. The sequence continues at coordinate 589,947 of JAUNZM010000325.1, read as the reverse complement.
GAGGGAGTTCCTGGAGTCCCCGCACTGAGAACAAGTCCGCTTGGAAGTGTCCTACCTAATGCCCACATTCCTTTGTCCCAGGAGTTCACACAATCGAACCAGCAGTGGCTCCATCTTCACACTGGGATTGTTCAGCCCTCCAAGAGAAAAGAACTTTGTGTTTCCACATCTATTCAAAAGATCAGTCAGCAAAGTTCAGGTCCCTTTGAAGCTGTTCCGAGTCCAACAATGTGCCAGACTGTTCCTGAGGGAGAGTACAGTGCTGCCACTCCATGCAGAGCAGCTGCTGGCATTAAAGCAGTCCTGAAGGAGTTAAAGCCCATTGCCTGCCTGTGGGGATCCTGAACCACAGCAAGGCCTGGATGATACTGGGAATTGTCTGGATAACAGCTGATTAAGCCACATTACAGGGATTAATGTTCTTTTTGAACAACTTTGTGATGTCTTTTCCTTGCCTTTCTATGTAAAAAAAAAAAAAAAAAAGATGGAGTTGCTTTTAAGCTCATTTTTTTTTAAGGTAATTATTAATTGTCCCCATTCTCACCAAAGCCCTGGCCACACCAGAAAGGGGGAGTCAATAATGTACAGAGGCCAGAAGCACCACAAATCCTTTTGGATATGCTCTGATTGGCTTTAGATGTTTGCCTTTGTAGCAGGAGCATGGCTGGATTCCACCACAGCTCAGGGCATCACAGGGCAGTGGTTTAGCGGCTGAGCTGAACAGGAAGGAGGAGACAGAGGGCAAACCCATTCTGAACACTCCAGGAAAGCCAAAGAAACCACAGTTAGAAGTGGTGGAAGCAAGGTCAGGGCAGAGCTGCTCCCTGGGGAGGGTCTGTAGACTACAGCAAGAAGGCAGCTGGACTCCAGTCAGGGGTCAAGGATGAATAAGATTCAGACACAGGGATGATCAAGGGGTGAACTGCAGACTTGTCATCCAGCAGGTAAGTCTGAGCTACGTGACAAAGCAGAAACAGGGCTAGCATGGACATTGCCCTGGGCCCACAATACCCAAGAAAGCAATCTCAGATGGAGCCCTGGTGGGAGAGAATTCCAGCTCCTCCTTTCCTTCTCCACTCATTCCAGCATGGGACTTCATAGAATCACAGAATGGTTTGGATTGGAAAGGACCTCAAAGCCCATCCTGTCCCGCTCCCTGCCATGGGCAGGGACACCTCCCACTGGATCAGGTTGTTCAAAGCCCTACACAGCCTGGTCTGGAACACCTCCAGGGACGCGGCAGCCACCACCACTCTGGGCAGCCTGGACAAGTACAAAACCATTGACCAAACCCTGCCCTGAGAGATGAGGACAGTTCAACCACAGGGGGAAAGAGCCACTCCTCCCAGGGACTGTCTCTCTCTGAACACTGCAGGGAGGTGAGCAGCTTCATGCACCCATTGCTCCCCCCTCTGAAACTGCTTCAGCTGCCCCACGTCCACCCATGGTGGCCAAGACCTGATGAAAGTGCAAGCGCCATGAGAAGAGTTAGGAGAAGAAACAAGAATTGCGGTGGGGGAGGAAAAGCAGGAACCAGCCTGGTACATCGAGCACAGAGCAACCTCCCAAAGCTCCTCTTGGAGATTCATTAACAGGTTAGTTACTTCCTCTGGGAAACATGTTTTTTCCCCTCATTCAGATGTGGCTTGTAAGGAAACAGGATGCTTACAAACCTAGACTGCTGTCAAGAGACCATTCTACCTCCTTTGGACTGAAGTGCTTCATTTATCCAAACAGCTTGAACAACCAGAGACCTGAATCATGTTCCACCGAGTTGAAAATGTGCTTTTATCCCACTAGGAGACTGTGTTCATCAGGAGCTGGGCTGGGATCACAGAGCTTATTCCGCCTGGGACCTTAAGCTCTGCAGGAACATGAGCTGACAGCCCTGAAAATGAAGACGCAGCACCACGCAGCCCCAGCACGAACACTGCTTCTTATCCAAGAGCACACTCACCTCATAGCAGGATCAACAGAGCTGGGAATGACCCAAACCTGTTCACCTACATGCAAAAGCATCTCCCTCCTTCTGCAGATTTAATGATATCTGGTGGACAGGCTCTGACACAGCAACTTCTGGGTGATGTTTTAACCTAAACACACGCAACTTCATTAAATCAACTGCTCTACACCACACAGTTCAATTGACTGATGACTCTAACACCACACTATTTTAGCTTCAGGTAAACACACAAATCTAATTTTCTAGCTTTAAAACTCCACCATCACAAAGAAATCCATTCAGTTTCAAACATGCAGCCAAGATTAGTTATGAGAAAATGGGAATATCAAGCAGGAAAAGGCTACGTTGTCTTGAATTGAGGACAATTAATAATACATGCAGCAAGCCCCTCAAATCACTGCTTTTTCTCCCCTCCCACTGCAGACAGAGAAAATGAACTGAATTGGAAATTTGGCCAGGAAAAGAACCTCCTCCAGAATTAAAAGACAAAGGCAGAGCGAGCAAATGAGCAGTGTCAGGCTCAGTTAGAACATACACAGCATGAGGCGCAGGTAATCCCCTTCACAAAGCCAGGCAGCCATGTGTTCTTGGGCTCCACAGGCACTGGGGCTGAGGACAAACAGTCCTGAGCTCACAGAGCATCTCCAGAAAGGACCTGGGAGGAAAACCAACAGCCTCCCGGTGCTCAGCTCAGCAGGCAAGGTGAGGAAAAGCTCTCTCCCCCTTTGAGTGCTTGCCATGCTGTTCTGGTTTGAGCTGAAGCAGAATCAGTTTCTGACTTTAGCTCAGTTTCATCTCAGTAACTTCATTGCCTAAGAGTCATCTGCAGGTTTCAGCCTGGGTTTCTCTCTGGCAGTGATCAGAGTATTTTCCTTATTATTATTATTCTTGTTTCACTGAAGCTGTTTTAGTTTGAGTTTGCAACCCACACATCTTTTTCTCTCATTTCTCTTTCCCGGGGGGGGGGGGGGGGGGGGGGGGGGAAGAAGGGCATTGGGATCACAACTGCTCACGTCTAGCTGCCCCAGCTGGGGCTGAACTGTGACACTTGCCAAAGAGCCCATGGTCTCTGTGTGGAGAAGGAGGCAGCTTAATCGATGACAAAGGGTTTCCAGGACCGTTTCCACCCCGCACAGCATCCACGCTCCTCAATCAATGAAGCCCAGCTACAACAAAGGCAGCATCACCTCCCACCCAGCCACGCTCCTGTCCCCCATCACATCTTCCCGTGCCTGAACTGCGAATCGGGTCCACAGGACACCAGAGTCCTAAGCAGAGCTTTGAGGTCCCTTCCAACTCAAACCATTCCACAATCCTATGAAACGTTCTTAATAATGCAACCTCCACCCCTCACACCTCCACAGCACCTCCTGCCGAGCTGAGCATTTTTTGGAAGCCAAAAGCTTCAAAACAAATTAAAAATTACCAAATTAAACAAATTTCAGGGGGAAAAGCACTCCCTCTGGGCTACCGACAGCAGCATGTCGATGCATTGTGTGCTCTGTGAGATGTAACCGAACATCAACCCACTAGAAATGACCTTTCTGTCCCCTTGGCACTCGATAGCCTTTTGGCCCGAGGCTGCCTGGGTGCTGCCAGGGAGCATTTGATGGCACAGGGAAGGGTATGAGGAGAGCAGAACAAAGCCAAGGAGCAGAACGTAAGCTGCAAGGGGGAAGAAAAGCCTCTCAAATCCAGCTTGTAAGATTAGATGAGGTAAAACAAGCTGCAGGCCTTTTGTTGTTTTAAAATCCCTTTTCCTCTGATGTATTGTTTCACCTAATGAACAAACATGCTTTCATTTCAGGCAGGCTGGTACCTCCTGCCGGATGACAGCTCCCACGGGGCAGTAACGCTGCAGCATGAATCCCAGGGACACCAAAAGCTGCACACCACGTTCTGTTCCTGAGGAAGGCACAGCTGGAGAGGGGAAAACTCAGAGTCCAGAAACAGGGCAGTAAAGGAGCCATCAGTTTTCTGCAGGGCAACAACCTGATATTAAGGAGAATTAATAAAGTGACGGGTTCTGTGGGAACCTTCCCCTTCACTAGGTCTCAGAACACACTCAGGCATTACTGCACCGCCTCTATCCAGGCTCTGGAAAAGCCTGATCCATCCTTATTTTAGCTCAGACACCTGTCCATTGCAAATGAAGTTACTGCATCCCGTGTCCTTTGGAGCACACCTGTATGCTTGTCACCAGGTCTCCTCAGGACCCCCAGCTCCTCTGCAGGCAGCAGGATCCTGAGCAGGACCCACTTCAACCCTGCGGGCAGCTCTACCAAGCTTTCAGCCTGCTCCAAGGGGAGTACACAGCATCAGGGTTTCATCTTTCCAAGGCTGAAAAGCCTCTGAGCAATGCCCAGGGGAGGGCCAGACAGGTCCCTTTCTGTGCCAAACCCACCCAGGCTCAACTCCACTCTCTTGCCAAGCAGCAACCAGCTTTCAAAAACAAGGAGAACAGCCTAGCTCTGTGAAATCAAACAGACAATACCCTCTCCCTTGAAGAGTTCTCGGTTTATTCACCAGTAGCCACACTCTCATGCATAATGCAGTCATGAAAATAATGTAACGGTGACACCCAAGCCATTTGAGCAGAACGTGGGTCACGAGAGATCAGAGAGGGAATTTCTTTATTGTTCCACTGCTGCTGTTTAGCTACGCTTCTCTCATTCAAGGTTAAATCATTTCTGTTCAGAACAATCCCCGAGTTCTGCATTATGTGCTGGCAAAACTAACGCCCCCCGGGCCAGCAAATGCTGCTGGCCCCTCCCAAGGGATCCTCCCCACCACTGCTCCCTCGTGACTTCTGCACCCTGCACTGACCTGTGAACTGCCCAAGAATTAAACCCAGTGCTGGGTACCAGTAACTACTGAGTAATGTCTGATGAGAGCACAAATTGATTTCTCCCAGTGGGAGCACTTCCGATCAGCAGGAACAGATTCCCACTCTAGGAAGGGTGAGAGGCAATAGCTTCCTCGCTGTACAGTGCTCTGGTCACCCATCAGAAGAGATTCCATTGCTGTCTCTCAGGACACTATTTCTAAGCCAGTGATTAGCTCCTGATGGAGGGATATGGTATGTCCTTGGCTCAGTGAAAGGGATAAATCCAAGCCTGTTTCCAGGCTGGCTGTTGGGTTCGTTATTTGCTCTCAGGAAGTGTGCACCTCTCCTCACTGCCTTTGATCGAAGAACAGAGAATAGGCTTTTATCTTTCTGCTGAAAACGTCAATGAGTCCCTCTCTCTACATCTTGATTTACTCCAAGCTTGGCCACGACCATGACACAGTACATCAGCTGGATGTCATTCTCCTTCAAGGTTTGCTTTGCCAAGTATGAATTCCAGACACCCAGCTGTGCAGAGCTCAAAGTCAACAAGTCCCCAGGACCAACATGGGACAGCAACGGTTCCATTTGAGGGGCACACAAGCACGAGAAGCATTTGCTAGAGCACCACTTGCCTCTGGTGCTACAGTCTCGAAGAGCAATGTCCATCTAAAGCCTGGAGTTCTATTTGGCTTCAATCTCTTTGAGATAGGTCAAAGCTACCCTCCACTTTGGCTGCAGAAATGCCTTCTCTACCATCTGAATGTATCACTTCTTAGGGACAAACTGCAGATGTTTTGCTCCTCATGAAAGAGAAAGGCCAGCATATTGAGATAAAGCCTAGCCCAGCTCCAGCATTCCTAGAGTAACAGGACAACCACTTCCCTCCAGCACCCTGAAAACCTTTGGCATTCAGAGGGGCTAAGGAGGCTCCACCAGCATTAACAGCATGAGCAGAGAAGCACAAAGTGTGTTTTGGTCCAGCTGTATCGTACCCACCTCAATTCCCTCAGCCGTTTCGCTTCACTGGTGACTGAAATGATTTCTATACATTCCAAGAGCGAATCTCTGCTCTCGTGTAGTCATCTTCCCACTTGGTTTATCTGCAGGGACTGAGCCAAGGATCTCTTGACCTCAAAACATAAGTCTCTCCTGTTTGAACCCTGAGGTCAGCATTGTTAGTGTGGCAGGAGCAGCAGGCTCCAAGCTCGGCACGTGCTCAGCCATCGCAGAGGGCAGGAAAGAGCCGCAGCAACTCGGCAGGGAGAATTCCTGCTGGACAAAGTGGGTTGAGAACATACTCTTGGTTCTGTTGATCCCCATTACGTGTCAGAAAATGGAGAGCTGTCCGGATGATGTTTATTTGATTTTTTTTTTGTAATCAAACTGAGATTTTATTTAGAAAACTCCTTCTGACAGTTACTTTGGAAACTTATTTGAAAGCACCTCTCATTCCACAATGACCCTAAGCCATTTCCCCCCATACTACGTAAAATTTCAATGGCAAAAATGTTCTCTGGATCAATCTGAAAAGATTCCCCGAGTTTTTCAGTGGGGACATATTACCAAAGCCTCAGTTATTGCTCACAGAATAGTGGAATGTTTTGGGTTGGAAGAGACCTTAAATCCCATCCAGCAACACCCCCTGCCACAGGCAGGGACACTTCCCACTGGATCAGGGTGCTCAGAGCCTCCTACATCCAGTCAAAGGGTGAGGATAAACCTCAGGGCATATCCTGCAGATTTCCAAGGGAACAGCCTGGAACAGAGAAGGAAAGACAAAAGGGCAGCAAGCCTTTCCTTACAGTGTAAAACCAAGAGAAAAACAAACACTGTGCTAAAAAATAAGCAGCAGCAGGGCAACAAGCCCCAGAGATCACTCCTACCAGCACCATGCACGGCCATCAGCCCGCCAAGCCTCCGCTGGGATAAATGACAGAGAACTTCCTATGATAAACTAATAAAAGAGAATTCTATGAGCAATCATTGACTTGACAGGAAGTCAAACAAATCTATCCATCACGGCTGACGTGTGTCTACAACCTTCCAAACACAGCGGCATCTACAGAGAAAAATGGAGCAAACTGCCCACACTGTCTCAAATGCCACATAAAGACAATCAGCGCCAGGCGCCTCGATCGAACGCTCCCTGCCACTCACTCCGGGCTCTGTCTTTGATCCCTTCTGGATCCACTTCCAAAGCTGACAAATATCAGAGGACCCCTGGGCTTTTTCCTCCCACATCCTGCCCCTGCACCCCTCTCACCCTGTACAACATGGGCTCCATTTCCACCAGAGATAAGGAGAACAAATAACTGAGTGATTCCATCCCTTAACCCCTCCAGCCTGTCGATGGATGATGATCTTCTCCAGATTCCCTGTCCCTGGGAGGTCTATCCGGCCCAGGCCTGAGCCAAAGCATCGCTGCTCTCTAAGCGGCTGAGGTTCTGTGCACACCAAGCTCTGCACACCATCCTCTTTCAGAGGGTGCAGCGAGTTCTCCCAGAATTCTTCCTAAAGAGCTGAGCACTCCCTAAGAGAGAGACCTTGCTCCAGTTTCTGGGAGATGCACAGAGACTTGAGCCCATCGTGTGTGCACACAAGAGAGCTGGACCAACGGCATTGCAGAGGCCAAACATCCTTTGTGCCAGTGCTGCAAGCAGCTGGAGTGAAAGCATCCAAGATATGGCACGGAAAAACACAAGCAGCAAACAAAGAGCTGTGCATGGTCACGCAGCAAAGCCTGGCTTGGGATAAGGTTTCCTGAGCCCCAGCCCCTCTCCCCGAGCCATGGGTTGTTAGAACAAATATTACAGCAACCTCCCTGCTCCCTCAGCTCCATAGGACAGTGGCTTTTCCAGGGCAGCTTCTGCAAACACAGCAGCTCCCAGAGAGCAACTCCTGTCAGGGTCTGAAGGGAATCACAGGCGCTTCAATTAGAAATGCAGATGATTCCTCACAGCTGATTCAGGACAGCATGGGCTTAGTACAAAGCTGGGCAAACATAAACACTATCGAATTCGTTAACCATCACAAACCCAAGCTGCTCCATGCCACACGGGCTGGGCTGTCCTGGGCATCGGTGCCAGCACAGGGCGCAGCTCCCAGCAGGCACCACATCTCCCATCAGTGGCACTTTCACCCTAACTTTAATCATCACAAAGAACTTGGGGATAAAAATCCTGCTTCTGGTTCTTCCCAAGCAGCTATATTGGTGCAGACAGAATGAGGAGGCAGGCGTTAACAGGGAAAAGGTTTTTAATTGTAGGTTTTAGTCCTGATTTCAAAAGCAGTGTTTGATCTTGAAATCCTTGGGGCTTCAATATTTGTAACAGACTCAAAACACAGCCCAAACAGAGTCCGTCCCTTTCTTCAGAACCACCCTGCTGCGAGACTCATCCCTTTAAACAAAGCAAACAGGGCTCATTTGGAAAATCTATACCCAGCTTCTCAATAATGTGAGGCAGCCTGAAACAAAACATTAGAATTTGCACAAAATTTGCAAGCTCCCCACCTCAAACAAAGCCGAGCAAGCAAAACTCCAAAGCAGCACAATTTCTGACAGTTCGACTTTGCTAAAACCCTTTTTATTCCTGTTTGTCTTTAAAAAAAAAAAAAAAAATCAGACAAAAGCCTCATAATGAGAGGTTTGGGGTTTTCTTGGTAGGGAGAAAAGAAACCCAAGACTTCCTGGGAAGTCCTGCCGCAGAAGATTAAAGCCTTTATAAGGATTCCCTGATTCCTACAGCAACATTCCTACTGCTGTGTCTCCCTGCTGTGAACCACCCTGTACTCTGCAAAGCAGCCTGTTCTTCCTAGGAACAGGTTCTGCTCACTGTGGGCTTCGGGAGTGGAGTTCACCCACGCATGTCACATGGGGGTCTCCACTGCTGGTACCTAAGAGACATGGACTGAAACAGGGGAAACAAGGAATGGCCTGAGCTTTGGGAGGTACAAAGAGAGGTTTGAGGACATCATTGAAAAACCTCTTACTTCTGGTAGTGGAGTCACAAGAGGTTGTTCTAGGGATAAGAACTTCCTATTTATCCCTGGGCAGCATCTGCCAGGTCTTCACCACTCTGTCAGAAAGACATCCAAACATCCCAACATCCAAACTAAAAATCCCCTGGCACAATTTGAGACCATTTCCTTTCATACAGTCACTTTTCTCTTGGCAGCAGAGCCCATCACCCACCTCACCACACACTACTTTCTAGGAGCTGCAGAGAGCAATGAGGTCTCCCCTCAGCCTCCTCTATCCTTCAGTCTGGTGATCAGCAACCCTGGTTTCTCTGCTCTCAGCTCTGTGCTCTAAACACCCTTCAGAAAGCTATAACCACCTGCTGGACTCTCCAGAAGCACGTGAAGCAGTGGCCAGGCTCTTTCCTCCACAGCCCCCAGTGCCCCCTGGGGCAGGCAGTACTCACGACCAGGAGCAGCTGAAAAGCTTTCAGTTCCAGCTTGATTGTGGGCTGGGACCACAAACGATTCTGGATGCAGTAGCTCCAAAATGCACCCCTGCCAAAGAGCAGGAGCAAGTTCTCCAAAGGCAAGGGGCAGGAGCGCCACACTCAGGGCAGCGGAAGAGAGAGACTCTTCAAACTGGATGCTAATTCACTGCAAAAGCTGGTTTGCACAAACCCTGCGTACAGGAAACTGTCCAGGGATGGGTTTGTTCCTCTGAACCACTGGAAGGAAACGCTCCTGAAGGAGGTTACTGCTTGGCACACATTAGTTAGTGGCTGTTCCATGTGACGGAGGGGAGCAGACTGTGGTCCTAATTGGCATGGAGGGAAGGAGGAGGCGGGATGAAGTTCTTAGTTCCTCCTCCACTGTTTTGAAATCGGGAAATGCCAAATGTTGATATCCTCCATAAATACCTATTTAAAAACATTGCTTCCCCCACCCTTCCCACCGCCTGCCCTCCTACACCAGCCAATCAATGTGCACAAACATGGCAGCAGCTCCTGGCTCACAGCAGGAAAAACCAACCTAGTTCAGAAACTGACCTTCAGCTTTGCTGTTTTTATCTCATCTGCTTTTGTGTGCTTCCTCCCTGGGGAAGTGAGCACCCTCAGAAAGTCTTCTGACGAGCCATCTGGAGGAAAGGGCAGCCAGACGCCCACTCCCAAAACCCTGACACCCAGAATGCTGATTCAGAACAAAAAAACGGTGTTGGAAAGGTCTCTACATGCACCAAACCCACTCAACTCACCCCTTAACCCCCAGACATTATTAGCAATGCTGCTTTTGTCCATTTCAAACCTAAAAGCCTCCTTTCCACAGAACTACCTTAATTTCAAGTCCCTCTATGTATCGGTCTTCACAGCATTGTCCATGATGGCACAGCCACCAAAGAGGAAGCACACCTTCTTCATTAGGACCAACATGAGATGATGTAGCTCCTCACTCTCCAGGCTAAGGTTGCCTCTGTACCCCAGACCTTCTGAGGCAAGATTATCAGGGGCACCAGGTGTGCAACCTGGCTCTGTCATCAAAAGGGGAAAAGGAAACCTCAGTAGAAAGTCCTGCTGGTAATTTTATCCAGCACATCCCAGAGCCTTAGGACAAGGGGGCGTCAGTGTCTGTAGCAGAAATCAGCATCAGGTGAAGGTGGATTTTAAGCATCTTCATATTGAACTTAATACCCAGAAAATCACTTGCACTTCACTGCCAAGGCCCTTATCTCTGCACAGAGAATCATGGAATCACAGAATGGTCTGGAAGAGACCTCAAACCCATGCAGTCCCTCCCCCTGCCATGAGAAGCAGGGCCTCCCACTGGATCAGGGGCTCCAAGCCCCATCCAGCCTGGCCTTGAACCCCTCCAGGAATGGGGCAACCACCCCTGCTCTGGGCAACCTGGGCCAGGGCCTCCCCACCCTCACAGCAAAACATTTCTCCCCAAGATCTCATCTCAATATCAAATTATTGGTCTCATGTGTCATTGTTTAATAAAGCTACACATTTAACAGAACTAGTTTAGACATTGATTTTAGTAATGTTTCATTTCAATATTTTGCACATGGAACATTTTAGCTTTTAATCTCAAAACGAGTTCCCGGAAGGAAGGCTTTTAGCTTTTACTTGCAAAAGAAATTCAAGCAGTCAAACAGAAATCTTCTTCAAACCCCACAATGCTGTGTCTCAGTCTATCCATACCCAAATGCGTTCATATCTCTGACACTGTGATTTCCAGCAAAACAGACTGCTCAGTTCCACCCTCCACAAGCATGAGCAGAACCACAGATAGCCTGATTCAGAGAATGTCTTTACAGCCTCATCTCAGGAGCATCTCATCTCCCATCACTTCAGCTTCAAGTACAGATCGCGCTTCACTGACTGTAAGGTAGGATGCTGCTATGGGATGTACTGGTTACCTTTATCATCAAGATATGTTGTTGCCCTTTTCTAGGGGATGAGGTTTCAGGTGAGTGAAGTCCCAGTCTCCTCTCTTCCAGTGGTGCACAAAAATCCCTTCAGTTCTCACACCTTTCACCCTGGGAGTATGTCTTTTTCTAATAAGCTGTTAGGCAGGAGATCTTTTCTGGAGCTATGTTGTTCCGCAAGATAGCACGAGGGAAGCTATTTTCTGATATAAAGATAGTTTATCTCCCTTGACAGATTTCAAGGCAGTTTTAAAACTCCTAACAATACACTGGGTTTCCCCATTATGGCCCTGATGGTGAGGGAGAGATAAGACGTGTCAGCGTTATTAACCTGGCAATGCTGAGGAATTCTTGAGATGCAACCCCAAAGCCCATTAAAATTCTCCTTGTAACCCAGGTGCCAGTAAAATAAAGTGTGACGTTGTTAATGGTGCCATGTGCCTCCCCCACAGGCACTGGGGACACAGCCGGGTGCCTGCAGCCCCAGCTCACCTTCACCCAACGCACACAGCGAGCCAAGACACACGACATCTCAATGCTCGTGTTACAACAAACGCCACCAGGCTCTCCCTGTCTCCTCCCCACACGTGACCCTGGGCAAGTGGCCAGGACTCTGGCAGAGGCACTCGCACAAATCACACCCAAATGGTTCTTTTAATGCACTGGAAGTAGTGGCCATTCTTCCTCTAAAGCAGTGCTGTGTACATTAGAAGGGAGATATTTTTTCCTACATTGAGAACTCGCCTTTCCTGGGAACCCAGGAGCCGTGCTCTGCAGTAATTCCAGATTTGCTCACCTCTCATTTAACATGGCATTGCCTTTAACAAGGCAGTGCAGCCCCATCCAAGAGTCAGGAAAGGAAGATTAGCAGGACAATACTCAGGAAGGTGACCATGAGGGTGGCATCTCTTCAGGATACATCACTTCCCACAGTCTTTTGCTCAGGGCCAGAGCTAAATACACTATTGACAGCCCGTAAGTTAGGCTGGTGCAGTTCTGGAGTCCTTTTCCCTGCTCATAGAATCATGTCAAGTATCTCCTGATTATTGTACGTTTCCAAGCAGACAATTTTTCATAAAACGCTACTTTAGCATAATGAGAGTTTGAGTTTCACGATCAGTCTGTGTATGATTTCATTAGCTGGTTTGACTGAAACTAATGACAGGCTCACCAGAACAAGAAATAACTTCTCTCGCCCAAAGTGCAAAGAACAGCAAGTGCTGTAGTTCACCGAACCACAGTATAACAGCGCTGCCTGCAACGTCAGCCCTGGCTGCTCTGGGTTTGGTAATGGTTCATCCAAGGAACCTGTAGTGAGGGTCCACGGGAACACAGCCAACTTTAAGAGCAAGGACAGCTCAGGACAGGAGTGATGCTGCTCCTAGGCCTTTGCTTCCTTGCATTGGGGAAAAACAGCATGCCTACAGGAAGAGCTTCTGGCTTGGATCCCAGGAAAATGGGGGTTGGATTCATAGAATCATGGAATGATTTGGGTTGGAAGGGACCTCAAAGCCCATCCAGTTCCACCGCTGCCATGGGCAGGGACACCTCCCACTGGATCAGGGGCTCCAAGCCCCATCCAGCCTGGCCTTGAACCCCTCCAGGGATGGGGCAGCCACCCCTGCTCTGGGCAACCTGGGCCAGGGCCTCTCCACCCTAACATTTCTCCCTAAGAGCTCATTTCAATCTCTCCTCTTTCAGCTGAAAACTGTTCCACTCATCCTACCCCTGCACACTCTGATCCAGAGCCTCTCCCCAGCTTTCCTGGAGCTCCTTTCAGCCCTGGAAGCTGCTCTAAGGTCTGCCTGCAGCCTTCTCTTCTCCAGCCTGCCCTCGGATCATCTCCATGACCTCCTCTGGACTCGCTCCAACAGCTCCATGTCCTTCCTGTGCTGAGGATGCCAGAACTGGACCCAGGGCTCCAGGTGGAGTCTCACCACACGGAGCAGAGGGGCAGAATCCCTCCCCTCATCCTGCTGGTCCCACGGCTCTAGGTGCAGCCCAGGACACAGTTGGCAGTCTGGGCTCTCCAATGAGCATCCATGATATTTAGTGTTTACTCTATCCCACATCTTTCCCTGTCCGTGTGGAAAGTGAGATGCTGGGTGAAAAGAGGGAAAGGGAGGCAAGTTGAAATCCCTGTCTGACCACAAGTCACTCAACAGTGCCTGACCCTAAAAGCCAAGCACGCATCACAGAGACAAAATGAAAGACCAGGTACAACTTAAATACTTGCAAGGTCTGATCCCACAATGAACACATTGACAGCCAGGGGAAAGGAAGAAACAATAACTAATACAGATACAGAAGAATCAGTAATCCAACAAAAGCGGTTCCTGCTGCCTTGCTCAGCCTAGGTAGGTCAAAGAGCTCTGTGGGTTAACAACAAAAAGAGTGGGGTTTCAAAAGAAGTGAAAAAGAGTTTCCAAAAGACCTGGTCCCTTAGGGTGTGCAGCATGTCAGCTGCCTATCTGTGCACACATGAAACCTGAGGAATGATCACTAACATTATTTTTTTATGATTTTTACTCTGACAAGTTTCAGCAATGGCTGAGGTTCTCCTGGATTTCTAACCTTGAGGTTAATTGACAATTGTCACTGAGAAAGCCTCTGCTAATTGGTAAGCTTGATTAGACTGAAAATCCTTGGCACTAAGCCTCCATATCTGGACCAAAAAAAAAAACCTTCCCAGAATCATAACACAATCAAGTGAAATGACCTTTCTGCACCACTGTGATTACTATCCATTATCAGCTGGATTTGATCATTCATTTCTCATATCCTCTGATGTGCCCAAGGTAAGAGAACATCACATATTTAAGTTCTTTGTTACCCAGCCAACCGCTCTCTGCATTGTATTTAGTTGATAACATTAATTAGCAAAGAACTCTCCAGTCCATTCCCAACTCTTAAGCAGCCGGAGCAGGTTTGCACAGACAGGCTGGTAGGGAGAAGGATGCCCCGAGCAGGGAGTTCAGATGTGGTTCTGCCACAGCCAGGGGCTGGTGGGCACCCTGCTACTTGTTCACTCACCAACATTCTGCTGTCTCCGGCAGGGCTCAGATCTGCTGCGCGTTTGACTAACTCCAGCCTGCGCCTGGCGCTGACCTCAGCCAAAGCTTTTGAGTTCCACGATCATCAAACTGCTAACGAATCCCAAGTGCACTGAAAACCACCCAGCTACCTCATTTTGCATTAACATACATTCTGATAACGAAAAAATGGAAAGCAAGCACAGATCTGGGGACATTCTCCCTATACATTATTCAGACCAGCAATGCCACGCTGTCTTGGCTGGGCTAAACATTTAATTACAGATTCATTTTCTTTTTGGTTTCCCTGATGACATTTAATCCTTTCAGCTGTTATAAATGACTCTGGAGCTGGGTGCTCTTTCACCAAAGCACCAGTTTTTTCATAACCTCTTTTTTTTTATTGGAACATTTGGGGCTCCTGATTTTTTTTAATCAAAGCTCTGGGTCAAATTGACTGCCTGGCATAAACAGCCCTGACCGCACTGACAACCACCAAGTTATGTTCCTCGAATATGCTGCCTTCATTTTTCGCCTTGGAAAAATCAGAAGAATGGCTCTTTTCTTGCCAAGTCCCTTTATGCCCTTTTCTACCAGAAAGCACATTAGATTTTCCCCAGTTCTCTTTCCCTGCAAGTCTTGCCCACCAGGACCGGCTTTTCTTTTCCCACGCTCTGCCACCTCCACTGGTGAAAAGCACCCAAAGTAAATATTTCAATCCTTTGCTCCTTTCTTAGAGCCCAACTGAAATCCAGCCAGACTGTACAATTGGATTATCCTCATCCAAGGATACAGACATCTATCATTTACTGACTCCTAAAGTCAAACAAGTTATGCAGAGCTCAGTACAGCACTCCTTTATTCCATCAGGCTGCTGAATAGGAAATGACAACAGCAGTGTGATAAATGTTGGGTCCTTTCACGAAGCTGACTTTGACTGTACGCTCACAGGCACAAAGCTGGGCCCAGGCTCTGTAGCGCTTCCTCAGCCATTCGGTTTAGGTCACGTTTGGATGCACAATAACACAGACATGGCACAGAGTGTCCAAACTGTACCACAATGAGTTTGGTTATGCTTAGCAGACCGGACCTAGTGGTGATGGAGCTAACACAGATTCCTAGCAATTTCATTTGCTTTGGATTTGGGTTAATTTCACAGAATCATGGAATGGTTTGGGTTGGAAGGGACCACAATCAAAGCCCACCCAGTTCCACCCCTGCCATGGGCAGGGACACCTCTCAGTGGATCAGCGGCTCCAAGTCCCATCCAACCTGGCTTTGAACCCCTCCAGGGATGGGGCAGCCACCCCTGCTCTGGGCAACCCGGGCCAGGGCCTCACTGCAAAATATTTCTCCCTAAGATCTCATCTCAATCTCCCCTCTTTCAGTTCAAAACCATTCTCCCCACCAGCTCTGCTTCCAGGGAAAGGAATCTATGCTGCAGAAATTCCTTTCATGCTGCTTGCACAATTGCTTGTCCATCTGAGCATCACATTCCTACTTCTACCAACTTAAGTCTCCCTGACACTAACAGAAGGCACAGAGATAATTAAATATTGGGAAAAAATATGCTGGGAATGGGGCAGAGATGGAGCCAAATCAGCACCTCGGCTGTTGTGTGAACTGAGAAACCCCTGTTCTGCATGGCAAGCACTGGCCCATACGAACCACCAACCAACCTGCTCCAGTGAGCGCCAGCTCCTGGCTGCCAAGCAGTCATGGGAGAAGGAGAGTAACACATCAGCTGCGTGGGAAGAGCTAATATTATGTAGGGAGAGGCAGAGGTCAGGAAAGCAGGATACAAATCCAGAGGCTCATTAGTTCTGCTGCTTATGGAGCAATTGCCTGATCTCACCTTCACTGCCGGTTGCTGAAACAGCAAAGTTTAGCTTGAAATGTCACAAACATCTTTCTAATACCCTGCTAAAGAAAAACACCATTTTAGCAAGCAACAAGGCAACAAAGCAGCCCAAAAAGGCAGGAACAACCTCTCTGCCCAACAGCTCAGAAAATAAGCAAGGTCAAAACCTGAAAGTAGGCCTAATCCCACTGAACTTATTGAGAAAAGGTTTAATAACCTCAACAGCAACCCTCTAGCCACCTCTCACACATCAGTACACATCCCTACAAAGCCGGGGGGCCAAACCCCAGCCCCTCCTACCAGTTCTGTTGGTCCCATCCAGTTCTGTCATTTTTGGCTAATCCTGGCCCTGTCCTGAGCCGGCAGAGCTGAACACACACTACACGGCCCCGTCTGGAATATGGGTGTCCTGGCCAGGGAGCCCACGAGCTCCATCTGACTCAGAACCCACCCAGCACCCCTATGGTAAAAAGAAGCAGTGAATCCCCCACGACCCTCCTGTGTTTGCCAGGTCCTCCCTGTCACTTCCCTCCTGACATTTCCATAATCCTGCTGTGTCTGCAATTAAGAATTTAAACAAAACGCCTGCTGCTTTCCTCCTCCTCAACAACATGGAGTAACGGAGCTCCACAGGCACCAGCTCCTGCTGAAAACCAAATTATAAAAATGAGCATCCGAGGTCAGAGGCTTTTTCACAGCTGCTGAGGGATGTGAGAGATAAAAGGACAGGAGTGTCAGAATTTCCTCCTCGGGATGTGAAAGTGTAGCACGCAGCCCGATTACATATTTATTTATGGGGAGATACACTGATAGCATCTGTCAAACCTCATTGCGGAGCTAGGAATTGTGCTAGTCAAACAGCTCAGTGCTGTGAATCACCTCGCTGGCTCCAGCAAGCACAACTGAGCCACTGGTAGGTGGGTTTAAAGGTCAGATGAACCATTCCTCGTAGATGCAAAGGGATAGCAGAAGCCTCTCCTGCCTGCGGGGCCATTATACCCTCGGTTCAGAGACAGCCTGCAGCCACAGATAGCCCAATTTTTTACCTGTCTTTATGCTAATAACAGTTATTTTCTGCTGGGATCAAACACAGAAGTGGGAGGGAATGGAGAGCAGCCTCCAAATTTTCACTCAAAAAAGAATTCCTTCCATGGTTTCTACAAGAGAAGATGCCCTGTGATCCAAAGGAACAGCTGGGGAAGGCTCCCCTTTTGGGTACAGGCTGGGAAGCTGCCCAGTGGAAAAGGATCTGGTGTGCTGGTCGACAGCAGCTGAGTGTGAGCCAGAAGTGGCCCAGGTGGGCAATAAGGTCAGCAGCATCCTGGCTTGGATCAGCCATGGGATGGCCAGCAAGATAGGGAAGGGATTTTTCCCCTGGACTCGGAGCTGGTCAGGCTGCACCTCGAATCCTAGGTTCAATTTTGGGCCCCTCACATCAAGAAGGACATTGAGGGGCTGGAGTTTGTCCGGAGAAGGGAACGGAGCTGGGAAAGGGGCTGGAGCCCAGGGCTTCTGGGAGCAGTTGAGGGACCTGGGGCTGTTTAGCCTAGAGAAAAGGAGGCTGAGGGGAGACCTCATGGTTTTCTGCAGCTCCTGGCAAGGAGGTTGTGGTAAGGTGGGTGTTGGGCTCTTGTCCCAGGGAAGACGAGATAGGATGAAAGCAAATAGCTTCAAGTTGCATCAGGGGAGGCTTAGATTAGATATTAAGGAAAATTTCTTCACTGAAGACATTTCTCATCTGCCCTAGTTTGACTGACCAATATAATTGTGCCACATGCTCATCTTGCCAACTTAATTCCATATTGATAAATGTCTTAACTTCAAATAATGGATTGGGAGAGCCAGGGACAATAATTGCTCGTTATTTTCCCATTATTTTTGCTTTGGTGATATGTAAATTAACCAAGAATCTTTACAGTTCTCTTTTGACAATTCAGTGGCATCAGCCGTTTCAGCAGTTGCTTTAACAAGCCTAATTTGCTAGGTTTATTTCCAAGGAATTGTGCCCCTAGCAATTTGTCTGTTTACTCACAATCCCTTTGGCATTCACCAGCCCAGAGAGCCCACAATGCAGGCTCAGGACTGCCCCAGGTCCTGCCCAGACAGCCTTAATCTACAGAACACGAAAAAACAATAATTAAAAAGAATCCAAGATCACAACCCTAACCTAAAAAGACCAAGAAAACCTTTGAACAGATTCTCTTGCTGAGGACTAAGGAAGAAAAAAAAAGGAACTCCATGCCTTTACTCAGTTATTTCTTACCCATTTCATTGGCTGTAACATTCATTTGGACAATCGTGCAGTGTGGGATGAACACATCTATTATTGATGTATTTATCTGTTTTCTAGAGGTAGCTGATGCCCATCCTGCATTACTGAAGCTGTGTTGCTGCCGTTCAGCTGAGCCAAACAACGACCAGGCCCATTCCACCACGCTGCTGGCAACAGCGACGGTGCAGCCCTCAGGTCATCTCACAAAGGCAAGGTGAAGACAGCAAAGAAACAGCACAGCCCCTCTGCTCTCATGAGACATTATTTAGAGCCCTGTGTCCAGTTTTGGAATCCTCAGCACAGAAGGGACACAGAACTGTTGGAACGAGTCCAGAGGAGGCCACGGAGATGACCTGAGGGCTGGAGCAGCTCCTGTACAAGGACAGGCTGAGAGAGTCAGGGTTGATCAGACTGGAGAAGAGAAGGCTCCAGAGAGACCTTAGAGCAGTTTCCAGTGCTGAAAGGGGCTCCAGGACAGCTGGGGAGGGGCAATGCAAGGATAGAACAAGAGGAATGGTTATGAGCTGAAAGAGGGGAGCTGGAGATGAGATCTTAGGCAGAAATGTTTTGCTGTGAGGGTGGGAAGGCCCTGGCCCAGGTTGCCCAGAGTGGCTGCCCCATCTCTGGAGGGGTTCAAGGCCAGGTGTGATGGAGCTTGGAGCCAAGCAGGAGGTGTCCCTGCCCATGGCAGGGGTGGGACTGGATGGGCTTTGAGGTCCCTTCCAACCCAATCCATTCCATGACTTGCACAGCAAAGAGGCTTTAGGACAGACATTCACCGCTCCCCAGCTTGGAACCCTTACCAACAACAGGATGTTTTGTACCTTGAAAAGCCAGGCTGCTCGAAGTCTGCGTTGATATTGCTTTATATTTTACATGGGCAGCACAAAGGGTGGCAGAAGAAACACAAGTGGCTTGGGATGCATAAACAGTAATTAAAGTGTTGTGCTACCAGAGTGCGAGGTGATTCACAGGGCCGACAGCACACCTTACTGCCCCACAAGCCACTGCTGCTGAAGCTAACGTTTATCGATCACCTTGCTCCAGCATCTTCACCCACACTCTGACCGTGATCCCACTTGTGCTGGAATTAGAGATGTCAAACACTTCCCGGTGCAGAGCCAGACAGACAGCTTTCCAACCCTACTCACACCCAAAGCGGGGACAAGCTCAGGATCTTGCCATTTCCCTCAGCAGGGGAAAAAAACCAAACCCAAGGACTGTTGTCAAACAGACATCTTGAACCAGGAGGTCACAAATCCAATCACTCTGACCTACCCAGGAGCTGCCAGGCACGAAGTCCAAGCAAACAATATGTTATTTCCTTTGATTGATTTGCACATTGTGAAAGTTAGGGGTGAGAAAAAAGGAGCAAAAAGGAAACCTATTCTGGCTTGACTGCAATATCTGCTTCAACCAAATTGAAAAGCCTTTTTGGAATGATTCTGAACTCCCCAAAAATAAAGTGAAAGAAAAAGCTGGAATGAAAAATTCAGCTCAATGAAAAAGGAAGAGTTTGGGAAATGTCATCAGAAAGTACTCTTGGTTTTCTCCCCTGGGGCTTTTGTTCTAAAACAATCTGGTCAATCATTCCAGAGCCATGATTAGCAGCAGCATTTGCAAATTCTTATTTTGGGCAAAACCAAAGAAAATGCATTAAAACACCTCTGAAGGCAATCCCTATGTGAAGAGGGAGGCCCAGCACTGAGCTGGTAGGAAATCCCTCTCCTCTAAGCACTGCAAGTGCCAGGGCTCTGCAGAGTCCCCTCCCTCAGCTGGCAAGAGGCAGACCCAGGCAAAAGTGGGAGCAGGAGGAATGGATATTCACAGCTCCCTCTCTCCCTCATTTCCTCCCATAAGATATTCTTTAGGGCTCTACCCGTGTGGCACAATAGCGCCGCCCTCCATTCACAAGCAGACTGCACCAGCCCCTGGAAGTCCTTCAATGCTGGACTTCTAAGCACAGCTTAAGGTGATGGTGCAGGTTTCTGATACAGAAGCATGACATGAGCTGCATTGCCCAAGCATCTCACTTGGCACCAAGCAAGTGTCATACACCTGCAGGCTTTGCAATCCTCTGTCATGCAGGAAAACCTGCATGAATTCAAGCCCTGGCACACCAGGGAAGCTCAGCACCTTCCAGACCACTGACAGTTTGTAGGACACTACAAGAACTGCAGTTTCTCTACACACACTTAATCACTGAGCACACAGAGGGTCTGTTGGCCTTCTCCCCCAACCATCACGAAACCTTTACGTTCACTGCATTCTTCACATCAGGAGGATGTCAAACCCATCCAGGCATTTTCTATATCTACCCAGCACCTAATTTGCACCCACACCATTCACAATCAATTGCTGCATCCCAAACTATATTTCTACAGCTGGTACTGAAGTACCAACTCTGTAGCTAGCTGCACCTGAGCAAGCAAGACTCGTAACTTAGACACATCCCACCTGAGATACAATCAGCATTAATTACTGTGAGCGTGGTGAGGCCCTGGCCCAGGTTGGCCAGAGGTGTTCAAGGCCACTCTGGATGGGGCTTGGAGCCCCTGATCCAGTGGCAGGTGTCCCTGCCTATGGCAGGGGTGGGACTGGATGGGCTTTGAGGTCCCTTCCAAACCCAGACATTCTGTCATTCAGTGATTGCCTGGACTGGATGTCACCAGCTGGAGTACACGTGGTGTTTACACACCAATCCCATGCTAAGACAAACCAAAACACGCACGCAACATGCTACTCTAACAAAGCTCCCTTGCTAATAGAGGCAGAAGCAGCACAGCCACCAGTACCAGCCCAGCTACTGCACAATGCCTGAAGCATTTAGCTCCAATCAGCTTCCAAAACTGAATCCATCTACAGACAGGGCCTTCCCACCCAGAGTTCAGCTCCCCCAAAAGTGAGGAGGTGGCTCTCTGAGCAATAGCTCTGAACACGAGAACTGCAGCAAGCAGCACACAGACTGCACAGAGGTGATCAAAGGGGCTGTCAGGTAAACTCCTGGAGTCAACCCACATAGTGTCCTGACATACCCGTGAGCCAGCACCAGGAGCTGTGGGGAACAGTACCTCTCTCAGCCAGAAAGTTCATGTACTGAGCACTCAAATCCCTTGCACTGAGTTCTGTGATTCTGCCTGGAATAATAATGCAGAGAAACAACTCGCTGCCTTTGGTTACTGGTATCGTGAAACTACAGCTCCCTGTTATCACAGTAAGGCATAAAAGGAACAGGAGGAGAAAAAAATATACACCCAAAAAGCACAAAAAGCCTGAAGCTGCTCAATACAGGACTCAGACAAACCAGCCAGACAAACCAATCACTGCAAATAAATGATTTCTTGCATACGTCTGGTCCTGTGCAATGCAGAAAGACCTTTTCATTTTTTTCCCCTTCCTCCAACCATTGAAATTCCTCTTAAGGAGGAGAAAAGGGAGGGGAAACGAAGAGTGCCGCCACATCTCCGCTGTTAGATGACAATCTTTGTACTCTCCACTTAGTTTTCTATTTTACCACTGAGCTGGTTTTGTAAGGAGCCAAATTATGCGCAGGAATCAATGAAGGCTGCTGCTGCAGCTCCAGCTGCTGGAGGGAAAGATTGCTGCTGCCACCTGCAGTCTAACCTCTGGAGAAAGCTTTCTTCTTAAAACACCTGGGTCAAGGTAGTGGGATGTGCCGGGCTAACAAGGTGTCATTTCTGCAAAAGAGGGACTTGGAAAGGTTTCCAGGAAGCCAGGATCCTGCTGGTCCCATGGCATCTGCCAGCTTTTGATGCTAAACAACATAAAAGGCTTCGCCAACTCTATACAAAGCTCCAAGCTGACAGAATTCAGCAAATACATTATTTATAAATCATAGAATCTTGGAATGGTTAGGGTTGGAAAGGATCTTAAAGCCCCTCCAGTCCCACCCCTGCCATGGGCAGGGACACCTCCCACTGGCCCAGGCTGCTCCAAGCCCCATCCAACCTGGCCTTGAACCCCTCCAGGGATGGGGCAGCCACCCCTGCTCTGGGCAACCTGGGCCAGGGCCTCCCCACCCTCACAGCAAAACATTTCTCCCCAAGATCTCATCTCAATCTCCCCTCCTCCAAATGAAAACTATTCCCCTTCATCCTGGCCCTGCACTCCCTGATCACAGAGTAGTTTGGGTTGGAACAGA
The DNA here is from genome assembly GCA_033459285.1 of Clamator glandarius. Lineage (NCBI taxonomy): Eukaryota > Metazoa > Chordata > Aves > Cuculiformes > Cuculidae > Clamator > Clamator glandarius. Next base: position 567,442 of record JAUNZM010000325.1, on the reverse strand, counting down.
CCTTAAAGATCATCTAGTTCCAACCTCCAAGATCAAGAACTCTCCCCAGCTTTAACTGTAGGCAAACAGGTTACAAGTTATTGAAGAGAAAGTGACAGCAGAGATCACATCTGGACAGTGTATTGGCTTTTCCCAATACTCCACAAAAACAAACCCCAAAGCCTCAGTACGCAAAGCAAACAGAATCAACAGCCTGTATGCAAGGGTATTTTTTCAGCCAGGAACATCAGGGTAACATCAAGGTTTGTGCCAGCTGGGTGATCTGAATCTGAGAAAAGATATGCAATTAATACTTGAGCACAGACTGGATAGATGGCAATCCTCCCAAAGCCAGAGGTAACGCTAAGCATCTCTTTCTCTATGAAAAAGAGGACTTAATCTCAAAGGACTCTAGATGCTCACATTCTTTAAAGGCACAATGCCAGAACACTGAGAATAGTTCTTTTCTTTGTGAAACCTTGCCTAATCCCATTCTATTACTCAAATCAGCAGTCCCCTCAACAGGAAACTGAGCCCAGACACAAAGGAACAGTTCTGCCTTCAAACACCCACCTCACTCTATCAGAGTGTCTGCGTACCTGCAGACGCACAGGCAGGGCCACAAACCTCAGATCACCACAAGCTGAAAATGAGATACTAGGAGAACTGGAAAAGGGTAGGAAAAGCTATCTACAAGCAAGCTGTTTCCCAGGCCTCGTCCCAGCCTTAGGAAATAAGGCTGCAGAGACCTCACTGGCCCTGGAAGGATGGCAACCCTGTCAAAGAGAAATAGATGTGGCAAGAAAGGCTATTTGCTAATCAAAGGGACTAACTGCAAATTTGCACATCTGTAAAATACACACACATGGTTCTCTACGTAAATCAAGCTTTGATTTAAGAGGGAATGAAACCCATGCCATATTATTACTCCAAAACAGTTTATGAATTAGTAAGCCCCTACAAAAGTTAAGGCAGATCAGAACCCCTGTTTCTATGGAAAGAAATAAAAGGAGTCCTAAAGTGCTGGGTTCATATTTCAGTATTACTCTGGTGCTAAATGTCTACCGATTTTGACACAAATCCATCACCAAAATAAAATTTGAGAGTCTGAACCCGAGAGTTTAAGCATAAAACTATATCGCAAAGGAACATTGAAAATCCATGTCTAAAATTAGTTTTTTGACAAAGGAAGGTGCAACACAGCTGCAATTCCTCCTTTCTGCCCTGTTTGATTGTCTCCTGTAGCCTCACACATAGCTAAAGGCATGTTTTTCCTGTAAGTTATATTCAAGCTTAAAAGGAAGGATTCTCCTTCATGCTCTGCCACGACAACAGTGACCAGTTGCCACCACTTAACACAACCCGACTGTTATTCTTTCAGAAGCCGAAGTGCTCACCAGCTCCCACAAATGTCATGTACACACATGTAAATTTGAAAATAAATGCATTTAACAATTTTAATAACATATTTCTGCACACAAAGGCCCAGTGAGCTCAATCTCTCTATAAGGTGTCTTGTCCTCTTCCTAATACAGAGAAAAGATTCAAAGATCTAATCTTTGAAAGATCCCTTCAAACTTTGATGCTACTCGTGCTCGAAAATAAATCCATATGAAAGAGGAGCCCATGATTTGAATTTTAACATATTGTAGTATCAATTATGATATTTATCACACATCAAATTAGAAGTTAGCAACCGTTTATAGTACAATTCCAGTAAACATTACTGCCTTTCCCAGCATATGGACCCACCCACACAATTAATCAGAGAAAGACTCTCCCTAAATAGATGCAAGTTTCTTCACAGAGATGGCTTGTTTTATCCATTTCCACGCAACGTGCTTGATAAGAAATGATCACCCTCACCCCAGAAGGGCTGATGCCCAGAGAATCCTATGGGAAGACCCTCCTCTGCTCTCTTACCTCAGTGTGGGTGCTGCGTATTCCAGTGAGACCCAGCGATGCTCCTCCTGCATTCTGAGGGCTGGAGGAACCGGGATGCACCCCAGGCAGCCTTGCACAGGAGGCAGTCGAGGAAAAGCATGCTTGGCCAGGTCACCTCCACATCCCAAGGGCCAGCGTGATTTTTCCAGCCACCATGCAGAGGGGCATCCAGACAGCTACACCTCCCTGTGGGGAACCAGCACATTTAGAGATACCTCAATTCAAGCGATACACATGCAGCACTCAAGCACAGACCCAAGGGTTTTTTCTTTAAAAACAGAAACCGATGTCAAATGGAACAACATGAAACATCTGCTTGGGCAGCACCTCTGGGGCTGGTTCTCGTGCTAGGCTGCCCATTACCCATCACCAGCAAACCCTGTGACATCGCTGGGAACCCAGTGGAACCACAGCCCTCCCCAACCCAACAAGACAAGACAGGAGGGAGACGCTAGCAGAGTAGTTACCTGCCCAGTTCCATGCAACGGGGCATCATCAGAGGCCAACTCAGGCAAAGAAACAGCTACACAGCTTCCCCTGCAGCTGGAACCTCCCGCAGCCCCTGCCCAGACCTCTCTCCCAGCCTCCTTCCCACAGACCCCTGGAGCAGGGATCCTTTGGAATAGGGAGCAGGGACACCCTGGAGCTCCCCCCCAGCGCCCCTGGAGCGGGGACACCCTGAAGCTCCTCCCCAAAACCTCTGGAGCACCTTCCCAGGGCCCCTGGAGCGGGGACACCCTGGAGCTCCTCCCCAAAACCTCTGGAGCACCTTCCCAGAGCCCCTGGAGCGGGGACACCCTGGAGCACCTCCCCAGAGCCCCTGGAGCTCCTCGGCCCCGCACAGCCCCGGGAACCGGCCCCTCTGGCGGCTCCTCACGCAGGAGCCCGGCCCGGAGGCAGCGGCAGGCGGATCCCAGAACCTCGGAAATCCCGGAATAACTTGCTTGGAAAAGCCCTTTGAGATCATCGCGTCCCAGCGCGCCTGCCCACTGCCAAACCAGATCCCTGAGCACCTCACGCACCCGCCTGGGAGATCCCTCCAGGGACGGGGACTCCCATCTCCACCCCTAGAAGCCTCTTCCCATGTTTCACCTCTCTTCCAAGGAGATGTTCCCTAATATCCAGCCGAAACCTCCCATGGCACCACGTGAGACCAGGCAGGCGTATTGTCTGCCCCTTGGGAGCGGAGCCCAGCACGCCCCTCACCACAACCTCCTCTGAGGAGCTGCAGAGAGCGACGGGGGCTCCCCTCGGCCTCCTCTGAGGAGCTGCAGAGAGCGACGGGGGCTCCCCTCGGCCTCCTCTGAGGAGCTGCAGAGAGCGACGGGGGCTCCCCTCGGCCTCCTCTGAGGAGCTGCAGAGAGCGACGGGGGCTGCCCTCGGCCTCCTCTTCTCCCGGCTGAGCAGCCCCAGGCCCCTCCGAGCCCCGGTTCTCCAGCCCCTCCCTGTCCTCGAGCCCCTGGAAGGGCCCCGCCCTCAGGCAGCTCAGGTGTTTCTCATCCAATTTAGGGCTTTGTTTCTGGGTGAAATCTCTGTGAAACTCCTTTCAGCTGTTCCTGCAGCAACAAAGCAAGAGCTGAGTCAGGCAACCGCTGCAAGCCTTCTGTGGCTTGGTCTCCATGTCAGTTTTTTCCTTATTTCTTGTGATAGCTCGGAGTGGTTTTAGTCTGGGAGGCTAAAGCAAGAATCCAGGGGAAACAGATAGATTGTTTGGGGTTTTATATCCAACTTAGGGTTCTCTGGTGACAAATAGGAGCTCTGTGGAGAGAGGAGAGCGGTTATCTGCTGCTGCCAGCCCTGCGCGCAGCCCCTCTGACTCCCTTCCGAGGGACGCTGGTGTTCGCCGCCGCCTGCAAGGGGGTTTGCTGCTTCACGGGCAAAGCTCGCCGTTTCTCCCACTTGCCAGGGAAAGGAAGCTGGTAGAAGGTTAGATCACGTCAGAAACTGGGCAGGACAGAGAAAAGAAACCAGATAGAGTAGCCCAGGGTCTCTTAGGCTTAAGCCACTGAGTGTTAGTTACAGATAAGGCCCTTCAAAGACTTTATTTCTTTAAAAACAAGCTGGCTGGAGCCAGCGCTATGAATTCACGGAGGAAAGCTCTTCCCCAAGGCCGATGTTGCCGGTCCAGATGATCCCATAATTCTGCTGAGGTCCAGCATTTCATTTTGGCCTCCCCAGCAGACCCGACCTTGCAGAAATATTGTCTTGGCATGAAGTGCAGAGGAACAATGGAGAGAAGGTATTAAGCACTTTCCAAAGAGATGAAGGCAGAAGGGTTTTCTGTTTCTCACTCTCTACTTGGGGACAAAGAGATGACAAATTGCAAGAATTTCATAAACCCGCATTCGTTAATGATCTAGAAATGCAAAGCCTGGCTACAGATACGTGCTGTTCTTTTGAAGGAGGTTCTGGTGGCTTCTGCAAAAGAAAGCATAGAAACCTAATGCTAATGGTACGCTAAATAATTAAAAGAGATGTTTTCTCATTCCTCTGTATTACAGATGAGGATGGAAGACAACAAGGAGATTAACGAAGGAAGAAAGATAAATAGGAAAAAAACTTTGTATTTCCAGTTTACTACAAGGAAGTTAAAAAAGAAAGGAAAAAAGGAAGGGTCCACAACCAGCAATGGCAGTTTGTCCTGGGCACAAGCTACATCTGTCTGTGATGGGCGATCACTCATCAGAGTCAGAGAAAAGCAGGAGCCCTGTGCCTGTGGGGATGGGTTGGCCCACACCTCAGATGGAGACTATTCACTTGTGTCGTCATCTCAGGGCCAGAGGTGCATGGAGCGTGCCCTGAACATAGGGCGAGGGACCATCAGCTCCGCACACCTCAAGAAAACTTCTTAGATTGAGGTGTCTTTCCCTCAATTCCCTCTTGTCTCTTTCTTGGTCATGAAGGTAGATATGTTGCCCCTCACGTTTTTAAGTCAGGAGCATGAATCACTCCAGCAGCCAGTACCTTTTCTGGAGCTTGCCACCTCTGAAAGCAAGCGCTGAGGCAATCCAGGAGTTAACATACACATCTGCCCAGCGAGATGAGCACAAAATGCAATTACATTATCCCAAGGCAAGCGCCTTGGTTTTTTCCACCTCTCCCTGATTTAATTCACGCTGCTTTCCTTGAAAGTGATAGCAGGAGAGGAATCTGAGTCCACCTCCAGGTTTCAAAGCCTTTTGATATACCAGTGCTTAAAGCAGAAGCTTCGCTCTCTGCAGGAGTCCCTCCAAGCACGCCTGGTGTGCACAGCACTCCTGCTTTGAAAGATGCCTACAGCAGGGTCCCAGGATGCAACCCCAGTCAGATCCACCTCTCATATTGGTCCCCTGAGGCCACCCACCTGCTCTGAAATAAGCTTTGGTCTGCTGACAGACCCTGGGCTTTGCACAACTACCTGAGCACACACTGGTACAAAGGAAATTTGAGGCTCAGTACCTCTGTCAATGCACACCAAACGTCCAGCCTCAGTCCAAATAACTTGTGCAGCGGATCCAGACCCAGTGACAACTCACCTGGAGGAGCTTCAAGTGGGTGGAGAACATTAGGATTTTCATGCATATCAGCAAAAAGTACTTACTCTTGGTTTACTGGGATTCTGGAGAGGATTTTTAGTTCAAACAGCTTCAGATGAGGACTGCTGACTCTGCTCTGTGGGATGGTTCTTTATTGGGTGGCTTTTGAAGCACCTACAAGTTGTCTTTTGTTGGAGGAATGATCACACTTGTATTCTATCAGCTGAAAATCTTTAGTCTCAGCTTGTCATTCAGGCTCTGTGACACAGCACTGCTAGTGTGTTAACTCCTCCTAGAACCTCGCAGGTTTCTCTGCAGATGTCACTCTCTTCTTCCATTAAGTAAAACAAACTTTGAATCTATTTATTAGCCCTGGAGTCTTCTCAGCCACTCACCTCCCATTAGGGAGCTGTGACTGCAGACTGCAATCCCAGCTGTGCTGAAGTCCAAGAGCAGTCTCTTCTGGTTTACTCCGAGAGCCAGCTAACAACCCCTGCCTGTGGGTAGGAAGTGTAATTAAAATATGTCTATATTTTGAATTCCTTTATCCATGTGAATTCAGATTTCAAACTGGGGTCACCCAATTTGGGATTTCAAAGGCAAGTCCCAATTTTTTGTCACCAAGAAAAATATTCCAGCGATATTTTCCTTTGACCTTCTTGAAGGGTTTTAATAAGACTGAAACACTCCACATTAACTGAGATTGAAATGTTTCATTTCCACACTACTGCTCCAATTCCTGCATGATACGATATGAACAGAGCACAGCAATTTTACAAATGGTTTCAATAATGTCCCACTAAAATGTGCCAAAAACCAATTTCTGAAAAAAGGACTCTTTCCTTGAGCAAATATCCCTGCTGTTGGAGAGCCAGGTTGTCTCAAGAGGATGAGTTCAGAGAACACCCTACAAAAGCCAGTGCTTCTGCAGCACTCAGGTTCTGTGCTTGGAGGCTGTGGCTGTGGGAATGAGCCCCTGGAAAATGCTTTGGGTTTGCAGTATGTGCACAACCCAGTCCTGATGCTTCACAGCAACACCTGGTGCTGCTACAGGAGTAACAACAATAGTATTAACACAGAAGTTTGGTCCCTCTACATTTGAAGAACCTGTGCATGCCTTTGCAGGGTAGGATTTTCATGCACGTGCCCACCTTTGGATATCTGGGAGATACTAGGTGTTTGGCCTCCTTTATGAGACCTATGTGAGGAGCTGGGAAGAGCAAAAATATTTTGGGCACCCGGGTCTCCTGCTCAGAAATCACAGAATCATGGAATGGGTTGGGTCATTCCAAGAAGGGACCTCAAAGCCCATCCAGTCCCACCCCTGCCATGGGCAGGGACACCTCCCACTGGATCAGGGGCTCCAAGCCCCATCCAGCCTGGCCTTGAACCCCTCCAGGGATGGGGCAGCCACCCCTGCTCTGGGCAACCTGGGCCAAGGCCTCCCCACCCTCACAGCAAAACATTTCTCCCTAGGATCTCATCTCAATCTTCACTCTTTCAGCTGAAATCTGTTCTCTCTTATCTAGTCTCTGCACTCCTTGATCAATTCTCCTGCTGCTTTGCACACAGCATCACGGCTCCTGTGAACAGGGCAATACCCCCAGAGCAGGTTCCCTTCCCACTGTTTTTTCACCCCTGTTGTTCCTGGCACAGTTGGACATTGCCAGCTATGGGATCAGTACCTGCCCAGTTGTGACAGGATATTTAAGGCTTTTGTGCCTGGCTGTTATTGATAACGCTTAACAATACATGTGCTGGTAGGCAGATCCCCTCTCTTAGCCCTCTGGTCTTCCTAGCTCATTGCCAAAGGGTGAGCCATGGGATTTTATACCCTCTCTTCCTGGTATCCCAGTGTTCAGACTGGATGTGTCTCCCAGGGTCTGACGTGCAGAGCCCTGCACTGCCCTCAGCACGGGAAGAGTAGGAGGATTTCAGTCTGCTGCTTCCCAGGTGTATTCTTTCTTCCTGCAAATCTGTCTCTCTACCTTTCTCTCTTCTCCTTCTCTGCATAAAAATCTTCCTGCCACCTCCTGGAAGAACCTGCAATTGCTGCAGTGCCTCTGGAGAAGGGAAATGCTCGGAGCCCTGGGAGCCTGCTTCAAGCTGTCCAGGTGTGGGAGCAGGTGGGAGCTGATATGAACTATCCTGGCCACCGGTGCATTTCCAGCCTCTGCACTGTCTGCATCAGGGACTGGTTCTGGGTCTTTCTGCCGCTTCTGCTCTTTTCCCTCTCAGCTTCATAGAGAAACAGAACCTGACGTTACCGGAGCTGCGTGCTGCTGCTGTCCCTGAGCCATTGTCTTCTCTTCAACGAGAAGACAAGGAGAGAAATGAGCTAAAGCCCAGCAGATCAGAGAGACAGGATGAGATACACGCGGAGCGGCTTTGTGTCTGTGCTCAGTCAACAACACCAGGTTCAGATGCCTATTATTTGTGTCACAAAACTGATACCCAGCAATCTAAACCAAGTCTGTCTTAGCTGCTAAGCAAACGTAGTAAATTACCTTTGTCTCTAGAAAGGTGAAAATAAGAATAGAAACAAGTGGTACTGATTTGCTGAGGTGCCAATAAATGTTGAAGCAAGAAAGCAACAAACCGGTTTTGGCAATCAGGTAAATACTGGAATGCAATTTCAGGAGGTAACTTCTTTCAGTTGCTATAACTACATTTAACATCAGCTTTGTTTCAGCTGGAATTCTATTATACCTGGGATAATCCCCTCAGTCTTGGATTCTCACTTTGTCCATGAGCATCATTTTAGCCTACCAGAACTCCTGTGTCTCTCCAGTCAATTTCATTTACCAGCTTTGGACAGCAAAATCCTAAGGTGAGCTTTCTGAATACAACACTGCCTCATAGGTCATAGAAAGTGCTGAGGTTGAGAAGTTATGCTAGGTAACAACACAATTCACCAGGTTGATTTTAATTATAATTATTACGTTAAGCTCTGTAGAATCTCTTATGTATTTATCACAAGTCAGTCCCCCACGGACGTAAAGATCCACAAATCTTACAGCAAGTCTGCTCCCTTGATACTTTCAATATTTAGTATACAGGGGCTGATTTAACCACCAAAATAGTGTGTGTACGCATGCATATGCAGCTGTACACGTGTATCCTGCTTGAACTGGGAGTCTGGGATGTTCCTGCACCACCATCCTTTGGCTCACAATGCAGAAACAGAACCATAGAACGGTTTGGGTTGGAAGGGACCTCAAAGCCCACCCAGTCCCACCCCTGCCATGGGCAGGGACACCTCCCACTGGATCAGGGGCTCCAAGCCCCATCCAGCCTGGCCTTGAACCCCTCCAGGGATGGGGCAGCCACCCCTGCTCTGGGCAACCTGGGCCAGGGCCTCCCCACCCTCACAGCAAAACATTTCTCCCTAGGATCTCATCTCAATCTCCCCTCTTGCAGCTGAAAACCAACCCCCTAGACCCATCCCAGCAATCATACTGCTCTTCCTCCCTGGCATGAGAAGGGGCCCACAAGCTTCTCCCTGGACCTAGGCTCAGTTTCCTTGGTACATCCCACACTGTTTTTCCGTCCAAGGGCTCATGCCCACCAGTCAGCAGACCGCACTTTCGGTAACCATGCACGCACCCTGAGCCCAGAGAGGCGGTGCAACCCCATTTAGCATCAGTGAGGTGCTACATCTGGAGGGGAGTGAGGGCAAAGCACAGGGAGTCCCAGGGAGGTTGTCGTGGGGGTTCAGCAAGATGTGCCATTCCCTGAACGATGTCATTTCATCCATCCTGAGCCTGGGTCTTCAGCTGACAGAGCTGCTGCCGTGTCCCCACTGAGCGCCAGTCAAACAGCTCGCTGCCAGCCCGCTCCTCCTCCTCAGCTGCCATCAATACCCACAAAACAGTGTTAGTGGGTAACAAATGTCTTCAATTTCTTTTGTAGTCAGAGGGCTTTTACGTTTCATTGACTTCAAGGATGGCATTTCTCTATTAAATTCTTTTGCTGGTTAGAACTCCCCTGTCTTTAAGCAGCTCCTTTGAACACTTTACAAGTAGTTTCCTACTTAGATAGTGATAGGGGTTTTTTTCAAAATCAGCTTCCCAGTCCATGCCATATGGTTTGGATTGCTCCTAGAGAGTAGTGGGCATCTAGAAAAGGAAACAGGGAACTCACAAAACCTCATTTTCTGTGAGTCTGTCTCCTTACTTGCTAGACACCCCAGTACAGCTGTGCTTCTGCTTGGTAGGATGAAAGGAGATGTTTTCCTGTCTCAGGATGATCTATGTGAAAGTGGGCTCCAGGACAAAGAAAGAGGGGTGGTAGTTGGGTTGTGCATCCGAGCAGGACCCTCACCACGCCTCAAAGCAAAGTCTATGCCTTGTGCATTCCAGCCAGGATCAGGGCTTAGTGCTACCCAGGGTGGGAGGGCACAGAAGCTGACAAATAGCACTGGTGTGGCTGGGAGAGGAGAAGGGAAGGCACTCAAGGATTGGGCTGGGTGAAGCCAGAGGGGTCTGTTGGCATCATCTGGAGCAGGGTGTGAGCAGCACACCACGCGGGGAACAGCAGGCATGAGCTTGGCTTGACCTCTCTGTTTATGCCAAAAACATCTCATCATTGCATACGTCATGAACATATCCATGTGTTTCAACTCCAGACATCTTGTAAGGATCAAGTGCGAGTTAAAAGTGACTGAAATGCTTGTCTGCATAGAGCAGAGCTGGTCCTTTTCCTGTGAGACATCTCAGATGGCTTTTTAGCCCAGTGCCTTGCTGTATCAGCCCTTGCAAGGTTTCCCCTGTGAAAACTGGCAAAATAACTCCCTTATCTCCCCTTTACATGCCTTTAAGTTCTGGTCTTTAATTAATCAAGCCTCATTTGCCTTACGGGAACCATGCTCAGAGATCGGCACCATAGGAAACATTTAATCTCATGATGCCGTGCTCATAGCAGGCTGAGCACCAGTTACTGTTACTCACCTGAGCCAGCCCAGAGAGGACACGACAGCACCGCCAGCGGATTACATGGCCTTTTATATAAAATAGCACTATAATATGGGGAGATGGCAATGAAATTGAAGTCAACAGCTTTGGGCTCAGCTTTGCTGAAAGAAAAGCGTGAGCTGAACGGCTTTGCTGAATTGGGGCCCAAGAGACACTCTTCCTCCCCATGCGGCTCCTCACAACCGCCAGCCCCTGCTTTGATGGGACAATGGTGCATCAGCCGAGCTGGCAAGCCGGGTGATGCTGGTCAGGGCGAAGGCGTCTCCATGGAGTGGGGAGGCGAAGGGCTTGCAGCAGTGCCAGAGGAGGAGCTGGCAAAATAATGCATGGTGATGCATCCATCCTGCTGGGCGCTCCAAACACCCCCTACATTTGCTCACAATTAAACCCAGGGCTGTTTGCTTTCATGAGACCAATCGCACATTTAATTGGCCACCGCTCGTATCCCGCTATCACTGAAAGGGACAGATAATAAAGAAATCGTTCATTTAAAGGAGTAACTGCAATGCAGATCAATTTCTTCAAAACCCTCATGTGCACAGAAATCCTGTGGGATGAATATTTCATAAGGGGAATAACACTGTTAAATTAATAAAACCCCTGCATGCCTAGTTATGAACTACAATGATTGCTGGAGTTGTTATAAAAAAAAATCCATCCTGTTCATACTTTGTACATCAATTTATGACAGAGTCATAGCTGGACCCTGAGGGAAACGGAGGAGAAAAAGGGACCCTTTTGATGTGAGGCTTTTTCAGTGAGTGCTGAGAATTGCACAGACATGACTGCCCACTGAGGGCACGCAGCCTGGCTGCTGCGGTGGGACTGGTGTCTCACGTGGGAGGATGGACACGCTGAAATTAATTATGCTGAATATTTCTTTCTGCCTGCCTCAGGTGGTAGGTGAGGGTCCTGAAGAGCTGGAGTGACCTGAGGTGATGGATAAGGGATATTTCCCTGTTCAGTTCCTCTCAGGGAATGCCCAGGTGTCATTTGATGGGATGATGGTGCATCAACTGAGATGGCAAGTACGTGCTCCAGAGGGTAAGGGATAGGGAACGTCTGCCTTATCCACCTCCAAATACTCCTGTGTATCTCTAGTGCTGGGGCCACATCGTCAATCCCAGTCCCTCAGCAGGTGAGGAGGGGAAAGCCTCATCCCACAGTGCCATGGGGACCCAGGACTGGGGTGGTCATCTAGAGAGGGGGCACCCTCACCGCCCCTGTGCTCCTGGCCATGCCAGAGCAGGGGCTTCCTCCTGTCTCCTCCAGAAATCCCATCCTGGCTGTAACCACTCCCTCCCTTCCCGTGTTAAGTCCCATGGGAAAATAAACTTTCCCAGCCCACTCTGCTTCTACCTCCACCCTTTCCATCCTCACAGAAGTTCTTTCTTGCTGCTGTCAGCACTTCTCCTATCCCAGCCCATCCCTCGCAGGCTTGGTGGCAAGTTGGCTGCAAGGGAACTTGAGAGGAGCTCATCAGCTTTTCCAGAGGAAAAGACAGAGAAGGCTTGGAACCTCATATTGATCTTTCCCTTTGAAAATCCTCTAAGTAGCAGCAAATAAAAATAGAACAAAAATATGTATCAACGTTTTCTACTTGTAGCTGATTTGTCTACTTGGCATTATTTTCTTCAGCGGGGAAGAGGGTGAGGCGCACAAAGGGGACAGAGGCATGGGATAAATAAGTAAGAATGTAAAACCGGGTGTTTTGATTTTTTTTTAATGTTAACCAGATAATGTATTCATAATCTTCCCTGCTTACGACAGAAAAATGAGTGCTCGCCTTTTGAAGCCCTCATCTGGCAGGGAGAGATAGCAGATTTCTAAGAGCATTTTTTATGCTCCTTTGATGACTGCGAAGGGAAAAAAAATATTCCGAGAGCCGAAATGACATTTTTCTATAAATTTCACACAGCTCTGCAGGCGTGGAGGCATGGAGGCATTCATTAAGATTAGTTGGAATTACTTAAGCACCGTGAATTTTCTCCATCAAGTTGGTAACTGGAACACTGCGGATTAGTTATTGATCAGCTGCCATTAATACTTGGGGCTCTTTCCATGCCTGTTGTTGGGCTTTTTGTTGATTCTTCCCCCCTCTCTCCTGCAAGCCGGATCTGTGAAATTCACAAATTAAACAGGCGCTCTTCAGTCTCTCCTTTGTTTTGGGGAACAAAAAATCTGAACAGAAAAATAGAAGCCCTTTGTTACTGCAAATCTTTACCTGCTTTGCTTCACGCTTCCCCTCTCCACTCCCTATAGCAGGGGTTGCATCCCAGATTTTGGGTGGCTTTCAGAGCTGATGCCGCAGCCCTTTCCAGCAGTGCCGGGGTCTCACAGCACGCCAGGCTGGCAGGTGGATTCAGAGAAGTGAGGAGGTGGGAGCTCCTCAGTTGTGTATTGGAAGGAGATCTGGGGAATGGCATCTGGACCCTTGTGAGAGGCCGATGGAGAAAGCAGGGACCCCCTGCTCCCAGCACCTCTTCCCTACACAGGGGGATGTGGCAGCCACAAAGTCATTTACCAGAGCTGTGCAGACCACTGCAGCCTCTGCTGACCCAACCCTGTCCACAGCCAGGGACCTGAACCAGGGGCAAGCGGCTCCCAGTCTTGTCTAAGCTCCTTGGAGGCTACTTGATTTAGCTGAAGTTGAGAACATCCCTTGAAGTGCCTGGGACCTTCAAAGATCTCAGTCCCCCCATCTACCTGGCCAGGCCTTTTACCCTTTTACCTTTATCTTTCTTTCAGACTGAAAATCTCATGTTTTCTAATGATGCTTATTGCTAGTGAAGAGCACAGCCACGGAGCTGGGTCCTTCCAAGCCAAACTTCAGCCCAGCAAGAATGAAGATGCAAAAGTGCCTTTGTACATTTAATCATGGAATCATGGAATGGTTTGGGTTGGAATGGACCTCAAAGTCCATCCAGTTCCACCCTCTGCCATGGGCTGGGACATCACACACTACACCAGGCTGCTCCAAGCCCCATTCAACCTGGCCTTGAATATGCACCTCCAGGCTAAAGCACTTCGCTTTATACATTCCCATCTTTAAAATACCGTTTAAAGAAGAGGGAAAGAACAAATAGAAGAGCCAAGTGTTAGAGGCAGAGGAGAGTTGGAGTTTCTTCCTCCCAGGGCACCCAGCTCAGGGATCCATTCTCATTAGGATAATTTACCTCCTCTGTAATGAGAAGTCAGTAGTGCTGCCTTTCCCAGGTCTGGGCCATTTGAGAGCAGGAAGGGAGATGTGCCAGTTCAAGCACCAAATCTGCACTTGGAAGAGCCAGGTTTGGCTGCAGCCTGGGTTTCTACGTGCACTTAGAACCTCTCGTAACCTTCTAGGCACCAATTTCTGCTTGGTAAGGTGCAATTTATGAAACAGCCCCTATGTGCTTCTCTCTTGATCCCCTTGAAACTGATGTCTCTCATTACTCAGCTCCTTGGTGCCATGTAGCACTCAAGCAGGCTCCAGGGGCTCCCATTGCATTAACCTCCTCCTCAGCCATAACCGCAGTGCCTAAATACCCTTCCCTGTGGTAGAAGCAGGAGCACGGCCTCTATTAAGAGCCTGGCAGCTTTTCACCAGGATTCTAGTGCTGAGAGAGAGCTGCAAGAATTTTACAGACCCCGATCCTTTGTGCCTTATCAGCTCTAATGAACTCATGGTCCTAATTTGAAGCTGGCTGGCTGCTGGAATTGGACACCAGAGACTGCCATCAAGGAGGAAATGTGGTGTTTGACGTGGAAGCCATCCTTCGGGTTTGCTGTCTGGCAGCGCACCAGTTTGCAAGGCTGGTAGGAAAGCTCTTAATTATCCCTCCTTAGGGATATGTAAAGTCCTGTGGAATGCCTTCCATGGGATGTCTGTTCCTTTCCTGCACAATTGCTGTTTCATGCAATATTTGTCCCCAGGGGTGCCTACACACGGCTGGATGGACTCCATGCATCACTCCAACTCCAGCTCCAGTTTCACAGGGACATTTCACCTGATCTATGTTCCCAGGTCCTTCTGGTGTCCACACAAAAGCCAGGAAATATGAGCTATTTTCTGCTTGGCTTTCAGATTTGCTGCTTTTCATGTGCTCTCTTTCTTAGGGAACCCCTTTTGCAAAGCCGCAGCACAAGGCTGGGGCACTGATGTGGCTCTGACAGGAGCTGATGCAGAGCCAGCAGTACAGAGCACCAAGAACAACATGGGATTTGTGATCCTGCCTCTGCACTTGGCGCCGATGAGGCTGCACCCCGAATTCTGGGTTCAGTTTTGGGCTTCTCACTCCAAGAAGGACATTGAGGGGCTGGAGAGAAGAGAATGGAGCTGGGGGAGGGGCTGGAGCCCTGGGGTTCTGGGAGCAGCTGAGGGACCTGGGGCTGTTTAGCCTGGAGAAGAGGAGGCTGAGGGGAGACCTCATCACTCTCTGCAGCTCCCAGAAAGGAGTTTGTGGTGAGGTGGGTGCTGCACTCTTCTCCCAGGTAAGAACTGATAGGATGAGAGGAAGGAGGTGGCCTGAAGTTGCACCAGGGAAGGTTTAGACTGCATTTTTGGAAATATCCACCCTGCTCTGGGCAGCCTGGGCCAGGGCCTCCTCACCCTCACAGCAAAACATTTCTCCCCAAGATCTCATCTCAATCTCCTCTCTTTCAGCTGAAAACCATTCCCTCTCATCCTCTCCCTGCACTCCCCGATCCAGAGCCCCTCCCCAGCTTTCCTGGAGCCCCTTTCAGCTCTGGAAGCCGCTCTAAGGTCTCCCCACAGCCTTCTCTTCTCCAGGCTGAACAACCCCAAGTCTCTTGGCCTGGCCTTGTACGGGAGGTGCTCCGAGTATACAGAGACAAATGAAAAGGAAAAGGTGGTCTGTGTGTTTTTAAGGCTGCATTGCTTCATCCCCCAGTTTTCCTCATGAAAAACTACTTCTTGAAGCGCAGTAACAGCTTTTCACACTTGGAAAGTCAAGCTTTCTCAAAGCTCCGAATGTTTAATCAGAATGAATGGCCACATGGTTTTTAACATTAAAAGGCAAACTCCCACCCCACGCGACATTTTCAGGTGCTCGTTGGCCACATGAGGTTCCTATCAAATGGTTGAACAGTTGAATAACAAGCAGCCTGACAAAAAATAAATTCTTCTGCAACCAAGTACCCGACAGAAAATAAGTCCTGACTCACCAGTTCCGTCAGTTTCTGCATTCATTTAACTTTCTGAAATAATAGGTATTAAATGTTCCATTTGGTTGCTGAAAGGGGGCTGCAGATAATTTTCAGAGTTTGTTAGTCATTAATTTCAGTTCCTCTCTTCCTCCTCGAGCCATATGCTTGGTTTGAAGTAGTGGGAATATCTTAAACAGTGCCAATGAAATATTTAGGATTGTCTAAGTAGATTCAGAATAAATTTTCTCTAAAATATGCCCAAACAAAACAGCAGATGGGTTTCGGTGCTGGCTGGGGTAGACCCTCCTCTCCGCTAGCCTGTATTGCCTGGGGACAAGCATGGAATACAGTAGCAGCTGCACTGCACATGGATTTCTCCTCCTGTCTGCAAGTCCAAGGCCTGAAGACCTTAAACTCTGTTTCTAAGCGAGTTTCCCCACAGCAGCCTGAAGACTTGTTTTCCCAGAGCACCCATGAAAACCATTGGCCGTTTCCATTAGTTCCTGGGCCCTGGGGCCAAAGGAGTCTGCCTCCTGATTTAGCAATGGTTATAGCAAGGCAGTTATGAACACAGGAGACACACTGGAAGAGCATCTCCATTGCTACATGACCACTGATACTTCACAGCGCTGCTAGGAAGTGAATTATCTTTGAGTTGTGTAACCCTTGGTCATTTCCAGTGTGACATGACTAGAAGATGCATAAGTTATTAGACAGAGGAAGAGCTGAGAGTGGCGCACAGATGTGGACTTGCAAACCTGTGGTGGGATACAGGTGGCCACATTTCTTCAGGAAGCTGAACCAAAATAACCCTTACTGAGATATGTCCTTGAACTGTATAGATTCATAAACTATCCTGAGCTAGAAGGGATCCACAAGGATCATCGAGTCCAGCTCCTGTCCCTGCACAGGACACCCCAACACTCACACTGTGGGGCTGAAGGTGTCAGCCAAACATTGCTGGAATATTGTCAGGGTTGGCAACGTGACTGTTTCCCTGGGAGCTGTTCCAGGGCTCCCCCAGCCTCTGGGGGAAGATCCTTCTCCTAATGTCCAACCTAACCCTCCCCTGGAATCTTCCTGCCATTCCCTTGGGCCCTGTCATTGGTCACCAGGGAGAGGAGCTCAGCGCCTGCTCCTCCTCCTCCTCTTGTGAGGAAGCTGCAGCACAATGAGGTCTCCCCTCAGTCTCCTCTTCTCCAGACTAAACAGACCAAGTGACTTCAGCTGCTCCTCACACCCTTCTAAACCCTTCACCAATTTTGTGGCCTTCTCTGGATGTTGCCCGGTAGCTTTAGATCCTTTTTAACCTGTGGCACCTGATGTGGCTCTCCTGAAACCCCATCACCAGGTGTGCTTGCCATCCAAATCAACGTCCAATTTGTTTTTTGAAGCCTGCCAAGTTTTCAGCCTCAGGAAAATTTCCTGGCAATGATTTCCACCAGCTAATTGTGTGAAAAGAGTATTTCAATGTGCTGCCCTCGTTCTCAGATGACGAGAACAGAAGTTCCCAATCTGCTTGCTTTATTTCTCAGTGTATTTTGCATGCCAGTGTTGCCACGTACGGCGCTACCATCCTGTGGAGGCCCTTACGCGCTGTCAGTAGGAAAATCTGCAGCAGGCTGAAAACTGAAAATGATAGGAGAATATAAAATGAATGTAAATGCAAAGCAAATAACATTGGGGCAGCAACACTGATTGGCTTTTCCTTCCCATGAGTTCATTTAACACCTCTATTTCCCATGCCACAGCAGCCTGCGCTGCTGTCCAGGGATTTTGCTGAGAAAGAAGACCATGTAGCTGTGAAGTAAGACGACCTCCGTGTCTGGCGCATTGTCCTCTCTCTCTTCAGGTGACCTCTGCAGAGGGAACTTCTCGTCAGGCTGTTTCTCTCACCTCCAGCCTCTCTGGATATATCTGTCAAATGTGTTTTACACACACACCGGTGCAATCTTTTTTTCCATTTGTATTCCATCTGCCTCCAAAAGTTCTGAAAGCCTTGCCTGGGCTGCCTCATTTGTATGCACTTAATCTGGCTTTATCCTGTTTTATGAAGCGTCTTCTTTAAATTGATTCAGGCAAAAGCATAGCAGGGGCTTTGCATAGATTTCGCATGCATGACATTTCTGCACAGTTGGTCCCATTATACACCATCCTGAGCACATTCTGCCCATAAAACCACCATATTAAATGAGAAAAAAATGCATCAAAATAAAGAGAGCCATGGGAGGGGGATGAACAGAGCTGACCACTGTCCGCTTCTCCAGTGTAATTAAGGGTAGTAATTTTCCAGTCTTCACTCCTTGAACATCCAGTTCATGTGGCATGAGCTTCATATCCCACCCATCCAGGGCCATCTGCTGAGCTCCATGGAGCTGGATCAGACTCTGCCCGTGGCCCTGTGACTCTCTGACACTTTTGCAAGGGGTGCTTTGCATCTCAGGGTATTCAGGGTGGGGCACCAGGGCATGGTCACCATCCTCAGGGGCACAAGAGGCATCAGGAGCACCTCTTTGCCTGAACCTCCTCCACACTGCTCAAACACCACATCACCAGCGGAAAACCAGTGTAACAGTGGGAAGTCAGCCATCCTGTCCTCTGTGATCCTCACAAACTGAACCAGCCCACAAAACTCCTGGATTTATTGCTAAAATGTTTGCCCCCATCTTGGCGCATGTAGGCTTTCCACGGCTCTGCAACCGGAGCAGTCGCAGGTGTGATGAGGCAAACACTGCGTGTTCGGGGTGGCTGGGCAACAGCAAAAAGGATAATTCAATTAGAGAATTAATATCTTTTTAAAGGTCTGCTAATGATTTAACAATATTATTGTTACGTTAGGGTTGGGGAATTAGAGAACGAGTACTTGTGTTAATATGTCAACACATTAAAAACGCAGCTCCATTTAGGCAGACACTTGGGTTAATGTGTTACATATTAAAAAGTCCAATTTCCTTTGCTGGCTACAAATAACAACGGAGATTATTGACGCCGAATGATTTGCAATGTACTGTTTTACTTCTCACTTCTTGTGTTTGTGTGCTCTGCTTGATTTATAATGATTGGAGCTCTGGCCCTATAAATTTTCTGTATTAAGAAAACATGAAGCCGGTTTTATGATACAAAAAAGAAAGGGGAAAAAAAGCACGCTGCCTCGCACAGACATGGGAATGCTCGTGGGACCAGATCTCCTATAAAACACAATAAAACCACTCTCATCATTATGTCAGCATTTTGTTGCTTTAGCAGGAGCCCGTGGCCCTGTGCATTGGAGCTCACGCACCTCTGAGCGACTGCTGCCCATTTCTGTGTGCACAGAGCCTGCCTCTGGCTTGGAGCATCCACCCTGAAGGTCGTCCTTCAGGGCCTGGTGGGTGGGACAAGAGCAAGGCAGGGCTGCTCTGAGCTCCTTCATAACCAGCATCAGTAGCATCAAACCTAAATCACAATCCCTCTGCTCCAGAGGAGCAAGAAGAAGTCTTGCCACTAGTGGACTTCCCTCTGATTGAACGCTGAAGGCAAATCCAATCCACTGATCAAAAGCAAATAGGAGAGTCAGAAAACCAGAGCCTCTTGAAGATAAGGCATGAATATGTTTAAGATTTTTGAACAGGTAAGGACAGAGTGAGTTTTGTATTGATAAAGAGAGGCAAAATACAAATATTGCCCTCCCAAACTCCCAACCAGAGGAAAAACCACTCCAGTTTCTTCCAGGACACTGTGCCCTCTGCTGTGGGTAAGCTAGGGCTGCTGGCCAGACTAAAATTCTTATGTCCCTCTTGACTTTCTCCCTTGCTTCAGGCTAAAGCAAGATATGAAAGGAAGCATCAGATAGGGACAATATTTTAATGTTTCAGCTTAGGCAATCCACCTGTTTGTGAGAGCAAAACTGGTCTGCAACCTAAGGTTGTGTCCTCATTAAAAAGTCAGTGTAATGATTGTTATCACCCTGGAGACTCACAAATATTAGAGCCTGCAGAGGTACTGTGGGCATTTCTGACTTCTAATCCAGAGAAGAAAGGTTAATAACCATCCCTGTGACACTCCTGCGTCACACCCCATACCCATTGCTCATTCTCCTAGAATCATGAAATGGTTTGGGCTGGAAGGGACTTCAAAGTCCATCCAGTTTCAACCCCCTGCCATGGACAGGGACACCTCCCACAGGATCCAGCTGCTCAAAGCCCCATCCAGCCTGGCCTTAGGTGGTGGCCTGCACAGCTCAGGGCTCCAGGAGGTACAGAGAATTCAAGAGCAACCCTTAAATTTTGGTTGCCTTTAAAGTTTGCTGGTGAGCAGAAGAAGATATTTATCTGCCTGGCTGAGCTGTGGTTCAAAGACCCAGCAGCAGCATGTACACTGCAGAGATGAATTCAGTATATGTTTCTGAATTGACTTTTTTATACACTCGTCATCAATAAATCCTCAAAGCCACTCGTATCAGAATGGAAATGAGCTATGGAAATCATTAGATCTACAGTCAGTAATTGATAACACGCATTTCAAATGCGGAAATGAATTAGCTTTTGGCTTATGGGGGGATTTCAGACTGTATCCAATTTCATTAGGCAAGAAATTCAAATGATGTACGAATAGCCTTTATTGTTCTGCTTTAAAGAAGGAACCGTCTGTTATCTCTTTGCCTCTTCTGAGCCAATCTTTTCTGTTGTCTACAAAGTTTAAAGACCTCAAAAGTAGTCTTATTGTTTAGTGAGATGCAGACTTATGATTTCCCACATAGAATCACAGAATGGTTTGTGTTGGATGGTGCCTCAAAGCCCATCCAGTCCCACCCCTGTCATGGGCAGGGACACTTCCCACTGGATCAGGGGCTCCAAGCCCCATCCAACCCGGCCTTGAACCCCTCCAGGGATGGGGCAGCCACCCCTGCTCTGGGCAACCTGGGCCAGGGCCTCCTCACTCCTATTGTGAAGAATTTCTTTCTAATTTCTAATCTAAATCTCTCCTTTTCCAATTTAAAGCCAAATTCTTCCAATTCAAAGGCACATCTTTCACCTCTCCAGAGCTCAGGGTTCTCAGATGAGTTTTTCTCTTACGCAGACATGGGGTGTTTTGCACCACAAATTTAACATTTAAGTTTCCCTGTCCCTGCCACAACATCCTAAAACTTTGCCCAAGCAATTGAAAGGGCTCTGAGGAGTGAGATGTGAGCTAAAACTCTCTGCCATCCATGTGTGGTGGCTTCTCTCACTACGAAAGTGCTTACAGGTCGTCTTTCTGCTCAGAAACTTTCCAGATGCTTCTCTCTTAACTTCAAAACACACAAAAAAACTTGCAAGGAAGCAAGTTCTCAAACTTCTGTTGGATGAGGAAGTATGGAAGGGAGTAGCTCTTCCACCCCAAGATGAGTTGTAGGATCCAGACTTGTTCTTCTCCCCCTCCACCCCACCCCAAGCGGGGACAGCAGGGGTCTGGCTGCGCTTGAGCACATTTTTGTGAGCAGAGAATGTGAAACAGTTGTTTCTGCTGCTGCTTGGGCCAGTTGAAGTATTTTAGCTTGGGTTTCAACAGTTAAATAAAAAGAAAGGCACCCCTCCCAGCCTTGTTTTGGGTTTTTTTTGCGGCAGAAGTAAGCTGGTTTGGATTCAGGAAGTGAAGTTGCCAATTGCAGTGTGTCACAACCCAAAGTTTGCACAATTTGGACTTGGTTTGCATTTTCAGAAGAAGAAAGGCAGGAAAACTACAATTATAGGCTTCTTTTGAAAACAAAACTCCATAGTTTATTATCAATATTTAGAAAAATCCTTCTTTTTAAGTGCCTTGAAACACTTCTTGGAGGTAAGGAAATGATCCCTCTTATTCTTGAACATCTGACTCATAGAGAGACGTGGTGGGACACACATCAGTCTGACATCTGTCATCTTCAGGGTGGTCGCGTAGATTTTATGGCTGCTGGAGGGAAAGGCAGGCGCCTTGGCCTGGTGACTCAAGCGATCCCAGCATAGGTGTCTTCAACAGGTGGGAAAAGTCAAGCACTGAAAGGACTTCTAGTTTCTCCCAAGCTGGTGGCAGTCTGAGGAAGAGACAGATGCCGCACAGGAGTGCGATGCATGGCAGCTCAGAGCAATTGGTTTTGTCCTTCATCCGTCTTTAATAAAGATTAAAAAAAATGTATGGACTCCATGTACATAAATCTGAAATTCGTAAAATTTATAAGAGAGAAAAAAAAGAAAGAAAGAAAGAAACTCCCCCCAGTCCCCTTTTGTTTGCTCTGGGCAGAGTCCCAAACTCACACCAAACTGCAGGATTGCTCTTAGCTGGCCTGAAAACACCAAGGCTATTAGAAGAATTGAATCCAGACCTTTCAAAAACATAATTTAAAATTACAGAGAAACCCATATGGATAAAAAGTATTAAAGTCAGAGTCAAGTCCTCAGAAGTTAGGAAGTCTGAGATTTAAGGTTGATTGCAAATGCACTTCCAACAGCGTGATGGCAAAAAACAGAGCTGGGAGATGAGAGCCAACCTGGCAGTATTTCCAATACTGCTTTGTGTGTGTTTCTCAGTGAAGGCAAATGAGGTTTGAAAAGTTTTCTTTAGCCCATCTCAGGCCCAAAGGCGTGTTTCCACCTCCCCTTACTCTGAGCTACAGGGGGAATCCTTCCTCACTGGATCCCACACCAGGACGCTGCTCTGCTGCTGCTCAGCCCGTGGCTGCAAAGCAAAGTTATTCTGGCACTGCTGAGCCTTCGAAGAGCAGGAGATTGTTAGCAATTCTAATTGAAGAAGGTCCAGAAACATCAAAAGTCCTCTCTGGTTGCTGTGAGCCCGCAGGGTCGTCCCAATATGCCAAAATCAATAGTACCCGTGCCATATTGATTTTGAAATTTGAGATTAAAGCCAATCATTTTCTACTGCCAGCCACCATCTAGAAAACCAAAGTAGGAATGAAAAGTTCTCACCGAAAGAAAGAAAAGCAAATCAAGAAGAAAAGGGATTCAGTTATGTTCCTTTTTTTTATGAAATAATCAGCTTTAACCAAGATGAGTTTTAGGTCTCAACACACTGAGCGAGAACAGAGATGTTTCATTATCATCCAGCCAATGATTTTGGGATGGAGGATTAACAACATCTTAAACAGATGCTTCCAAGGAACTTCCAAAAATACATAGAGTGGGTTTTTTTTCCTCTACTAGGGATTAGAAGGCTGTGCACTAATTAGTTCTGAAATATTTTGGCTGGATTACTGTGTACTGCTGTATGAAGGAGATGTAACTCCCTCTCTCTCTCTAGTCTGGCTAATGCATTCCATTTTGTATTTCAAATTCATTTATATTGTCTGCGGATTTGCTAAAAGTATAAATAGAAGAAAATCCTAGTTTTCATTTGCCGGGAATTTGTCGGTGCACATTCTTTTGAGAACCATCTCAATAAAATGACTGGGTTTATTTGACCGGAGACTGTAAGGACGCAGAGCTAAAGCCGTGCCCTACATTCTCTGGAACAGCCCCCAGCCTCCCCTCTGCACTTTTGAGGTGATCAGTCTTGATTGATATTGGAAGGGTGACAATGAGTTTCTTTACGAAGTTCTCAAGAAAGAAGAGGACTTGAAAGACTATGAGCTATTTGCCTGCTTGGTGTTTGCACCAGGGTATCCTTAGACAGATCTTCTGAAGTGGCTGAGCATTCAAACAGTGTGACATAAAACACGGCACAAACTTAACACCTCTCAAGAGCACTAATTGCTCCCTGCACACCACAGCCCAGGTCCCCTTGCTCCAGGCATCTGAAAGGCGAGTTAGAGATCACGGAGAGCTGCAGCTACTCCGTCTGAGGCCAGGCTGAGAGAGTTGGGATGGTTCAGGCTGGAGAAGAGAAGCTTCCAGTGCTGAAAGGGGCTCCAGGAAAGCTGGGAGGCGCTCTGGATCAAGGAGGGCAGGGATGGGAGGAGCAGCCTGGACCAGTGGGAGGTGTCCCTGCCCATGGCAGCAGGTGGAACTGGATGGGCTTTGAGGTCTCTTCCAACTCAAACCATTCCATGATTCCCCAGCTTTCCAATGGCCCCTTCCATTACTAGAAGGCTGCTCTAAGGTCTCCCAGCAGCCTTCTCTTCTTCTCCAGGATCCAACAGCTCCATGTCCTTCTTATACTGGGGAGTCCAGAGCTGGACCCAGGGCTCCAGGTGCGTCTCACAAAGCGGAGCAGAGAGGTAGAATCCCCTCCCTCCCTCCAGGTTCCACTGCATTGAATGCAGCCCAGGACACAATCGTTTCTGGGCTGTGAGCACTCACATGCACCAGATTCCAAGAAACCAGAACTCTTCTCATGCACATCTCTCTGATATTGCCAATCCCCATATTCTATTCACTCCAGCAGTAGCCATTGCTGGTCTTGGTTCCAGAAACAGGAAAGGTATGAAATATTTATGATACCCCTTTTATTTTCCAGGTCAACCACTCATTCAGATTCAGCAACCTTAGAATAAGATGAAAGCAAAGTATCTTTATGATGTAATCCAGAAGAATTTACAGTCCAAATGGACCAATTTTGAGTAGCAAGAGAAGGGGTCTCTCGAGGTCTTAGCTGCTACTTTTCTGCATTCTGTGGCCTTGGAATAAAATGTAGTATTTATAGAAAGGCAAACTGTGTGCATTTCGACTGACATTTGGAGCTAGACTTCTTGTTTCTAAATATTCATGAAGCAAGTAGACTATAAGCATCTCGACAGCGAGGAAAACACTCTTTCAGCGTGTTTTCCACATAATTCTCTTTTGCATTTATTACATATCCTGTATTTAACCGTCCTCTCTTCATTACATGGGTTTTGAGATATGGAGCTGTGTAAAATTGGCAATCTGCTGTAGCGAAACACTGCACACTCATCCTGTGCTCAGCCCTCTGCATCCCACCGCTCGGGCTGGCAGCGTGCCGAGCACCGGCTCCCACCTGCTGCGCCACACGGGCTGTGCTGTTCACATCTGCCGCTGAGCATCGCCCTCCGCACCACCCCGCGGGCACAACCTGGTTATGTATTGTCTGAATGCATGCGTAGAATCGGCTCGTACCCACCCAGGAATGGACGCTCGAGTGAGGCACAACGGCTGGTGTTGACATGGGTGACAAATCAGGAGGGTTTGCTCCTTCAGGACACAGGTTTATCATGGAATCATAAAATCACAGAATCGTAGAATTATAGAATGGCTTGGTTGGAAAAGACCTTTGAGATCATTGAGTCCAACCATGCCTGTCCACTACTAACCCAGATCCCTGAGCACCTCATCCACCGGTCTGTGAAACCCCTCCAGGAACTGGGAATCTACCACCGCCCTGTGCAACCTCTGCCAGGGCCTGAGAACCCTTTCCCTGAAAAAATTGCTCCTAATCTCCAATCTGAACCTGCCCTGGTGCAACCTGAGGCCATTTCCTCTCCTCTCATCACTTGTCACTTGGGAGAAGAGTCCAACCCCACCTCACCACAAACTCCTTTCAGGGAGTTATAAAGTGGTTGGGGAAATCTGGGATAAAAAGAACATGGAAAAGGGAGGGAGGTGGAGGGCAGGAGCACCCTGCCAGCCTGTAATCTCACCAGGTGTTTGATCACACCCGCTGTGTTACTCACGGTATCACAGGCTGAGGCATGGCTGCGCTCCCACAAAGTGCCCTGGGCCTGGGTGGATTCTCCTTCCCTCCCATGTCGCCATCACCGTCCTCTCTGACTTTTCCCTTGTTCTGTGATCTCTGTAGTGGCACAATCCCTGAGATGAAAAAGCAGCGTGGGCTGATGCAGGAGCATTGTACTTGATTTCATCCCCTCTTCCTCTCCTAATGGCCCCCACCTCTGTCGCCCCTTTGCTGCGGCGTGTTGGGCTGACAGCCACAGACAGATGTTCTCTCCACAATCTCATTTTGGAGGTAATAGCTCATTTTGTTCCTTTTGAGGGGAGTGTAAAGCCGGGTTATTTCCCCCCTATGTGCTTTACTTTGCATCTAACAACACTGAATTGCCAGCTGCCATTTCACTGCTGTAACCCAGCGCTGGGAGCTCCTTCTCTGGCTCGACCCCAGTTCTTCACTGTTGGCCATGATGCAGCCAAATAATTTGGTGCTGCAAAATAGGATGTGGAGCCAGATGAGCAGCATGGCAGAACAGCTTCCCCTTCCTTTCAGGGCACCCCCAGGGGTTAAAACTGTGTTTTATTAGCACATAGATGTAATACATCCAAGCAAGGTAGTTCTGCACAGGCAGGAAGGGGAGGCAAGCCAGATAAAAATGTCGGGAAAGGGTCTTAAGGCTCTTTTTCTGCTGCTTCCTTGGAGAAGTTGTCCTTACAGAGGCAGCTGCATGTGCTGGACAAACCCTATGCACAGGCCTCAGTTCCTCCAAAGAGGCTCTTGCCTCCCCCAGCTTCTGTGCCCTGGAAAACACCGGTCCCTGCAATGCTCCCTCTTCTGCAGAGCAACTGAGATCTCAGCAGAGAGCTGGCTGATTTTTCCCACTGGGAAAACTACTGGTGTGGTCCTACCACTTGTTCCCTCACTGACTGCCCTCTCTCTCTGATACTTCAGGATTTTTGCACAGGATGCGGCCAAAAGCCTTTGGAAGCTGCAGGAGAGCATGTTAGCAGAATGCTCTCCTCTGCATAGTTTCACAGATCTGTGAGATGTGAGTGCCGGTTACAAAGGGTAGGGACCCTTCCCTAGAATATCTCCCTTATTCAGGGGTGCTGGCCCTTTCCTTAGCCCTGTTTTCCACCAAAGGGCAGCCTCCCTGAGCTTCTTGTGAAGATTCGCCTTGCCCATGTCCCTGGTGCCCAGGCTGAATGGAGTATTTAGCAGCTGCTTGGGGCTGGGGCTTCTGGAGACACGCTGCTTGTCAACAAAGAACAAAATGATCTGTTCCTCTTTTCCCTTTCCCTTGATTGCCCCTGCTCATCTCTGCAGGCTTCCTGTAGCTGCTGTGTTTGGAAAGGCCTGTGGTTTCAGCGTCATGCACTCCCCATGCCTGTTCCATCTGTCAGGGCTCTCACATTTACCCTGGCAGGATGGATGCTCTTCTCCATCTTCCACCTTCCATCTTCCAGCCACAGCCTCTGCTTTTCACTTCTTTAATTCACCTTCTCCCTCCTTGTGGCTTGCGACCATTACTTCCCTCCAGCTCAGGAGGAAACCAAAACACATAGGGACCTCAGAATCCTTCACAAATATGGGATTTCTGCCCACCCATCCTCTTCACCCACAGATTCTCACTTTTTGCATCGCTGACCTGGTTTATATGTACATATCTTTGACCTCCGAAGGGTTAGGGCAGCAAAAAGATTAAATCGTGCACCGATAAATTACAAAAAATGAATACCTCAAGATGAACCTTGACACAGCCCCGTCAGAATCTCTGCTCTGCAATGGAGTGGTGGTGATTTATGACCTTCGGATAAAGATCTCCTGGTGGAGGAAAGATGCAGTTACAGGTAGGCAGGAGAGATGTCGCATTGTTTATGGGCTTTGAGCTTTTATTTAGGTGCTAGAAACATGTATATCAAAGGCTATTTATCAGAAAATGAAGATATTTTGTGACAGTTTTAACATATTATCACTGAAAAAAGTTTAGCTTTCCAGCAAGAAATTTCTTACCAAGTTGTAGATATGTTTTTTGCCAAAATATTTAGATTTATTCCTATTTATTCTGTCTCTGACAGCAAGGATTGCTGCATAATGCTGCGTTTTATTCTTAAGGTATAGGGCTGTCTATAGATACTTTTGGAAGATGAAGGCATTGGAGCCTCTAGGTCTGGATGTGATAAATTGAGACTGTCTGGGGCGAGATAATTACAAAACAGTTGCAATTATCATTGTTGCTCATTGAAAATCACGGGTGATTTGCATGCAAGGCTGTCGGGTTTGGTTTCAAGAAGGTGAACAAGCTGGATCGACAAATTTGTTAAATCTGCTTGAGAAGAACAGTTTAAAATAATAACAATAATTAGCAGTAATATAATTGATCTATTTTGTTCCGTGCATGACAGGAATTCACTTTAAATTGAACCAGCAAATTATGGCGACATTTAGCATACTAAACAATATTGCTCATGAAAACGTCTATTTATATCTGCCAATAATTGTTATCTAACGATGAAGGATGCGGCAGGCTGTACGGTAACCTTGCGCTGCATCGGGAGAGGAGATTTAAATCAACGAATAGCTGAGATGCTCCAATAAAAGACACTAGATACAAACCACTACAGCAGTTCATTGCAAAGCACGTCCCCGGGTAACCCACCGCGCCTGGTACTATAAACAATCTCATTCTGCACCTACAAGAGGTTAAATGAAATGCAGCTCCTTGGCCAGCCTGGCATTTTCACTGGTATTTGCTGCTTCAAAATGAAATAAAATCAACTTGGAGGTATGGGGAAAGAGTGCCCTGCAAAAAGGCGTCAGTTGGAGGGAAAAAACAGTCTTTGAAAATGAAAATGATAGAAGTTGTAGCATGATCCTTGGAAAACAAGGGGGACAACTTTCTTTTTCCTCCTTGAGTCTTTTTAGAGAAAAGCAGCGAAGTTGTATCTGTGTCTTTGCTCTGTCGTTCAGAGTTAAGTTACAGTAGGAGTTGTATTATTAACATAACATAACATAACATAACATAACATAACATAACATAACATAACATAACATAACATAACATAACATAACATAACATAACATAACATAACATAACATAACATAACATGACATAACATAACATAACATAACATAACATAACATAACATAACATAACATAACATAACATAACATAACATAACATAACATAACATTTATAATATAATAGTTACATACAATGTCACAGTGAGGGTGGGCAGGCCCTGGCCCGGGTGGCCCAGGGAGGCAGTGGAGGCCTCATCCCTGAGGACTTTCCAGGCCAGGTTGGATAAGGCTCTGGGCAACCCAATGTGCTTAATGATTTACTATATCTTGTAGAAAACACCTCTTTCCCCCTGTGCTTTCTTACATTTGTGACCGATCAGATTTGCCCTGGCTTTTTGATAAAAAGCTTCTGAGTCTAACTTCTCCCTAGGACCCAGGATCGGGGCAAGCTTTAGGGTTTGAGGTTATTTATGATTAAAAATTTATGATTAAAAATGTATGATTAAAAATGTATGATTAAGGTGAAGGTGCAGCCACTGTGTTTCCATGAGATGCTGAACTGCAGCAGCTGAATCGGAGCAGCACAGCAGGGCAAACTGGGGCCCCGAGCCTGCTTAGATCACAGGCCAGTCTCCCAGCAGCAACTCCATCACACCCGACTTAGACGTCTCTGCTGTAGATGCCTCCAGGAGAGCTTCTCTCCCTTGGTACTTGGTGGAGTTGAGTCAATAAAGTTAATGGAGCTCAGAGAGGGACTCATCCGACCAAAGGAGATATTTAATTTTTTTTCCTGTTTTAGGAAAAGGCAGATGGAGTTGCAGGCTCTGCAGGCAGTGAGGGCTGACCGAGTCCTGGCAGAGGGTTCCCTGCAGAGCCCACATCCAGACTAAGGTGTCCCAGCCCCGTGGCTGTCATAAGAAAGTTGGTTTTACCTCCTAGGCCTGGTCCCTGCTCTGTGTTGGGGTGAATCCATCTGCTCGCCAAACCTCAACTCATTCCCAGCACTGAAAGGGTCTCCAGGAAAGCTGGGGAGGGGCTCTGGATCAGGGAGGGCGGGGACAGGGTGAAGGGGAGCGGTTTTGAGCTGAAAGAGGAGAAACTGAGATGACATCTTGCGCAGAAATGTTTTGCTGTGAGGGTCTGGAGGCCCTGGCCCAGTTTGCCCAGAGCAGGGGTGGCTGCCCCATCCCTGGAGGGGTTCAAGGCCAGGTTGGAGGGGGCTGGGAGCCCCTGATCCAGTGGGAGGTGTCCCTGCCCATGGCAGGGATGGGACTGGCTGGGCTCTGAGGTCCCTTCCAACCCAAACCATTCTGTGATTCTGTGACTGTGGTGTGCTGGGGCTGGCCAGCAGAAAAGTAGCTCTGAATCCAGCTAGGGGATGGCTGAGCTGCACACAACGAACCCCCTGAAATACTAAAGTATTTCTGTTTGAGTATTTTGACGCTTAGACAAGTTTCTATTCAGAATTTTCATGAGAAAATATAATGTTTTCGTGTAAAGTGAGAGTCAAAACTAAAGTAGGAGAAATTCAACCCCAAATGTTTTTACCTCATAGAAATGAAACATTTCAGTATTGTCAAAACAAAATGAGAAAGTTGAAACAATCTGTTTTGATTCTTCCCAGTCAGAATCAACACATTTCCTTCAAAATGTTTTGACTTCAGTCCGACTGCATTTTCCTATGGGGGAAAAAACCCACAACATTTGTCTCAGATTTTTTTGACCGACTCTAGTGTTGAATTTCTTACAAGAAGCTTGTAGCAGGTCTAGAGAGGTGGTGAGGGAGCAAAGTTCCATCAGATTAGATATCGAAAATACATCCACGGTCACTGTATTATAACAGAACAGGAGAAAAAGTCACCCAGTGCCTTCAGCGTTTTATGACAAGCTAGGAGAGTGACCTTAATAAAATGGGGTGCTGGTGGCACATCAGCCTTTGTGACCTCCAAATGGAAAGTCTTGTCCTGCAGACTGGACTCCATGCAGGGAGAATGGGAGGACATGATAGATGGGTAACAGACGGCAGAGGAGGAATTTGCATAGGGAAATTACTATGAGTGTAGAAAAGGAGGGAAGAAGGAATTGGAGGAAGCCCATGGAATCATGGAATGGTTCTAGTTGGAAGGGACCTTAAATGCCTATCCAGTTCCATCCCCCCTGCCTTGGGCAGGTTCACCTCTCACCGGATCGGGGTGCTCAAAGCCCCATCCAACCTGGACTTGATCAGTTTATCACCAGTTTATTACCTTAGTTTCAAACCATTACTCCTTGTCCTATCACATGAGGCCTTCCTAAAAAATCTGCCCTCAGCTTTCCTGGAACCCATTTCACTACTGAAAGGGGCTCTAAGGTCTTCCTGGAGCCTTCTCTTCTCCTGGCTGAACAACCCCAACTCTCCCAGTCTGTTCTTGTACAGGAGGTGCTCCAGCCCTCAGATCATCTCCATGGCCTCCTCTGAACTTGTTCCACGCAGGGTTCCAGGTGGATCTCTCAGAGCTTAGCAGAGGAGCAGAATCCCCTCCCTCCCTGCTGGTCCCACTGCTTGGGATGCAGCCCAGGACACCATTTGCTTTCTAGGTTACAAGCTGCCACTGAGCTCTTCTTGGTCTTACGGAAAGACAGTGAAAGGAGATGAAATTGCAATGGCAGTGTCTGAATTAATTTCTAAAGGATGCATGTGCAGCCTATCCCACTGTGCCTGGGTTTATAAACTCATATCTAATCGCAGAACATCTCCCGAGGGAAGGAAGAGCTCCCCAGGACACCCAGAGCAGTGGCCTCATGGTGCTGAGGCATGGCCAGCCCTGCAACTGGGAGAGGTGTGACCAGAAAAACTCTGCCAGCACCAAATACTTCAGAAGATGGTGCTGGAGGCTCCTGTGTTCATAACTAGAACTCAACCAAAAGCTGCGCAGCAGTCTACGTTCCTCTCTATCTGCAGGCATTTTGGGTTAGCAAAACATCCAGGAGAGGCCAGTGGGCTGCAAATCAATCCAAGGGATGATTTGGGAGGGGGTCCCAAGCCACAGGAGCACAGACTCCCTGCGCGGCCACAACCTCACGTTGTTTAGAAGAATCTCATCCTTTCGTCTCTGACTGCTTCACTCTGATCATCCGAGAACAAAAGGCAAACTTTTCTCTGATTTTCTTTTAACTTTGTTTTTCTGGCAGACCAGATGCCTCCAATCCTGACTTCTTGGCATGTGGATGGCTAATGTACACGGACACCGGCGTGTACTTCATGACTTTTCTGCACTGTTATTATCTCTTCATCTGCTGATTGCATAAAACAGACAATCCTTTTTATTTCTGGTGCTCTGCTGACCCAGGGTCACACACGTTCCCCTCAGGAAAGAGGATTTCACCATTATATTCAACATGCAGCGATGACTGAGTTGCTATGGGGTTAGGGAATTAAACCATCCTCTCATGGTGGCATGAGAGGAACATTATTACCTCCACAGCAAGGTCAGACCTTTTTCCTGTGTTAATTAATCAGCAAAATTAAATAGTTTGTTCAGTTAATATTAGTCCCTGAGAAACCAAGTCACTTATTAAAATGAAGCAGGGAGCAGGGGAGTACAGCATGCACCACGGAGGCCTGGCGTACTTCTCAAGCTTACCCTTGGGCACCATCATGACTCTCAGCCAGGTATTTCCATTCAATGAGGTGGATATGGCTGCTCCAGGACATGCCACGCTGGGGAAAGAAGAATCAGCTGGAGCCTTCAAGGTCTCATTCACAGATGATGCAAGTCTGTAGAAGGACCCCTGTGGACATCAACAGGCTTTGCATCAGGATGTAAGAGTCATTGGTTGTTGCTGTCCCCATCCTGTGCTAAATCTTTTTAGAAACCATGAAAGCTGTGGAGCTGGAGCAAAACCTCAGCTTCATTTCTCACCTTGGTGTGCTTCAACCACCATTAGCAGCCTTTGTTACTGGGAGGAAGGAAAAGTGTTTAATGTCTGCTGGTGAGGACTAGGGCTGAGGCAGCAGACTAAAGAAAACAATTAAAGTAAGGCAGCACGTAGAAATTAACCTTTAGAGGATAGAACCAGATAAAATGACTGCTCTTCTCCAGCCTATCTGTACCAACAGCTGCTGATTCATTTCTCCGTGGTGCTCATTACCATGCTATAAAGCATGGAGAAAATTAGTAGGTAGCTCGAAGAGTCCCAGGCATTAAAAGATTTTATTTCCTGGGTCCATTTTCTGTTCTTTGCCGGGTGCTTGCTGATTTCCCACATAGTTTTCCCCAGGCATTTGGGGATGTATTTGCCTCTTGTGCATCATCACGACTTGAAAAAAAATGGATTTACTTCTGAAATGGCTTGTTTGCTGTAACTCAGCCACCTCTGAAGGACCTGTATTGCTTTAGGTAGAGGGGATGAGGGTTGAATGACCTGCAAGCTCCAGTTATAGCTCTGCTTTCAGCGAGGGTATGACTCATGTGTCTCTTTCTCTCTTCCACCTTTGACTTTTTAGGAGTTTTAGTATTTTGGAGAGTGCTTTCTTTCATCAGCTTAGGTTAAAGCTAGCTGAGAAAGAGCCCCTCCCCAGCCTTCCTGTAGTCCCCAATGTCCAGATACCTCTGATAGCACTGGGAGATGTGGTTGAGGGTAGAATATTGAAGACGTCAGAATGTTTTCCACATGTGGTGGTTGACGTACTCCTTCCAAGTTGTCTTCCTCTCTGCACTGCTTTTATGTGAAGAACTGAATGCCCCGAAACATTCACGGTGGGTTCCAGTGTGAACTTTGTGCCAGGAGGTCTCTTCTCAGCTCCTGAGGTCTTCACTGGCATTGCTGGAGAACTTTTCCTACCCATACACTTGCAGCGATAGCCGCTTGTCCTTTCCTCATCCACCTTTTCAAAAGCATTCTAGCCACACATGCTCCTGAGTTATTGAAATACAGAAAAAAGACATTTACTGAGATGGAATTGGGAACAGAAATGCAGTCGGAGCTGACGTGTTTGTGCAGTGGCGCAGAGCCAAGGGCAATTAGCAAGCGACATGAATCTTTCTTGCTCGCCACTCAACCATGTGCAAATGGCACTTCTTGTCCTGTGGGTTAAGGAATGGCAGTTTAGTCTGTCAAGTCGTGCTAAAGTTTGCTGATTGAAGGGGTTTGGGGCTGCACTATTACAAAAACTATGTTTCAAAAAAATGTTCTTAATCCCTATTTTATGAGGCACGCACTGAAAAAGGCAAAGCCATTTCTTTTTGGAGAAGTAGCAGAATCAGCAGCCAGCGACAGGAACACATTCGTACCCTCCAGTTTGAACAAAGTCAAATTGGAAACTACAAATAAAGGTGTTTATGTACTTGTGAGGGCTCCCGAGAATGATCTTGGCCTTTTACCAGGACCAGAGTAACAGCTCAACAAGGCATCAGTTTCCTCTCCTGCCCCCAGCCCCATTTCTTTCTCTCTTTGTCTTTCCTTTTTTCCCTTTATTAACCCAGTGATGTGGGTTTATATTGTGATTTGTCCAAGACTGTTTGCTGCTGGAGACACTGTGTCCCATGGTGGGTGGCAGACAAGAGGCCAAGGGGTCGGATCCAAAGGCATGATCAAAACTGCACGCAGAGAACCTACTTTTAATTGCAGTGAAGAGAAGCTATTATGCTGGGGCCTTTCCTTTTTTAATAGACTCCAGCCAATATCACACTCCTAATGTGTTCATAAAACACTTACACTCCATATGACCTGTTGATCTCCACCATGTGGGATGAGGGGCTGAGCTGGACCCATTAAATTAACAACAGGCAAGCCTCCAGGTACTCCAAGGTTTGTTTTGCCTCTGAGAAGAAGCTATATTTGAGCTCTCTGTGCTTGTGCTGAGGGGCTTGGCGTGAGTCTTCCCAAAGAGCTTTTCCCAGTTATCGGCACATTCTCCCTTAGAGCCACATGGCAGCAGCTGCAGTCATTGATAAACTGTATCTGTTTATTTCTGCAGGGTGGAATCCTGTAAATACAAGAGACTTGTTTCTTTCTTCTCCTCTGGTTTGTTTTGTTGTTCTTGTGGCCAGGATGACAGATTTTGATTTGATTTCTTCTATCCTTCATTTTCATCGATGATCTGGAAAGAAATACTACTTACAAGGATTTTCTTTTAATAGACTTAGTTGAAATGATGGCAAATGCCATGACTTGCAGTGCAGGATATGAAGTATGAGTTATCCTCACCTCCATGCACTTCTAACGACACAAAATGTGTGATTCTACAGCAACAAGAGTCATTGGTGGTAACAGCCCAGCTTTGACTCTAAGGACTGATCTCAGCGCATTATGTGCTACATACCCCGCAGGCAGAAAACACATACCAGCCCGAAACCAGGAGCAATTAGGGTTTGGCAAGTGTATTTAAATCCACAGAGAATGAAATCAACCCCAAATACAATGAACATAATGTCAGATTGTCAAACTGAGTGATGAGTTAGCCTGGGGAGAATTCCCGGTGAGACCTGAACGCTGCTTGCCTGTGGAGGACAGGTCAAGCTAAAGTCTCGGGTGCTGAGAAGAACAGCCTGGAGCCGGTCTGCCAAAAAAACCCTGGGAACCGGGCTTCTGTCTGGATCTCTGGAGCTTTTCGGCTATGAGACACACTGGGATTTCATGGGACAGCGCAAGCACTGTGTGGTGGCACCAGTGCTTGTGAACCAAGTACCAGTGCCTTTCCAGAAATAACAGCAGCAGCTGAGACATTCATTGAGGAGTTGGGAGGCTGACTTGCACGTCCTTCCCAGCAGGTTCTAGTGCCACCACTGCCCACTTCTCATCTCTAAGCCCTCCTCAGTGTTCCACAGATTCCTCATGAAATTCACGTAGAATCTCAGAATGTCCTGATTTTGGAAGGGACCCACAAGTCCAACTCCTGTCCCTACACTGGGCAATCCTAACACTCACACGGTGGGGCTGAGGGTGTTTGCTAACAGCTTCTGGAACATTGTCAGGCTTGACACTGTGGCTGCTTCCCTGCGAGCTGTTCCAGTGCTCCACCACCCTCTGGGTGAAGAACCTTCTCCTCATGTCCAACCTACCCCTTCCCTGACATTCCCCTGGGTCCTGTCACTGGTCACCAGAGAGAAGATCTCAGCACCTGCTCCTCCTCCTCCCTGTGTAAGGAAGCTGCAGAGCACGACGAAGTCTTCCCTCAGTCTCCTCCAGGAGGAACAGACCCAGTGACTTCAGCTGCTCCTCACACATCTTCCCCTCTAAACCCTTCCCCCACTCCATGCCCTCCTCTGGACAGTTTGGTGCCCAGAACTGTCCTCAGTGCTCAAGGAGGGTCCACACCAGAGCGGGGCAATCCCCTCCCTCACCTGCCTGCCTGACGATGCCGTGCTGGATTCACCCAAGACGTGGTTGCCCTGTTGGCTGCCAGGGCGCTGCTGGCTCCTGCGATGGTCCCCGTGGAGCTGCTCTCTCCTGCCAGCGTGTTTAGAGGTTAAATGGGCAGCCGGAGCACTGCTCAAGGAAGAACGTGCTTTGTGTTGTAGGGCCAGCTCACCATCTTTAATCTGAGTGTATTAGATGAAAGATGATCCTCTTATTCTCACCATAAATTACTCGGAACGTTGTCACTTCCAGCTCACAGCTTGCACTCATTCAGGAAGATAATACAGAAATAGCAGGTTCCTCCTGCCACCTGAAGCCAGTTTGTGGCTTCCCTACACTCCTGGGGACAAGAAATGAAGTGGACAGAGTGGCATGCAACGGCGTGAATGCTCCTGAGAGGTGGGAGGACTAATGAGGAAAATTGTCAATCACTCAGCTGGACAGAGAGAGGCTTCTCCATGCTGCGTGGGCCCCTGTCAGGATGTGTCAGGGACAATACGTCTTGCCTACATTACCAGGAAGAGCCTGAACGCTGCATCCAAGTAGGTCTCCATCCTAACTGGGAGAAAAGAAACAGCTCAGTCTGGTACCAGTCTTAGAGAGAAGAGTTAGCTCTGACTCCAAGTTTAAACAGCATCAAGGCTTCTTTCATGCCTTTGACTAATTAGCATTAAACCTAAACCGTTTGTTCAACACTTCAATGTGTAAGGATGTATTTCTCGATTTTCTGCATTAAAAACTCTTTTAGGAAAAAAAATTCTACAAATGCCTCAATTCTTTGGGTTTTTTGTAACTGCTTTGAAAAGAAAAGAGCTTTCATAATAAGCATAAGAGACTCATGCATAAGGGAACAGAGATTTCTTCTGTGAGTAAGTGCTTGCAAATTATTTTCCCAGGCAAATCAGATCTATTCAAATCAGGTATCAAAACTGTGTGCTGGGCGCAGCCCAGGACAGCATGGGATGGGGACAGGTCTGGAGCTCTGGTGGTAAATAATTTTGCATGTAAAACACAGCTAGAGTTTCACGTGGCTGGTTTTCTGCTTTGAACTTCCCAGGGCAGCTGATGGGAAGAAGCAAGGGCAGGAGGAGGTTTCTACATAATGTACTGACCTCCTCTACCATGCCGTGGCTTTGCCGTGTGTCAGTGGCCAAGAAGAGCTGATCTCAGCCTCTCCTGAAGCCTCGTACACGATCACGCAGAACTCAGAGTGGGCTCTGTGTGTGCAGGTGCATCCGCGAATCCCTCGAGTCTGGGGGACATGGAAAAAATGCATTTATCTGAGAGAACCAAACAAATGAGATAATCACTCGCTTTATTTGTGGAAACTCACTACAGCATAGATGGCATCAGGAGCACAGCTGCTCCCCCCGGCATCAGGAATAATCATCCCTATTGAGGAGTAGGGCAGATGTAGAGGTTCTGAGCTTTACTGCCACGCTTATCCATCTGGGTGACTGCAGAAATGACGGGAGACACTACCTTGGATTACAGCCAACATCTTTAACCTCACAGAGGGAACCGCAGTTGATTTTTTCATAGCATCATGAGGCCTTTGCTGTGTTATGGGCTGGTTTGGTCTTTCTTCTGA
Organism: Clamator glandarius; assembly: GCA_033459285.1. Lineage (NCBI taxonomy): Eukaryota > Metazoa > Chordata > Aves > Cuculiformes > Cuculidae > Clamator > Clamator glandarius. Next base: position 530,357 of record JAUNZM010000325.1, on the reverse strand, counting down.
GGTTCTAGTTACCAAGAGCCTCCTTGACTCATTTGGACTGTGAGGAAAGTCATTTGTGAAACTGCAGCAGGAGGGTAACTAACCTGGGAGAGTGGATTTCACGGTGGAGATGAAATGCTGTGTGTTCATATTGCACTGTGTGGTCCCTCAGACTCTGCTGTTGCTCTGCAGAAGACAGCAAACATTTCCACTGCCAGCTGGCAGAGCGCTCCCGAAGGGAAAGCAGACGCTCTTTTAATCCTGCCTGATGTAGGGAGACTGAGTATAGTCTCTGTGTGTAGATGTGACAGTACATGAGCTCAGAGGAAAACATGGACATTCAGATAACTGCTTGGTAGAAGGTCAGAGGAAAATCCTTGAATGTTCATCCCCCAGTCTTGGAGTTACCATTCAAACCAGCTTGGACACCCAAAGTGTCTGGAGGTGGAGGGCAACCCCCCACACTCACAACCTTCCTTAATGCACTCCTCAACACTCCCATTGTGGTTGCACTTACTCTAGAACTTGGTAATGAGTCCTTGGCAATGAGTCTTCTACTACTCAAACCTGAATTGCTGCTGAAAGGACAGAATTTGTCGGGTTTCATTTAACATAAATGAAACCATATTTTTTCCCTGATCTCGTTCATATTGATCCCTCCTATGAAACAAAAGAACATGTAATCAACTTTTCTATATTTCGCAGGCTGTAAAGGTAACCCTTGATATCTACATCAAGCCAAAATATGAATTATGGCTAATATTTCGTATGTGAAGACAGAATCTAGCTGTTCCAGACAAGGACAAAAGAAACCAGGATGTTATCAACATATTTCTAGATTTATGGGTATGGCAGAAAAAATCCTGAATAAGCACATCATTTAATGGACCCTACTTTTCATCCCTCTTCATGGAGCTGAGTTGAGTTCCTTAAGCTTCACATCATGAAGTAATTTTCCAGACCTGGATGCTTTGAGAGCAGATTTGTTTGAATCTGCTCTCTGCTTCTTGTGAGGAAGGGCAATAGCACCCCAAGCTTCAGTCTTGACATTTCAAGTTAGTGACATCCAGATCTCAGGCTACAGATCCCAGCTCTGCCTGTAGAAGGAGTGGGAGAAACAGTTCTGTTGACTTCCAGTACTGGAGCAGTGTCCAGAGTCCCCCTTCACAAGCTCCTCCAGGAGCTCCTTCACAAACTCTGTTTTAATTTCCAGCCTGAGGTGCCAGAGACCCTTTGCCCCCTCTCTGATCAGTGGAGAGAGAAGGAGTCTCCTTGGGAATGACCCGTTGCTGCAGTCAATCTGTCCTCACCATCAGCTCTGGACAAAGTCAGAGACAATACACCTTCCAGCCAGGGCATGAGGGATTAAATGCCAGATGATGACACCTCCCAGTCCAAAGAGTTCCTGAAGGCTGAGAAGGTGTGGACAACTCATCATTGCATTTAGGGGAGGAAAATGAGGCACTCTAGAGCCCTCCCTCAAGATGCCACGCTAAGACCGGTAAAGCTGACAAATGGGGCATCCTATGATCTTGGATGAGGTGCCAAATGCAGGAGAGACCTCTTTGACAGTGAATTTCTTCTCACTCTGCCCCAGGTATGATAGAATAGGGCTGTGTGGTAGATACGTTTTTACTCCAAATGCTTCTGTTGTTCACTAAGAAAACTAGGAAGTGCTGGTTTTGGCAGAGTCCTTGGCATGGCTTTTCTTTACTGATTATACCTATGTACATCTTCCCCCTGAAACAGGGAGGTATCACTGATATCTGCTGGCCTTCCCCGCTGTCTGCCTGGGTTGCCTTGCAGGGAAGAACAAACTCTTGTTTGGCTGAGGTAAACCAGGAATTGTTTCTCCAGGTCCTTTTCCCTCTGTGAAGCCTGCCGACATTTCAGAGGCCATATTGCTGAGTATGCGAATGAGAAAGCCCTTCTTGGAGAGAACGAACCATGAAATGAAGCACAGAGGGATGGGACAGAATAACAGGAAAGAAAAAGGTTACTGAACAGGCAAAAATCTGACCCAGGTATGGCTCCAGGTATTACCAAGTGGAAGGAATAAAAGATGGTGAATGCCAAGATAAATGTGGTGCCTCCTGATGTCTGGAGATGAAAGCACGCAGCCTGTGCGGTGAAATCAAGATTTTACGTCTGCCTGTACTCTGGGAACTTTTGGAAAGATCTTTCTGCTTGTGTTTTGTTGAAATAGAAGCCAGACTACATAAAAATCATTAGGAGCTGCGTGGGTTTCTTTTATTATCTGTGATTTTTTTTCCTTGTGCTAATGGATCCCAGACAGTTCCAAACAAAACAATAATAGCTGGAGGGAGAGCTGGAGGGATCTCTTCCTTTGCCAGTGCTGAGCAATTGAGCATCTAATCATAACCAGGAGATGGGAACCAAGCCCAGACCCCTTCAATGTCCGGTTTCCAGGACAAAAGAAAGAAAGTAATAAAGGAAAGCACCCAAAGTGTCCGAGGGCAGTTTGGATCCAGCCATTTCAAACACAACTCAAAGGCATTCATGCCTGTGAGACCACTAGGGCACTTCCCATCCCTTATCTGGAGTAACGAGGAAGAAGGATATGCTAGATCGGTGCAAGGACAATGCAAAAATTCCCACAGTGCCCTGAGCTACAAATGCAATGGGGTCCCTGGACATTACAAGAGTAAGAAGGTCACAAAGGGAGGGAGAAAAACCTGATTCAGACAAAGAGAAGAACACTGTTTCTTCTGCGTGCTCTTTATGCCAAAGACACGGTGACTTCCGAGAATCTGCATGGACTCAGGGGCAATGGTGGGTAAGTTTGTGGAGGAGAAACTCATGAGCAGAGAGACACTACACCCAGACAATGAAACCCCTGATGCTGTAGTCAGAGGAAGTGTTTGTAGGGTGCATTACCTGGCTCAGAATTTAATTCACATTGAAATAGATCCATCACCCCCACAGACCATAATCAGCCAGGGTCCAGAGAGGTTATGCTGGTCCAGGCTTTCTCCCTCTCCCTGGTCAGCCCAGCTCATCACAAAATCCACTAAACCTGCTGTTGAGGTGGGTTAGATCCGTGTTGACAAGCCATTATCTTCATAGCTGGGCAAGCTCTGCTCTCCAGTGATCATTACACCTCATCCAAGTGAATGCAACGGGATGTAGCCTCTTATTTTCCGTACATAGCAGGAATAGTTCTCCTTACAACTCACGGAACATGGCTCAACCTCAGCGTAGTTCAAGCGTTCATCACTGCACGGGGCAGAGATCAGAGCCAGGACAGGCACCCAATGCAAACAGGTCAAGAAGACAGCACAAGTCTTGTCTCATTAACATACGGTAGGTGGGAACCTGGGGAACATCAATGATTCATTGAGCACTACACAACGATGTTCGTAGCTCTGCACAGAAGTCAAGCAAATACTGATGATGTTGGCAGGCAGAGAGCGACCCTTTGGGGAGAAATGAGCGCTTAAGAAAGCCAGATTGGATCCTCTGTTAGTGAGGACAGGTGTCTCGGAGCTCATTCGGAGCATGGGTCTGAGAGGAGGGGAGCACCTGGGGCACACACGAGTGTTTAGGAGAAAAGATGAAATCTTCCATTTACCACATCTCTGACTTCTGGTGAACCAACTGCTCCATCCTTGGTGTCTCTGTTTATTAAGAGCCTATTAACCTCTGGGTGAAATGATAGGCCTCAGTGACTTCACAGTGGCCTTTCTGCTGTTTGTAGCGGCTGCTAAATACCGCAGCAGATAATGGTATTTATTCAGCACGGAGCTAATGTTGGATTATGATGCGACCCCCGTCTGGGAATGGAGAGAACCCCCTGCAAGAGACTGGCATGAATTCATTACGAATCAGTGCTGCTCGAATACAGCATCTATGGCAAACATGGAAGCAGTGACCTTCATACAAAATGTATCGCATAACGCTTTCTATTAAAATAATCATAAACACAGTAAGCAGTAAACAAAACAATCTCAATGTGGCTTGAAAATGAATGCAGGGAGGGGATGGTGGATGGAAAAGGGACTAAATTGCCGTTTAGGTATCACAGGCAATGAAGGGGTATTTTTGCCTTCTTCTTTTCAAACAATGTTTCCAAAATCAATATTGGGGGGGGGGGGGGGGAAGGGGGTGATTAGTAACATGGTGAGTAATTGCACCAGTTTGTAACTGCTCGTGTTCGATGTTAGAGCATCTATTAAGAAAGGAGGCTGCTGGAACCAGCCCCAGTCAATATCTGTCCATGCTACAGCAAAACTCCTGCAGTCTGGCTGAATTTGCTATGCTTTTTGATCAGACGCTTCGCCTCTGCCAACATCTGTCCCTCTCATCATGATTAGACCAACAGGCTTCGAGATCAAATCACCACAATGCCAGGCGACACGGGGACATGCAGAGCAAGGTAATGCCGCTCTCTGAGCTATGCGGCAGGGAAACGGGGCTGAAAAGACACTTGCCAAAGGCAGCCAAGGGAAGAAACGTTTTGCTGTGAGGGTAGAGAGGCCCTGGCCCAGTTTGCCCAGAGCAGGGGTGGCTGCCCCATCCCTGGAGGGGTTCAAGGCCAGGCTGGATGGGGCTTGGAGCCCCTGATCCAGTGGGAGGTGTCCCGGCCCATGGCAGGGGTGGGACTGGGTGGGCTTTGAGGTCCCTTCCAACCCAAACCATTCCATGATCCTATGATTTCTGTCACTGCTTTTCTCTTTCACACACCCATGGATGCTGCCTTTGCTCCTTGGTTGGATGATGCTCCCAACAGCTGGACATCCAGCCCTTGCCAGGGGACCTTCTAAGCACAGGGGAGTTCTCAGGGTTTGGGATGGAGACTGTTCCTGCTGTCTCAGTACCCAATCCCACCCTCATGCTGCCAGAATGAATGCTCTGAGATTTGCATTCTGCATCCACCTCGTTTCTGTTCCTGCAGCTCTGCTCTGCCTTCATTTCAGCCTCCAACATAATCCCTAGAAACATATTCATTTTCATTTTGGTCCTGCCTAGATTAGCTACAGTCTCCGGCTACATGAGGAAAGAACAAGGCAGAACCACGGCTCTAGAGACAGCTTTTTGTTAGAGTTTTTAATATATTTTGCAAGTTCCAGTTAAGTTTGAATTTCTCAATTTTCATTTTCTCCCTATGTTTCCTGAGCTCTATGTCACGTCTCTCTTTGATGATCAGTCTTTTTTCTATCCTCTCTGCAGGTTCTCAACTTACTGCTAATATATTTTTAGAGATGGTTAATCACCCTGTCATAGCTGGAATTTCTTGCAGACCCATTTTCTCTGTTACTTGTCAGACAGCTTCCAGACTGCCTCCAGGCTTTCAAGCCCCCAAGTTTTCCAGCAAGTTTCTAACAAGTTTCCTGATTTTTTCCAAGTTTGCTCTTCTGAATTTGACAGAGAGCTACATCACTTCCTTCCCCTTCAATCCCAAATGACCTTTTCATGGTTAGTCACCACTTTTTTCTATGGCCAATTCATTAAATGTAACTCAATCTGAAACGGCAATGGGTTTGTTAAATTGGATCCTCTCTGAAGAGACCTCATCACATCTACAGTCCTGTCTACAGATCTGGGGTTGTTTTTTAGAGCCCCTTTTTCCTCCATATTCCCAGAGGTCCCAGTTGTCCTCTACCTCTGGGGAGGTCCAGAGTGGGTATTAGGAAAACTTTCTTCATGGAGAGGATTTTCGGGCCCAGGGAGGTGATGGAGTCTCCATGAGGTGCTCTGGGATCTGGTTTAGTAGTGGTATGGTTGGGCTCAATGATCTCAAAGGTCTTTTCTAACCAAGCAATTCTATGATTCTGTGATTCTCTGCATCCCCAACATCCCCATCTTTTCCCCATGAGGTGCAGAAGGAAATGCTGCAGTGACCAAGCAGGGTCCATCACACACCCTCCAGCAGAAATACTCACCCAGACCTTCCCCATCTTCTCTGTTCCTTACACCACCTCATCTGCTGCTGTTATCTCCTCTCCCTTGCCCTTCTCTGTAATAAAAATGTTAATTGTATGCTCTCATCTAAGGGTTTCTCCCTTCCTTTAGTGGTGATGCTCAATGAATGAGGCAGTTTTGACATTTGCTTTTAGACTCGCTTTTCAGCGATCCCATACCCCTGAAAATCACTCACCCTAAGGAACCGCTTTTTAACTGAGTATTACCAATGCGTAACCGTAGATGCTTTCCTTCTGATTAGCACTAATGAATCTAATAGCATGCTTTTATCAGTATTCCTTCACACTCTATAGTTTATTGATGTACTTTGGTGCCTATTTTCTATAATGAAAACTATGAAATTGCATATCTATCATGACTAAGTAGTGATGTAACTCAGAGGCAGCTTTAATTGTTGATTCTCTCAGTGAGAAGGTGATCTTAGAAGCTCTAACTACAAAAAGCCACGGAGTTATTTTTTTCCTAATAAATAATCCACTTTCCCATAAAGGCAGAAAATTCAAACTAATAAAGGAAAATAAATATTCATATAAAGCGTAATTAGTTCACGGGACTTCTCACCACAGAAAGTCATTCAGCATAAGAACAATGCAAGATTAAAAAAGCTCAGGCGTTAAATGGGGAGGCAGAAGCCCACAGGTAGTACAGCGATAGCCTCCAGTTGTGCCATGAGGGATTTAGATTGGATACTAGGAAAAATCTCTCTTCCAGGGTTCAGGATGAATCCTAAGATGGAGCAGGAAAATATCTAAAGGCTGAGGGTCTTGTGGAACTTTCTGAAGCATCTGTTCAGAAGCAAGGTCATACAACCATGAAGGTTGGAAAAGACCCCTAAGCTCACCCAGTTCAACCATCAAATAATAAGATCAGTAACTAGCTGAGCATCTGACTTACCAAAACCTGGATAACCCCATTTCTGCTGTTTAATTCCAACCCGGGGAACGTATCTTCACATGGAAAAGACATCTCAATTGTTTAAGCTGCCACTGCTGCTTCCTCCTGTCTACAATGAAATAATTTTCTTTAGTTTCTAGTACCTTAAATTGAGAGGGGTTTAATCCTTATTTGTGGAATGAATTCAGCTTACAATATTAGAACGAATGTAATAAAACAACTGGCATGTTTAGAACGTGGTGCAATGTCATCTAAATGTTGTGTTTTACATCACTTTTAATCTAAAGAAACCAGTAGCATCTTTGTAAAATTGAAACCTTTTCTCACATATTTCCCCTCCCATCAGTGGGTTTTGGTGCTGAGGTTTTTAAGCAAAGAGGGCGATTTTGAGGGCTGAATGATACTGGATTGGAATGTGTTCCCAGCCGAGCCGTGGGACCAGCAGGCTGGGGGCTGAGGGGTCGAGGTTGGTCAGTCATGGTCAGTGCAAAGGTGGGAGATTCAGCCGATGGCTCGACGTGTCCCACAGCTAATCCAAACCCACTCCGGCTATGAATGCTCAGTGCTGGCTGGGAGACCACCGGCATCCTGTTTTTAAGATACTCGTGGCTCTTTTAACCATTTGGTGTGGCTGTTCCGGCAACATCCATGGTCAGAAGTTCACTGGACAAACCAAACGGTGGCTGTCATTCAAGAGGCAGGTAGGGAACATTCTGCTCACCGTGCAAGAAAGGGGACAAAGTCTTCATCCCGCTTTCTCCTGGGTTTTCCCTAAGTCCTGGCGTGACTTTCAACTCCCGTGCCTTTCTTGGCCCTGGCTTGCACTGAGGGGACATAGGGGACCTGACTTCCCCAGGTCAAGCCAGCTGTGCCACATCTGGAGGGTGTCACAGCTGAGACGGAGTAACCCTGACATCTAGTGGCTTCCAGAGCCCCAATCCTGCACATCCCCAGGACACCTTCCAGGGATGCAGCCTTTCCTCAAGGCAGAAGGCACTGCATCCATCACTGCTCTGAGGAGCATCATCAACAGTGTCATTGCTAATAGATTATTTAGCCCCTGTTCTGTTTTCAACAGGCTATTGGGTCTTGGCTCTCTGGCTCCGGCAGCCCCTGTGCCGGAGCAGGTGAGCGCACCTGGGGAGCCTGTGCTTGCCAGAGGGATGCTTTCCCATGGACAGCTTAGTTGGACTAAGCATGGGACAATGGGTTTCGCTGGACAAAGATCTGTGCAGGCTCCTGAGCCTGGAAATGCTCCAGCAATGCTACAGGAACAGGCAGGAGGAGGCACCAAGCAGAGGAATGGGGGGGAGACTTCAGTGTGACCTCTTCCTATAGACGAGGGGAGTGGTTTTGAGATGAAAGAGGGGAGATTGAGATGAGATCTTGCAGGAGAAATATTTTGCTGTGAGGTGGGGAGGCCCTGGCCCAGGCTGCCCAGAGCAGGGGTGGCTGCCCCATCCCTGGAGGGTTCAAGGCCAGGCTGGATGGGGCTGGGAGCCCCTGATCCAGGGGGAGGTGTCCCTGCCCATGGCAGGGGTGGGACTGGATGGGCTTTGAGGTCCCTTCCAACCCAAACCATTCCATGATTCTATGATTAAAAGGAGGTTTACTCTGAGGAGGGTTAAGGGATGCTCCTCCAGGAGCTTGAGCTGCCCGCTGTCTTATTTGCATCTGACTCTTGTCTTGCTGTGTGCAGCTCATCCTTGCACGGCAAAGCAAGGAGATGGTGCCACCTTTACAGGGAATTTCTGCTCCTTGCCGCTGGCACAAGGCTGTGCAAATCCTGGTTGGAAGAAAGAAAGAACATGCCATGACCAGGGCAGTAAACCTGAGCCTCCGGGCAGTTCCCCGGGAAGGGTCCCGGCAGCTGACACGAGCCGTAACCCCTCTCCTCCTGCCAATCCCTCTCCCCATGTGGAGGATACGCTGTGATTTTCTAACCTCATTCCAGCTGTGTTTACAGTCACAGGTTTTCTTCGTTCTCATGAAAGTCACTCCCAGGGTGAAATTTGAGTTTGTAAATTATTAAAATGTTATCAAGAACATGCAGACTTGCCCATTTCTTTTCCTGTTGGTGAATAAGATGATGTATAATTCAATTTTCCCCCCACAGTTTCTTCAGTAATACTTAAAAATTATACACACACACACACTCTCGGAGACAGACCCAAACCTTATTTCCATTTATTTAGAAGTCTCTTTGGGCCAGAGGCTTTATCTTCCTCTCTTTCTGCACAGGGCTGAGCAAATTTAGGGTGTTGTCATGTGAATAATATAGAAGAATAATAAATGCAGAATTCTTCATTTCTGAATGTGTCTTCATAATGAATTATTTTAAATGCTACTTTCCGAGAGAGAAATAGCAGATGAGAGCACATCTACGGTACCCGATTGTTACTGCTCATTATTACTCAGAACAAGAACCAATGCCTCCATTTACAGTTTCTTGACAAGATAGCCTTTACTAGAAAAAAAAAAACCAACTCTGCTTATAATTTTGCTAGATTTTAATTCTTCAGGATGAAGATTCCTTGGCCAAGTGCCCAGCAGGTTTCAGTTTTCCTTGAAATATAAAGTAAGAAAAATCATGTCTTTTCCCTCCTCTCATATTTAAACACTTTTACAACCTTGAAGAGTTTCCATGCCCCCAGACAAAAAAAGCCCACGCTGTCAGGCAAAGTGGCTGAGGTCAATGATGGCCAAAATAACTCCTGAGAAAGCCAATCATCCTCGTAGCTGTTTGTTGGTGACTAGAAGCTGAAATCTCAGAAGCTGGGCTCTTATCAAAGGAGAAAAGCAATGAAGAAATGGAAAGGAGAGAGGGCAGACGGATGAAAGATAAGCAGCGGGGCAGGGATGGAAAGGCTGCAGAGGAGGAGATGGTACAAGGTGGGCTGAGGATGCCAAAAAAACATGACTTGGAATGAAGAAACTGAGCCAGGAATCACAGAGTGGTTTGGGTTGGAAGGGACCTCAAAGCCCATCCAGTCCCATCCCTGCCATGGGCAGGGACACCTCCCACTGGATCAGGGGCTCCAAGCCCCATGCAACCTGGCCTTGAACCCCTCCAGGGATGGGGCAGCCACCCCTGCTCTGGGCAACCTGGGCCAGGGGCTCCCCATCCTCACAGGAAAACATTTCTCCCCAATATCTCATCTCCATCTCTCCTCTTTCAGCTCAAAACCATTCCCCTCATCCTGTCCCTGCAACAAGGTGCCTTAGATAATTAGGTTCTCCCAACTCTGCAATACGTTGTAGGTGCCCCCATATGAGAGAAGAACCTCCTCACTGATGGTGTTTCCCAATCAGAACTGTCCTGACCATTTCTACCCCAAAAATCCTCTGAGATCATCGCCCTCATGCCAAAGGGTGTCATGGGGCTTACACTAGGAGCTTATCAATATCAGCTCTAAACCTTTGTCCTTCAGGAAGCTGCTTTACTCCACTCACCGCGGCTGTGTCATCTTTCAGGAGGTGACCGAGCCCAGGAGGTGGCTTTTCTCATCATTATGAAGATTTCCTTGTGCCCCAGGGCCCAGATACGTAAGTCTTCCCGACAGCCCACCAAGCATTTTGGGTGGCACAGAGCTGACACAAACGCTCAGCCCTGCACCTCAGGAGGCCCAAACAGCTCCTGGGGGGAAGCTGGAGCACTAGCAGAGGCTTTTCCCACTGCACATCTGGCAAGACTGGCACTTTGGGAGCATCAGTGACATGCTTATGTGCAAACGCTACCCAGGAACACATTTTATAGTGAAATGCATCTTGCTAAATACTCTCATGTGTTTAGTTTGAGAGACTCAAAGGCTGCCAGAAAGCTCAGCAGCAGTGGTGGGCTGTCCGTTGATACACAGCAGGGTGATGCCTGGAGGAGATAAAAAAAAACGTGGGAGAGGATGATGTATGGGGGTGTAATTAAAGTGAAATAAGGTGTATATAGATTGCTGAGCAAAGAGCACCCGAAGGACAGACGGAGAGGAGCAGCTCTCAGTTCAGCCTGACATTTGCCATCCTGGGCACAAACATTCTGACAAAAACTGAACTCCACATGCTGAAGAAAATTCATAATCAAAACTGATGAGGAGAGAGGATTGTTGACTGTCACCACCAGCAGCAACGGATCACACCATTGAACACACAGAGTGGAGGTATTTTTTTTGCTCTTCCTAATGGAAGCCAATCTATCAAGATATTTCTCATGTTTCTGAAATAACAAATAGGCTTTTTATTGCATCTCCCTTTCCCATCTCTCATTAATGACTTTCGGTGTAAGATAGGAACTGCAAATACAGATCCGCACCAGGCTGGGACTTGAAACCCATATACATAAATCACAGAATCACAGAATGGTTTGGGGTCAGAAGGGACCTCAAAGCCCATCCAGTCCCAACCCTGCCATGGGCAGGGACACCTCCCACTGGACCAGGGGCTCCAAGCCCCATCCAGCCTGGCCTTGGACATCTCCCCACACTCCCTGATCCAGAGCCCCTCCCCAGCTTTCCTGGAGCCCCTTTCAGCACTGGAAGATGCTCTAAGGTCTCCCTGCAGCCTTCTCTTCTCCAGGCTGAAGAACCCCAACTCCCTCAGCCTGTCCTGGTACAGGAGGTGCTCCAGCCCTCGGATCAGCTTCCTAACAAGGCATCCTTTTGACCTGGGCAGGTGTCACCTCCTTGTAAGGGGCTGTTCTCCTGTTGAACGGACTTGTAAGAAGAAGAAGACAAATAGCAGTGACACAAGCCATTGCTTTCTTTCCTGTTTATGGAAGGCAAACTTGGATGCAGACTCCATCTAAGTATTTAATTACATGCAGAAATTACTTTTCTCTGCTGAACCTAGAAATGTTCAAGCATACTGGATGCCTTTCATGCAGAGAGAGTCAATATTTTTGCATCCATGTCAAAATTTCGTGGTCTTTTCCCTCTCCTTTTACTGCACTCATTTGCTCCCGTTCTGTTTGTTCCCTTTTCAGCAGCAAGAAAAAATAATTAACTGGAACAATACAACACAGAGAGGCATCACAGGCACCAAAGTCATCACAAGCAGTGAAGTCGTTTAGCCTAGAGAGGAGAATGAGAAGTGATTTGGTTGTGAGGGGTATCGTGAGAAGTAATAACAATATCCTGTCACTTGCTCTAAGAGATGGGGATGCTCAGCTGGAGCGCGGTCCTCTGCTAAAGCAAAGCAGAGACAATATTTTTAACTCAGAGCCTGGTGCTGGCAAGGCAAATGAAGAAGAGACCTGACTAAAATGCAGCAAGGTCTGCTGGTGTCCTTTCAGGCTTCACAATTGAGTGATTTCTACTTGAGCTGCAGAGCTGTTACGCCGAGGCCTGTCCTTCTACTTACTCCTCAGACAACCACACTGATTTATAGCTGTGGACTTGCCTCAGAGTCGTTGTTTACCGTGGTATCTGCTTTCCAGATAAATGGGTGAATTGGATAAATGGGTGAATTGGATAAATGGAAGTTGCTTTTTATGTGAAGCAAGCCTTGTCAGTAAACATGCATTATTGCTGTGATTAGCTGGAGGAATCATATACATTTTTCATGCTTTTCTAGTTGCACACTTCCTCTAGTTCACTCCTAAAAGTCCATCTGTTTAAACGAGCTTGCGGCACGCGCTGATCAATAGCCTGTGCTCTGGGGCTGCTGGCAGTGAAGCCGGAGGAGTGTTGGGGCACATTGGGAGCCAGAGGACCAGGGGACAGAAGGGTCACCCCCCCCCTTTCAGGGGCTGCCCTGGAAGAGCTGGACAGAGCTTGAGATCTGTCTCCTGACTCAGTTGCTGCTCATCTGGGGCTTGACCCTGAAATCTAACAAAAAATCCCTGCCTGTCCACTCAGGACGTCTCGGCTTCCCCGCTGTGCTGTGTTCTTGCAGAGCAGGAAAGCTTCCTTAGCTGCCTTGGTGATGGCCACAAGCAGTAGCCTGTGGCTTTAGGGCAGCCTTGATGGGACTTGAGACCTCCAAAGCGGGGAAAAGCCTGACCCCTGCCAGCCAAGGACATCCCGAAATCCCCGTTGCTGAGCACAGCCCCAAACCCCAGGGCAGATGCCACCACCATGCTGCTGCTGAGAGGCTCTTGGGTGTGGTAGCCCTGAAAATGAAGGTCTGGAGGCCACCTGCAGACCTGCCTGGGACATGCAGAGTCCCAGAGGCACCAGCTGCCTCATCCCTACCCGGCAGGAGCACAGCTGGCGCCTTGGGGCAGCCAGGCTGGGATGGAGATGGATGGTTTTGCAGATGGAGGAGGGAACTGCTGTTTCTTTCTGAGCCTATTCCCACCTTCGGTTCAGCGTGAGCCCGTGTCCCAGCCTGGTGAAGGTTCTTCTGAGATGCATGTTCCTTAATTGCTGGAGCATCTGTCTCACACCAGGAGTGGGAGGGAGTGTGATTTATTTCACAGGCTTTTGGGCCACCGTCGTGAATGTTTTGCTGCAGACAGGGAAGCTGTGGCAGCTCCAAAGCAGCTCTGCATCCCACCAGCAGCACCGCTTTGTCTCTGCTGCCACAACTGCTTCATCTGGGGCAGACGCCCTCAGCTCCTGCACCGGCAAGATCAATGTTTTGTTTACTCGAGGCTTCGTAGGGACTTTAGCATTTCAAGAGCAGTTATTTGTCACGAGAGGCTGATCAGAGAGGTGGAGGGCACAGGGCCACGGCTGAAAAGTGCAACTTCGGCAGCACGAGAACGGGAAAGTTGGCCTCAGCTTGCCAAACAGGCAAAAATTAATCAAATGTGACTGCAAATCTAATGAGAACCCATTTCTTTCTCCATCCCAATTTAGGATTGCTAATACTGAGCACGTTTGCCCAGACTTAATTGAATGTCCTTGTCTCTGATGCTCTTTGACAAGGAAGGCAGCTTGCAAAAGTCTGTCGAAGGAACAGAGCAATTTCCAGACCCGAAATACAAACTTTCCTTTGAAATACAGCCTGTGCCTAACATTTGTCTCGTTTGTTAAACGCCTGCTTTATTTGCCCACTTCAGCTCATCAGTGCAAATATTTGCCCCCTCCCCTCACGCTCATTCAGTGCTTCGCGTTTGGTCTGGGGTGCAGAGGGGGGTGGTTTGCTCTGGGGTTTGCTGGCACGGGAGGAGCTGGCCCAGCCCTCGTTTCACATCGTGTTTGCTGAGCGGCAGGTTTGCAGCCCCACAAGCCGCTCAGGGCCCCATTGCCTTGTTTATTCAATTGACTGGGCTTGTTCGGTGAGAAATGCACACCGCCTCATGCTGGGAGGGGGCATGGGTGGCACAGCGCGAGCTCCTTGGATTTCAGAATAATCTCCGTCTCGCCAGAGGCTCGGGATTCTCTCGAAGGCTCCCCAGAAGGCCAGGAATGGGGAGGTCTCAAAACCTAGGTTTGATAAAACATGACTGAAGTCATTTGCCTCCCTGCTTTCCCATCTCTTAAGGCAGAAAGTCAACCCAAATACAACCGAGGCAGAGTGCTGCGTGCGGAATTGGGCCAGCACAAACCACTTGCACTTCTTTGCTGTGTGGGTCTTGTCTTATTCTTGTTGGGGGAGAGGAGAATAAGAAGTCCTAGAACCATAGAATCACGGAACGGTTTGGGTTGGAAGGGACCTCAAAGACCAGCCAGTCCCACCCCTGCCATGGGCAGGGACACCTCCCACTGGATCAGGGGCTCCAAGCCCCATCCAGCCTGGCCTTGAACCCCTCCAGGGATGGGGCAGCCACCCCTGCTCTGGGCAACCTGGGCCAGGGCCTCCCCGCCCTCACAGAAACAAAAATCTCCAACTGACCTCAATCTCAGTCTCCCCTCTTGCAGCTGAAAACCATTCTCCTTTGTCCTATCCCTGCCCTCCCTGATCCAGAACCCCTCCCCAGCTTTCCTGAAGCCCCTTTCAGTGCTGGAAGCTGCTCTAAGTTCTCCCCACAGCCTTCTCTTCTCCAGGCTGATTGCATAGCCATGGCTACATGTTCTTTGAACCCCTCCAGGGACAGAGACCCCGCCACTGCCCTGGGCAGCTGGTTTCAGTGCTTCACCACTCTTTAGGTAAAGTAATTTTTTTCTGGTATCCAGTCTGAACCTCTCCTGGTCTTCCATGTCCTGAGATTTAAGTTTTGCTACTGACTCCAGGCATGTTTTTCTGCTGCCTTCAGGCCAGCTCTTAAGAGAAATGTTAAAACGAGGTGTTCTAGGGGCTCTGCTCTTGTGCCGCAGGGAAGACCTGTGCTCTGCTGCATGAGGATGGTCTTAGTCTACAAAGCACCACCATGTAACTATTGACAGGCTTAAGAGGGCTTCATCCATTTATTATGCTCAAAATTAGTGAAAAAGCTTCAAGATAATCTCTCTGTACGAGTCTCTCCCTCTGACACCTTGGGAACACGCAGAAGTGGGAAAATGAATCAGCAGACATTTTCCAAATGTGCAAGACCAGTTTTTGAGGACAGTTCTGGTTTCAGCCATTGCTGGAGTTGCTCTGGCCAAAGAGATGACCAGACATTTGCCATTCAATCCAGTGACTCCTGCTCTTGCTGGTGGTGGATGTGGGAGTCCTGGAAGAGCAAGAACCCTTACCCACAGCAGCTGTGTTCATGTTGCTCTGACAAGTGACTGCCAGGACATTTCTGTTCCTTTTTGGTGGTTTTCCATCATTCTTCCCATGCTCAGCTCATATCATCTTCTTTGGAGCTGCTCTGCAGAGCATGTTTCTCACGCTTGCTGCTGCCCCCACAGCCCCTGTGTGAAGTGTTGCCCATCCCGCTTGTGTTCCGATGCCCCATTCCGATGCTCCATTCCTCACTGAAACCTTTCCAACCCTCCATGGGGGATAACTTTAATTGACCGTTTGGGGTTTACATCCAAAAAAAGACCTCGTTGTTATGCAGGAGCACCAGAAGTGCTTCTAGAATTAGCAGCTACTCCAGGTTGCCCTGTTCATTTTGAAATATGCCACTTCAAAGCCCTTCAAGGGCTTGATTTGGGAAGTAAATGGGATTCAGAGCAGGTGAAACATTAAGTAATTACAAATTATTGGAACACTTCATGCTATGAAAGCCCTTCAAATAATTTTAAATTACTTTGTACTAATTGTGATCAGTGCTCCATTCATTTCCAAAGCCCTCTTCAAACGACAAGCCGTGGTGTATTTTAGGAGTTGGAACCCAGTGCTTCGTTTTAAGGAAAAATAACATGAAAAAACTCTTTTTGGAATGATGCACTTCTCAAAAAGATCTGAAAAAAAAAAAAAAAAAAAAAAGCCCTTACCAGTTGCATTTCACAGGTTCTTCTGTGCTGCCCGGAGCTGCATGCCAAAACCAAGGCCAACGTGTACAGCTGAGACCCCTTGGGCGGAGGATATTCCTCAATTATGCCACTCGGGATAATTGGGAAAATGAAAAGCAGGATTAGAGTAGAGAAGATCAGGCAACCATGCTCCTGGCAGGAAACACGGGCGTAGCTGGAGAGTGGGAGAGCGCAACGGGCACCCTTCCCGGGCACCCTTTCTCCAGGACTACCAGGAAAAGCTTTTTCATTATCCGAGCCAGCATCAGACCACAGGCACTGATGTATTTTCCATTCTGTCTTGTCGAAGAAGTGCTTCGGGATTCTTCATGGGCCTCTGTGAACTGGGCACAAGAGCAGAGCCCCTAGAACACCTCTTTTTAACATTTCTCTTAAGAGCTGGCCTGAAGCCAGCAGAAAAACCTGCCTGTTGGTGTGGCACGTTCATAAACCCTTGATGTTGAAAGGAATACTTTGGTTGGAGATCTAGGCTCCTTGTAGATGTAAGAGTTGTAATGAGCGATTTGTCACCTGATGCCTCCTTGTCTGACAATGGGATGAATCATCCTTTAGTTGCGTTTGTCTCACCAAACTCATCCCCAATGACACATCCAGGCAGCTGACTAGAGGCAGCTAAAGCCACACGGATGTGTAGAACCCACAGCCTGTGTGAAGCTGGTGTAGATGATGACTGGAAAAGTTGTTTTGTCTCCCCTTAAGCGAACAACACACATTATTTTCACCACCCTAACTGCACTAACGTGTGTTACAAATCACTAATAATAAGATTAAGCCATCCTATCTGATGAATGCTCGAGGAAATCTGTCTTTAGGTAAGCAAGCACGCGGGCAGCTTATGCAAATTTATACCCAAAACTGTTAAAAACTGGTCTTGTATTGTAATTGCTGTTTCTTTCATTGCAGATTAAATCATATTGCTTTGAACTTCTTTCCAAATCCATAATGAAGATGACTACTTTGGGTGGTTTTGTCTCATTGCCTCAGGTGGACCCTGGCAGATTCTTTATGTCACGCTGTCCCGAGGGGACAAGCCAGGAGCTCAGTGATGGTGTTGCCCTTGATTTGGAGGTCTGACGGTCAGAAAGCACAAGTGTGGCCCATGGCATTAAGGAGAGCACTTTCTTATCAACCTAAAAAGAAAGAAAACCATGCAGCATTTTTTTAGGGTTTTGTTAGATTTTAAGAATGGCAACAGAAGAAAAGCCTGCAAAATCCTGGTGCTTCTGGCTCCTCACGCTGCCTTGTCCATCTCAGCTTTCCCCTGATGATCTTTTCAGTTCCTAGATCCCCAGGTCTGACCATCCACCCTCATCAGGCCCTGTGGAGTCACTGGGATGCTCTTCTTCACCGGAGGAATTGCTTTGTTCCCTGCTTGGCAGCAAAGGTCTGACTGAGGCAAGAGAATTTTTACCTCTTGGTATTTATCCCATTTCTTGTGTGTTTTACGTGGCACTGCATCAAATGGGTCATTCATGTCCTGGCTCTCTAGGAGGGCCTCTGCTTGACTCAGAAAGCATCTTTCTGTGACCACTGGAAAAAGTAACAGAAATCACAGTGTTACCCATCTTCCGACCTCCCTGCACCTGGAGAAGGCTCCTCTCCCTCCTGCTGCTGCTCCTCTTGGTGCTTATGCAGCTCATTATCTTCTCCTTTCCCTGTGAAAATGCTGAGGGCTTATGAAGTTGATGGCTTGACGTACCAGAACAAGTTGACAGGCTCCTTAAATTCTCCTTAAGGAGGCTCAGCACCAGTTCTTAAGCCTTTGTGTCTGTCTGGGTCTGGAGGTGAAACCAAACCATTTTTTCCCTTTTTTGAGTGAAGTCTCCAGGGCGGAATGATAGAATGTTCTGGGTTGGAAGTGACCTGTACAGGTCATCCAGCCCAACCCCCCTGCAGGAGCAGGGACATCTTCAATTCAATCAGGATGCTCAAAGCCTGGTCCAGCCTACCTTGAGTGTTTCCAGGGATGGAATAAATATTTTCTGTGAGGGTGGGGAGGCCCTGGCCCAGGTTGCCCAGAGCAGGGGTGGCTGCCCCATCCCTGGAGGGGTTCAGGACCAGTTTGGATGGGGCTTGGAGCTCCCAGATCCAGTGGGAGGTGTCCCTGCCCATGGCAGGGGTGGGACTGGATGGGCTTTGAGGTTCCTTCCAACCCAAACCATTCTATGGTTCTGTGATAAGGTTCTACGTGGGATGAAACCAGGTCCAGTTAAGAAAATGTTACAGGACAGCTTGACAGCCAGAGTGCCAACCTCACTGCCTTAAGAAAGCAGGCTGAAAATGTGGAGGAAAACCAGCACAAAATCAAAAAACTGCTAATTTACTAATTACAATAACAATAAAACTCAGTCATTGAAAAAGCAGTTAAAACTGCGATGAACAACTGCTTCAACTGTTGTCTGAACAGCATTTACAAGGCCCAAGTTCTCAAAACCCATGAAAAGGAATAGCTCAAGATATCATAAATTTTATACGGCTCCCATAGCAAAGCTGCACCGAGTTTAGCAGAAAATGCATATTTCATCACCAGTCCGCAGCCTTCGCTTCCGTGCAGTCTGCGGGCATTCTTTTTGGTGTAATTTTATAATACACACACAACTCAAAGCCTCTTTGTAAAAGAAACGTAAAAATGATGCATGCGCATATTAAAGACTCAGATTTATCAGTCTGAAATGTAAGTTCACGTACACGCTGAATGGGACCATAAATCAACAGTTCTCTCCTTTGAACAATATATGCAACCTTATTATCGAGCAAACCTATTTATGAACACCAGTGCAAGTCATCCAACCGGCTTGTGAAAAAACTATTTCCTATCTGAAGGAATTACACAAAAGATACATCATGAAAGCAAAATAAAAACAAACCTCACTAATTAATAATTTGCAAGAGCTTTGGGCGTTGGGAGGAGGAGGTGCTCATGTCCTATTTAATAAAAGCAGCACCTGTAGCTGGTTGCAGGGGTCAGGTGGGTGTTTGTGTCCTTGAGGTCTCTCCATAAAGTCTGGAGAACAGGAAAAACGCTCTGTCAAAAGTAGGTCTGATGATGTTTCACCCAGAATGGGAGCTCTCTTCACTTCTGTTGAAAACTGGTGTTTCTTATTTAAAAAAAAAAAAAAAGACATGAAAAAGCATGATTATAGAATCACAGAATGGTTTCGGTTGGAAGGGACCTCAAAGCCCGTCCAGTCCCACCCCTGCCATGAGCAGGGACACCTCCCACTGGATCACGGGAGCCCCTTCCTAATATTATTCTGCAACCGTGTGGCTAACGGCTCGTTAGTATTGATATTGGTTCATACATAGTTTGCTTGCAATTTAGGCTCCACTAAGCTTCCTATTTAGACCCTGCAATGCTGCGAGTTTTTGCCCAGCTGAAATCTGTTACGAAGCTACCGCATAGACATGCAATTTCATAGAGAGATAAGATATAGATCTGCTGTACTCTGGTGATTCTCTTTCAGAAGTGTACCTTGTCAGGCCATAATTTGATATTCTTCTACCATTTCTATGGAGGGGGGGAGGCCCTTTAATTTAAAAAAGAAAAAAAGAAATCACATTTTCACCCTTTTGTTCAGTAATGACACAAATAGTAAAATGTTCAGATTACATCGGGGAATGGAAAAGCCCCGTGGAGAAAAGGCACTGACAAAAGCTTCATTTTCAGGTAAAATTGCATGAGGCCTGGGGCACTGCACACTCCGAGCGGTGTGGGGGTTCCCCCCGCCCCCACTTTCATCCCCATGTCTCCCTCTGAATGTTAATAGATTTTACACAGGGACCTTTAAAAGGGCTGTGGAGAAATGGGGTTTTAACCACTCTAACGTCTTCCAGAAATCTCAAAGCAATTTACAACTGTGAATAATAGACACGTAGTTTGGTGGGAGTAGGGGCCAGCGGATCAGAGAATGACTGCAGCTGCAGCTCACATCCTGCTATAAAATCAGCTTTAATCAGGATGCTTTTGGTAATATATATGTCTGTGTGTGTGGTTTAGTTTGCCTAAAGCTGCTTGATAGTTTTTACCCCTGCATCAATAATGATACAGAGAAAAAGAGAAGGGGGTGATCCAAAGGGTGATGTGCAAACCCTACAGGCAAGGTCCTGCACCCGAGTCGGGGCAATCCCAGACACAAATCCAGTCTATCCGAGCAGTACCCACCTGAGATATTGCAGTGCTGGGAGCTCTGTGTTATGAGCGGCTTCTTTTTCTTTTCTGTCTAGAGCTCATGATTTAAACCTTATCAATGCCGCTGAACTTTTTAATGTATATCAATTGGGTAAAGTTCACAAACAAAGCAGGAATCGATGGGTGGAATAATAAAGTATTGATCACGTTGATGCTAACCGATGAACCTTCAAATCAATAATGAACACGGATCGCGTTCCCGCAACAGATTCAGTTACTGTTCACTTGGTGGCACGTGCCGTGGGACGGCGGGTGGGTGGGGAAAACCATCTCGGAGCTCCCCACATTTTGCAGAGCGATGCAGCAGGCACTGCTTGGTGAATATGTTTCCTCAGGCACCAAGCACTTCTCAGACGCACTCTCAATTTCTGTCATCACCCTCTTAACCTCTTCTAAGCCTGTTTCTGGCTGGAGTTTTGCTCTGAAATGCTGATGGGGAGAGCTGCTCCATTGCAGTTGCCTGTGCGATGTATGAGTATTTGGCTGCCCCTCCCAGGAATCCCTCGGCAGGCACATTTGAGGGCTGGGAGGGCTGCAAGTACAGTTTCAGGGCAGGATCACCTCAAGGGTTTGCCATCCTAGACTGAAAACCTGGTCTATTGGTGTCAGGCTCCCTGCGTCAGGCAGGAAGATTGTTTTGAGGTTTCCAAGAGAAGGAGGGCACCTATATCAATATTAATTTTGAATGATGAATATTAATTTTGGTAATGTTGGTTGCCCCTGTATGAATTGGCGCAAGGACAACTGTGTATGAGCTGGACTCAGACAAGTTTAAGACAGGAATGAGAAGAAGGTTTCCAACCATGAGGCTCCTCAGGCTTTAGCTGCACCTTTCTGGGGAAAGCAGCCTCCTCCTCTCAGCATGGATGCGGTGCAGCAGGATCCTGCAGTGCTGTGGAGGTGAACAGCCTGGAGTCTGCTGCGCTCAGGAGATGCAGCAGGACCACGTTCCCTGTGTTCCTTTTCCCCGCTGCAGCCCATGCCTTCCAGCCAGGGCAGCAGGGCCAGGCTCAACTCCCAGGTCTGGGACAGCTTTCCATGGACAACTCTCCATGGGACAGCTCTAGACAGGGAGCCCCAAACCCTAATGCTCCTTCCATAGAGCTGTGCAGAATCATCCCACAAAGTGTGGTCCTGGGAAGTGTTGTCTTCATGTAGAGTTGGCCACAGAAAGCTGCCCCTTCCTGCAGCTCACAGCCAGTCCCTAGAGTACATGAAACTGCACAATTTCTACCACTGATGCCTTTGATGCTGGAGATTTTTCACCCTGTGCCCCCTGCAACCTCTGACACCAGTGCACGAGCGCTGGGAGGTCGACCCCAGCTGACGTCTCACCCATTGCTGTGGGGCTCTCCAGAGAAGTAGGGGCAGGTTTTTCTCTGTCCTCTGTTCCTCTCGATGAAAATCACGAGCTATTTTGTTTTCATACATCAGAGAAGAAAGCTGCCCCCCAGCTGGTCCAGACAGAGCTGTGATATCAAATTGTTCTTTTTAGAGGAGCATTTAGTGTTTCCAAAGGTTTAAGAGAGCAGGAGGCAGCTCATTCGGTTATTCGCTTGGGCTCGGAGCTGTTAGACACAGATCTTAATGGATAGTATTGATTGAAAGAAACAAAGCAGCCGTTTTCTTTCTTTGTATCAAGGGATTTCTAGGCTGAGATGAGAAGAGTTTTCTGGCTTTTGCTCTTAACAACAAAATACCATATTACAAGGTGCCCAGAAGTCTCTCAGGATAGAACAGGGCTGAGAGAAACAAATGTGCAAGGTGTTAATGGGATAACAAATTAATAGAGAACAGGATTAGCGAGGGACACAGGCTGGTACCAGGGCTCCTGAGGTCTCTGGTGTCGAGGTTTAATCCATTCTTGGCACGTTTTCTTCGCTGACAGATGAACACAATGGGAACCCACCTGATTCCTGGTGCCACTGGGATCCCCAATGGCAGCTGGGAAAGCGACGGCATTGTGAGCGGCCAAACTACAATTGTAGGGGAAATCAGTGCCTGCATTACCTGGAAAGCCAGTGTAATTCTATCCTGTAGCATCTGAGAACTGTGACAAAGCAGCAGGCTTGGAAACTGTTTTAAAATCATTACCTGACTCTCTGTTGTCCCATGCAATTTTTCCATCCATCTGCCACTCATTTGGAAAGGTCGAAAGCAAGGACGTGCAAGTTTGGGGACCTGAGACTCGCTGCTGCATCTGATTCTGGTTTGCTGTCATCCACAGGCAGATGGCCCTGGCTACCAGGGCTTCCCGAGCAGACCATTCCCACCTGGACAACGGGGGGTGCCAGGCTCAGCCACCCCATCAGCCACCACGGAGGTAAGAGATGAACCCAAAACCATTTTTGCTGTCACCTTCCTCACCAAAAGACTTTGAGACCCATCTCCAAACTCAGAATCCACATGGTCTTGGCAGATGATAGTTTTACCAACAGAACAGCCCATGGTCTTGCTCCTTGCCTCGGAGGGTTCCAGCCCCTGGCTGTTTGTGAAAGCAGCAGGAGCTGTGATGTCTATAATGCCTGTTGTACTTGATTGTTGTACACATCCCTCAGACAGCTTTTAACACCTCAGCCCTCTGCTCCTCCCACCTTGGGCACCTTTGAACGCTCTCCTGCCTCTGGTAAAATCCTGATTTCAGGCCCTTTAAATGAGTGAGAGACTCTAGGATGACACCGTCCGCAAGCCGTGCAGTCCCTACCAGCAGGAAGGCAAAACCAAAAGGACTTTCACATCTCCTCAGCTTTTGACAGCGAGAAGAGGCATGGGTAGCAGGATGGGACCTTCCATTGCCTTTAGTGATGATGCTGATTTTGGATGGGCCGTGAAGGTCACTGAAGTTTAGGAGGGATAACTGCCCCCCGCCCCTTGGCAGTGGTGCTAGTTGTGAGTGCAAAGCTCTGCAATACTTCATCCGGAGCTGTAACACGTCCTAGACAACATTCTCTCTCTCCCTGACGTTGATGAGTCACTTATTATCTCTGCTTTTCTTTTCTTTAAGGGCCCCCTGCCTTTCCTAGATCATGTTAACAAGACAGCTGTGGAGAACGGTGGCCCTGGGGATCTTCATTAGTTCCTCCTGGATTTATGTTCCCTGCCAGACTAACACAGTGGTTTGGGCACGGCTGCACAACGATGGGGTCACGGGGAGCTTGCACAGGTCAAGACCTTGATCCCTGGATTTATAGCACAATGCGGGGGGAGCTCTACAACTGTTCCATTGTCGCAGGGCTCCAGGAAGGAAAAGGCTATAGGGTATCTGCACAACTGTGCCTGAGGTCTCCACAGCGCCCCAGGTGTAAGGAGGTGCCGTGGTATGGAGCTCCAGAGGGTTGGTCCTAAAGGAGAACGTGTAGAAGTTCGAGACCAAATATAGAGACCCCATTGCTCAAGGGCGCGAGGCTGGTGTGGCCTTTCAAGTGAATCCCAGGAGGGGAGGCCTCTTTCCATGTATCCCTTAGAAACCAAGATCCTGCAGAAATCCCACCTCCACCCTGTGCTGGGGTGAACGCGCAGGGCAACACGCATTCCCTGGGGGTTGTATTCAGTCTTCCCAGAGGAGAGCCAAGCGGGAGACTTCTGAGTGGTCTCTCACCCAGCTGACCCACACCCTTGAGCACCGAGCAGCAAAGCAGGCTGCAAAGATAACTTCTCTTTGCTTTATTTTCCAGTATCGGCACATTTTGCACTGCTTATTCCATCCGCATGCTCCCACCCACGTGCACGCACTTCGTGCCTCCCATCCCCTTCTCTGGTGACCCCATTTCCACGGGGGCACCTCCAGCACCGTCCTTTCCTTGTCAGATGCTCTCAATGCTGCCAACAGCAAATTTGCTGCTGGTTAGCAATGGAAATGCTACCACCTTCAGGATTCCTCCTCACCTTTCCTCCCCCATCAGGACCTGGGGAGTTCATGCCCCACAAGCACTGTCAAAGTGAGGTCCAGCACAAAGCCCAAGGGGTGATGAGAAGGTTACTAGAAAAAGCCCCCTGGAGTCACTCAGCTGGAAAAAAATGATCACAGCTGCATTCAGATGAAAGCCTCCTGATTTACACTACTGGGTCCACACCAATTCAGAGCAGCTGGGGCCAGGCTGCTATAAAAAGAGACTCTGCCTTACCAGCCCTTCCTCTCCTACAGTTCAACCCCATCATTTAGTAAGTGATAGATGACCTGAAGAAATTCCTGGGTAGCTGTGAAATGAGAGGGAGAAAGAAACATTTTTATCGTGTAGGCTGCATCTGGATGAAGAATTGATTGCACTGGTACTAAAAAAAGGTAAGAAATCTAGAGAGCTGCAAGAATAATGCATGGATTTGAACGTTCAGGAGGCATTATAACGACTAATGACTAAATGAAGGGTTACAGTAGGCTGTGAACACCCACATTTCTCTGAAACAGCATTCTTAGGCAAATTCAATATTTAAAAGTCCCCCTGAAGGCTTATTAAAGCTGACAAAATTGTTCCAGGTTTGAGGAGTAATGAGCTCCTCCAAGCTCTTTTCAGAGTCAAAGAAAATCACGAGTCCCATCTTTGGCTCAATTTGTTGCAGCACAGGTGAAACTCAGCGTTTTCCCATTAGGTGTTTCTCAAAGTCTCTTGTTTGCTTGATGTTCTCTGCTTTACCTTAGATTAAAACATGTCTAGCATGCAGAAAGGGCTGGCGAGAGGAGTGTTTAGCTCAGGCCAGGCAGAGCAGCCACTGCTGCTTTAGAGTTGTATTCATAAAGTTTTAATGTACCTTCCCTACCTTCCCATTTGAGAAAGGAGCTGGAGAGATCAGACGTGGTGTGCGGGGAGAAAAAGGCGCCCGAGGTGTTTCTTTGGCCCTGTCCAACCTCTTGTTGAATGTTAACGGCAGCATTTTGTGCTGCTGTAAGTTCGATACGTGGCAAAGGAATGTGAATCAAGGTGCTAATGCTTAACGCAAACAGATTCCCCGCTGCTTCTAAAAAGGTTTTAAAAAAAGGTTTTAAAAAGGTGATCAAGACTTATTAGGATTAAGGGCTCATTTCAGCTGAATTGATCAGATGGCATTTGGGTGTAATTTAAGCTAAAAATACTGGGAAGGAATAAGCAGATTTTATTTCTGTACAGAACGGTGTCCTCCTCTCCCTCTTTCTCTGCTGTGCACACGCGTTCGCACTCACCCCGAGCAGCGGTGCCTGGGTTGGGGTGGGGGGCGGTTTGTATGCTGGGAAGGGTTATGTGGCCTGGATCCACGGTGAAGCTGGCGATGCTCTGATCCTCCCCAGATGTATTTAACACATTCCCTTCCCAAGCCACCTGTCTGGCTGGAGGCACAAAGCCTGCTTGCCCGCAGCCTCGTTCACGAGCCTCGCGGGGCTGGATTTAGCTTCCACTGTCACTGCCGTTTCACAGTTGCGGTGGCTGATATTTTTTGGAGTGCGTGCTGCAGTGTGTCCAGGCAGTGAAAACCAGAGCTGGAAGAGGAGGAAAGGGATGCTCTTTGGCAGAACAACATTGCCATCTCATGGCGCAGACACATCCCTACAAAAGTCTGCAGCGATGCTCCCATCCGCATCCTTCAAGGTCGTGCGCTCCAAGCATGTGCCAGTCACGTTGGGGAAAAGACAGGTAAGTCAGCGAACTTCACAGCTCTGCTCCCAGCCTTGGAGATGGAGGGATTTTACCTGGATCAGCCTCAAGAGAGGGTTGTCGGACACCCACCGGCAGCATCTCGAGGCCACGGTTTCCCCCGTGACAGCCCTGCTGCTGTCTCTGCACCCGTCACCAATTCAGAGTTCTTTTAATTCTCATTTTCTCAAGCTTTGCTAATAATTTCCCATGCGGCACCATATCAAATGCTTTATTGAACTCTAGATAGATTAGATCTACCAAATTTCCCTTGTCTGGAAAACCAATTATCTTATCAAAGGAAGATGTCAGCACAGCCTGGCACAAACTGCCTTTGGTAAACCTGTGTTGCACTTTATCTCGTTTTTCTCAGTGCCTTTAATTAATGTTTCCTTCAGAATTTGTCCTACAATCCTGCGCATAACTACAAACGGGTTAACACATCCGTAGCTGGGGAGCTCATGCTTTCCATTTCCCTTATCTTCCATTAGTTTCCTTATAATCCATTTGCTTGTGGGGGTTCAATCAGTGCCATTTGACCTACAAAACTCATTAGAAATCTCTGCTCTCTTCTCTGCCCACCACGGGCCACTTCTCCCTGGATGGGATGGAGAATTCCCCAATCCCTCAGGCTCTGTTAGGTCCCACCCAGAGTCCTGTTGTTCACAGCAGATGTGGCTGCTTTCATTCCCCATCTCTTATTCTGCCTTTGCTCTCCAATCCACTTCACCTTTGCCATTGAAGACTGGTTATCTGTTTAATTTGGACGGAATGCTTTCATTCCCCTTGAGCCTGGCCCTCCTCTTTCTGTCTCTGTTTATATAATTCACCAGCAAAACTTTCAATGGTTTCCCATGGTCACACGCAGCCTGGCTCTAGCCTTCCCCTCGCTCCCCTTCTGCTCTCCTGTCCCTTTTGTCCATCCTTGTCACCTTCCCATACGAGCACAGATTTCCAGAGGGTGGGGGCAGAAGGCAAGAAGGAGAAGCTGCAAACTGGATCCTGAAAGGAGGTTGTGATGAGGCAGGTGTTGGTTTCTTTTCCCAAAGAACAAGTGATGGGACGAGAAGAAATGGCCTCAAGTTGCACCAGGGGAGGCTCAGACTGGAGATTAGGGAAAATTCCTTCACTGACGGAGTGGTGAAGCCCTGGCAGAGGCTGCCCAGGGCAGGAGTCGAGTCTCCATCCCTGGAGGGGTTCAGAAAGTGTGTAGAAGTGGCACTTTGGGCTGTGGTTTAGCAGTCAGGGTGGGGTTGGGCTGATGGTTGGACTGCATGAGCTGAGAGGGCTTTTCCTTAATGAGCCCGTGATCTATAATAGATCTTGATGGCTCAGAGACAACTCAGCAACTCCCAAATACCTGCAAAAATTACCCTTACCTGTGGAGGAGAGGATTCCAGTACAGAGATCTGCTCATGGGAAGGTGTCATCCCCTCTCTGATGTCATGCACAAGTGGTCAGCAGTGCTAATTAGGGTAAGTTCCCTGTGAATTGTAGCCAACATAACATAATTCTATTTTTAACTCATTGGACAGCCTGAAATAAGGGTAGCCTGAAATTCATGGCAGCCTGAAATAAGGGTAACATGGAAGTGTTTGGCTCCTTCGCTCCGTTGTGATGGAGCAGGAGTCTGTATAATTGCAGAGTTATTCCAGTTTATTGCACAGCAAAAGTCCTGAGCTCTGGATAGGGGCCTGCTGAGATTATTATAGAGCAGCAGCAGAGCAACTTGCCATCACGCTGGGGCCATACATTTAAATTTTTCCTGGCATTTGTAAATAAACGTCCCCTCCAGCTGACCCAGCAACCAGCAGGCGCTCACTCACACGGGCTGGGGAGCAGAAGATGCTCACAGTGATCCTCTTTGCCACTGTGCATGCCTAAAGAAAACCCCAAACCCTGGAAGATGCAGCCTCCCAGCAGTCTGCTAGCTTTGTTTTGGCAGATGCTCCACCAAATGTTGTGGCTTGGCGTGGTGCGATCCCATCTTTTTTGACTCCATCCTGTTGGACTCGTGTCAATATGCTGACAGTGAGACTGGGGCTCTTGGGAAGCCTCGTGGTTTGCTGATTTTCTCTCTTGCGATGTCGTGGCAGCTCTTGGGAGAGAGGCGCCCTGTTGATCACGAGGAAAGCGAGGTCAGGAGGAGGACTTGCTGCACGAGGGGAGGAAATAGCTACAGTGAAAAGCAACTTGTGGCTTCTACCATAACCCTTCCAGTGATGGCTGGGAGACCAGGCCACGCTAGTGGAGTCGCTGGAGAGCCTCCCAGGCAGCCCCTTCTGCCTTATTTCCACCACTCTTGCTGTCAGCTAGCTGAGAGAGAGCCATCTATCACA
Source organism: Clamator glandarius (assembly GCA_033459285.1). Classification (NCBI taxonomy): domain Eukaryota; kingdom Metazoa; phylum Chordata; class Aves; order Cuculiformes; family Cuculidae; genus Clamator; species Clamator glandarius. Next base: position 502,129 of record JAUNZM010000325.1, on the reverse strand, counting down.
GCCCACCCACTCCATCCACTGCTTATCTAGATTTTGCTTGCAACTGCATAATTTATGGTCAGTTGGTTCATCTCCTCTGCTCTTTGTCAGCGCGCAGCACTTTATGGATGAGCCCGTGAGAATGAACTGTGCAGAACCTCCTCCGGAGTGCACGAGCCAGGGAGGCTCACGCGGGATGCTGGACCAGTGGGCTAGGAGGTGGTAATAAAGGAGGGTGAAGCAAACAGCTCAGGAAGTCGTTCTGCTGAGGTTTGGTTTGCTTTCCTCCCTCTGTGCCTCGGATAAAGCAGGCAGAAAGCATGAAGCTGTTATTAGAGGCAGAGCTCACAGAAATCAAGAAAAGTCACGTGCCCCAGACTAAATCTACCTGAATGAAAACCTGGTAGTGTTATACACAACCTTGTAATGACTTTATTTCTGTTATGATTGCTGTGTTGTTCTGGCTAATACCTTTCTCACTTAAAAAAATCTCCAACACAACCTGTAGCAACCACTACAGATAATATTTGCTTGTCTTATTCTTCAAGTTGTGCCTGTGCTGGAGGCGGTAAATGGTAACAATCACTCAGTACATAATAGAGAAATTCATTCCAATAATAATAACAACATTTATTATTTTTGAAATATGAATCTGAATTCATGAATATGGAAAGCTCTGGTTGCTGCCTGTCCAGAAAATGGTGATAAAATCAAGCCTGGTGTTCTGATGGACTTTTGCTGTGGAGTTCTAATGTCCTTTCTCCAGCTCCTGGCCCAGGGAGCTTGCATCCCCCTTCTCGTAGTGGCAGCTGAGGGGGTGGGTGCTGCTGCTCACCCAGGGGGGCAGGCAGAGCTTTCCCTCTGGTGTCGTTGAGGGGATGCAGTGGCCACTCTGACCCCACAGAGCAGAGGGTGGGAGGGCAGGGATTATGGATCAGCCTGCTCGGGGCACTGGGCTAACGGAGCTTTTGGAGGGCTCTTCATGAGGCAGTGCGGGGACAGGATGACAGGAATGGTTTTGAGCTGAAAGCAAGGAGATGGAGATGAGATCTTGGGGAGAAATGTTTCCCTGTGAGGGTGGGGAGGCCCTGGCCCAGGCTGCCCAGAGCAGGGGTGGCTGCCCCATCCCTGGAGGGGTTCCAGGCCAGGTTGGATGGGGATGGAGCCCCTGATCCAGTGGGAGGTCTCCCTGCCCATCGCAGGAACCAGATGAGCTTTGAGATCCTTTTTGCCTTGCAGGGACTTGAGGATCCACACAGTCTGAACCTCAGTCCATAGCATGCAAACAGGTAGTTTCACTCCAGTCAGAGGAAACAGAGCAGCTTCTAATGGGAGGAGATTTTTAGACCATGTTTTCACCAAGTGAGGCCCCCGAAGTCTAATGGTGTTTGCACTCTGATATGCTGGTACAAAAACCCTCTGTGACGTAAAGGTGGATTTGGGAGCTCCCCAAAGTGAACCATCCCCCTCTAGGCTGTGCCAACAGCATCGTGTCTTCGGTCAATGACCCCTGGTGAAAAAGCAAGTGCTGAAACCATTTCCAGTCGGTGAGTTCCCTGAAGTCCTGGTATGGTGATGTATAAATGAGAACGGTGAAGGCTGACTGAGTTAAAGCAGAGGAAAGCGATGACAGTGCCCACGTGTTGGCAGGGTGCGATGCTATCACTTAACAAAGGAAAATTAGACACATGAAAGTAAATTCTTCTCATAGTACAGATATGGTGGCTGCCTTTTTAGTCACTATGTTTGCTTGATCTCTAAAGCAGTATGGACATTGCAAGTGTAAGAAAGATAAATATGGAAACCTCTAATCACAAATACCTTGCTTTACAATTGCCTGTAATTTGGCACAGTTCAGTTCCTTGCATTCCTTCCTCTGGTATTTTTTAACTCTGTGCAGTATAGCCCTGCCTTCCTCTGAGCTGACTGACAAGCTGAGCCTTGAGAGATGCAGCTCTGGGTCCCTCTGCTTATAACATAGTGACAGGAGTGAGATTCCTTCTCTTCTGCCCACATGTGTGTTGAGGTATAAGTGCTTCACTCTTTCCCAATCAACAGCTATTGAATTTTTTTTGGTAAAATAACTAAGAAAGCATTATTTTATAACCTCTCCTTCTCTCAAAAGGATCAAAGGAGTTTCCTACCATATCTCAAAAAGATAGCAGCTCTCAATACACACCGACTGATACATGTGCTGAAGGTTAACGACAGCAAGTGGGATGACTGAAGGGATTTGTACAAAGGGAGCAAATCGTAGAATCATGGAATGATGGGATGCCTCAGGTTGGAAAGGACCTTTACAGGTCATCCAATCCCACACCCCTGCAGGAACAGGGACATCTTCAACCTGATAAGGTTGCTCAGAGCCTCATCCAGCCGGACCTTGAATGTTTCCAGGGATGGGTCCTCCACTCTTAATAACAGCTGCCTTTTTCTCCCATGTGTTCCCCCAGGGGAGCGCATCCTGCAGGCTCAGAAGATGCTACCCATGTGCACTGGGAAGGGATGGAGGGATGCATTCATCACAGGAGGAGCTCCTGGCTTTGGAGCTGGATGCTGGCCATGCTGTTTCCTTCCAGGTTGAGCTGCAAATGATGGACTGAGTGAGTGTTTGCCGAAGGAGAGGGTTTCTTGCGGAGAGGTGTGTCGGGGCGCAGGGGCTCCTCACCTATGTCATTGGCCCAGGGACTGCTTTGGAGCTGGAGCCCTCCTTGCATTCTCACCCAGGGCGCTATCTGCTGATTAAGCCTTGACTATCTCGATAGCTTTCCGTGCGGGCTGTTTGCTCTGCCCGGCTGTGGCAACATCAGCCGCGCTTGCATCCTCTGCCAGCTCTCGGCAGCAGGAAACACGTACGCAGGAGCGCAAACAAAGCCGGGGGCAGCAGGGCCTTTGCTCCCTGCTGTGGGGCTAGGGGGGTGCCTCAAGCTGGCCAGGATCAAACCAGCACACCCTGGTGCATCCCGGGGCTGATTTTGAAGAGCAGGCTTTTTGCTACCATTGCAAGCTATAGAGGGGATGAGCTGAGCGCTTTCTGGTGGCTTATAATCATCAGGTGGTTGCTGTTGGTGGTGAAAGGTGGTTCTTTGAGTGGCAATTGAGTGGTTTTGCCATGCTTGTGTGTGTGCAGCACCCTTTGGGTGGACAAAGCTTCAAGCCCCGGATATATGGCCTTGCCAAACAGTAGGGGGGTAGGTGAAAAGGAGCAGGAGAGCTGCAGAGCCTGATTGCTGTGGGTGGCTGGGAGCCAAGGGTTTGCATCCCAGTGGGATGTTCTGGTCTCCTGGCACGGGCTGAGTGCAGGTCAGGGTCGCAGGGGGTTTGTGCTGGGGAGTTGTCTTTGATGCTCCAGCTCTGCTTCTCCCTTTCCAACCTGGCTGTCCCAGCACAGGGCTGCCACTGAAGTTCATGCCCCTTAGACCCCAGGGCTGGGAAAGCTCTGGGGGATCCTTCCAACCTAAGGTGGGTCACCCCCATCCCAGGATCTTCTGACTGTGCTCCTGTCCCTCTCAATGCATCCTCCTGGTGGGGTCGTGGGGACAAAAAGAGGCTGTGACAGATCACCAGGGCTCCCTGCCTACCTGATAGCTAACAGGGAGCTGAGAAGGCGCTTAGCGCCTCGGGCAGCCAGTTCAGCGTGTGTGGTTTTATTTGGGATGTGCTTGTGTGGGAGGCCCTCTTGTTGCTTTCCTTGGAGGTATTCACAGCATCAATCCAGCATCGCTGTTCTCTGCTGTGGCGCAAACGGGTCTAAGCTGTGGTGCAGCCTCCACAAGTGCTGTTCTAGATACAAAGAACCTTAACGAGCCATAAACCACCCAAAAAAGATGTTAATGGTGCCTTTTGGCACCCACTTTGCTCAGTGCCATGCACTTCCCCTGACCCTCAGAGCAGCAGGGCTCAAGGACCTCACACTGCAGGCTCCTGTGCCCACACCTTCAAAAATAGAGCCCTGGCTCCTCGCTCAGCCTTATCTCAGCACAGCAAAAATGCAAACACCAGAGCTGGTGGAGAACAAGCCATGAGGCTGCTCCAAGCCCTGGCAGGGCAGAAGATAGTGGAGAGGCAGAGCAGCTCCTCTGGCACAGGGAAAGGGCTCTCCAGCGGCTGTGGATTCCTTCCAGAGTGGTTCTGCTTGGCTTTGCTTCCCAGCGGACTGCACACTTTGCCTGCTTCTTGTAGCCAAAAGGTGAGTTTGGGTTTCTCTATGAATGTGTCAAGTTGTAGCACCAGAAAGCAGGTGAGAAGCAGTGTGGGAAGAAGCCCCTTGGCTGGCATGTGTCGCTGGGGGCTGGAAGGATTGCACTAATTACCCCTGTAGTGAAAATGAAACATTCTCCTAGAATCAAAGCATGGGTTGAGTTGGAATAGACCGTAAAGATTATCTAATTCCATCCCCCTGCCACAGGCAGGGACACTTCCCACTGGATGAGGCTGCTCATTCTACGATCATGTCATTCTATGACTGTATGATATTCTACCAGTTTTCCATTTGGAAGAGGTTTCGAAATGTGCCTGGTGTTACCTCTGGAAGGCAGTTGGCTTTGAAGTGCACGCACATGCCAGACTTGATTGTGCCTGTAATTTGCTTGAGCAGATTCTGTAAAGACGCGAGAGTGAAGCAGCGCAGGTCCAGGCGATGCCGTGTATCACGGGTTTTTTTTCCCTGGGGTTATTCCCTGCCAGGAGAAATATGGACCCTCACCTGGCTCAGGGTGGGTCAGATCCAAATGCAAACCCCACTGGTTCTCAGAGGATAGACACAGCCTGGGGGAGAGGTGAGAGCATGGGAGTCTCGCTTTTGAATCTCAAGGGATGCTCAGAGCTGTGGGACTGAGGATACAGTGGCAGCGGAGTTTGGCATTGCCAGAGGACCATGATAGATGTTGAATTTGTAGCGTTAATGTAATGCAATGTAATTCATAATGGGAGTGACTTGCTTCAAACAGACTAAAACTCAAACCTGATCTGAACTAAAGCGAACTCAAAGCTGCAGGTGCTGTTATATCTTGATTAAGAATAATCCTTTTGGCAAAGGAGGAGAAGGCTTCATCCCTGTGCAATCCAAGCACATCTTCCACACCTGGAGGTGTTCAAGGCCAGGTTGGATGGGGCTTGGAGCAACCTGATCCAGTGGGACGTGTCCCTGCCCAACGCAGCAGGATTGGAATTCAATGATCTTCAAGGTCCTTCCAATGCAAACCATTCTGTGATTCCAGCTGGCAGTGGGGCTGCCCCTGCAGGGTGTGCGGGGCTACCAGCATCCCTGCAGCTTCACTTACTCCCTCCTTCAGTGAAAATCACTGAAGAATCCCTCTGCACCTCCCCTCCGCACTTGTCTCGAGGCCACCTCGTTGGAATTATCACACGTTCCTAGTAATCTCTCCTGTAGTCTCCCCCCCGCCACTTTTCATCCCGCACTTGAAATACTGAAATTGCCCCGAGAAAAGAAATCTCTTTACAACACGGGCCATCAAGGCTGCATCCCGGGCAGCCGCTTGGCAGGGTAATCTATTCAGTGGCTGGGATTTATTTTTAACATTCACTTCTGCAGCCCTTTTAACTCGAGCAGGGAAGTGAACATTTTGATAACAGCAGCCTCTGGGTCAAATGTGATGAGAATTCATAACTCGCCACATCGGGGGTTTTGGAAAACCAACCAAGCAAAACAATTTCCCGGAATGAGACAATGAGGACTCAACGTTTCTCCTCACAATGTCGGTATCTGTTGGAGGTTTTACTTATTCTCTCCCTACAATTTGCAAATAAAATGCCTTCCGGACTATTTTAAATGTGAACGGCTCTGGCGGCTCGTAAAGATTCAAGACATAGGATCTCCAGGCTATTAAGGAAGAAATATTAATCCGGTAATGGGAATGTTCTGATGGTCCTGTTTCTAATCACAGCACAGGCTGAGTTTTCTGCTTCAAGCAAACATTGCCAAGACAGTGGCATCGAGATGTATGAATCGCACGGAGCAGAGGGAGGGAGCTGCTGGAGCAGCCCAGAGACAGCGATGGGCACGGGTTAGGTCAGAGCTGGGAATGGAGAAAAAGAAATAAGCCAGAAAACTTGGCCAAGCTGAGATCAGTGAGGGAGCTGCTAGGAGGCAACTTCTTAAATGCCATTTTATTTGAGGTTTCTATTTATTTTGGTTTTCTGTTTTAGTTGTTGGTGAATGAGAAGCTCAATATGAGCCAGCAAAATGTGCCTGCAGCCCAGAAACCACCCGTGTCCTGGGCTGCACCCAGAGCCGTGGGACCGGGAGGGAGGGGATTCTGCCCCTCTGCTCTGCTCTGAGACCCACCTGGAGAGGCAGGAGAAAAGATGGAAGGAAAATTTGTACTTCAAGCAAGGTGGTTTATTTTAATCTCACTTTTGCTGTTCCACAAGCCCTCTAGAGGTGGGCTAAACAGAGGGTGTTTGAGCTGCACCTGGACAGAGCTGGGGCTGCGGCGCTTGGCAGCACAGGCTCCTTTATCTGCAGGCTCAGGAATGACTTGTTCCCAAACCACTTGTGTTTGCTCTCCATTCCCTTTCTTCTGTCCAAATTCGATATCTGCAGGGAGGCCCTGGGTGCTGCTTTTCATGGCGAGGGCTCCTCTGCAGAGCACCGGGACAGTGGGAGGAGGTGGGAAAACAAAGGGAATAATAATAACAATAAAAAAAAAATAACACTAAAGCAGCATTCCCTCCTCTGAAAACCTGCTGGCTTTGTCCAGCAGAATGTACCCACAGCCACACTGTGCCTGGTGGCTTCAGCATTGTCATCCACTTCACCCCTGGCATCTCCTCCCACGCTGTGGTGGGTACCCAATGTGTATTGAGGAAACTGTGAAGTGGCAATGGGAAATGTGCTGTGCTGTGTGAAAAGCTGTTCTGCTGGGAGCAGTCATTGCTTTAATATTTAATTCGATGAGATCTAGCTCCGAGAAATGGATCGGGAGCTGCCAGAACTTCAAGCATGCGCTCAGCACTTGCAGTGGACATTCCATGGGGTTTGCTACACCGCGGACTTCTCTGTGTTCTGGCTGGGTGACATGGGAATGTGTCTCATTAATTATCTGAGCACACAAAGCTGTGTTTCCTCCCATACCCTTAAATTAATTGAGCTATAAAGACTTCCAGAGGTTTGCTTGGACATTGTGTTGTCAAAGCATCTTCTCTCTCTGGGGCCCTGGCTCATGATCTCTGCCAAGCAAGCGCTGGCTGCTCAGGTGCAACCAGGTGGCACTTCAGGAGGGAATTCCCTTGTGTCACAAGCCTGTCAGACAAAGCCATGGAGAGAAGAGGCAGGATTGAACCTCTCCAGCACAAACCCTCCAGCACTGTGCACACTCATGTGGTGGTGAGGGCAAAAATGAGGGGCTGGGCTGATGTGGGGCGTGAGATGGGTCTCCACCTAAAAATTGTTCCTGCTTTGTCCTTTTAGGTGGGTCCCATCAGCCCCAAGCTGTTTCTGGGACTGAGGTTCAGCTGGCAGCAGGGCCATATTTCCCCTGCGCATCAGCCGCCTCCTTCAGAAATCCCTTTGCATGTTCCTGACAGTTTGGGTGTCTTCAACAGGGAGAGGGGCTTTCAGGGAGCCTGATTGCCACCCTGATGGCAAGCGAACAATTGCAAAATGTGGATTTCTCAGAGCCATAATGCAGGTAGGTCCTAATTCTGTGCTTTTGCAAACCCAACCACTTTTTATCCTTATATCTGCCTCTCTCTGGTCCTTCTGCAATCCCCATCCCTGCAGGACCCAAGTCCTTCACAGCCTTCAGGGTTAAAGCGTGGGCAGAAAGCCAGATTGGGAAAGAGACCTTGGTGCCTACATACTATGGGCTTTGCTTTGGCTCAAGCATCCTGGACTGTAATCATGACCTTCTCCTCACTGGCACTCTCAGCCCCCTCGGCCACCTCTCCGGCTGTAGACAAGTGTTGGTGTGATGCTGCAGTGCCTGGGAACAGTTTTCCATGCCAGCCTCCCCCATGTATGGGCTTGGAGGTCCTTGCCTTGGGATCCTTCTCCCCGTGCTCTCCTCTCTCTCCTCCTTGGTCCTTCTTTCTCTGCCAGCCCAATGACTGTGAGACACAGCTGCGTGTCCCTTCTCCAAGACCACTCCTGGTCCCCTCCTGCCTGGCTCGGGGGGAGGAGGTGGGACCCCAGCACTTCACACAGCAGGGCAGAGCCCTCTGCACCATGAAACGTCTCACCAGGCTTGACCTGGGGAAGAGGCACAAGCTTCACAAACAAAGCCACGTCCTACCAATTCCCTGTCCTGCTAAGTAATAACACTGGTGTTTGGTTTTGCTGTTCCTTGTCTCTCCTCAGCATCCACATCCGAGGCACGACCCCAAAGGCCCAAAGAAATCAAGAATGTTGAGGAAATTCCAGATATGCCTCTGCTTCTTCTTTGTCTCGGGCATCTTGTATGAGATCTCCCTGCTGTCTGGCTGCTTCTTCTCCTACGTGCCTATGTCCAAGCACTTCTTGACACCTGAGCAGGTCTTGAACCTCGGCAAAAGCATCATTTTTCTGGAGACAACGGAGCGTCTGGAGCCAACCCCACTGGTGTCCTGCTCTGTAGAGTCTGCTGCCAGGATTTACCAGGACCGGCCCGTCATCCTCTTTATGAAGGGACTTATGAACGACACGGTGTTGGATTTCAACTCCAGCTATGCGGCCTTCTCGCTTTTGTCTTCTATGAAGAATGTCTTCATTTTTCCTCTCCAGATGGACACTGTCTTCCAGGATACCCCTCTGCTCCAGTGGTACAACCAGGTGAGCATTATAATAAAAAGGGGAAATAGGAAATTGGTTCTAAAAACAGAGGGGAAAAGCTCTGAAGAAAGCTTCAACAGAATGGAGGAACGCAGGACTGGCTCTGTGAAATGAGTCACATTTGGCTTTTTGGTTCAGAATAGATTGATTTTGGCCATGTTTTGCAGTGTATTCATCTATCTGCTTATTGGACACATTATCAGCATTTTCCTCCCTATCTGGAGAACTGGATTTTTTTTGGCAAAGGAAACATTGGTAAAAATAGATTGCATATGTGTTTTGATAAAACACCGCTTAATAATCTTCCTCAACAGAAGCCGGTTGAACAAAATGTGCTGCCTGGGCGCTTGTTACTGCTCCTCACAACAACAAAGCCCACGGTAGATAAGATGTGGGAGATGTTTTGCTTTTTGTAATGAAGATAAGCAAACCCCAAGTGGGGTCTTGCAAGCTCCACCCTGGACAGACGCTCCTGGCAAACATGTTTGGCTCTGTCTCTGTGCAAGGCAGGTGATATTTCCTCCAAAGTCTTCCTTCTCTTGAGAGAAAAGGACTCCCAATGAACACCCTCCAACCCGTTTCAAAGAACTGGGAGTGATCAGGGAGTGTATTAAGTGGGTTGTGTCCCACTGGAATAGCAGGCAATGATTCATGGTGTCATTGATTTCCCATTGTCCGCTCCATCAAAACAGCCGTGGAACATTCCTCTGTTCCTTTATATGAACAAAGCACTGCTCAGCACTGCCCCCCCTTATCTTATTCCAATAATATTCAATAGCTGGAGCAAGAACAGGTGGCCGGTAGCATTTGCAGGTGTGCAGGTGCGGTTTTATGGTGCCGTCTGCAGCCTGAGGGAGGGGTGTGATCCATTCTCATCACTGTCTCACCTTTCTAACTTTGCAGGTAGTTCCGGAGCAGGAGAAGAACTGGATCCATGTCAGCTCTGATGCCAGCAGACTGGCGCTCATTTGGAAGTATGGGGGCATCTACATGGACACAGATGTCATCTCCATCAGGCCCATCCCTGAGGAAACCTTCCTAGCAGCACAGAAGTCAAAGTTCTCTAGCAATGGGATCTTTGGCTTCCCCGCCCGCCATAAATTTATTTGGGACTGCATGGAGAACTTTGTTCTCAAGTACAACGGGAACATCTGGGGGAACACGGGGCCCTTTTTAATGACAAGGATGCTCAAAGCCATCTGCAATCTCACGGATTTCCAAGGCACCGAGGACCACAGCTGCCAGAACATCTCCTTCCTCAATCCCCAGCGTTTCTACCCCATACCTTACCCGGCCTGGGGTCGTTACTATGCAGTGTGGGACAAAAGCCCCAATTTCAACCAGTCCTATGCACTGCATTTGTGGAACTTCATGAATCGCAACCGAAAAGCTGTGGTTGCGGGCAGTAACACGCTGGCTGAAAATCTATACAAAGCCTACTGCCCCACCACATACGAGGACCTGATCCAAAAAGCAAAGCAAAGGGATTTCACAGAGTCTGAGGATGTTGTGTGATATGGCATGAGGAGAAGGAAGCGATCCTTCCAGCCCTCCCCATCCTGGGGTCAGAACACAGTCATTGTTGGTGTCTGTAGCTGGCTTTGAAGGAAAAAGAGACCTTTTCAAACCACCATCCCTGCCCTCTTGGGACACTACAGAGCATGTGCAGAATGGTGGTGGGTGTTCATCAGATGTAGCCTCCTATGACACTAAGGTCACCTTCGCCTCAGTTCTGTTTCCTCGTAGATGCTCATGAACCAAACCTTCTTGAATTGAAGGGACTTAGGGGCCTCACTAGCAATCTTTTCCAAGGGAAAATGTCCTAAGGAGACGCATGGCCTCCTGGGAGGAACTTCAGAGGCACTTCCACACCTCTTGCTATTGGCAGCTACCCACGTCAAAAAATTCGCAACCACAACAGGCTTTGGACTGGGCTGAGGCCCCTTAGGCAAGTGGAACTCAAAGGTATGGCAGAGGATGGATGGCACGATGGCAGCTGGTGAAGAGAAGCCCTAAGCACTGTCTTTTCCTTTATCTTTTTCTCACATGAGCTTTATACCCTACGTTTTTGAGAGGGACCTTGCCAGCGCAAGTTAAAATAAAATGGTCAATAAACCACCATTCAACTGAGCTTGCTTTCCCCTGCATGCCCCTGGAGTCCCATTTTTCCTGATATTTGTGCCTCTGCACTCCCACTTTGGCTCTGTCCAGGAGGGGCTGCACTTGCACCATCCTCTGAGCTCAGTTCTGGCTGCAAAGAGTCACATCTCTCCCTGGAAAGGAGATGTTGAGGCACTAAGAAACAATAGGGCTGCCCCCCCATCTTCCAAATCCCTTTGAAATAAGTGGAGATCAACCCACCTAGGACCAGGGTGCAACAGTTCTGGAGAGGTCACAGTTATCCAGATGTGCCACCTATTTTTTGTCTTCTTATCTTCTCGCTCTATTCCCATGTTGCATTTTTTTTTTTATCTCCTTCCCTCTTGCAGGCATTCTGCTCATCCCAAAGGTGCCAGTTCCCACAGAGTTTGCTGCTGCCAGCACCCAGGAGCTGCCATTCTCATGGGTCGCAGCATCCCACCAGCCTCTCTGACGTCCCCCATGTTGCTCCATTTTAGAACTGTAGCATCATTAAAAAACCTCTGAGATCATCAAGTCCAACCATCAGCCTACTAAACCATTTCTGGGGCCTTCCGTGCCACTGGAGATCAACCATGGAATCATAGAATCACAGAACAGGTTGGATTGGAAGGGACCTCAAAGCCCATCCAGTCCCACACCTGTCATGGGCAGGGACACCTCCCACTGCATCAGGTTGTTCCAAGCCCCATCCAACATGGCCTTGAACACCTCCAGGGATGGGCAGCTGTGCTTCCCTGGGAAACCTGGACCAGGGTCTCTACACCCTCATCATGAAGAATTTCTTCCTAACATCTAGTCTAAATCCTTCCCCCTCCAATTTAAAGCCATTATCACCAATGCATCCCCTTGCATTTCCTTCTTTCCCAGGGAAATGCCAAGCCACCCAGCTCCCTGAAAAGAAGCCCAGCTTGTAAATCTCTTCCGAGTCTACCTGAACAGCTGGTTTTAACTTTGGAGCAGAAAGGTGGGGGTGGACCTGTTGCCCGTCACCGAATGTTTGCCATCTGCACAATGCTATCTTCTGTAAACACAGCAGCTTAATGAGCTTGCTGCAATCAGCAGCCCGAGCTCTGCACCGAGGAGTCGCAGCTGGGTAGATCAGGAGAAGGGAGCCCTCTGAGCATGGGGTTTATGTGCTTTGTGCTGGGTTCGGGCACGGAGCTTGAGTCTCCTTCCAACCCTATTCCCCCCTCAAGTCATTGCTGGGGTCAGTGGAGCTGCACCAGCGGGTGCCGAGCCAAGCGCCGCAGGCTCTGGGAGCAGCTACGTGGCAGGGGGGAATATTTTCCCTTTCCCTCTCCCAGGGTGACACTCTCATGGCTCAGCCCAGGGCCATGAGTTTCATGCCTCAGTGCCATCCACACTGGTTTAGCTTTGCTCCCTGCTCCATTCCAGCCTGAGGCATCAGGAGCTGCTTTCGCTGGACTTCCTTGAGGGGCTGCAGGGGAGGGGTGTAGAGTTACTGCCCAGAAAGTCCTCTCTGTTTCCATTTGCCTTCTGCCAGACCCTGCCTGCTTCCAGCTCCTCTCATTGCCCCCGTTCATCGCTCCTGCCCTCGTCCCCTCTCTGAGGAGTGCCCCGCTGTGGTGATCAGGAAGGGTGGAGGAGAATTAAAAAAGGAGAGATTTCCCTGCTTCAGGCTGAGGGTTACTGAGGAGAAGACCATGCAGCAGCCTGGCCCAGCAGCTGTGAGCTGGGACTGCAAACACACAGTCCGCACACCTGGAATATGAAAGCCCATCATGCTTTTTGAGACCCAGCTCTACCAGCACTTTCATGGAGTGGAGATGGTGCAGGTGGCTGCCTCCAGCTCTAAGCCCTGCTGGGTGGCACTGGCTGCTCCCTCTACAATGAACCTGAAGCCTGGAGGCCAATGTCCTCATCTCCCAGAGGGTAAAATCTCAGTCCTAGTGAAGGAATATTAACATCTCGCCTTGGGGGTTGATGACAGCTTTTGCCAGCAGCTCCATTGCACCAGCTGATGCTGCACGACATTGTAGTTTGGAAGTCAAAGCACTTTTACTGCTTTACTCCAGGCTGAGGACCTGTCCTAGGCAAATGCAAGCAAGAACTGACAAGAAGAAATAAACCTTCAGAGCTGGGTTCCCAGCTTGAGTAATGCAGTGGTTTTACAGAGCCAATGTCCCCACAGAAGCCAAAGCTGTTCTGTTGGAAACCTTATATCTATTGTTTGGTACGAAATAGAGGGGAAAACCCAGCAGGCTCTAGTACCCACAGGCGTGCCTAAAGGAGGCGATGGGGCAATCGCAGCCATGCTGCTAAGCAGCAGGTCGGCATTGGCAGCCAGGTGAAACACAACCAGCATCGGTGCATGAAGACCTTGTTAATATTAACAAGGCTACACACCAGAGCCTGCTGTAGATCGTTAGGAGATTTTTAATTAGTGGTCCCTGCAAGCCCCTCCTCTTTTAGAGTGCTTAATGTGATAAAGCTTTCGTGAACTACTTGTTCACCTGTGGAGGCTGTGCATTGATACCTGACTGGTTGGACTTGATGATCTGGTGGAGCTCTTCCAACCTGATGATTCTATGATCCTATGGTACAGGTACGGCTCAGGGCTGTATTTGCATCCACATATACGTGTGTGTTATGTCTGTGTGCACTGCACTTTGCCTGATGCAATGAGCTGGGTTGTTTGATGTCGCAGTGCTGCTGAGTGTATATAGAAAGGTTGAGGCCAGGGTGAGTGGGGCTTTGAGCCCCCTGGCCAGTGGGAGGTGTCCCTGCCCACGGCAGGGGGTTGGAACTGGATGGGCTTTGAGATCCCTTCCAACCCAACCATTCTATGTTTCTGTAACAACAGTAGCAATCTTTTCCAGTCGTGTAAGCCTGGAAAGGGAAGGGGCTTGCTGATCTGGTGTGAAAAGAGAGCAATGAGCAAACCCTAGAGAGAAACTATGGTTAACTTGACGTGGTGCTGATCCACAGTCATCTCCAGAGGCTCCCATGCCTCCCCTGTGGCCGCAGGCAGCCTCGAGCTAGGTTAGCTGCAGCCCTGAATTGAGACTTTGGCATAAGAGAGAGAAGGATGAGAAAGAAGGGAGGGCCAAGTAAAATGGAGGTAGAGCTAAAAAGGGCTTAAAAGAGCCACTCAGGTTTATCTGGACTGTTTCTAAGCAGTCATTGATCCTGAATGTTTACATGCAACAGGGAGGGGCCCCTGTGGGAGGCAAGAAAAGGTATTTAGGTGCCTGATTGAGCAGAATGGAGAGAGGCAAAACTGTAAAAAGATTTATGCAGGGCAGGTATTTGGGAGAGGAGCAGAGCCTCTGTCTCTAAGAACAAAAGGAGACTTTGCAGAGTTTGCAGTGTGTCTGAATGCTGCTGAGCGGAACTGAGGGCAAACCAGCCTCGCAAGGGTGCAAGAAGCACCGTGCAAAGGAAGCCACTCCAGCAGTGGGAGTAGCAGAGACCCTGGGGTAGAGGTAAAAAACTGGCCCCAGGGGAGATAAAATGCTCCCAGGCTCGCAGACGTCACTGGGTGTAATATCAGCACCTACCATCTCCACCCTGCACAACCCCAGATAACTCCAGGGAAACCCTGTGATTGCTCCAACATCAAAATAAAGGATGTGAGCAGGATCGCTTTATCCCTGTGTGGGCACCAGGAGTATCATCTCTGCTAGGCTCTTGGCTGGAAAGCCCTGCGTGCAGGAGGTTCAGCCTGGCAGCTCCTTGCTCTGTCTGTGCCTCCCTCACCCTGCGTGCCGGTGGCCTTGGAGAAAGGCAAGTGGGAGCCTTGGAGCCTTTCAAATAGCATTTTGGGACAGATATTGGGGCAAAACCCCCCTGATTTTGGCACCATTTCTGCTGCAAACAGGCAGTGATAGCCACCACTCCTTCTGAGTTAGCAGAGCCTAGGAAAGCTTGGCTCTGTTGTACCACACGCGGAGTTGTTCACCGTCTCCCTTGGATTCCTGACCGTGTTTGTTCTTGTTGGGTGAGCACAAAAGTAGCTGCGGGCTGTGAGGAGGCAGAGGTGTGTGCAGGGCGCTGGGCTGGCTGGGAGTCCTGTACCCAGCAACACGGCAACGCTGATCAGCTCCACGTCCTGGGGCTCAGCCTGTGCAGGAACCCCAGCCACCACCTCGGTAAGTGGCCTCGCAGCAAAGAGAGCTTTGGAAAAATGAACTAGCTTAAAGCTGGCAGGCACAGCAGAGGGGATAGTGTGACGTGGGGTAGCTGCAAAGCCCTAGCTAGAGACTAAGAACAAGATAGGTCTATCTCGCAGATTTAAAATAATGTATTTACACCCAATTTCCATCTCCTGGGGATGGTTTTCCACCTTTACCCCAAGGTCTCTGCAATTGCATGGTGCTTCTTGTGTCCTTGTAAGGTTGGTTTGCCTTCAGTCCAGATGTAAAATGATGTATTTTAAATACAGTTATTTAATTATTGTTCAGGGAACAGCTAGGAAAATGAGCCAACACCACTTCTGGAAATAGTCTGGGTTGGAGCAGGGTGCTCGGGAGGCAGCAACGTTGCAATATAAAAGTGCACAGTGCTTGCTGTGCATCATTTGAGAACCGGTTAATTCTGCTTCCTGAGAACAGGTACATTCATTAAATCATAGACTCATGGAATGATTTGGGTTGAAAGGGATCTCAGTGCCCACCCAGTCCCACCCCTGCCATGGGCAGGGATGCCTCCCACTGGATCAGGGGCTCCAAGCTCCATCCAACCTGGCCTTGAACCCCTCCAGGGATGGAGCAGCCAGGGCCTCCCCACCTTCAGCATGAAGCAATGCACCAGGTTGTCCAGGAGAGCTTTTACAAGTTCAGGGAGGATTTACCTGCAGGAGGGACTTACAAGTTCATTCAGAATGAGTTGCTGTAGAGAGCTGTGATGTGATGCTTGTAGGATTCTCTGTTACTGTGGGTGCACAGACTGTCAGAATGTTCTTTGCAGAATTTAGCAAAGCAGCAGATGGCAACACTGGGTGGGGAGGGAGAAGAAAAGGAGTTTGTTTGCTGCTGCATAAGATAAGCCCTGACACGTTCCCCAATGCCCGCAGCACGTGCAGGCTGGAGGGGGCTCCAGTGGAGCTGGAGGACGGCAGCAGAGTCAGCCCTAACGCATCCCTTTTGCCTCCCAGCCCTTTTCTGCAGACATTCAGCACCTGCAGCAGCAGCCTGGAGCTGTGGGGATGCCAGGATCATCCCCAGGATTCATCGTCCAGGTGGACGTCCCCGCTTTCCACTTCCAGCCCCGCCGCCTCAGCTTAGACTGGCGTCGCTTCGGTGCCATCGACGTGGAGCGGGTGATCCGGGAGGTGGATGTGGCCGCTCTCCAGAAGCACATCACCAGCATCACCTTCTGCAACCTGGACGGGGAGCGGTGCCCTCACTGCGGGCAGCCAGCTGACCCCGTCCTGCTGAAGGTGCTGAGGATGGCCCAGCTGAGCATCGAGTACCTGCTGCACTGCCAGGAGCGCCTGGGGACCAGCCTGGCCACTCACGCCCAGCGCCTGCGAGCTGCCCACAGCGAGCTGGCTTGCACCCAGCAGCAGGTGGTGGAGCAGGCAGCACAGCTCCAGGGAGCGAAGGAGGAGAGCAGGGCATGGAAGAAGCTGATTGCCACACAGCAGCTCTTCCTGCAAGCTGGCCCCAGCACCTACTGCAAGGTGTGTGGGGAAATGGCTTTAAATCAGTGGGGGAAAGATTTAGACTGGGTGTTAGGAAGAAATTCCTCTTGATGAGGGTGGAGAAGCCCAGGTTGTCCAGGGAAGTCCTGGCAGAGCCCTGTCCAGTCTGACCTTGAACCTGCATCTACGGCACCCACCATCTCTCTGGGAAACCTGTTCTATCTCAGTTTATGGTTCCTCCTGACCCCCAAAGGGCTTTTCCTTTGGCTTCAGACACAAAAACATCCTGATACCCTCCATCTGCGTATCTCCACCACAGCAGCTGCTTCTCTTGTAAAAGCCAAAGACCTCCCCTTTGACTTTAAAGCAGCAAAGCTTTGTCTTCCTTGCGGAGGACATGGGGAGTGCCCTTCTCTGCACATCCCAGTTTCTTCCCTGACTTTTCCTCCCTCTTCTCCAGTGCAACCTCTGTGACAAAGCCTTCATGAACTACTCCTTCCTGCAAGCCCACGTACAGCGCCGGCACACAGAGGCCATTGAGGCGGGTAAGCACTGGGACGACTGCTCCCTTTGCTTTCCCAGGCAGGGTTTTCCCCCATTTCATGTAGATGCTGGAAACCAGAGTGGCCATAGGAGGATAAAGACAACTTCTTATAACTTCTTTCTTCTTCTGCAATTCTGCAGATGTTGACTGAACAATTTCTGCTCTCTGCCCTTCCCTCAAGCACAGGTAGGACAGGGGGTCAAATGCGAGACAAATTACGAGTCATCTCTCAGTTTCTCTAATGATCCCTTCCACCCAAAAATTCATAGAATCATGGAATCCGTTGTTTGCAAAAGACCTTTGAGAACATCCAGTCCAACCGTACCTGTCCACTACTAAACCAGATCCCTGTGCACCTTGTTTGCCTGTCTTACAAACCTCCAGGGATGGTGTCTCCACCACCTCCAGGGGCAGCATTTGCAGTGCTTGAGAACCCTCTCAATGAAGATTTTTTCCAATCTCAACCTCCCTTGGTGCAACTTGAGGCCATTTGCTCTAATCTCTTCACTTCTTACTTGGAAGAAGAGCCCAGCACGCACTTCACCACAGCCTCCCTTCTGGGAGCTGCCCAGAGCAATAAGGTCTCCCCTCAGCCTCCTCTTCTCCAGGCTAAACAGCCCCAGGTCCCTCAGCTGCTCCCAGAACCCCTGGGCTCCAGACTCTTCCCCAGCTCTGTCCCCTTCTCTGGACGTGTTCCAGTCCCTCAATGTGATGAGCTGAGTTTTGCTTCAGTGGCACCTTCCCTAGTGCAGCCTAAGATGTCGAAGCAGGGGGCTTTGGTTGCTGAAGAGACCAAACCTGGTGCAAAGCCACGCTGCTTCACGAGCTGCTCATCTCTCCAAGTTTACAGAAATTAAAAATAAATAAAAATAATCAGAAACTGCGTGTCCAAGTGCATTGTGGGTTTTCCTGCAAATCAGCTGCCACCTCCTCAATCCTGAGACCCTGCAGCAGTTTTGCTCGATGCTTTAGTAGGATTCTCCACCCCACCCAGTGCAAAATCGCAGCAGGAGGTGGCAGGCTGCACCTTCACTCACAGGGTCTCTGTTTCCCTGAGTTTTGCAGAGTGGCAAAAGATGAAGCAGATAGAGCAAATGGAAGAAGAGGTGGAGGAGCTGAAGGCAAAACTGCAGGAGATGCAGCAGCAGCTGGAAGCGGAGAGAGGAGCAGAGAAACTGCGAAGGGAGAAGGTATGGAGAAAGGGCACCGCTGCCAGTTTGGAAAAAAACAGGTCGGGGAGAAGTTATAAAACGCAGGATGTTTTTAAAGCACAGATGAAAAAGATGCTGCAAAATATTTCCTGGTGGGCTCACATTTATTTTGTTGGAAAACTTGCCCCCAAATATTCCTGTGGAAGTGAGGACCGAGTAAGCTGTGCTGCCTCGAGCTCCCCATGGGGTGCAGGCAGGCTCTGAGCAGCAAGGGGTGCAGTGAGAGGGTGGGTGCTCATCCCACTGGTGCGGGGCTGAAACCCCAGCCCTGGTGTTTCTGCTCTGCGGCAAAGATACCTCCTGTCCTGATTTTTCCACTCCTTTTAGGAAATGGAGAGAGCTCGCCAGCAAGAAGAGGAGGGCAGGAGAGACTGGGAAAGGTGGAAAGAGAAGGAGAGGACAAAGCTTCATGAAGAAATAGATGGCCTGAAGCAGCTCTTCCTCACGACGTTCAAGGATGTGGCCAGCAGGAGCAGCACCATGGAGGTGGTGAGCAAGCACCCTGCATGCTCCTCAGAGAAGGTGAGGGGATGTCCAAGCCTACTGCCTCATCTGGTCCAGGTGGCATCACAGGTTCACTGCCTCTTTTCTTTGCTCCTGGGGCATGCAAGTGTTTTGGAGTTGGAAGAAGTGGCTGGCCAAGCCTGAGCTCGTGAGGAGGAAAGCAGAGCCTCCCGTGAGCTAGAGCTCCTTCCTCTCTCTGCTCCAGAAATTGCAGGAACTTCAGGCCAGAGAGACAGCAGAGTCCAACCTGGGGACCCTGCAGAATGATGATGATGGGGAGGAACAATGGTGGGCATCGAGCCAGGCAGAGCCACAGGGTGAGCAGGAGAGGATGGCAGGGCAGGTGAGCAGTGAGAAGTGTCTTCACCTGTACTGCATGTCCCAGGAGGTGCATTTGGATGGAGATGGACCCACATCCATGTTTCCTGAAAACAGGTACAGTCATAGAATCATAGACTCATAGAATGGTTTGGGTTGGAAGGGACCTTAAAGCACAGCCAGATACACCCTCTGCCATGGGCAGGGACACCTACCACTGGATCAGGGGCTCCGAGCCCCCTCCAACCTGGCCTTGAACCCCTCCAGGGATGGGGCAGCCACCCCTGCTCTGGGCAGCCTGGGCCAGGGCCTCCTCACCCTCACAGCAAAACATTTCTTCCCAAGATGTCATCTCAATCTCCCCTCTTTCAGCTGAAAACCCTTCTCCCTTGTCCTATTCCTGCCTATCCTGATCCAGAGCCCCTCCCCAGCTTTCCTGGAGCCCCTTTCAGCACTGGAAGCTGCTCTAAGGTCTCTTCACAGCTTGTCACAAGGAGGAGGGAGAGGCACCAGCCCCATCCCCAGGGTGCAGACCGAGTGTCGCTGTGTGGGTACCAGCACCCACCTTTACTCTGGACAGGGAGAAGGCTGCTCTGGGTGGGAAGCAGAGGCTGCAGGAAGCCCTGCGGGAAAACCCAAACCTCCTGAAGCAGTTTCGCCCCATCCTGGAGGAAGTGTTGGAGGAAAAACTGGAGCGCATGGGGGTTGAGAGGGTAAGTGTGCACTTTCAGTGCCAGCAATGCCAGCCCTGAGACGGTGCAGGGATGCAAAAATTTTTGCTGGGGAAGGGAGGGGGGAACCGAAGCCCTAACAGGCAGTAAAACCAATCCCCATCTTGAGCAATTGCCCCCTGAGAGGCAACTGGGAAGGCAGAGCAAGGATCACAGAGAAGCACAGGGAATAAATGGCTGTGCTCCCATCTGTGAGGCTGGTGGTTTGTGCTTCTCCAGCAAATCTTCCTCACAAGCAGCCTTTCATATGCTAAATTACCCAGGGCTCCCTCTCTTCCAGGGAAGAAGGGCATTTGAGGGCACAGCAGCCCCTGTCATGGGGTTTCAAGGGGACTTTTGCTGTCTAATTCCTTTTCACACCAAGCATATTAACCAGCACCTCCTAGGAGCTTTCCTGAGCTCCCAGCAATGCAACACCACCACCTAGCACCTCACAGAGCTGCTGCAAGGGCAGTGGGCATGGCTGCTGGCACCCGCATCGCTCCTTCAACCCCTGTTTTTGAGCAAGGGTGCACTTCTCTTTGGTCCCGTGGCTGAACGATGACTTCTGGTGTCATTATTCACTGCAGATGCTTGTAAGGAGCACTCCTGTGTCCTAGAAATTTGTCCCAAATAGCAAAGATTTACTCTTTAGTCATTTACTGGTGAGGGCTTCGCTGTGGATTTTTCACTTAGGGCACATTGTGGTGGGGAAACAATGGGTGTCGGGGCTGGTGAAAGCGTCATTGGGGTTTGGGCAGGGCTCGGAGCATGCAGGATGTTCTTGAGATACCGGCAGTGCTGCCGAGGGCTTGTTTCACACATGGAGCTGTGGAGGGACGTCAGGCCCTCAGCCATCCTCTACTTCAGATTGTGAAGGGGATCTCCACTCCAACCTACAAAAGCCTCCAGGCTCTGGTCAGGCTTGAGCAGCAGCAGAAGGCTGAGATATTTCCCAGCCTCATCCACCTGAGGCATGGGTTGTCCCGAGCGGTGACGAGGAAAGTCAGACAATGCAAGAAGCTCAGTACCTTGCCTCAACAACTCTCCACCATCCCAGGTGAAGTGACCTCCTCTCCTTTCTAAATACCAACCATGGGCACCACTGGCCAACCGGTGATGGTCATGGGATGCCATTGCCTTAAACAATGAGACGAGAACGCAGAGGAAGGGTGGGAAAGGGCATTTAGGGTGATGCATGTCTCTGTGATTGCTCTCTGGGTATTGACCTCACATGGGTTGGCCTGATGTACTCGGGGTGGGGAGGGGGAACACTAGCTGTCCCTGAAAGCCCCAGCAGAGTGAAATACAGGTCTGGGCAAAAGATTGCAAGTCCCTTTTCCGTTCTTTTTGTACACAACCCCCTGTTGGGTGGGCCGTGTGGCTTCTCCAAGGTCAGCTCACAGGACCACCAGGCAGTGGGTGGTGATTCTCCTTGCTCTCTTGTTACCTTCCAGCTCAAAACCCAAAGAGCTTCAGGTCTCTTCAAGGGTCACAACCCATGGTGATACCAGCTCCGGTAGAGCCTGAAGCCTCAGTAACACCCCAGCCTGCTCCTCGTAGCAAACCCCACCCCACCCACAGCTCCCCGAGGACTGCCTGGGACACCCTGCGGCTCTCCAAAGCTGGCACTCCCCACCAAGGGCTTGTCCCACAGCAGAGGTGAGTCCCGTTGCCTCCTTTCATTCTCCGGGCAGTGCCTGGGACTCTTGGCCACAACCTGGCTGCAAGATGTTGCCCAGGGCTTCTCCAGCCTTAACGATTCTGTGCCTCGGGGTCCCCATTTAACCCACTCTGCCCTGCACAGAGACAGCCCCATCCACAGCACTGAGGCTGCTGGGGAGACGCCAGGATGCAGCAGCACGGAAACCTCCCAGTGAGGTGAAACACTTCCCAGCCCTGAGATCAGCATCGTCAAAAACCAGCCAGCCCACCAAGAAGCTCCAGGTGCCTCACACAAATGGCCACAGGGATGTTCTCTGACAATTTCCAGGAAAAAGGGCCTGTCATGTCCTCTTCTCCGCTTGCATCTGTCAGTGGTGCCCCAGGGCACAGCCTGTGCACGAGAAGATTGAGCTCACGGCAGCAGAGACTTGGCCCTTGGCCCCATCGCCCCATTGCTGGCATCTGTCCTTCCCTTCCCTTCATGTTTGTCCATTCACCCTTGCTGGGGGAACATAAAAATCGGTTTTCACGCAGTTGGGAGCAGAATCGTAAGCGCCAGGAAATCGAATTGAGAAAAGGTCTCTGGAACAAATCCAGAGATAATTGGAGCGATGCAATGGCAAAATTATTAAATTAGTAAAACGGGACTTAAACATAACCTCAATTTATGGGGGAGAGCTGATGTAATTGAAGTGGCAGCAGCATCAGAATCCAATTGCTTTTTGAGAGGAAAAAAAATTTATAGATTTTACCCGAGGAAGGCCTGGCACAAACAGGGGGAAGGTTTTCTTTTTAGTTTTGTGGGTTGTTTTTTTGTGGGTTTTTTTGTTTTGTTTTTTTTTTTCCAGTGGAGATGGAATTCTAGGTTTTCATCTGGCAAAGTGAGGGGAAAAAAGGAACTTATGAGCCATGGAAATCGAGCAAGGAGCTCCTGAGTTGTATCCAGTTGCAAATGTTTGTCCCTCTTTGCTCTCATTTTTGTATCAGCCTGATGAACAAGAAATCACGGAATGGTTTGGGCTTGAAGGGACCTCCAAGCCCATCCAGTCCCACCCCTGCGATGGGCAGGGACACCTCCCACTGGATCAGGGGCTCCAAGCCCCATCCAACCTGGCCTTGAACCCCTGCAGGGATGGGGCAGCCACCCCTGCTCTGGGCAGCCTGGGCCAGGGCCTCCCCACCCTCACAGCAGAACATTTCTCCATAAGGTCTCATTTCAATCTCCCCTCTTTTCAGCTGAAAACCCTTCCCTCTCGTCCTGTCCCTGCCCTCCCATGGTGACAGCAGCCACTGGATGGAGCCACAGGACCAGAAACGAGAGGCAGCCGCTCTGCAGCCTCCCTGGAGCTTCTCCTGTGTTCCAGCTGCCCCTGGTTTTTGAGAAGATCCCCCTCTTGGGGCTCCCCCAGGCAGCCCTGTGGGGCTGGGCCCTCCCTGTCAGCCTCTGTGGGTGCTGCCAGGAGGATCCAGGCCGCGTAGTCTGGGGAGAGGTTCCCCCTCTCCTTTCCCCCATGGCCAGGAGCCAAGTGCCTGACGCTGCCATGAGCTTTGGGAGCCCCAGCAGCGATCCCTGGACTTGGCCCCCGCCTGTGGGATGCAAACTCTCCCCACTGGACAAAGCTTAGCACGTGCGTGTAGCTCTTTTTTATTACTGTTCTTTAAGCACTCCAAAAATGCAGAGGGGAGAAAGCAGCTTTCCTTTGCGTTGTGTTTCTCTTCACTGGTGCTCCCGAGGGTGATAGAAAAGGTGTCATTTTCCTGCTCTGGGAAGAACCTGGACTGAAGGCCCTTGGACAGAGCAACAAACAAACTCCATGCTGCCTCCTTCCTCCTTTCTTTCTTGAGCTGCTCCAACCCAAAGGATGATTTTAAACATAAACATATAAGCCTGACTGCTGCTCCTACCCCTCTGTGTTCATTTAAGTTTGTTTCCTTACTTCTTCCCATGCTTTGTATGTTTATAGTAACTCTTCTGTGATCTTGATCACTCAAAAGTAGGAAATTTTGGAAAATGCATCAGAAAAAAGCAGCATTTTCTGTTTCCTCGTCTCTTTTCCAACCCACTCTGCCACTCGTTCGAACGTCTACTCTTCCCTAGCATTTGCATATGGGTTTTAATGCCATGGAGCAGAGATCCCAGCCAGCGCTGAGCAGAACAGGGTGAGTTAATTTAATTTCACTGACTCGCAAGAGTTTCCTCCAGCTAAGTGTTCACAAACGTGCGTGAACCCCTCAAAGACTGTAAATCCCTGCATCCCCCATGGTGCACACTCACCTTGGTGCTTGTACCCACCCGCACGACTCAGCTCTGTAGCTGCGTGCCTTGAAAAGAGGTTTGGTTTTCCATTTTAAACCTGAGTGATTAAGGACCATGCTTGCCTTGCTAGTCGTTGCTTACAGTGCTGGTGCTGGATGTGTTACTTCATGCTTAAATTTATCAGCTGCTGCTCTTCTTGGTGAGTATCGACCATCGCATAGTAATGGGGTAATAATTAATTAAATTAATTAATTAAATAAAGGAGGGATATTTTCACCCCTTTCCGAGCACTGCATAGGTAATAGGGAAAAAGAGCTGAGCACGTCTTGCCCAGAGACGGGCTGGGAGAGTTGGGGTTGTTCAGCCTGGAGAAGAGAAGGCTGCAGGGAGACCTCAGAGCAGCTTCCAGTGCTGAAGGGGGCTGGGAAAGCTGGGGAGAGGCCCTGGATCAGGGAGGGGCAGGAATGGGATGAGGGGAATGGGTTTGAGCTGAAAGAGGGGAGATAGCGATGAGATCTTAGGAAGGCATTTAGGACATGCATTGACCCCTTCCCCTGGGCACAAAGCAGCACAGCTACACTGAAATCGTTTGACAGGCTCTTGCCAGGAGTTTAACCCCATTGGAATCTCACGCTCTTTAAAATAACATGGTTTGTATTTTGTTTTTCTCCATGACATTTGTTTTCTATTTATTTGTAATGTGTTTATAAACCTGTGTGGGACAATTAGTAGCTGATCACCCCCAGCCCTAACAACCTCTGGATACATCACAACTCTCTCAAATACCACCAAGCTGGAAAAAAAATAAAGGAAAAGAAAAATCCTATCCAATTTATTCAGCTGGAATATCTTACCTGGTGAGCTATTCTCCCATAATATTTGGGGCAAGCGCAGCGTCATAAATCTTAGTGCTATTAATCCATAGCCTCATTCATCTCTGTTCAGCTATATAAAAGCAATAACCTTGTCACTAGAGGAAGGAAGATGAGGCTTTTAATTGCATATAGATTTCAGGAGAGTTCTTATCTCATAGTCCAATTTGTACCTTCAGATAGGGGGCTTTGCTTCCCTTGGTCAAAGTCCATGCAAATCATACAAATGTTGTAGAAGGAACCTGTACCGAGCTCTGCTGGCAGATAATGCACACAGCCTCTTCAGCACTGGCTTTATTAGACAAGCCTATATTTAATTAGCTCCTCTCAAACAGGCTATGCATTTTTTAAAGGCCGATCAAATTCATAGGAACAAACCCATTTCTGCATGCGTGCACGCAGGGCCAAGCACAGTTCCCCTGCCTCGTCTCCCTTGGCTCTGCAGATGCTACCAAATGCAGCCTTTGTGCTCCCATTTACTGTCAATAAAGGCAAAATAACTGGCCCACGTTCTTCCATTCCTCACCAGGAACAACTGCTGGAGGAACCACTGGATTTACTCATGGGGGTACCTAGGCTCCAGTTATTTCCATAGATAAGGTCCCTTGTGACCAGTAAAAGAGAGGGGCAGCCATAACAGCAGGTGACGTTACACAGCAAACAGGCTCATAAATAAATGATACTCTCCTTCAGCATTTGATTTTTTTTTTTCTTCAGTTAAATTCACCACATTAAAATTTCTTTATACCGTGAGTTTTCAGCCAAAGTAAGGAAATGAAAACTGATACTGGAAGATTAGAAATCTAGCGAGGGCAGGAATGCCTGGCTACAGCTCTGTCTCAGCTCTCTGCCCACAATCTTGTCATCTACACGCTTGCACCCATCACAGTGAAAGCAAGAGATCGCCGGCTCGGCAAGTTTGTCGGAATAGCTGTGTTGCATAAAAATAAAACACAACTGTCAAAGGTTCCACGGTATTCCATGCAAAGGTTCCTTGGGATTTTATCTGCATGCCTGGTTTTGTTCCAATGCAGTTAGACTCTTGTATCTGAAAATTTTCCACGTGTTTTCTGCATTTTTCATTACCCTGTGTACCTTTACCTAACCACCACTTAGGGGGTTCCTATCTAAATCAAACATTCCCATTGCTATTCAGCCCCTTTCCAGTGGAGGTTGGCAGGACTGAGAACATACCAGCAATTTTTCTGCCCTCCTAAGAACAAAGAAGTATTTACAAGTGTTTAATTGCTGCCTCGAACGTCAGGGAGATGCTGTGCTGACCAAAGTGGCCTCAAACCCCCAGAGACCCCGTGCTTGCTGGATTCCAGTCCTCAGTGAAGCCAGCATCCCAGCAAAGACCTCTGATTTCATTGCATCAGCGAGCTGAGTGTCCCTCGATACTTATTCATCTGATTTTTCTGACTTTTAGAAAGGAAAATAAAAAATAAAGCACCTTATCTTCTATTTTTCCCTCAACCATACAAACCTGGAGTTCTGGTTCCAGTTCTGGAGTCCTCAGTGCAGGGAGGACTTGGAGCTGTTGGAGCGAGTCCAGAGGAGGCCATGGAGATGATTGGAGGGCTGGAGCACCTCCTGTACGAGGACAGGCTGAGAGAGCTGGGGTCGTTCAGCCTGGAGAAGAAAAGGCTGCGTGGAGACTTAGAGCAGCTTCCAGCACTGAAGGTGGAAGGTGTCCCAGCCCATGGTAGGGGGGTTGGAACTGGAGGAACTTTAAGGTCCCTTCCGACCAAAACCCTTATATGGTGCTATGATAACTGTCCATACTTCTCCCAAGAAGCTTCAGAGCCTAGGTCAAGTTTACCTGAGTCAGTAGCTGCTGTTCTTCTCAAGGAGAAAATAAGTAAAAACAGTGATTTTGGTCTTAAAGACTTTTTCTTTTTTAATATTCAAATAAAAAAAAAAGTTACCAACAAAAGGAATGAACAAAAAAAAAATTAAACCAGCATGCAAAACAGAGGCAGGAAAGCTAAGTCTACACTGCAATGGGGAAAATCCATTGTAAGGAATAGCAATGGGTTTTTAATACCCCAGGTGGCAGCAGGGACCAAAAGTTCAAACCAGCAGGTCCAGCCTGGGGTGGGACCAAGAGCTACTGTTGGAGGGAAGCTCTTCCCACCTCTCTGCATGATGGTCATCTCCTCCAGCCCTCAGCCCCTGGAGCCGCACTCCCCCCAGGCATCTCTTCCTTTGACCCCTTTGAATAAAATTCCTCTCTGATGGGTTGGCTGGAAAGGTCTATGTCCCACCTCCACATCGCTGGGGAAAGAATAAGCACAAGGAAGTCCTGATGCCAGTATGGAGTTACACATCTAATGCTCCCTGGGATTCCTGCTCCAAATGTAACTCTAATTAATTCTAAATGAGAAATTCATCTGGCTTCATTAAAGATGACATCTGCAGGAACACCGGTCGCACACAGAGGTTTTCAGCTAATACAGCAAATATCTGTCACAGGAATAACAATGGATTACAGATATTCCCTAGAGAGATCAGAAGAAATAAATACACTTTAGTATCACGGGTTATAGCAAATGTGTATGTAACATAAATCAGATTAAATATCCCAACAGATCAGCATTGTGGTACAAGCAGCAAAGCAAAGATGTGTCTGAGTAGAAACAGGCACCAGGGAGGGCACTGGCCCCGCCGAAGGGACACAGCTGGGTTCCAGCCTGCTCCAAAGAAATATTGAGTGGCAAAACCAGAGCCAAGACACTCTATGGTTTCAGCAAAGCCCCGTTTTTGCTGACGGACAGAGGACACTGAGGTCATGGAGTGCTGTTCACCTCTCCAAACTCTGAGAAAGTAGGGGATGGTGTTGCCTAATTACGAGAAAATCTGCTGAAAAGGGGAAAAGGTATCACTTTTACATCTGGGCAGGTACAAGCTGGGAATTTTAGCCTGTTAGAAAAATTAGAAAAGGGCACAAGCAACAATGCTGGTCCTGGATATTAGAGTTTATGTGTAAAAATATGAGCAATCTGTTCTACTCTGAGAGTGTAAAAAGGCATTCTTTTTGTTATAGACCTCGTCCTAGAAGGCAGTCAAATAAACCCGGTGTTCATAACAAACTAGGACACCACCTCAGAGCAGGGGAAACATGATGGAAAACCCAGTGCTATTGACAGGCTGCTTTTTTTGCCTAGACTTTTTGCTTCTGAAGTGAAAAATATTTTATAAAAGATAGCACATCTCAAGGCCAGAAGTCTACTAGACATAATCATATTTTGAAGGGTACGAGCGTCTTCCATCCTCGCTTCGAGCAGCTTCTTCATATCCTGCACTTTTCCTAGCCTTCGTTTCAGGTTCGTACCCTGAAGCAACCTTATACGGCCCCGTTCTGTAGGAGATATTCGGCCCCGATGCGTTGTAGGACACCGCTTTGTAACTGGAAGAGACGGGACAGACAGAGGCTCTGTGACTACCCAGTGTTGCACCCTCCCTTCCTGTTTGTTCTTGGATTCTAGGCAACTCCACACTCTGTCACCCCTTGGAGCCGCCCACTGAGCTCAGAGCCAACCACCCATGGACAAGCTGCAAGAGTTTCATGTTTTATTGTAAACGTATGCTTGCTTTCCCATGACTAAGTCCGTGGTTGATGAAGGACCTGGCTACATCAACCAGCCGTGTAGGCACACCAGACCCCACCTGATGCAAATCACAGCTCAGCTGATGCAGTCTGCACCTACTAATGATCTGCTGTCCAGTTCACAATCAAAGCTGCAATTAAGAGGCCACACTTAGCCAGCACATTGCAAATTTTAGA
This sequence comes from Clamator glandarius, assembly GCA_033459285.1. NCBI lineage: Eukaryota > Metazoa > Chordata > Aves > Cuculiformes > Cuculidae > Clamator > Clamator glandarius. The sequence goes on along the minus strand of JAUNZM010000325.1, from coordinate 473,765 downwards.
TTTTAAGGTTGATCGTTCCTGTCCTTCCTATTTCTTCGCAAGTTATGGAGTCAGGGAAGGGAAATGGTCACTTAAGACCCATGATACAGGGCAAACAGATGTATCAACATGATAACTCTTGCAAAAGGACTATTATGCATAGATGTGTCTTGTGGTGTGCTGGCTGGATGCTATCCCAACACCCAAGGATTCAAGTGATACCGTGCTGTGTCCACCACCAACTTACCGGGTTTCTTCTGGAATCAGCCCTCTGCAAGCAAGGCACATCAAGATGCCTCCTACAAGGGCCAGGCCACCAGCTACCCAGCCAACGAAGAGGGCTGAGCCGAAGGTGTACCTGCAAAGCACGTAGACATGGTTAGTGCTGTCACAGTGGTCCTCTGAAATGCACTCAACATTGCTGTTTGCTCTCTGGCCTTTCTGAAGTTCCCGTGAGCCCTGTCCCACCTGCAGGCTCATCCTCAATGGGCTCTCTGCCTCCTCCTTGAGTTGTGTGAACAGAGACATCCCAGACAACTTGCTTGGACAATTTATCTGTAGTTCAGATCAGAAAGAGACTCAATAGTTCTTCCATGTCCTAGGACCAGGCTAATATGCACCCACATTCTTTCCTTTAGCGGCAGCAAACCCTGGCCCTGAGGGAGATCTGCACTGTGGAGCACCCTGACTGAGATGACCACCTACCTGTTCTGGATGTTCTGCATTCCCTGGTACATGTTGGCCGTGGACATCCAGAAGTTTGTGACTAGCATGTTGGCAAAGACAGACACTCCAGTGATGGCGCACAGACCTGAGATCAGATAGAAGGACAGACTGAGACCCACATAGCAGCCTCAGTGGACAGATTGAGACCCAGCAAGCAGCGTGTCCAGTTGGCCGTGAAGGCCAAAACCAGCCTGGCTTGGATCAGCCATGGGGTGGCCAGCAGGAGTAAGGAAGTTATTGCCCCTCTGGACTCAGTGCTGGTGAGGCTGCACCTCGAATCCTGTCCAGGGTTTTCACACATTGGCAATCCAGCACTAAAAATGCAACTTCACGCTCCAAAATCCCAAGTCATACCAGCAGGAATCTTTCTACCCCATCCAGCCTGGCCTTGAACCCCTCCAGGGATGGGGCAGCCACCCTGCTCTGGGCAACCTGGGCCAGGTCCTCCCCACCTTCACAACAAAACATTTCTCCCTAAGATCTGATCTCATCTCAGTCTCTCCTCTTTCAGCTCAAAACCATTCCTTCTCATCCTCTCCCTGCACTCCCTGATCCAGAGCCCCTCCCCAGCTCTCCTGGAGCCCCTTTCAGCACTGGAAGCTGCCATGTGATAGTGCAAGGTATTAAAACTTCAGAGGTTGGGCTACTGCAATCCCAAGAGTCTTCATAGGTTTTTAATGTACAAAGCCTGAGACTCTTCATAAAGCCATTACATATAAATAAAGACTATAACAACACTGTGCATATAACAATTCAAGAAGTACAATTTCTTTTTAATCTGCGGGCTGTGTTTTCAGCCGTCCCACATTCTGTCCTGTACAAAGTTCTGGTTTTCTTTTACTAAGCAGAGCTAGAAACCCCTTGACCCCAGAAGGCCAGGCTGGAAGTCAGATGCCAATAACTTTATGCAAGCATCAATGCTTTGAGTTCCTCCAGAGCATATGCTATTTATGACCAGAAGCACAGCAAGACTCACCCAGGCCTCAATTCAAGGTGATTGCAATGCCTCGCCCATGAAAGACACTATACCGTCCACTTACCAGCAATAATAAACATGATGCCGGAGGTCAGAGTCATGTTGGCTTTTGCAGAATCCTCCATGGTGCCGATACGGATGCATTTCAGAGCAAAAATGCACACTAGGAGGCCAAGGATGCCCAGAACGATACCCACGATCATGAGGGCCCTCACAGCCTGGAACATCGCTGCAAAACAAATCAACAAGGGTCATGCTGAGTATCTCCAATGAGATACAGCAGAGCCTGGGAGGTTTTTAAAGATCATTTCTGCCTAAAAGTAAACATATCAAAGAGGAAAGCCTTGCAAAGTTGTCACACTAGATCTACTCTCAGCGTTAGCTGGGGCCCTGCTAGGAATGTGGCTGTTTTTCTCTGCTTCTCAGACAGTTTGATAGTTTAGACATAATTATTTTGCGATGTTCATTGACACCGGTCACAAATCAGCTTAAATTAATGGAGAGGATGTGACTTGGTTGGGATGCTTTGCAGCCCCTTCTTGCCCTCCCATGAGCTCTCGCAGCCCTGCATTCAGCTTCGACGTCCCCTGCGCACAACTGTCCATCTTCAGAGTGGGTGACATGGGCTTGTGATCAACTGAGAGGAGCAGACAACATATTCTACAGCTTCAGGAACATCACTCAGCCTGCCTGTCTCCCCTTCTGCTGGGCTGGAAGAAGCAGAAGGCACCGGTGAAGGAGAGCAGGGAGTAGACCCTGCTGGTCTTGCACAGGGAGGGAGAAATAAAATGTTTCTAAACCCTCCCCAAGAGGCAAGGGCGGGTGCGGGGGTGCCAGCGTGAGTCTTCTTGCTTGTGGGGTACCACGAACTGCACTGGCTCTGTGATGCACGAGGCAGCCAGCAGTTTGCATCTCACAGACTGGGAATACACCACCTTCTCCCACCTGGCAGTCCCAATGGGGCTGCTGCTCTTATGACTCAATTTGCCCTTATCGGCTGATAACAAGTGCTAACGAGCCTGGGATTTTCAAGCTCCCATTCGTCAGCCCCCAGGTGTGAGCTCATTAGTTATTATTCATCAGAGAACAAGAAGCTGGCGGATATGGATATGCATTATCAGCCTTCAAAGGTTGCAAAGCAGAAAGCTGGGAAGAGAAGAAAATCACATTACTCATTTGTCTTTACAGTCACTTTACAGTTTCTTTGCAACTGCTTTTGTTTCAGGGCAGGCAGGAGAGGGCTGATACTCCAGAACAGCCTAAAGTGGTCATGGAAGGTCCTCATCGCCAGGATAATCCTTCATTCCTGGGATGCTTCTTACAGACCATATGGGTCCTAGGTGCCATCACTGCGTGGCCTCAACACTTCAAGAAGTGACTCTAAGCCAAGAGACCTCACAGGAATCTTTGGGGGTTCCCAGGAGAGATATTCCCAGTGCATTGGATGCCTTTGGAAGGATGCAGCAGGCAAGCCAAGCCAAGCAGCTCCTTCTGCTGGAGCACTGAATTCCAAGTGTGGTGAATTTCCATTGAAAAGGAGCCACCTGCAGCTGTTGGGAAGGGGAGAGAGAGGAACACAGCAAGGCACAACAGAAATAATGCAAAATAGCCATCGGCAGGGATTCCTCTCTCCATGAGGCAGACTTAGGGACCATCTCCACAAAGGGACAGAAAGAAGGAGAAAGTGCTGTGGCATGAAGGCCTCTTCATTTGGTTCATGGGACTGAAAGTGAGAGCTGTTTGGAAAGAAAACAATGCAGTTTCAAGTGAATCTCAGTATCCATGGAAAGTCCTCTGAACAGAGCTGCTTTCCAAAGGTAAATGACCTACTCCAGAAGGAAGGAGTGGAAGGACTTAGGCAAACATAATAGGAGACAAAGGAAAAAAAATTGGATCAGGAACACTGGGTAGCAAACAGCCTCATGGTTGAAGTCAAGCATGCTAACTACCTGCCCTTTCATTCTGCATGAGGTAGCACAACTTTGCTCCACACAGTTCTACAGGTACAACTTCACACGCCTACAGCCGCTCAATTTGCACACCTGATTTCTGTATGAAGGGTTGATATGCACAGAAAATAGTAAGAACGTCAGCTTATTCACCAAAAGAGTTGTCAGTGATCTGAAAGCACAGTTTGCATTGTCATGTTTTTCAAACATAAGTGAAACAGGAGAATTGTCAACAGTGTCGCTGTGAGAGGTGAGTGAAGTAAGACAACTTAAAGTCATCCATCATATTATATCACCTACATTTCTGTTGCTGCTACAAAATACAAAGATGGAAATCTAATTTTATGACTAGCTATGAGTAATGGAATGTGGGAAGTGTAGGGGGAAAATCAGGTTTTAAAGTTAACCAAATTCAAGCAGTCATTCCTTTGTTAAGTTTTAAGGTACTCATCAACTAAAGGAACATGTAAAGAGAACAAAACTGGTCTCTAAGACACAACAGCAAATGCCTGTGACTACATTGTATGTTTCTTTAGTGCTGTATGACCTAAAAATATCATAAAAAATAAAATCATGATTATGGTAAATTGACATGAAAATGGTGGTTACCATTGTCTCATCACTCCTTTAGAACACAATCACCCGCACACAGCATCGCAAGGGTATGGACAGATATTGATCAACATTTGTACCTATAGTTCAATAAATATGGTTTTTGTGCTGTCAGGCAAGTGGTCCCATAGGTAAAGTGACTCCAAGCATCAGTTTTGCTTTTCCAAATGGAAAAGTAGTCAACTAGCAATCCTGAAGCTGGGTGCACAGAAACACATTTATTCCATCCCAACCCTCAGGACGGTCACAGGCTTCTCTCAAAAAGCAAACACAACAGTAGTGCCTGCTTGTACCTCTCACAGTGGTTCACAGAGTAAAAACCCCTCTCGGGGTTGTGTTTTTTGCTTGCTGGCAGGGCAAAGGCAAGACAGGGCACAGGGAGGATGGTGAGCCAGGCTGGCTGCTCCCCTCCTATGGGTCTGGCTGGCTCAGGAGCGCTGGGACACGCTTGCATGCAGTGGGGAGGGAAATCCAGCTCTTTTTGTAAAGCAAGCGAGGAAATGTGAACACAACACCCCTCTGCAACCTGCTTCCCTGACCTCTAAATCTCCCCAGGTAATGTGGAGTGACTGAGCGCACCTTTCCCCCTCTTGCCCTTCCTAACGTGCTGCTCACAAGCAGATCGCTTTAATTCTAGTTTTCTCTTTGGAGAAAAAAAAAGAGGAAACCATTTGTTTTCCATTATTCTGATAAGAATGCGAAACTGTACACAGCTGATCTCTTTGTGTTGCTGTTCGAAGGGACAGAGGATCGGTGGGTTTAGCCAGACTCACTCCCTTCACCTCAGCAGAGCTGTGATTTGCACCTGCAGTGGGGCTGAACCTGTGGTGCTCACCCAGAGATCACCGACACACGCTCCAAGCTGTCCCCTCCGCCAAGTGAAGGTATGATTTTAGGAACAAATATGCACCTATCTTTATGCTCATACACTGAGGATCTTGGAAATCTTATTGCTCGCAAAGTACTTTAAAATCTCCGCTCCTGCTTCTGGGTGAGAACTATGCAGAGCTACAGGAGAGCTCCTGGATAAACCTGGTGCATCTTTTGTCCCTACCTGGCAGCCCAAGAATGGTGAAATACGGCCGGCACTCTGTAAAGCCGGAGCTCTGCCGCACGCAGCTCCTCCATAATCCCTGGTATTGGAAGACGGCGGTGACCGGGTTGTCATACAAGTCCTGCGTGCTCCATGAATCCATGGCAGTGGACACTATGCACCCTGCAACACCCAGCGACGAAACAAGGAACCCCATCACCTGGCAGATGGTCGTGGACATGATGTCTCCCCTGGAGAGACGATGAAGCCGCAGACCTAATGGGAGCACCAAAGTCCTCTTGAATGAGCCTCCAGAAACGCAGCAGCTCTTATCAGATGCTTTCCATTCAGCAGTGTGTTTGCTCAAACTGTTTTTCAAGATAGTCCAGTTTCACTCTCACTGGATAGGTTTGTGCTGGCAGGGCCAGAGATATGAGCTTTTGTCCTTTAGAGGTGCTTGTCCTTCCCCGGCTGAACAGCCACGCTCCATCTAGTGTTGGGCAACCCAACCCACTTGGAACATGCGCCATTCCCTCCAATGAAATCTTTTGCCGTCCATCAAGCTTCTCCTGCATGCGAGGAGGAAATTCTTCACTTTGAGGGTGGGGAGGCACTGGCCCAGGTTGCCCTGAGCAGTAGTGGTTGCCCCATCCCTGGGGATGTTGGAGTCCAGGTTGGATGGGGCTTGGAGCAGCCTCATCTAGTGGGAGGTGTCCTTGCCCACGGCAGGGTGGGTTGGAATTTGATGATCTTTAAGATCCCTTCCAACTCAAACCATTCTATGCTTGGCGCATTGCAAACATGCTGCAAACATCACCGAGTTTGCCTTCGATTCTGACCACAGCACAACCCAGGGCACCAAGCCAAAAGCCCCACACCGACCCAGCAAAGCTCCTGTTCCCCTCCCACCCGCACTCCTATCACACAGCCTCGTTTAAACCCATGTGGAGAGAAGGAGAGGGAGGACACAGGGACCGTTTGGAAAGTGCTTTGACAGGTGCTTGTCTATCTGGCTGGGTGGATGTTCCTGGAAAAAGGGGAATGGGATATGAAAATTAGGGAAGGAATGACCTCTTTGCAGAGTGGAGAGGTGCTGGGCTCGGGGGAGCACTGCAAACTCACCACACCGCTCTGCTGAAGGAGCACAGTGAACAACAGAGACCTTCCAGACTTCACACTCATCCATTCTTGTCTAATACCGTGCTCCAACTCATTTACTTCAGCCCTGATCTAAATCCAAAATGCCATGTTACCCAGTCCCAGGACCGCCCTGTGCCACAGGTACCATCAACACCATCACCTGGTGGTGGAGCCACTGAGAGGAGAGGCTGATTGCAGTGGATGGACAAGTTACACTGAGGTTATTGCATGTTGGCTCTTACTTCTGCCTTCCGGAGAGTGACCAGCCAAGACACACATTTTGCTTTTGTGGCTGTGCACAAGGTGATGGGCAGTAGAGAGAAAGGTTTTCATGCTGGACTTCGCAGTAGCAGCTAGAACACAATTCACACATCCAGTGGCCACAAATCACAGCCACCAATGCCCTCCCGGGTTAGGCACAAGATGTCTTTGTTTCCAGCAATTTCATTCAAATTTTCTCAGCACCCAGACCAATAACAGAAGAACACTTTGGGATTTTAACTGAACCACTAACTCAGAGCACAACCTGAAAAGTGGATGAGTGATGCAATAGCTGCCGAGCATGCCTAAGCATCTTTACTACAGCTTGACTCTCATCTCCAGCCACCCCTGGGAGATGTCCACAGCCTGGAGCGGCTGAACAAGGGGGATTTCTCTCCAAGCACATGCCTGTTGCTCCATGTCCAGCAAGGTGATTGAGTGCTTGGATCAGAGGGCTTGCCAAGCCGCGTGGCGATGCTGAGCAGTATTGAAGAATGGGGCATGACGGGGAAACAGCTCTTGCAAAAGCCAAACTTTCTCACTGAGGAGCAGGGAATGGGGCACCCAATCTGACTATTGAGACACCCGCAATGGTTTACCCAAACTAGGAAAAGGAAGGGTATTTTGTGACCGCTCCCCTCTGCAACCTTTATTTCAGCTCATACTTGCTTTATCTACCCAGGCGTTGACTCTACATTATCTCAAAACTGTTCACTAGGCCCATTGCAGTTGCTGAATGTTATCACCGCCTCTCCCACAAAAATCATCTACAGCTCATGTTTACTTTTAAATTTGCAAATATCGCTCACACCCTACCAGTCAGTTCCAGCTTGTTCAGACCCGAAACAAAGAAAACCCACCCTTCTCTTTCTGTTCCTCCATTGCTGTGATGACCAGAACTGCTAGGTTGCAAAAGACCCACAGGATTATCGAGTCCAACCATTCCCATCAGTCACTAAACCATGACGTGGAGCATCTCAGACCATAACGTCCAGCAGTGTGTGGTCCACCAGTTTGTGGCATGAGAAAGGCTGACTGGCCTTTCTGAATCCCAGTAGGGAAAGAGGCTCACGGAAAACGCCTGTCCCAGCTCAGACCCACTCTGTCCCATTGGTTTTCAGATGGTTCAGAGGAGCTTTCAAGGTCCCTCAGCAGAGTTGGGGTGCGTGCAGATTAGTCCTTCCCTACATGTATGCGAGCTGTAGCCCAGCCCCACATCTTTACATCTTGTCATTCCCTTGCCTTGCTCTTCTTCTGGCCCTCAGCCCAGATCCTTAAGGATTATTTTCCATGTCTCTCATCCCTTCATGGTGTAAAGGCAGGAGACAGCAGCAAGAATGTGATGCTCATGTCTAGCTTCCTGACATCCCCCCTAGGCTCTCTCCACCTCTCCCTACACCGAGTGTCACTGGGATCAGGGTGACCAAGACCTCTCCAAGGGGTGCATTAGCTCTTTCCCCATCCCCATACCTTCTTCTGTTCCTGCTGTGATGGCAAACCCATTTCAGCCTCACACACCCCTGACAGATTATATTAAGTCTCCAGCCCAACTGGACCACCCAAATCCTTCTGTGCTTGAAATTTGGTCTCAAAAGACTTTAAGCAAGTTACAGAAGTTGCCTGCAGACATTTCAAAATTTGGGGCTGAACTGGCTGGGTTGAAGGATTTTAAGAGCTTGGAAGAGGCTTTGCCATGGCCATCACCAGTGGGGAACCAAAACACAGCAATTACCAGTGCCTGTTCTTACAAACATTGGGCACAGAGCAGTTTAAGGGCATAAAGCTGTTTCTTTTGATGGAAGGCCACCCTGTTTCCAAAATCCCCAGAGGATTTCCCAGGTGATACCACAGAACGTGTGTTGGTTGTATGAAATGAAAGAAACCTTGTCAGAACGTCAATATAGAAGAAAAAAATCCAGACATGCTAATCCTAAGACTTCATAGAATCATAGAATCTCAAGGAAGGGACCTTTACAGGTCACCCTTTCAACCTCTCCGTGTGAGCAACATTTAACCAGTTCAGGTTGCTCAGAGCCCCATCCAACCTGCCTTTGAATGTTTTCAGGGACAGGGCTTCAAAGCCAGGTTGGATTCCCAGACATGAATCCTCCTCAGGGAACATCTACCCATCTGTGCTGCCCTGCACCAGCCAAACTCAAAGCAGTTGTTTTATGCAAAAGCCTGGGCAGTCGTGATCACATTCCCATGGGCTGTTTTGACTTTAGCCCCTGTACCAGCATGTACCCTTTCACCAGTTGGAGAATCTAACAAGGTGCTCTCAGACTTCTAAAGTTTGCTCTTGGAAAAGAAAAACATATTCTTTTTTCCCAAGTTCAGCAGCAATTTGTTCCCCAGCAGAGAGGTGTCTCAGCCTTTCTGAAAGGGTCAAAAGGAGTTTTGACTTGAGAACAAAATGTACTTTCAAGAATAGCTGGGCCAGTCCGGCTGAAGAGAGCTGGAAATAAGAGACCAGGACAGACAACAGGAAAATTACCCCCCATGTTATTGAAGTTTAGCAAACCTGTAAGGAACTAGATGGGCTTTGAAGTCCCTTCCGACCCAAACCATTCTGTGTTTCTATGATTCCATAGATGCCTCCCAACTTCCATACTAAGTGAAACCACCAGCCTCACCAGAGCTCAGCTAGTGCTATTTGCCTATTATTTGTGTGTTTGAATTCAGATCATGTCCTCCAGACAAGTCAGGTCTGCCAACACACCAAAGCAAACAGCAAAAAATAAGAAAGGAAAGCAAAATCAGAACAAGCAGTCATAGTCTTCAAGTGACATATTTCACCAGAGACCAACTGTTTATAGCCGAGCCATAAACCACCTGTGTTATTTCTCATTTTCATCTATTATCTTGATTTTTCCTCAATCTATTTGAAATTAAAATTCCCAACCAAATTGAAGATTGATGATGGGCAAGACAAGTTTAATCTTTGCTATGGGAGCAAGGGATTGAAGAAAAAGTCCTCAGAAACCAAAACTTCATTGATGTACTCAGGTCACCTCACTGCTTTGCTAGAGTCCTATTATTTTTATTCACTCCGGCACTATTGTTCCCAATATAAATTGCCATTGTCAGAATAATAAATAGGGGTTTATAATGGAAATGCTGACAAACCATTAACTATGGCCTGGTTAGCGAGGGGGGGTTAATGGAGATCAAGGTGCAGCAGGGTTAAAACAAACACTGGGATGATCCACTTAAATAATATTTAGTAAAATAATAATTTGATTTTTAGCACCTTTTCCCCCGCTATGGTTGGGATGCTATTGCCCTGTAGGAAGAAGCGCCTGTAGCAGCGGCTGAATCCTGGAGATGGAGCCCATCTGTGAAGCCCAGCAGAGGGGCACTTGCTTTCACACGAGCTTCTCCAGAGACTGGAAGTGTCAGCCAATCCATAACAGGAGGGGACAGGGGGGAGAGCAAGGGAGGAGCAAGGCCTGTTCATTAAAAAGAAAGGGGAACAATATCCACCTCGCTTTGTAGGTGAGCAGCAGTCACAGAAACCACCTCCCTGGGACAAAAGCACATAAATATTCATACCCCCTCACTCTGTTGGGAAGGGACTGATGCTTCAAACCCACTGCAGTAACACTGGGGCGTTCGCCCACCTTCAGCTTTAAAGCTTGTGTTTTATTCTTTGGGCTTTTTTAAAATTCCTTTTTGCAGCAAGAACAGTAAATTCAGCAAATCACAGCTGGTTGTTCCACACTAAGAACGTGGGCTCTGTGCAAACACCAGGGATTGGATCCTCACTCCTCTCTGCAGCTGGGAGGGAGACACAAGCTCGCTGGATGCAGCTGAGGAGGGACAGATTGTGGCCCCCCAGCCTGTCTGCTAAACAAGGAACCATCCCCAAACACCGCTGTGTATTTCCATTTTAGAGAATTAACACCCACCCTACAGACACAGGTCTGGAGGCTTGGGAGCTGCAAAACTCCTCTCTAGCTTCTCACCACAGCACTGAATGTAGAAACAGAGGTAGTTTAGAAGAACAAAACCACCCCCCCAAATCAAGTATTCTGGTTTCTTCAAAGATTAAAGTGGTAGCCAGAGCCAAACCCTTGAAAAGTTTAATTGCTTCTTCTCTAGAGTTACATTTTCTGTAATTTAAAGATTTCAGAGATGAAGAACTGAGCAAGTTCTGCAGTGTGTGATGGTTGCATGTGTGTGGGGAGGATTTGCTTTTTACACCTCTGTTCTTTCCTCGTAGAGTAACTTTAATCTCTTTGCCTAGAAGTAATTAGCCTGCTGGAGTCCAGTTTTACCAGCCTGTCTTGCCCCTCACTGTGACCACTTTCCCTCAGCGAAACTGCTCGGCTTTGCTGATGGTGATAGCAGGGTGTGAGCACAAACATCCCCCTTCGGATGGCATCCTTCATTCCCCTGTACCCGCTGCAGCGCACAGCTCCCACCAGGGTTGCATGGCTGGATAGCTGGGCAGAATCAAGAATCAAGGGCAGAATCAAGAATCAAGGGCAGAATTAAGCCCTCATCCTCCTAACAAAACTCTTGTCTGGATCCAAGACTGAGCGTGAACAGGAGCATCAAAGGGCATCGCTCCAGCAAGAGGAAGATGCTCACAAGCATCCCAAGTCCCTGCCCGGTGATGCTGCAGCATCCAGACACCAGCCGGGAACCAGGATCCAGAGCAGAGTGGCACAGAAATACAGCTCTGGGGGTGAGACACTCCTCCCACCAGGGTCTGAGGCCGCAGCTGCGCTGGGTTATACTGGTTTGATTTGTGCAGAGATAGACTAGGTATGAAAGAAGCAATTTTTGTGCACAATGCTTATTTCTGTGCAGTTCAGGAAATGCCATTTTGTAGAAGTTCCGCAATGATTTGCTGATATAATTGGCTTCTCCCCTCCATTCTTGCTGTGTCAAAGCATAGAGGCGAGATGGGTATAATAGCCCAAGTGCCTTTTTTCTCACTGTATTAAGGCAAGAAGAAAACCCAGATAATCCTGTTGTAACCTAATTGTTTGCACCCCCACATACTCTGGGCACAGCCAGGCCAGGAATGATACCCGTGGAAGAAAAAAACTGGAACCAAAGGAGAATTACGGTGAAATCCAGCCTGGTGGTGTTAGCCCGTACAGAAATACAGTGAGCTGAAGTGTGACATATCCTCTTAGGAAAGGATCTTCTCCAATGCCAAGAATATTAATGGTTTCTGGTGGGAAGCCACACAAAGCCAGGCAGCCAAGCCACCCAGGACACGGGGCACAAGCCACCCCATGGAGCAGCCACTGCCCGGACAACACTGCCCTCAGGAACCCTCAATAAGTTTTGCTGAACCTCAGCTTGGCTGTGGGATGGGGTTTGGTTTGAGATACCTGCAAGGGACCCGTCATCCAAACAGGGTGAGCACCTGAGCTTCCTTCTGGCTATAATCTGGGTTCTCTGCTCTGAGTCAAATATCACCCCTGACCACCGCTCACACAAGGCTCCGGGTACGTGCCCGCAGCTCTGCCCTCCCACCGCTCGGTGCTTTTGGCCAGCGAGCCCTACCTGGAAGCCCCAGGATGGTGAAGTAACCGCGGCATTCGGTGAAGCCGGAGCTGTCCCGGACGCAAGTGCGCCAGAGGCCCTGGTAGTTGAACACGGCTGTCACGGGGTTATTGTACAGGTCTTGGGTGCTCCACTGGTCCATGCACGTTGACGCGATGATGCCTCCTACTCCTAAAGCAGACACCACGAAGCCCATGGACTGGCATATCGTCACAGACATGGTGCCGAGCACTCTCTAGGCAGGTCCCCAGTGCGCACAAGCCTCCACAAGCTGAGTCTGGCACACACGGACAGGTAAGAAGGGACTTTTAGCTGGAGGCACAGCCTACGTCACCAACAGGAGTCAGGAGAGGTCTAGTCTGCACCACACAAACCTACCCTTTCCTTTTATCCGTTTCGGTGAGATAATTTTCCCCGCTCGGTACCAAGAGCCGTTTGTTACGCATGGTGTGAACGCCTCGCTCTCTGTTTACCTTCTCCCTCCAGGCAGAGGTGCAGCCAGCGCTGGGGAGACAGGGACCAGTGGGTCCCTCTGAAACAGCTCCTGGAGAGCTTCTGCAGAAGTGACTGCACGTTGCTGGAGGCCAACAGCAGAGATGCTTAAATCGGATGAAACAGATAAAAATTATGGAGAGCCTAATCCTTTCCTGGCACGGATGATGCTTCTGAGCCAAGCGAAGAGGCAATTATTAGCCTGCCTCTATCTAGGGGTGTTTGCCCAAGCAGAACGTTTGAGGAAAGGATAGACTATGAAAGAGGATGGTGTAGAGCAAAGGACAGTGCAGCGCTGGGGCAGGCGTTTGGATGGGCCTTACTGCTGGGACCCCATGGGAAAGGCAGCAGCTGCTGAAGAGTGTGAACCCTGCCGTTTGCACCAGCTTCTCCAGAGAGAGAGAGAGAGAGAGAGAGACCACTCCCTTAGACCTCCTCCTTTGGGGACCAGGTCTGGCAGGCACACCGAGGTGAAAATAATAGAAGCAAAGTTACATCCCTATTCACTATTGCTTTTTCATCCTCATCTAAATACAAATTTGGACCCGTTTAGATGGACAAATAATGAAGATGAGGCAGAGAAGTCACTCTGTGTAACTGTGAGACAAGAGAACCTTAAGGACTTAAACTTATCCTGAGAATCACTCTCGGGTACTGTGTTCTTTATCCATTTTGCTTCCCTCCTCACCACTTCCTTCCTAGCCCAATTTGCCACTGATGCCAACCTGTTTGCACCTGGAGAATGAAGGGGGATGTTGCTCCCTATGGGAAGGAGGAGATGTTGAATCCTATTTCAGCAAGGCTGGACTCGCACACAGCACCTAGAGGGTCTCGGAAGAAGTGGAGCCCAGTGTGGTGACATTTAAATTACAAAAGTGGACCACTACCACCTGGCTAGTTCACCCCAGCTCAAGGACCATTGTGTCTCTCCCAGACACTACATCCCACATGTAGATGGACTTCCCTGTGAAGCTGCTCCTGAAGACCCAACCTGTTTTTGTGGGCACAGTCACGGGCTCCTAGAGACCATTTTAGTTTTGCATCTTTTCAAGAGAACCAAGCCAGCTGGAAGGGATAGAAGGTACCTCAAAGCTCATCCAGTCCCACCCCTGCCATGGGCAGGGACACCTCCCACTGGATCAGGGGCTCCAAGCCCCATCCAGCCTGGCCTTGAACCCCTCCAGGGATGGAGCAGCCCCCCCTGCTCTGGGCAGCCTGGGCCAGGGCCTCCCCACCCTAACAGGAAAATATTTTTCCCCAAGATCTCATCTCAATCTCCCCTCTTTCAACTCAAAACCATTCCCTTCCCAGCTCTCTCAGCATGTCCTCATAGCAGAGGTGCTCCAGCCCTCTGAAGCCCACTTGGTCCTTGACAAGTCATGCCTGGCAGTAGACATGAAAGAGAAAATTTAACCCCACATGTCTCACCAAGAGTCCTTTATTTTAAACATAACATCACCCATTTCTCTTGTCTTCCCCAAAAGAACAGGATTGGTGGTTCATGTCCACTTTCATAATTCTCTCTTTCCCGGAGCCTTTTTGAGCGCAGTGATACTCAGTCCTGGTGACGCACCTCACCCGCTGCATGGCTTCGCTCTAATTACTTTCGGTATCGGTCAACACAGCTTAATCATGGAAAGCTTTTCTGGTATCACAGAGCTAAATATAGAGCGTAGGACTAAAGCGCAAATACACTCCCTGTGTTTGTCACAACCAGGATCACCTGGTGACAGGAAAGAGTAGGGACAGCCAGGCATACCGTTCGCTAAATAAAAGTACAGGTTTGCCTTGCAAAGCCAGAAACATCAACCTGTAAAGCCGGAAAAAACTCATCTCCATTTGGTAGCCCTCGATCCCTGGGTGGGAAGTTCTGCGTGCATGCAAAGGGATGGATCCTGGCCAAGTCATCCCTCTATAACTGTGCCGATTCACAGCAGCCAGAAGAGCAGGGTCCTGGGGCGTGAGCAGCATTGTAAACAAATAGAAATGTCAGTGTTGCAGCCAAAAGGATCATTTTATCCACTGACAGCATTTCACTATGAAAATAATTAGGGACTGAACTCCTTCAGCCACCTAAAGTTACCAGCCTGAAGTGAGAGTACCACTTATTTCCCTTGTTCAGAACTCCCCAGCACCTTTAACAACTGTTTCTTGTGTTGAAGTGCAATCCGCAACTCTCACTCAGGTCACCTGGGAGGATCAACCACCATCCTGGGCTCTTGCCTTTGTCGTTTCCCCTCCTCTGTCCACCTTTCAAAGCTCCTCTCATCTGAGCAATTCCTCCTTGACTGAAATAAAATGCTTCCTGCCCTACTTAGATTTTTCCATAGAAGCTTATTCCTCAACTATGGATTTCCCTAGAGTGATATCCACGAACAAGGACTGGTCCTAACTCCATTGAAGGGTGTCAGAGTAAGGTTTGGTAGGAAATACAGGTGCTTTTACTGAGTAGGATTTTCTCATTTTAAGGGAGAACGGAAACATAGAGTCATTGAGGTTGGAAAAGCCTCTAAGATCCAGTCCAACCATCAGCCCAACATCACTGTATTTGCTAAATCATGTTCCAAAGTGCCACATCCACGTGGCTTTTGAACCCCTCCAAGAATGGGGACTCCATCACTGCCCAGGGCAGCCTCTGCCAGGGCTTCACCACTCAATTACTGAAGAAATATTTCCTAATATCCAATCTAAACCTCTTCTGGCGCAACTTGAAGTCATTTCCTCTCATCCCATCACTTGTCACTTGGGAGAGGAGCCCAGCACCAGCACCCACCTCACCGCAACCTCCTTTCCAGGAGCTCCAGTGAGCTATGAGCTCGGCCTCCTCTTCTTCTAAACATAAAGAATTAAAAAAAATAAATAATAAAAAAAAACAAACAGGGGGTGAAGAGAGGCTTTTCTTCATGTTTTGTTGCTTAATTTAGTATCTTAAACAGAAAAGTTAAGCTTGTTCCAACCTATTCCCTACATCTGTTAAATTTCTGCCATAGAGCAAATAATTTCTTTTATTTCTAAAAAACTGAAAGAATGCCAATGCAAATTCCTTCTGAAGAGCTGTCACCCTTAGTATGAAAAAAACCAGCAGGAGATGAGAATATCTGCATAGGGTCAAAGATCTCACAGAACCTCCTTTCACGATAAAAAGAGCCGCACCAGAGCTGAAATCTACAGAAGCATAGTTATAAACATATTTTTGATGCTACAAATAAGATTAAAGCATAAAGATGCACCTGTGAATATTCATGTGCTTGGTGTGCACCATCAAGCCTCGGTAACGGTTTGATGCTTTCCCCTACCCTCCACCTTGAACAGACCTGCTGGTCCTATAGGTAGGAGAGGTGGGTTGACTGCAAGGCAACTTTAACTGCAGAACATCTCATTTCCATACTCTTTCCTTGGGTCTTGAACCCATATAAGTTTTCCAAACAGCTTAGGAGGAAGGACAAGAGATACTGAAGTTGGGGGAGATGTTACAATGGGTAGAAGACCTGGAGTTTGTCTGTCTACATGGCATGAATCAATGTGCAGAGAGCCAACGTACCTCTTTTCAGGTCAATACCCTGAGATGGACCTTGGGAGAGACAGTCCAATGCTTGCTGGGTCCAACACTCGTCCATGCTGCCCAGGGCACTGCTGGCTCTGCTTCTTCCTTTTGTTTTCTTCCAGGTTGAGGCAGAACCAGGAGAATCTTCTTTGTGCTGGTAGAACAGACCCAGCGGAAAATAACCTGCCAACGCCGCTCTCGGCAGTGGGATTTGCAGCAAGTGGCGGTGGTGGAGAGATTGTTTTTTTCTGTGAAATGGCCTCAAATTATCTATGGAAAAATGATAAACAAACTGTAAAAGTAGACAAACAGTGGAGTATAGAAATACTGTAGGTTTGCATCAGTACAATGCAACACACCAATAAATTAGTATAATGAGAGGAAAAAAATTATATGCAACTCAGAAATAAAAAGTTCTGGGACAATAAAAAGTTCTAAATGACACAGGCTCACCACGGTTACCATCCTCCCACAAAGTGCATGTGGGGAGGGCAAAGCCTTCTCCGGGTGGTTCCTTAAAGGCCTCATCAGCGATGATGCCACCAGCTGCTCTTGTTACCCCAAGTCCCACCAGCTGTGCCCACCAGCTCCTCCCACAGCCCATCGCTGATGCTGTAACTGCATAAGTGGAAAATGACACCTCTTTGAGAGTAGAGTTGGTGTTGTTCTCTGTGACTTTGGGAATTTAGATCGACTTCAGTCACCGCTACCTCCTCTAAGAATGGGAGCCCCATGGGACCTCGCCAAGAGCCATCGGCTCCTTCACACCAGCAACATCTGCTCTCCATCTAACACCTCAACAACTCACAATCTCACCGAAACTCCTTCTTCCAGTGCAGAGGTTTCTCTTGAATATGGGATTTGTCCCTGCCAAGGAGGACGCCTTGACTGCCTAATTATTTTATTCATAAGCTGGCAGTGATTTCAAAGACATCTAGGTGACCTATCTAAAACTAAGCGAATCCCTCACCCCGGAGGAGACCAGCTCCTCTTGATCCCTCCGGGGAGCCCAGGTTGGGTGGTGGAGGAGCTGCCGAGGGAGTTCTGTGCAGCTGGACAATGAGAACCACATTGACAAAGTGTTCACATTATTGGCTGATAGGTCTGCATCAGTCACTCATTCACAAGCACAAGGTCTAAATTGCAGAACCAATTAACGGCACTAATAGCCCTTGCCTGAATTAATCTTTGAGACAAAAGAGGAGAGAAGTGGAAGAGCTATTAGCAAATCAAGCTGTACCATCCCTGCTTTATTGCGGGAATCTAAGTGTCTGTATTTGGCTATTATGAACTGACTGCAATTACAGCCCTCATTTAAAATGATTAAGTGGTTATAATTATTTTTCAATTAAAACTTAGATCTTCCATTTATACAACATTGCAGGCTTCAATTAAAGTCCTTTTTCCTCTCTTTTTTTTTTTTGGAGGAAAAAAGTACCACTGTGCCAAAAGGATCTTGCATCTTTTCTACCCACCAAGAGCCAAATAACATGCTAATAAGGCTTTTGATTGCATCCTCCTCCCCAGCCTCGCTGAACCCCTGCACGGTGAAGGAGATAAACTGCCAGGCACAGAACCTGCAGTACCTGCCAGGGGTCAACAAAAAAGAGCCTGGGAAACGGTACGAGCCTCAGCTGCTCCTCTGAAACGGTGGGTTAATCATTTTCAGGGTTGGGGACAGCAATACTCATGGAATCACAGGCTGTCCTGAGTTGGAAGGGACCCACATGGATCATCAGGTCCAGCTCCTGTCCCTGCACAGGACACCCCAACACTCACACCTTGGGGCTGAGGGTGTTCGCCAAACTCTTCAGGGATATTATCAGGTTTGGCAATGTAACTGCTTCCCTGGGAGCTGTTCCAGTGCTCCACCAGCCTCTGCGTGAAGAACCTTCTCCTGATGTCCAACCTAGCCCTCCCCTGCTGCATCTTCCTGCCATCCCTATCATTGGTCACAAGATCTTGGCTTCTCTCTCTCCAGATTAAATTTTTAAACACAGACCTGGAAGAAGCCTTCCTGAGCTCATCTGCAGCCACACTCACTCCACTTCTGATTTCCAGCATGTTCACTCCCTCCAGAAATCCCTTGTGGGTCCCTTCCAACTCAGGACATTCTATGATTTTAGGATCTTCATCTGCAAATTTTGCAAAGTGAAAACTTTTTCTACTTTTCATTTCAGAATGACGTTTCTATTTCTAACTTGCCTTATAAGATCATAAAGGGATTTAAAAGAGGAAATCAAAGGGAAAGGAAAGGACAAAAAACAGCTTGAGAAGTGCTTTGGTCCAGCAAAAATGTATTTTTATGTGATTTTTTTTTTAGCCACATGCTCAAAAAAATTAATTTATGCATTTCATGACCTGTAGGAGGTTGGAGACCTCTAATGGTGTTACTTGTCCATGACTTCTATTGCTAAGTTTGACTCGGCAGCATTGGTCACCAGGCAAGAAAGTCAGCGACCATCGAAAGAGCCAGGTCACAGCAAGAAGATGCTCTTTCCATCGCTAGGTGGTCTCTAACATGGAATGGCACAAGGAGCTTTGTCCTCAAAATGCTGGGCACACCAAGAAACTTTTTATAAAGTAATATTTGAAATTAAGAAGGGAGGACTCGGATGAGCAGGAGATGGAAGGGTTTGTAGCCCAGGAGAGGGCAGACAGCAGAGCTGCTCTGCGTGTTTCTGTTTTTCCCAATAGCTGGAGCAGCAGACGTGGCTTCACAGTATCAAGGTCTTCAGCAAAAAAAGCAACAATTAACTCCTTCACAGTCTAATTAGCTAATCCAAACCAACTTTTTTACATGCCCTAGCAAGATGAGCTTCTCAGGAAGGGTGAGTTTCACACAAGTTCTCAACTCCTACACTCCTGGCCAAACCCAGGAGGAGGAACCATATGGTTAGGAGAGATTTTATGCACCAGAAAGAGTTCAGGGGAACACGTTAATTGCTGGTTGTTTCCCTGTTTTGTGACAAGGAAACATCCTGAAGAAGCCGCAACACAAGAAGTAGTGTTTGAATCAGAGTATCATGGAATGGTTTGGGGTGGAAGGGACCTCAAAGCTCACCCAGTCCCACCCCTGCCATGGGCAGGGACACCTCCCACCGGATCAGGGACCCCAACCCCATCCAGCCTGGCCTTGAACCCCTCCAGGGATGGGGCAGCCCCCCTGCTCTGGGCAACCTGGGCCAGGGCCTCCCCACCCTCACAGCAAAACATTTATCTCTAAGATTTCATCTCAATCTCCCCTTTCTGAGCTGAAAACCATTCCCCCTGTCCTTTCCCTGCCCTCCCTGATCCAGAGCCCCTCCCCACCTTTCCTGGAGCCCTTTTCAGCACTGGAAGCTGCTCCAAGGTCTCCCTGGAGTCTCTTCCTCACTCAAGGGAGTTGGAACTGGATGAGTTTTAAGGTCCCTTACAATTCAAACCATTCTGTCATTCTAAGATCATGATTCTGCTCCTGGAGTGATGGGAACACGCCTGCTGAGCTTGGGAAAATAATTCTTGTGGTGGAGAAGAGCGCACAGAGCAGCCCTGCAGATCTGAACCTGGGGGGAACCTCCACAACAAAGTAGTTTTGCAGAAGTATCAGGTGAGCATCGAGGGGTATGCTGGACACCTGCCTCCACCTCCTCCAAACCAGGACCCTCTCAGGCAAAGCAACGTGCCCGGTGGCCACAGGATGGCAGCAGAAACTCATCCATCCAGGGTGGCCTGAATTCCTCTGCCCTGCTGGGATGGACCCTCTCACAGACAGCAAACTGCATCATTTTATTGTCTGGAGGAATTTTCTGCAGTTCCCCAGCCAGGGCCCTGCTTTGCTGCTTCAAGGAGATGGCACAGAGATACGCACGCGCCTCCCGCGCCCCTCAGCGTGTGGGTTTCCTTCCCCAGCAGGGACGTGGACACCCCACGAGGGCACGGGGCAAAGGGCTGGGGGTTAATTGGTGGGAGAACTCTGCTGTTTCATCTGAGACATTGCAGAACCACTGAGCGCAGGTTAAAAATATATATAAAGGCTGTTCGCCCTCTTTGTCCCCCTCCCTGCTGCTCCCTCCCTCCAGCACGTTGATTACCCAACCTTTACCTCCTTAGGCTTTTCAGGCTTTCCAGCCCATTTCAGGTGCGCTCTTGCTGTTCTTCGTCTTGCCTCCTTTTTATCGACTCCTGCTGTCGACAGTGGCCGTTGGCCGTGCTGCCCTGAACACACAACCGGACACCTACAAACCTGCTCAGGGCACTGGAAAAGAAAATCACCCTCCCGGCCCATCCATCTATCAGCCCTCACCTCTCCTCGCAAAGGCAGGGACCAGCATTCAGCTGCCGAGCTGTCTGAGCTGCGGTTCCACCTTTTTATGTGCTTAGGATGGACATTGGGAAAAAAATTTTCACAGAAAGGGCCATTGGGCACTGTCAGAGGCTGCCCAGGGAGGGGGTTGAGTCCCCTTCCCTGGAGGGGTTTAAGGGACGGGTGGACAAGATGCTGAGGGACATGGGTTAGTGATTGATGGGAATGGTTGGACAAAATGATCCGGTGGGTCTCTTCCAACCTGGTTATTCTGTGATTCTCCATGCAAGAACAGCTGCGGCCAAGCAGAGAGTGCTGGGACTTTGCACACTTCAGATTAGAGCTCCTGCCTCTGCCCACACTTTCTGCCTGTTCTCTCTGTAATAACGTGGCTACAGCTTTTCCTCTAAAAGGCAAACATTAGATGTTTATGCAGTCATGTAAGGCTGGTAGCCCTAGAACTTCTTTATCTTTTAAAATTTTCTATGGTTTGGTGAACCTGAACTGGTGGTCAGTGTTCAGCCAACACAGAAATAACAGAATCATGGAATGGTTTGGGTTGGAAGGGACCTCAAAGCCACTCCCCACCGCACCAGGTTACTCCAAGCCCCATCCAACCTGGTCTCCAGGGATGGGGCAGCCACCACTGCTCTGGGCATCTTCCTCTCCTCCCAGATGAATTGTCCCTCTTTGAACTGTTCTTCCCACCTCCTTTTCTTCTTCTTGTCCTCAATTTACACAGTGCCTTTCATTTTAATGGTTCACTGCAGGCTTTGTAATGAGACAAAGGAAAATCTTGGAAGAAGATGTCCAAGGATGTCTGAAACAGATCATGGTTTTCTCCAGAGCATACAAACAGCGCTGTGCCTCAGAGGCACTGCACCTGTATGACACCGTTACCCCAGACCTCAGGGTTGGGGAGCCACAAATGAGCCTAGAAAGGGAGGATATAGGAGCAAGAACTGATAGTTGGACAGATAGAGTGGCTAGGTAAAGGTCCATTCCCCCATGCTGACCCTAAATGTTCTTACCCAGTGGTGTTGAGTAGCTGTAGAGTTGGGGGAGTGACAGGGAAAGTAACTGGGATGCAGTAGCACTCCCCATCACCCTGGAAGAGCGCCTCAGTTCTTTGACACTCAGAGGAAAGAATGAGCCACAGTAGCCATTGTCCCCTGTGGCTGAGGGTCCCACCAGTGGGTCCTTGGTGGCCCCTTGCCAGGTGTGAAGGGCAGCCAGTGCATCCACATCTGCCCAGACTCACTGCTGAGGTGAATCGATGCCTGTCACAGAGCTTTCTACACCACCACGAGCTGGTGGGGTTTTACAGCTCCCCATTAAGAAAGTCCAAACACAGTCTAAGTCCTGTTCCTGTTGAACAGAAGATCACATCTCTCTTTAATCAACAGCAGCAGCAGAAAGACCTAATACTGAAAGAACGTAGAGAAGGAGGTAACTATGACTCTGAAATAAAAGTGGTCCTGTTGTGATCCCTTTGTTTTGGCCCTAAGAAATGCCATCAAAAGATACAGAAGTCATTTTATCCAAGTTTAGGGGAAGATGTATCTCCCACTTCAACACAGCATCTAGCGAGTCCATAACTTAATTGTTATGTTTTGTAGATGAATGATACCTTACCAATATTTTTACTAGTGGTGGGTACTTTGAGCTTCTTTCACTTGAAGGATACAAACCCAAACAATATCATATCACTGCACAGTTACCAAGGTAACTGGAGAGAAAGATACAACTGGCTAGGGTTCACACTTTGTGATCTCACTTCATTAGCTCATTTCTTTCCATCACCTTGCTTTTCTAGTTCCAGTTCTCCCTTTGCCTTGAAACCATACAAGAGTCTCCTATGAGAAAGGTGATACTGCCCAGTTCTTCTGCAAGGAACCACTCGAGAGCCATTTGCCACTATGATTCCATCCTGGAAGACATTCATTCACCTCAAAAGGAGAATGATGGGGTGAGGCAAAGCACATCATGAAGAAGGAGGTAACAAAGCAGTTGTCCCTCTACCTTGGTGACCAAAAACATTGGCTCTGGCACTAAGGAGACCTCCATGTCCGGGAGCCAAGCCGTGATGTCCATCCTCCTCCCACACAGGGCATGAATTCATTCTTGGGCTCGTGCTGCAGGGCAAAACAAGAGCAGTGGGGAAATGACCCAGGTGGGATTAACTCCTCTAGGATCGCAGTGTGAGCAGATTCCGTGGGGATCCGTCAGAGCATCATGAAGGGTGGGTGCCAATACCAGCACCAGAGGAAAACCAAACTGGGAATAGACTCAACGTTCGGAAGAATGCTGCATAAAGGTGCAGCAAACACAACTGTTTCCTAAATGCAGTGTTTAATAAGCAGCTGGGTGTTGCCACACAACATGAACTGCATTCAGGAGTGCACAGCTAGAGGGTCAGGTGCTTCTAATGATTTGGATAGAACGTCCTCCACTAGAATTTTTTTAATGCAAAGCGTCAAAATGAGTTATTTGTGATAAAATTGGCTCTGAAGTATGTTCAGTACAACCCCAAAACTCAAGCCGGGCACTGCCTTGAGAAGTTACCATGGGAGGGTGGACAGCTCTGCGAAGCTAGAGCAGAGAGCAACGTGCTGCTGCTGGAGCACAGATCTAAGACACCCAAAGACACACCCCCTGCTGCAAGAGAGAGCAGAGGGGGGTGAGAGAAGGCAGGAGATGCTGCAGGGTGTTCTAACCTGTGTAGCACATATGGTTTTGAAGTCTGCTTCCCACTGGCAGCGCTGCAACTGCTGACCCGCACGCCTGGGGCTGCTGCAGCACAGCCTTGTCTGGGCATCCCCAGGGCCTTGTGCTGCTGGATATGGAAACCCCTTGTATATCACCTTGGGAATCTTGTAGAAAGCGGTTGTCGCTGACTTGTGGATTCCCCATACATCCCCTGCCCACTGGTCTTTCCCTTGTTTCTTCTTAAAAGAACCTCAGAACCAAATCTATCGCTTAGTCGATAACAGCAATTCACAGTCAAATAGATGTACCCAGTACAGCACATGCACAGAGCTCAATATCCAAGGTGCAACGCCAGCACCTGATCACAAACTCAAATCCATGCTGAAAGCAGAAGTGAGAACAGACCCTAGAGCATGAGCCGGTCCTGATGAGAACCATGTAATTACTGCAGGGGAAGTCATCAGCAAGGGACATGCACTGGAAAGAAGCCCAGAGGAGGAGGCTCACCTGGGCACTCCCAGCAGCATCCGAGCCACCACCCAAGTGCCCAAGGATGGGAGATGAAAAACTCCAGCCTTTGTCTTGTGCTGTAGCGCCACGGACTTTGGTCCTGGGGCTTAATTCCTCTTTGTTATCAACCTCACTTGTACTTCAGCCATCTCTGTCATGGATGTAAAAACCTGCTGGGTGCTGGTGTCGGCAACAAGCCATGCAGGGATTTCAAAGCAGCAGCACAGCTCACACAGGTGTGGGCTCGTGTGGGGGTGCAGCAAGGACTGAATGGAAACTTCCCCTGCCCTCACCACAACTGCACTAAATGTGAAACTCAACATCAAAAATAATCAGCCACAGTAAAATCAGGTCCAAACCATCCCACGGCCACCACTTTCCTGTCTGTTTCCAATCCCACAGACAAGATACACTGATAAACCTGGCCAATTCAAACCATGGAGAATACAGATCTTCGGTATTAGAACCACCCTTGCACTCATCATCTTTTATACCAAGAATTTTCCACCTGTTACACCTTTCCATACCCTATATTTGGTGCCCATGGGTGAAGTACCACCCTGGGGACATCAGGCCTCCTGCCAGCTTCTTAACATCTCATTGGCTGACTTTTTTGAGACGCAGCTGGCAGACTCATACCTTGCTCTGCCTGCCCAGCTACGAACTGATGCTTCCAGCACCTAGCAAGGGTGCCTGAGCCACCAAGGGCCATGCCAGAAGCATGGAAACACATCCCACAGAAAGAAGGGTCCAATACCCCGACAGAGATAATGTTTCTGAAATAGAAACATGGGTTTCATAGAATCAGTGAGGTTGGAAAAGTCCTCTCAGCTCACCCAGTCCAAAAGTCAGACCAGCACCCCTGTGCCTGCTAAACTATGTCACAAAGAGCCACCTCTACACACTTTTTGAACCCCTCCAGGGATAGAAACTCCACCACTCCATCAGGAAAGAAAATTATCCTAACATTCCAGTACTGATGGCAAAATGCTCCCCGATTGCTTTGGTGGCATCAGCGTGTGTTTGGTTGCCCACACTGGGATGGCTTGTTTTCAGCAAGGTTGGTCTGAGCTGCAGGGAGGCAATAAGAACAGCTCCCAGTTCCACACTTTCCCTACACCTCCTGTCCCTGTTACACCCAAAACACAGGCGCAGGGGACAAATTATTCACAACACAGGGACCATCCATCACGCTCCCTTCTAGGAGACACTTGAGGCACAGTGAACATGCACCAGTCCATCCCACTCCCTACTGGGAAGAGGACGCATCCTAGCCTAGTTTCTAACTACCTTTTTTTTCCCCAATACTGCTTGTCTCCCAAGCTGTGCATTCCTGCTTCTCTTTCCATCTTCTCCCTTTGAGAATGAAAGCAAGGACAGGTCACCTGCCTTTTTATATGAGCATCTCTCTCAACATCTCCAAGAGGGAGTGAGAAGAAAGGAAACCAAAAACACAAAACAAAGTGAGAGAACATTTTTTTATTGGAAGTGTTTTGTTTTCAGCAGGATTTTAACTTTAGAGAGCCCCTCATGAATTCTCTCTCAGGGTCCACTGCTGAACGGCTTTATTCTGCCGCAGGCAGCTTTCATGGTGCAGCACAATAGCTTTTGTTTCAGAAGTATAGGGCAATGAGGACCTTGAATGCCAGAGGTCTGTATTATATCCATAACTGTAGATTCGGATGGTGGAACGGAGGTTGGGGGAAGGTGAGAATGAAAAATTTCTCCATTGTATAGATGGAGTCCTTCCAGCAAACACTGGCACAATAGGAAGCACATTCTTAAGAGCTGAAGCAGACTCTGGATAAAGACTCACTCATTTTGTACATAATGGTCCCTGTGCTTTAACCTTGTACGGCTGCTATGACACCTGCTTTTCAAAGCCATTGTGGAAGAACAAGCAGAGCTTTGTCTGCTGTATACATTCTGCACCACACATGTTAACATTTCTCTTTTTGTATTTACTTTTGTTTCCCCCACCTTCTCTCTCCCTCTTTTTTTCCTCTTTTTTAAACATAGCAGTTATGAATGAATGAATGACTGAAAACTAATTTCAACCTTGATGCTGGTAATATTGTGGCCAGTCTGAAAGTCTTAATATATTGTAACGCAGAATAAAGGACAAATATTAGTCTGAGGGTACAATTTTCCTTTTCTATCAAACCATCGGGCTTTGTGTCTCTGCTTCCTCCTCTTTCCCATTTCCCTCCCCTTCTATCTCTTTGGCTTTGCTTTGAAAGGACAAGTAGAGCCCAGAAGCTCATCTCCCCTCCAGCAGAAGCAGCTAGAGGGCTCTGAGGCACCAACTCGCCCATCCCCATGACTCACCGGGAAGCATCTGGGATGTGTGGTGGGAAGTCCCCGGCACCAGTGCTCGTGGTGAGATGGTTTGGGGCACCACAGTCCTCAAACAGCCTTTTCTTGGGCAGGGATCCAACTGAAGACCAGAGCGGCACTCAGGATCTCTGTTTTCTTCCTCTCACTTTGCCATCTGCATTGGAATTAGGGAAAAAATATCACCTCCTTTGACTGACCTCAAAGTTCCCCCACTGCCAGGTTTCCTTAGCCGAGTAGGTGCTGGCTGTGGGATGCAATGGGAATAAGGAAACCTGCTACTGGTCTACGAAAGTGTAAATGTACAATGACTTTGGCCAAGAGAGTTAAAATCCAGGCCCTAAGATCTGATAATGAGTCACACAACAACCAGGTATTGATGATGGAAATACCTGTGTAGCACCAAGCGAGTTTCCGATGCCTCGTCCCAGGGGCGGTGGCCTCTGTGTGACAGAGCAGGTCATCTCTGTAAGGAGGAGGGTTCTGCTTCATTTTCTTCAAGGAGCAGAATCAGGACCAACAGTAGCTGCCAGTCCAGGTCTGCTTCGTCTCTGACCAGGGCAGGTTCCAGATTTGGCAGAGGCTTAAAGCTGCGGTGATGCAGTTAACTCTATTACTCCTTTTATGAACACGCACAGGGGAACATCAGAGTAGGAGAGGATGGCCAGAGGTGAAAAGGAGTGATCTGCTCGTGTAAGGTTGGTTATTCCAAGCCTGTTGCATTACCCCTGGGCGGTACAAGTTAACAGGTCCAAGGTACAGCAATACCCTTAATAACCAGCACCATTAAATAGTCTGGGCTTCATGCTTGCATTTGGTTTTGTGGCTTGGGCTGTTTCCTTTGGTTTGTGGTGAGAAACCTGGCTCTGCTCAAAGGCAGGTTTTGAGGGCTAGAACAAAATATCTCTTCCAGAGCTAACTTCTTTTCCCAGATCATGAGTACAGCTCCTGCAGAAGGGGTGGGGAGGATCCCCAGTGCCCAGACTCGGACGCTGCCCCTTTCCAACACTTATTACTGTGACATGAGAAGAGACATTAGTGACAGTGAGAAGGGTGGAGTAGGAATGGTTCCCAGGTTCTGGATACTAGACATATATTTTCCTTTTTTTCCATTAAAATAAAAAGGAAAATAGGACCAAAATATGAAATGAAAGGCAGGAGACTGGTGTCTGAAATCCCAGTTTCCATTTTTAGTAAGAAAAACTCAGACTTACTTGTTTCATGCTTGCTTTCATTTCTGATTATTGATGAGAAGTGTCTACCATATTCACTTGAACTTTACCATGTTCCTACTTGTTGGAGAAGGGAAAAAATCCATGGATATATCCAGAAGACATCCACTGTCTTCAAAATGTGAGTGGACAGCAGGACAGCAGGTGAGAAAGAGGGGCTGGCTGGAGGAAGGCTGAGCTGTGAGCTTCTGCTGGGTACAGACCTCAGATGCTGGGAGAGATGCTGATACAGAACCTGCCTTCTCACTGTGTTTATCAGAGCTGCTGCCCAAGGTGGGAAGCTTAAACAGGACTCTCAAGAGATCAATGTTATTTCTGAAACATCACATCCTTTTCTGACCTGAAGCGAGGCGTTATTTTTAAGCACGCTTCTCATTCAACCGGTTTGGCATGAAGCTTGGACACAGGCACACTTCAAGTCCAGACACTGGGGGCTGAATGAGGAGTAGCTGCATGAGAACAAGGAGAAATTACAACACAACTGCTAAAAACAAGACTCAAGGGTTTTGTGCCAACCTCCTGAGTTAAGCAGTCTAACTCGGCAAGGGTTGCGCCAGACTGCTGTGCTGCCTGGGTCCTCCCCAGGTCTGCTGGAAGGGAGATGTGAATCCCAGCAGGCTGAATTTCATCATATCTGTAGAAGCAGGAAGGTTTCTTCAACTTGAAAAAGAAAAAAAAGGAAAGAAAAAGCCCTAGTGGGTGCAACTTGCACATTCAATACTCGGTACTCTTTCATGTCAGACCCCCAAGATCAGTTCACGCCTCCACATCTAGGCTGTTAATAGAGCATGAGACAATTCAGGCACCGAGCCATCCAGAGCATAATCCTGCCATTTGAAAGCACATAAAGGCACTTCATAGCAGCAAGTGTCAATAGCCACTCCCCTATTGATATAACATCCCTTCCCTCCTCCATAAACTCCATCTGGCAAAGAAAATAAACAAGGGTTATGTGAAGTCTAACCCTAGCATAGCTGTAAAAGATGCTTCATAGAGGCAAAAAAAAAGTTATATTTAATCTGTTAATTGATGCTCAGGTCCCTGATCCTTGTTTGAGGGGTGTGTGCACAAAACAGTTCTGATTAGGGCAGAGGGGGAAAATTCAGCTCATACCCTCCACCCGATGAGCTGCTGGGAGACCAGTCAGAAAAAATTGCTGGTGGAAAGGCGAAGAGGTAGATGCTGAAGAGTTTAATCCATGGTCTCATTGCAGAACACCAGACACAGAATCATGGAATGTTCTGGGTTGGAAGGGACCTCGAAGACCCTCCAGTCCCACCCCTGCCATGGGCAGGGACACCTCCCACTGGATCAGGGGCTCCAAGCCCCATCCAGCCTGACCTTGAACCCCTCCAGGGATGGAGCAGCCACAGCTTCAAGCCCACATCAAGCACGGGGACACGGAGCATCACCAAACCTTTGCTCTCCTCTGGAACTGAGGCTGTGATTCAAAAGAAGGGTCCAAACTCCTAAAACTTACAAACCTTCCCCAGACTCCTTGCAGGAAGGAAATCCCTCTCCTACCCATCACACAAGGCTCCTGCAAGTTATTTAGGAGGAGTCCCTCCCTTTGTTTCTAGGAGCCGGTGTTTTGAGGAGCTTCTGGTACTAGTTGCTCCCAGAAAGACAATGTAGACAATAGAACATCCTGGGTGGAAAAAAAACCCCACAAAATAAACATGACTTACTGTAAAACTGGCAAAAGGCACCTTTGCTGCCCTGATGGGGCACGAGGGTACACTTCACTTGCATAGAAGAGACCAGAAGATGCAAGGAGAGACCTTCAGAGGCCAGAGATGGGGTGAAGCAGAGGTGACTCAGCTGTCCAGTAAGTTCCTGCATGCTTCAAATGAAAGATGATTTTCCAAAAGAGCAACCCCGATTGGTTAATGAACAGCCCTCAATTTACAGCAGCAAAATGCTGGGTGCCATCAAATGCAACCCCAAGTTAAAGCTATGACTGCTTTAATAATCAGTGACTGCAGAGTATTTAAAAAAACAGCTAAGCTTTCAGGGGCTTAAGACTTATTGCTCGCATTTTCTCAGCTTTCTTAAAGAAAAAAGGGGTGTTGTAGAAAATGGTCAAATTTATCATTTATAGCAAAATATTAATGTAGCAGCAGGAGACTTGATGTGGCCATCTATCTACAAGCATTCAGACTTCAAAGGAAGCATAAACACGAAATTAATGGTTTGTCTAGTGTAAAGGAAAAATAAATGCAAATGTAGCCTCATTAATACCAAGTGGGTGACTTCTTGGTTTATGGGGTTTGGATTGATTTTGTCAAAGGCCAATAGATTTATTAAAAATGTCTTTTAAATTTAGCATCCCTATACCCATTAGTTGAAAGAAATAAAATTCTCTGCAATTGCCACCACCTCTCCTCCTCCTCTCCCCCCCTCCCTGGATGTTGTTTTACCTAAATAAAGTTCTTACATTAGGACTCACTTTCATACTGAAATATGTCTCTTGTAGGAGCCGCTATAAACGTCAGCATTTTCCACAGCGTTAGTTTATGGGCAGAGTGAATTTTAATGGCATCGTAATCTCGCTGCAATCAATTGTGGTACACGGAGGGGGGAAACCTTCGGGAGGGTCCATTAACCAGAGCTCTGCATCACTCCGGGGGCTTGGGAGCTTTCAAAGGGTGCTTGGAGGATTTTGTTTTCCTTTTCTTTTGAGTATCCATTGGCAAAATGTTTGTTCTTCACTGTTTCAGCTCTTTTCTCATGGCTCAAAGTGGCTGAGGGGACCCTAACTCCTCTTCTCAGGATGTGCATCTCGCAGCCATCCATCCTCTGCCACTCCCGCAACCCAGCGGACCAGGACGGGATGTTCTCCAGATGTTACACCCATTGGCTGGTTTGTTGTTTTACCCAATTTAACCTTCAGAGATCTGATGATAAATCTAACAGTTGGCAAGACACACGTGGCTGAGCTGTTTTAACCCCTTCAGCCTACGCCATCCCCACACATGCCATCCTCTCGCCCCAAACCAGCAAAACGTGCATCTCGGGTCCTCAGGCGTTTGGCTACCAGAGCAGTAAAGAGAAAAGAGGAGAGCTCACCCTGACCATCTGTGACCCACAAGGCAAAGGAAGAGCCCAAGCTCGCACCAAGGAAGGACCCAGGAGGGGAGACCTCAATTACCCTCATTACCCTCTGCAGCTCCTGGAAAGGAGGTTGTGGTGAGGTGGGTGCTGGGCTCCTCTTCAGAGTAACAAGTGATACGACAGGAGGAAACGGCTTCAAGTTGTGCCAGGGGAGGGTTAGACTGAATATTAGGAAGTATTGGAACTGCCTGCCCAAGGCAGGGATGTAGTCTCCATCCCTCGAGGGGTTCAAAAAGCATGTGACAACAGCACTTTGAGACATGACTTAGCAGGTCGGGGGTGTTGAGCTGCCAGCTGGGCTGGATGAGCTGAGAAGGCATTTCCAGCCTTAACGATTCCATATTTCTAGTTGTTTGCTATTCAGTTCAGTCTGTATTGCAGGAAGCAATCCTGTATTTAGAGGAGACCTGGAGACCCCTTGATTCACTGTTCCTAGCGCAGGACCAGCTGTACACACCGTGAGTTCGAAGCGTACAGGCAGACACAGGCACTACTAGTGTTGGGCAATAAATGGGACAATTTCCCATAAAAACTATCAAAAGAAAAAAAGTGTGTGTAAACACACTTATTCCAAGAAAAATAACAACATTTCAGCTTGTGGGTTTCATTAAAAGCAGGCAAGTTTTCAGTACAGTGGAGTGTCCGTGTCTGCAGTCTGCCTCGTAAAACCTCCCGTGCCCTACAGCCCAACACGCCTTTCACTCTTCAGTGTGTGAGTTCCTATTAAAAGTGACCCCATCTGCTGCCACTATCAATGCATAAATCTGCAGGCTGACAGCGATTAGCAGAAGACAAACGGTCAAAAAAATGTAACACTCTCCTTGACCTAGAAATCATCAATTCAGGAGAGCGTCTGAAACCACCCTGGAACCTGCCAGCAGAGCTGGGAGGGGAACGAGTCTCCCGGCTCATTTAAATCTTTCAGATGCAAAATGTTTGTCCTACATGGACAGGTCGCAACCAAAACAAGAACAGAAAACAGTGCAAACCATGGGTTTGTGCACATAGGTGCTTTGTTTTCTGCAAACCAAAAAGTATTTAGAGTAAAATAAACCTGATTAAGTTTCTCATTTGCATCCAAAACCGAATGCAAACTCTGCTTCAAGGGGCAAATTGGCTGTTTTAAACTGAAACTACAATTTCCAGCATTGCAGAAAGATTCCCAAGTCATTAAACACAAACCAGAGCCGATCTCCTTTCACAGAAAATATCCCTGGCTGGGCTTTCCTTAACACAGAGAAGATTTGGAGAAGGAACTGTCCCCACTAGCAAAATGCTCATCACAACACTTACTGCACCTTCTCACCTTGCAGCAGAAGTCTGGCTGAGCCTACAGGCTGGAGGAGGCATCCCAGACTCTCTCTCCTCAGGCTCTGCAAGCCGATTTTGGGGATGGCCACGGCAGTTTCCAAAATGTGCTCAGCCCTTGACCCCTGGGCACCCCCGGCTTGTACTGGCAGCTCGGTGTGGCAAGGATTTTGTGTGGCTGTGGAGACACGCAGGGTGGAGGAGATGGGCACTGCCAGAGAAAAAAAAAATGTAAAGCAGTAGGCTAAATAAAAGTTGGGAGCAAACCTGCCTCCCCCCGCTAGTGAATCTGTATTGTCCCTCATGCAGAACAGGATGATGAGGGTGTCTGGGTTGGAGGAAGAACTCAATTGGAAGGAAATCTGAGTACACGGGGGACGTGCCACCCCCCGGGGGAACCCCAGCAAACTGACAGAGCTGTCGGGTAATGAGGCAATAGGAGCATCGCTGGTGGCTCAGCCTGCCCCAGGGTGGCCAGGTCTCCTTTGCAGGACCCAGCACCTTGAGTCCCAGACACGCCGAGCCATTAGCACCCAACCCACACACCTTCCACACAGACTTCTTAAGAGAAAACATTCCATAGGTTCAGAGCACGGCATCTTCTGTACAAAGACCAAGGCATTCAGAGCACAGACACATGGAACTTGTTGCCATTAAAAGCATTTCAGGTCTGGGTTTCAGGAAAGCAGCCACCTCCTGTTGCTGTAGCACAGGCAAGACGTGTCCCCTGCTACAAAGCATCACGAACCAGGTCATCGGGATGACAGGCTGGGAGAGCTGGGGTTGTTCAGCCTGGAGAAGAGAAGACTCAGGGGAGACCTTAGAGCAGCTTCCAGGGCTGAAAGGGGCTCTGGATCAGGGAGGGCAGGAATGGGATGAGAGGAAAGGTTTTGAGCTGCCAGAGGGGAGACTGAGTTGAGATCTTAGGGAGAAATGTTTTGCTGAGAGGGTGGGGAGCCCCTGGCCCAGGTTGCCCAGAGCAGGGGTGGCTGCCCCATCCCTGGAGGGGTTCAAGGCCAGGTTGGATGGGGCTTGGAGCCCCTGATCCAGTGGGAGGTGTCCCTGCCCATGGCAGGGGTGGGACTGGATGGGCTTTGAGGTCCCTTCCAACCCAAACCATTCCATGGTTCTATTAGGATTCACCAATACCAGACAGCCACCGGCCCTTGCAGCCAGTAGCAAGCCAGAAGCCAAGACTTTTGTTCCTAGCACCAAAGGGACTCGGCTGTTTGCACACCAAAGCAGATCCAGACCTCAGACAACCCCCTGCCACAGCCAAGTCCCCTTTTATCAGGCGCTGAACACAAGGAAGCTGCCCAATCAGTTGTCCTTAATGAAAGCTTTTGTCTGTCTTCAGAAAGAGCCAGAAAATATGTCTGGCTGCTGCTTCTCCTCCTTCCCGTAGGTGCTTCAGGGCCGCTCTGTGCTGCCCACACTAAAAGCAGACAGAATTCAGCTGGTTTTCCTTTTCTCATTTCTTCTTTCTAAGAGGGATCAGGGAAAAAACCTAAACTAATGCAGTAGGTGCATTTGTGTCACATCTCAGCAGCTGCTGTATTTTGGCACTTCTGTGAAGTGAGAGGAACATTGGATATTTTGCAACCATCCAGCTGGAGAAGCCCTTGAGCCCTGCTGGAATTATCCTCCCTAGAGACATGGGGACAGATCCTCACCCCAGAGCAGAGCTGCTCCGTCCTGAGAGAGAGCGGCTGGCACAGCATCCACTGCACCGATGAGGTCACCGCACACAAAAAACGAGATTATAGGTGACATTTCTTTTCCAGCCTTCCAAATTCAGAAAAAAAAGATGAGTTGTGCTTCAGGAAAATGTTGTTTATCCTTTCTTGCACCTTTCTTTTTTTTTTTTTTTTAATTAAATACATAGCAATCCAGAGTATTGTGGGATTTTTTAAGTATGATATTAAAATGAACATATTTTTGCAAAATTCTCCTTCTCAGTACATTGAAATGCAGCTTTCATGGCCTGAACAACCTCAGCAAGGGGAATTTATTTCTCATCCTTTTGAGAGGATTCTTTGAGAAGAGCTGTTCTCAAGCCTGGGGTTGCAGAGAGCTGGGTGTGAAGCTGCTTTCTCTCCTATTTGGAACTTTTTTCAAGTTGACAAGTACGGTGGGAGGTGTCCCTGCCTATTGCAGAGGGGCTGGAACTGGATGGGCTTAAAGGTTCCATCCAACCCAAACCACTCCATGATGCTATGAAAACATGCTTCATGGGGCAAGATGAGGAGAGGAAGACAAGGTTTTCCCTGGAGAGGAATGCTATTATTTTTTATTTGCTTACTGCAAGCAAGCTTGCTGCTTTCTAGCAAAGCCCAAGTACACTGGTCCTCTCTGAGCCTTGGAACCCTCTCAGAAATGGGGAGCAGGTAGGACATCTACAGCCACATACTTACAGCACGTGTTTTTTATGTGTGGAAGGCAGAGGCATTGCCCTGCTAAATATCACAGATTCCTAGAATGGTTTGGGTTGGAAAGGACCTTAAAGCCCATCCAGCCCCACCCCTGCCATGGACAGGGTCACCTCCCACTGGATCAGGGGCTCCAAGCCCCATCCAGCCTGGCCTGGAACCCCTCCAGGGATGGGGCAGCCCCCCCTGCTCTGGGCAGCCTGGGCCAGGGGCTCCCCACCCTCACAGCAAAATATTCCTCTCTAAGATCTCCTCTCAATCTCCCCTCTTTCAGCTGGAAACCACTCCCCTCATCCTATCCCTGATCAAGAGCCCCTCCCTAGCTTTCATGATTCCAACCGCAAGCCCCAAATCCATCCACAGCCTCACAGAAGGATCAGCAGTTCATTAACCACATTTTTACTACAAATCAGGTAAACTAACCTGCAGCCTGGCTGTTTTGTGCAGCTCGAACAATTCTCTACAACACCCTGAGGAGGGAAATGAAGATGTTCTTCCTTCCATGCCACCAAGAGGCAAAGTTTGAAGGCTTCCTCCCCTCATACCCACAAACCCGATTCCCTGCATCCCTGGTCAGGGAGCTGCAGACCTTCCCACCCATCCCGGTCATCTGAAGGGTCTCTACCCACTTCACGTATCAGCTGCTTTGGAAAGCAGGTCTTCATCCTGCATGTATCAACATGAGCTTTAGATAATAAATGGAGGAGTAGAAGAAGAGAGAAATCATCAGGGCTGTTAATTTGACACCAACTCTTTTGATCTCCTCTTTAGATCGTAAGGAAAGGGTAAGTGTGCTTCCTTTTAATCTTCGCTCCCGCACTTTAAAGGCCTCCATAATGTTCCCACCAACCAGATCATTTTCATTTGCAACTCTAATTAATCTGTGAATAAATATGCTTCGGAGAGGTGGATTGATTTAAATGAGGGCCGTCTTTTCACCTTTAATCTATAATGCTGCATTTCTCTCTCTTGAGAAAATAGCTTCTAGCTTGCACTCTCTTCCTTTCTCCCCAAGTTCGTGCAAGGCTCTTTCTCCTCTTTTTTTATTATTATAAAATAATGGCTTCGGCAGGTGAATAAAAGGTTAGGCAGGTTTGACAAAAATGGGAAGCTATTCACCCTTGCTACCTTTAATCTACTGCATTCTCCTCCTAATGAGTGTAAATTACCCGAGGTATTTCAGAGTCTTCATAGGATATAATACCAGCCGGCAGGCCATTCTCAGAAAGGAGGGTTTATATTATTAGTATTATTATTATCTTTAATCTTTTGTGGTGTGAAGAACGAGGACAACACAAGGATCCACACAAAGCAGGAGAAGCCAGGCAGAGGGGAACCTGGGAGGGCCCGCTGGACTACGTGAAGGAGCGGGTCCTCAATCAGAAGGATCTGACAGCCAAGTGGGATGCTCAGAGTGGAAACCCACCAGAAAAACCCAACTGCATTGACTCTGCAGAGCTTGGCTGAAGCCTCAGTGTGGCTGAGAGGTTTCCATACCAATCAGCAGCAGCAGCCAAGG
Organism: Clamator glandarius; assembly: GCA_033459285.1. NCBI lineage: Eukaryota > Metazoa > Chordata > Aves > Cuculiformes > Cuculidae > Clamator > Clamator glandarius. The sequence goes on along the minus strand of JAUNZM010000325.1, from coordinate 438,090 downwards.
TCAGGAGAGCAAGAGATACCTCGTCCCACAGGCCCTTGTAGGCATCTTCTAGGGCTGGTTTGCAGAGCCAAGGTCTAGGCGTGGATCATAGAACCACTAAGGTTAGAAAATATCTCCAAGATCATCAAGTCAAACCATCGGCCCAACACCACTATACCTACTAAACCACGTCCTGAGGCGCGATGCCCACATGCTTTTTTAACCCCTCCAGGGATGGTGACTCCATCACTGCCCTGAGCAGCCTCTGCCAAAGCCTGAAAACTGTTGGTGATGAACTTTTTCCTAGGATCCAGTCTAAACCTCCCCAATGCAACAAAAGTTTTTCCACATGGCAAGCAACACGCATTCAGGCAGTGCCAGCTACCTCCAGAGTTCAGAGGTCCAGACAAATCCCATCTCTAACCAGCAGAAATAGCTGCTCTCACATGGTCCCATTTTGGGAAGGTGAGAGAGCCCAGTCAGCTCATCCGTGCGGATGCTGGGTAATGACCTGTTGTGGATAAACCACGTATCCACAGCACAGGGAGCTGCAGTAGAGAAGCATCCTGGAGGACAAGCTCACAGGCTCTGAGGACAGAAAAGATTAAGAGGGAAGCTAAAGTCAAACACCCCCCATAACCAGTGACAAACCCCACGCTGAGGGGAGATCTATCAGGAAATCTTGTAATGTAGATCCCAAACTGGGCAATACCACCAAGATAAGAGGAGTAACTGAGAATCATGGAATGGTTTGGGTTGGAAAGAATCTTAAGCCTCATCCAATTCCAACACACCACCCCCATGGGCAGGGACACCTTCCACTGGACCAGGGGCTCCAAGCCCCATCCAGCCTGGCCTTGAGCCCCTCCAGGGATGGGGCAGCCACCCCTGCTCCAGGCAGCCTGGGCCAGGGCCTCCCCACCCTCACAGCAAAACATTTCTTCCTGAAGTCTGTACTTCTTTCTTTCTGCCCCTGCTCCCTGGATCTTATCCACCTTGGCATACTATGAATGAATTGGCAGGTGTAAACAGTCAACATAAAAAGATTGCATTTGCAAAGGAAGCACTTCAAAAGTGAGTCTCACATCTTTAGCAATGATCTGGAGAAGGCATTTAAGACATTTCTCCTGGAGGTATTCAACTCCAGTCAAAAGGTAGCTGTAGACAACAGTTAAAATGGGTCTTCAGCGCACAGGATTTGCTCAGGAAAAGTGCAAGGACATCGCATTGTTGGGGTTAAGTATCTTGCAACGCTCATAGCCAACGTGAAAAAGAACCTGTGAAGCTACAGCGTGGGCAGGGTCTTTGCATTCAGGTGGGCACAGTGTTACAGCCACACTCACCATGCAATAAGAAAGCAGGAAAGTGGTGATCCACAGCCAGGCAAGTCAGCTTAAGAAGTTGCCGTCACTCACCTGAGGTGCTGTAGACTGGGAAAGAGGTATGAAAGCCCTTGCTGCGTTGGTTGGTATGAGTTCCCACCACCCATGGAGAAGGCTGGAGATGAACTGGAAGCATTTTCACTTGTTAGTGGGAGCCCATTCACTCAACAACCCTGCCAGATCCATCAAGCCACATCCTTCAGGAGCAAAAACCAGCGTCATAACACAGCATCAACTGGTGTCCCCGTCCCTTACCAGCCACCGTACCAGAGCTGGGCTGCGTCTCAGGGGCAGCAGAGGGAGGAGTGGGAATGGTTGAGTAACGGGACTGAGCTGAGAAACTCCCTCCCTCCCCAAATTTGGCCAGTGGTCTGAGAGGGAAGCAGAGTTTACACACAGGCAAAGAAAATAAATCATCTATAAAACCCTCCTGCGGCAGAAAGGAAAGCTCATTTTTGCTGCGAGCAGCAACGAGGCCATTCCCAAGCCCTGGCAAATGCTTCAGTTCCCTCTCATCTCAGGCTGGTTTAGGCCCCATTACTGCTGTTTTATTAGAAGTCTTCCATTTTGTAAAATTTGCCACTTGCGATTATTTTTCTCCACTCTGAGGAAGCCTCATGCTCTGAGGCCCCTTTGTTTCTCTCTCATTATGCACACCGTATCTGCTCAAGGTCGCTACTTGGTCTGTTATTCCAGTGGGCACTTTTTTTCTTTTTTTATTCCCCCCTCCCCAAAGAGGCTCGGTTCAAGGTCTGGCATTCTCTGCTTTCTCCCCTAAGTTTTGCCATTTCTTTTTCTTATAAAAACATTTTCCCTTGCCTCACACTCTCCAGTAGCTTCCATTCAATTCAATCCCAGCTAATACATATCCACAAGAAGCCCAGGGTAGACCCCAAGTCAGCTGCTTCTGCTGTTTTAAAAGAACCAAAGAAAGCTCTTTATTTCCTTAGACTCTCCAGCAATTTCTTGAGTTGCCAACTGATACACAAAGCGTTCTTAGAGGTGGCCAGGAGATTTCCATATCATTTGCAGCAGCACTGACTAAATATCGAGCTGCTGCGGAGGGACTTGGGTGATAACCACCTCAGGAAATGAACACTTACAGCCCCAGCCACGAGACGTGGATTTTAGCTGCACCACTGATGTCTTCCTCTTGATGAGAGGTAAAACAGCAAAGGATCACCTAGCCAGCTGGTGTTTAATTTGGGATGAACAATAGAAACACAGCTTTAGCCCACTACAAGCCTCCTTGTTCGTCAAGTAACAACATCCTCAACAAATCTGCCTGTATTATCAGTCATCTCTCATTATCCAAGTACACTGATATACATTATCTGAGCAGGAAAACACAGAGACTAGGTCTATGAGCTCTCCAAGGAGGAGACTCACGACATCCACTCCTCCAAGCACGCAGCTGTAATTTCACAGCGTGCTTTAAGACACAGCCATCAAAACAAGGGAATTCAGGCTGATTCACCTGAAACTGGAGTTGCTAAAGCAGAGGACACCCTGTATTAATGAAGATTTTTACGTTCCTGCCCTAGCTTTCCATCCCTTGGGCTCAGCCCTGTGGACCAGGTGTTAAGACTTTGCATAGAATCACAGAACAGTTTAGGTTGGAAGGGACCTCAAAGCCCATCCAATCCAAGCCATGCTTCTCCAACAACCCCAACTCCCTCAGCCTCTCTTTCTACGGAAGGTGCTCCAGCCCTTTAACATACACTGGATTCTGAATTTGATTGTCCACCAGGAGCACGTTACTAACATAAGATACTTCAGTGAAGTTGTGGAAGCAGGAGATTGAATCTTCTGTGCATCCCCATACCTGCATGCAGCTCCACCTGGTACAACACCCTCACCAACACAGTGATAGTCTGACATCTCTTAGGCACTTGGATGTGTTTTCACCTCCAATTAGTCCATCTCCCACCCTTCATGACATTTCTCAAGGCCCTCATGGCCCAAGTTACCGCAAAGCACAGCATTTGATTTATATTTTATCTGCTCTGCCTTCTCTTTTTTTTCTGCTTTTTTTTTTTCCCTGAAAAAAATATTTTATTTCTTTGTTTGCCAGGCTCAGTTGCAGCACAAGGACATGGGGAAAGGCATTCTTTCAATTCTTCTGGCATTGTGGCCGACAAATGGGAAACAAGACAAAGCCAAAGAAGAAAAGCTTATTATGGGCAGCCTAGTTGGAAGAAAATGAATCACCCAAACAGATAGGTTTCAATGATCTCAGGCGAACTCCCCTCTTTATTCCACACACCCGCATCTAATTGTTCAAGAAAATGTTCATCTGTTTCATAATGACAGTCATAATGGAAGTTATGTGAAATAACTAAAAAAGTTTATTCAAGGGTCTGCTTCTGAAAGTACAGCCATAATGCACTTTCTTGTGGGGATTTAATAGAATTTCCTCTCATCGAAATTGGATGGATAACAAGTAATTTTTTTTTTTTTTTAAATTTGAAAACTATGTTGGCAAGAAGGCTCTCTTGACATCAGGCAGGACATTTGTGGGGTAAAGGAACAGGGCAGTCGCCTGCTGTTAAAGAGGGAACGGGATGGGAGAGAAGCAGCGTTTGCCCAGCTGCCCTCGTGTCAGGGGCCCCTGTGCTTTGCCCAGGCTGCCATAGAATGGTTTGGGTCAGAAAGGATATTAAAACCCACCCAGTTCCAACCCCTGCCACACACAGGGACACTGACCACTGGATCAGTGCTCAAGGTCCCTTCCAACCTGGCCTTGAACACCTCCAGGGGTCAGGGGTCTGTGATGATACAGGGTGGGATGAGGAAAACAACTGCTCCTGTTTGTCTGTAGGACCAAAAAGAAGCAGGAAAAGAGCACATACACCTGTCAAAATCCCCAAGACTTCAGTGCTCTCCTCTTTCAGTGGAAGGTGGTGTAAGCAGAAGATATTTACACAATTTCCCTGGGCAGAAACAGCAGGAGAAACTCAGGCTGTGCTCTGCTTCATGTGCGCATTTGAGCAGACGCCTTATTCAGATCAAGCCCAGAAGGAACAAAGAAAAACCCAAAGTCTGCAAAGTACGGGACAAAGGAGCTCACTGGGCTTCCTAGAAGATACTGGAGACCTAAAATGAGATGACAGCAGCTTAAATTTCCCTCAGAAGCCTTAAAGCCCCAGGGGGAGGCGACACTGTGAGCATATAGGTTTGAGTTCACAGCTTAGTGGAAACTTTCTCTTGGTCCCACAAGTTCACTTGATATTTGCCTTCTGCATCATCATCAGCAGAGAAACGCTCCTCGTGGCACTGCAGCCCCCTCAGGGCCATCGTGGGCTCTGCTGCTGGTAACATCCCTCAGCCTTATCGCATGATGGAAACTCACTTAACTCAAAGTCAAGGCTCCTTTCACACTGCCTGTGGCACCTTCCCAGGTCTGCAAGTACAGGTCTAGGCAGCTCAGACATGCAGGAACACTTCTTCCAGCTGGGCAGTAAAAGGTTAACAAGACAGAGAAAACTCTTCTTAAACTAAAAATATCTTGTTTCCCACATGAAATATTATGAAGTGCCTAACAACATCTCAGTACTTCTACTTGTCAAATAAAACCGTAATGCAGCTTCCAGAGCAGAGCATTTTGACACGAGCCTGGGTAGGAGGCAGGTTGTCCGACACTCGCTCTGGTCCTTCATCGCAGAGCTGGAGGGAAGACAAGGCTCCCTTCGGTTCAGCGGAACCCGAAGGACGTGACCAACTTAGAAACCCTCGAGTCATCTGACCCAAGACAGGCAGGAGAAGAACTCATGCAATTCAAGTTAGAAATCTGCTCAAGTACTTCATGGAGCTGAGGCCTGAGAACACAGACTGGCAGGTGCAATTTCATCTCTAGAAAAGAAAGCAGTTTGACTCCACACCTTTTTTCTCTACAGGACTCACCGGGCTGATCCTTGCCTTGACCTGATGTCAGAGGGATGACAAAGGATAGGAAGCAATAGGAATTGTCAGAATTTAAGGGATTCTAAAAAGGTCGAAGAACCACCTGGAGCCAAGAAGCAGCCAGCGGGTATCTTGCATCAGGGCTTCCCAGCTCAGCAGCACAAAGCAGCTTGGGGAGATGACCCACATGCACCCCTGGACCTCCCTGCAGCCCCAGGCAGCAGGGGGGCTGTTAAACCTCCCCTAAACCTTCTTTCAGCTTAGTCCTCCACCCACACCTGGATGGTTCAGAGGTGCCTACAAGCTGAGCCCAGCTCTTGATGGCAAGAGGCTGGTTCTTGCTAGGAGACACCAAACAGCTGCCCCCTTTGGAACTGGATCTTTAGAAGTCCCTTCTGACCCAAACCAGTCTACAATTCTATAAAGAAACACATTCCACCCAGAGCACACAGGAGGGAACACCTTACCTCCAAGAGGAATCTACCCAGCACAGCATCCTCATGCAGAAAAGAGAAAGTGCCCCTGAGACCCTGTTTAAGCCCCTCAGGCTCATGATTAACTCCCTCCACCTGTGTCAAGCAGGACCAGCTGCACCCTATACCCTTCGTCAGCCCCTCTGCTCAGTTTACATCACATTATGTGCAATGCAAAGTCTTGTTTTCTCCTATGACATAAAAAGTGTGTGTTTTTCAAAGAGTCAGGTGAGTGAGATGTTCCTGCAGGTGTTTCATGCCTGCACCCATTTCTGCTGATGGATGTTGAGTGTCAGATGAAATCTCTTGCTGAATCAGGACCTGGATTTGATTTTCCTTTAGACCCTCCAGCCGCTTTGAGATTTGACTTCTTTGGGTGGCTTTGTCAGCCTCTGTCCCTGCATGGATCCCATCCGAATCCCAGGGTCCTCGTCCCCACACCCGTGCCAGCCCCCCTCTCCCCACTCCACGCCTCCTCCTGGTGGGGTCATAAAAACCTTTCCAGGTGAATCCCTGCCTCTTGCTTTTGTTTTTTCCCCACCTCGTTCCCTGGTGTAGGTATTCAGGGATGGTTTTTCTGGAGGTGGCTCTTATTGTTCCTTCCCCTCCTTCTCCCGGCCGGGCCGAACGCATGGAAGGTCAGTTAGAAATGAAGCTGCTTTTATCTGCAATCTCCCACCAGCCCTAAGCTGGGTCCCCTTTTTTCCACACTGAGGCCTAGCCAAGCATGAAGGAAAATAATTTTACCCAATCTCTCTGCTCTAACGCACACCAACCCCCGCCCTCCTCTTTTTCTGCAACTCCCCACCAATCTAAAGAGGAAAGAATAATAAAAAAAAAACCCTTTCCACAATGAAAGCACAACCAGATAGAAATCTTGGTGAGGCACCACTTTGAATGTGGCTGCGGCTTCCAGCTCGTCCTCACTCCAATATCTCCGTCCCCACTCTTGAGCCTCTTGGTATAAAAATAACAATAATAATAATAAATAGTAACATGGTGATTACTCGTGTTCCATATAATTGCAACAGGCAGAGGATTGATTAATTTGCCTTGTGAATTATGCATTATTCTCCCCGTCTCCTGCTTCCCCCCAGGTCCCAAGTGCACTTCTCCAAAGCTTTATTATGTATATTTCTTGACTATCGTCCCCCGTCCTCTCTTTGCTTGTGAAAGCTGTTTGTCAATAAGTATCGGTTCAGGGTCGGTGTTTAATCCTCAGTGAACACTCAGCCAAGGCACGGGGTTTGTTTGCCGCGGTCGGTGTAGGAGCGAGAGGAGGGAGCCCCCCAAGCCAACGCCGACGGCTGCCCGAGTAATTCCCCAGCAGGGTTTGCAGAGCCGGGCGACGCCAACGTGCACCAAAGAAACAAAGACGCTCCAGACAGAGCGAGCAAGCGGCTCTTCGTGTTTGAAAACCCTACATGGAAGAGCCTTTCAGCTCATCAAAACACATGAGGGCTCACTTGTGTTTGATGTCCATGAGAGCATCCCTGTGCTGAAGGTAACGGGCCAAAAGCCTGTTGCCTTGTGGTGCTGGAGGATGAGGGTTGTGCTGGGCGTGAGGAGTGGTATTTTCCTTCAAAACTAAAGAGTTTCATGGGTCGTGTTTGGGGTGTCCTTGTGTTGGAGTAGAAGAGGAGTTCAAATGGTAACACTCACATACTAGGCATAACTTTTTGGTTTGGTGACACCCCAGAGCAAGCTGCAAGAGGTCTGGGGGATGAACACCACCACCTTCCAGATGCATTGGTGCCCTAGGCACCAACCCTCTGCCTTCCAGCTGACTGTGGATGATCTTCCATCTACGGCAACTTCATCCACTCTGCCCATCATATAAGGCCCTGAGCCAGCAAAGTACTTAAACATGTCATAGAATCATAGAAGATACTGGGTCAGAAAGGACCTTAGAGATCAGGCTGCTCCAAACCCCTGCCACGGGCAAGGACACCTTCCACTGGATCAGGTTGCTGGAGGAATGGTTTCCAGCTGAAAGAAGGGAGATGGAGATGAGATCTTAAGAAGATATATTTTTCTGTGAGGGTGGGGAGGCCCTGGCCCAGGCTGCCTGGAGCAGGGGTGGCTGCCCCATCCCTGGAGGGGTTCAAGGCCAGGTTGGATGGGGCTTGGAGCCCCTGATCCAGTGGGAGGTGTCCCTGCCCGTGGCAGGGGTGGAACTGGATGGGCTTTGAAGTCCCTTCCAACCCAAACCATACCATGATTCAAGAGAAAAGGTTGATGTGCCCCCAGGTTCAATCCCCAACGCTCCCTGCAGAACAATGTGACAGAGATTTGCTGGGGCAAAATCCCCCCAGAAAAGTCACAGAGCTCCAGACCCGGTAGCCCCCCCCTAGTGATGCTCCGGGGACAGTGGTGCTTCTTGGAGATCCCCTTGTTCCTCCTAAGGAGAGGCTGGAGGGACAAGGTGAGGAAACGGAGGAAAGCATAAGTGAACCCCCCACTAGATCTTCCTAAGGAGATTTTAGAAGAGATCACCTACTAAGGAGAGGATGGATAGAAATTTTCGGGGTCTAAAAGCTGATTAAAAGCTCAGATAAGGTCAGATTTCTCAAAGGTGTTGAAAAGCTGCTTTTGAAAAGCCCTCTGGTTTCCTCTGCTTCTTCCCATACCATTCAAAATCCCTCGCTGGCTTCCTGAAGGTGAAAGGAGCTGAGCCACAGATGCCACCGAGGGATGCGGGCGAGGGAGCTGGCTGCGCTGGGCTCCTGGGTGGATTTGTTCCCACTCTTTTGTGTCTGGATCTCGGTGCCGCAGCCCAGACAATGGGCATTCAGTGCCCCAGGCCCTGGGGATGCCGCCAGCCTCCGTTGCCATCAGGTGCATACAAAGCCACCAGCCCTTCTGCAGGAGGAGAGCGATGGAAAGCTAAAAGGCGATTATAATATTCCAGGGGGAACTTTTTTGCTTAAAATGAAAATAAACAGAACTGAAGGATTACAAAACCAAACATGGAACATTACATGAAGCAATAATTGCCTCCTATTATTTCTCTGCACTCACCAAAACAGCTATTTAGACAAACAAAAGAGCAAAGAAAGGCAGAGACCAGCACTGAAAGTTGTTTTATCTCTACTAATCCCCACTGCTTTGATAAGTCTGTAATAGGATCATTTGGCATCTCCAAAGTGCGGTGTCTGAGGAAATTCCTCGTGGCAGGCAGGTTTTGCTCAGGTGTCCGTTCCCACCTCTCAGCAATAGGGCGATACGGTGACTGCCGGGCTCGGGGCACATCGTGGAAATAAAAACCCCTGTACTTTGCATGGACAGAGCCAGGGAATCCCACTCTGCTTCTTTAGCTGAGATGGCTTCCAAATATTATTTTATTATTGTTTTATTAATCTCTCTTTTATGTCGTTAGCAGTTTAGTTAATTTGAATGCTCTTCAGCGAACCTCCAATGTCGTTCCTTGTATTTAAGGTCTCCCTGCAGCCTTCTCTTCTCCAGGCTGAACAACCCCAACTCTCTCAGCCTGTCCTCATACAGGAGCTGCTCCAGCTCTTGGATCATCTCCGTGGCCTCCTCCGCACTCACTCCAACCGCTCCATGTCCTCCCTGTGCTGGGGACTCCAGAGCTGGACCCAGGGCTCCAGGTGGGTCTCTCAGAGCAGAGCAGAGGGGCAGGATCCCCTCCCTCCCTGCTGCTCCCACGGCTCTGGATGCAGCCCAGGACACGGGTGGTTTCTGGGCTGTGAACGCACATTGCCAGCTCGTGTTCCACCAACACACCCGAGTCCTTCTCTTCAGGGCTGCTCTCAATCCATGTCATTTTTGTTTAGTTTTTCCCCAGAATTAGTTTTGTTAATACCTTTGCCAGACATTCACCTTTGCCTGGAATTTATCTACACTGTCTATTTTTTTTTCTTTGTTGACTAATATTTCTCTTTGAAAGAAAAACACGGCCTGCCTGCACCAAGTTGTCAGAGATGGATACCTGGAGTCGATTTGGTAGAACGTGGGGGGTTTGGATACTTTTTTAATGTTGGATTTAAGATCAATTTTAGCCATTATTTGCCATATCAAAGTTTATGAGCTGTGCACAGAAACTTAATTGCATCAGATTTTTCTGTCAGGAGCTATGCTTTTCTGTCAGATTTTATCTTACAACAAAGAATGGTTCATGCACTGCTGCTGGCACATAAGAATTCATGAGCAGCTGCTGGGGGATAACATTTTCTCCAGAAGCTGCTGAACTTTTTACCTGCACAGAGCAGAGCCACCACTGTGCCAGCACAGGTGTGGGGCAAAAAACACCTGGAAATGACCCCAAAAAAACTAAGGCTGCACTCTAACCACACCCCCTCTGAGCCAACTCCCATCAAAAGGAGATGAAAAGAAGCTTCTCACCGTCCTATCTGTCAGCAGTGCTCTCCTACCTAGGTGCTACCTTTTCTGCAGAGGCTCATCTCTGCAGATCACCCAGTTGTAGCATCCACGACAGAGAGAAAACAGCCTCCTCATTGCCAGACTTTGTCCTTGGATGCAAGAAACGGCTCTACAAACCTTCAATGAGGAGCTCGAGTGCTCCCTCGGTCAGTTTGCAGGTGATGACAAGCTGGGTAGGAGCGCTGACCTGCTTAGGGCTCTGCAGAGGGACCCGGACAGGCTGGATCAATGAGCCCAGGTCAGTTGTATGAGGTTTAACAAGGCCAAGTGCTGCACTGGGGTCACAACAACCCCATGCGACGCTCCAGGCTCCGGGAAGAACGGCTGGAAAGCTGCCAGGCAGAAAAAGCCCTGGGGGTGTTGGTTGACAGCAACAGATACCCGGATTTGTATTTACAGGGAATGCCAGGGCTGCTCCCAAAAGTGCATTCCCTGAGGATGTCTCGGAAGATACAGACTAGTGACTGTTCCTATTCATGGCAATAATATGAACTGAAATGAAATATCAGCGACCCATCTCATTCAGCATATCTCTATTTCAAATCTGTATTTTCTAAAGAATATTGAAAGCATAATACAGAGCCTTCAGCAACCTGCTCTGCTTTATTACACAATCCACACAGGTTTTCCATTTTTTATTGAATTGGTCACTCAGTCATACTAAACACGGCAGGAAAAGAGCAGGAAATAAAATGGACCAATAAATAAAAGCAGGGTTTCCAAAAGCTCTTCTTACTGAGAAGAAAGCTAGAGTCTTCTCCAGAGTTCATCCAGGAGAAACTCACCTTACTTAGAATAAAATTGTGCAGCGGCACAGAAAATAAGATGTTGGAGCAAATGAAATGCATTCATTAGTCACAAGAATTAAAGGTGTCTTAGGCTATGGGATTGGCCCTTCGCTGGGGCCGATGGTTCAACCCCCCCGGTGGGTCCAGGCAGGGCTGCGAGGTCCCCTCTGCGCCAGCGCATCTCTGCTCACCCCGGGAGCTTTTTAGTATGTTGTGAAAGTGAAGATGTTTAGTTTGCCGTGACATCTTATTTTCTGTTCTGCTGCACAGTGTTATTTTAACTAGAGCAGCCTGCTCTCCGATAAACCCAGAGGAACTTAATACCTGCAGAAAATCCTGCATTCAGATGCGGGGGGTGCGGGCACGGTGGGGAGAGGAGAGGCTGCCTCGCTTGCTTCTCGGGGATGTTGCTTGGGTCTCCCCTGTGCGTGCAAGGAGGATTCGCATCTGCTTAACGTGCAGGTTAGAGAGCCACGAAAATGAGTAGAGAATCACAGAATGGGTTGGGTTGGAAGGGACATTAAAGCCCATTAGAGAGTCTTGTCTGGGACAATGACAGAACAAACAGAGCCCTCCAGGCACGCTTTGAAGCCAGACTTTAGATCCTCCTCAAAGTCCCCAAGCCAGCTGCAAGAATCTTTCTTAAACTGTATTTCTTACCTGAGAGAACACAAGCTGAGAGGCACATCGCCTCCACTCCCCAGCTCTGCTGGTCCGGACCAGCAGAAAACACCTCACGCTGGCTGAGCCGGGGATTCCCTCGGCCGGCTCCACACCGCAGACGCTCCGTATCCCTGCAGCAAGGACACCACCTTCCCCCGGCTGGGTCAAACTTTCCCATTAGCAGAGACAGGTAATTTTTGATGGTAATTTCATTTTGGTTGCATTTGATCCTCAGCTTGCGTTTGTAATGCAAATTGGAAGTTTTTCATTCTAAAAAGACCATATGGAAACATCTCCTCTTCCTGGGTGCTTCCCCTCCCACCTTTTTAGAAACAGCAGTGAAAGTTTATAAGTATTTCTGGTCAACAAAATGTCAGAGAAGGGCTGGCTCAATTCTCCTTGTGTAGCCTCATCCAAGCAGGTCGTCTGCACTATTTCCATGAGGAACAGGGCACACTGGCTCCACCAAGGATCATAGAAACATAGAATCATGGAATGGTTTGAGTTAGGATGGACCTCAAAGCCCATCCAGTTCCAACCATCCAGACACCTCCCTCTGGCCCAGGGGCTCCAAGCCCCATCCAGCCTGGCCTTGAACCCCTCCAGGGATGGGGCAGCCACCCCTGCTCTGGGAACCTGGGCTGGTGCATCACCACCTTCACAGAATGAGGCGTCCTTCAGTGGAGTATAGAAGACGCCTTGACAACCAGTTTTGACTGAGCTTAGTTTTCACTAGCTGCAGGTAAAGAAAAGCATCCCTCCATGGTGCAATTCACCCAGGAACATCAGGCTCCCCTTCCTTTTTCATCAGCCAATCCACAGATGCTATAAATCCGCACTCATTTCTGTGAGCAGAGCTCCCTCGTATTGTAAAGAGGATGAATGTGGCCTCCAGCCATGATGTTCCTTCTTGTTGGAGAGGCAGGAATGCACTGAGGAAACCACAGACCCACGCAGAGGTGCTGGGGCTCTTGGGGAATGGAGAAGCACTCTTTGTAAGGTGCCTCTTCGCACAGTCTGACCTGCTGAGGCAGGAGAAGGCCCAGTATGGCTGATTCAGATGAGATATCCCAAATTACTGGAGTATCTTTTCTCTGGATGGCGCTGGGACAGCAGCAGCAGGAAAACCAGCTGCTGTCTGCATGCTGTCCTGGTGGTGTTCAGGAGACCCCTGCTTTCCCCTCCCATGCCACCCCAGGAGCTACAAGATGGTTTGTGAACAGAGGCTGACGTGTCCCACAGGCTCCATTTGCTGCGCTTGGGTCTTCTGGGCATCTCCTCTCTCTCCATCTCTGTTCTTCATTGCAGGAGGAAGTTCAGCCTTTTAAGAACAACTTCTGGAGAGCATTTGTGTTTCTCCGGTGGCAAACACTGCCGAGACAGTTAACATGTGGCAAATCTTTGTGACTGTCCCTCAAAAACCATGATTAATATTAATGGCAAATCAAACGCCATCAATGAGAATCACTCTGGTGTGACAGGCTCAATTTTCAGCCTATAGCGTCTTCCCATTCAACACGTTAATACTGAGCAGACCTTTTGAACCATCTCCATGAGATCGGTCCAGCAGGATGAATAATGGAAGAGCCCAAGGGTCATCCAGTTGTCTGCACCAACCCAGAGAAGGTCTGGCCATGGGTGGCTGAGATGGGTTGTGTCCCTTCAGCTCTCCATCACACCCAGAGGGCAGCACAGGGTGAAGCACAAGCCAACACAGCCTTCCTGGCTCTGACACAGGCAGTAGCCTCCACTCCAGGTCTCTGCTCACCTGCACGTTCAGGCAGCCCAGGACACGGGTGGTTTCTGGGCTGTGAGTGCATGTGGCCGGCTCACACTGAGCTTCTCATCCCCCAGCACCCCGAGTCCTTCTCCTCAGGGCTGCTCCCAATCCATTCTCTGCCCAGCCTGGGTTTGTGCTGGGATTGTCCTGGCCCAGGTGCAGGTGAGTTGGTGGGTTTCTGCCTCCCCAGGAAAGGAACAAGAATGAGGTACAGTTTCCAATAGTGGCGTTTTTCCCCTGGTACATAACGCTTAGTGAAGGTAAGTGGAGGACTCCCATGTTAAAACTCAAACGTTTTAATTACCTATCATCCATCCTGCCTACACCAGCCACATCAAGTTTCTTCTCAAGCTGTCTGCTGGGGAAGAGGAAGCTCTTCATTATCCTACATGCTCGCTCCCCCCACCAGAAGAAACAGAGGAGAGATAATGCTTGAAAAAACACTAAGGAAAAAAAAAACTAATATGGAGCTGTCTCCAAAGAGCTGCTTTCCCTGTGTGGCAGGCGCCTCATGGATTAACCTTTTGTATATGCAGAAATAGGAAATGAATAATTGAGCATCAAGTAGACGTTGCAGCGCTCCCTGTCCCGCACCCTGCTCTGCTCAGCCTCGGTGGCTCACTTTACAAAACCCTCTTCCACGGCACCTTTAATTGAGATGTGCAGAGGGTGGGAGGTGAGGGGCAACGAGTGCTGCGTGTCACATTGCACCTGGTGATGCCCCTGGGATCACGTGCAGCCAGGAAAATGCTGCCCACAACTTTCTGCATGCAACGAATCAATCGTCTAAGGCGCATCTGCACACAGATGGAGGTGCAGGAGGGCCCAGGGATTCTTCCCAATCCCAGTCTACCAGCACGATGCAGGAAGAAACCAGTTAGTGCCCTCCAAAGGGATCCTGACAGCCCTATTCCTTTCCACAGACCAATTGCAAGGTTTTGACCTCAGACCTTGCTTTTCCCCAGCTAAGACACATCATCAAGGATGCCTTAGCATCCTGGTAAGAAGTAATTCCTTTGGGTGCAACCAGTCCATGCAGAAGTAGAATCACAGAATCACCAGGTTGGAAGAAACCCACCGGATCATCAAGTCCAACCATTCCCATCAATCATTAAACCATGTCCCTCAGCACCTCGTCCACCCGTCCCTTAAACCCTCCAGGGAAGGTGAATCAACCCCCTCCCTGGGCAGCCTCTGCCAGGGACCAATGACTTGTAATACTTGCAACAGAGGTCAGAGCCAAAAGTCAGGAGAAATCAAATGAGGGTGACCCAAAAGAGACAAATTTGGTGAAGGCTGGAGTGGCTGGAGAAAGGAAACCTTTCTTTGGAGTTCCTGTTCCATTGGATTTGATGCATTTATTCTGGCGTCTTCCCATCAGGAGCTGCCATGGCAACTTTCTCATCCTTTGGGGTGACAAACTGGGTGGGAGTGTTCTTCACTAACTCCTCTGAGCGTGTGTCTGACATGCTGCTGCTGTGGGCTGCTAGGTGGTGCTGCTTTGCACGACAGCTGCCTTGCTCTCCTGAAGCCTGGGAGGGACTCTGGATCAGGGAGGGCAGGGATAGGAATGGTTTTGAGCTGAAAGAAGGGAGATTGAGATGAGATTTTGGGTAGAAATATTTTGCTGTGAGGGTGAGGAGGCCCTGGCCCAGGCTGCCCAGAGCAGGGGTGGCTGCCCCATCCCTGGAGGGGTTCAAGGCTGATGGCAGGGGTGGGACTGGATGGACTTTGAGGTTCCTTCCAACTCAAAGCATTCCATGTTTCTAACACATTCACAGCCTGTGAAAAAGAGTCTGCAACCTCTGACATGACGGCTTCAATGAGGGTGGTGGTTACTTGCACAGCTAGAAATTGCAGTTATGGGTCTCCACTCCCTTTCTTTTGCACCAGAACGTGGCACTGGTCCCTCCTCTGTCACCTCCCCACAGTTTTAAGTCAGACTTCCAGAGTACAATGGCCAGTAAGACCTTCCCATCCCAAAGAGGCACTGAGCAATTTCATCCCCCCCTTGCAATGTCAAACTACAGCTTGCTATCATCCATCCTTTTCCTCCTAGGACTGCCCAGCCCCTCCCTTTCCAGCACCGCTAACGCAAGCTTCCGAAGGTGAATTTACCACACTAAATTTGTCTGTGTTATCTGCGCTGCCCTGGTGCCGGTTCAGGCAAGAATGATGGATATGGCCCTAACCCGACAGAAATTAGGGAAGTTCACACTGTGTTTTAATAGCAAATGCGCTGATTTGACATTGAATAATGGAGCTGGTCAGGTTCTATTAGTGGCAGATTAGACCATAATTCAATCTCATACCTTGGTGTTTTAAGCCTTTCTCACAGACTGTATTAAACCTGACCCGGGTCTGAGGAGGCAGAATGGAAGCGCCCTGTACATGGAAATGAATCACGACTCTCTGCGACGAGAGGACAAAGCTGCACTCGGACCCGCAGGGACCACAGAGGCAGCACCCCCTGATGAACCCGAGACCTCCAATTCCAGCACTGGAATGCACCCGTCTGAGACACAACGAGGCTGAAAAAGCTTTTGAGTAGGCATCATGCTCTGGGGCTGCACCCGCTGGAGAGGGGGCACAGCCCCACACAGCCAGGGCTTTGGGCTGCGAGGAGCGGGGATGCAGCGCGGGTGAGGGACACACACGGCTGGAGGGGACAAGCCAAAGGAGGGTCCAGTGTGTCCACCCAGGAAGGAGAGCAAGGGATGGAGACAATGGGACAATAAGTGTGCCTTGATGCGGGGTGTCAGCACTAAAGGAAAGCACCTCGGTGAGTGCTGGGGCTCCACACCTCGCCAGAGGGAATGCAAGATGTGAGAAAGAGCCCTGGGGAATGGACAGAGAGAAACCCATGGTTTTTTCAGTTTGGGGGTGGGAGGGGGGTCAGGTAGGTGTTCCCATAGCACAGGTGAGCACCACAGCTCCTGGTTGCCATCCCATACCTAGTCCTGATGACATTTCCCTATGGATGCAGCTGTTGCTTACCTCATTCCCACAGTCTCCGGACACAGACCATTTCCATCACCTTTTGGAGCTCCAGGCCTTCCCTTCAGGCCACCTTGCAGAGTTTTCTTGTCTGAGGACAGGCTGAGAGAGTTTGAATTGTACAGACTGGAGAAAAGAAGGCTGGGGGAGACCTTGGAGCAGCTTCCAGTGCTGAAATGGGCTCCAGGAAAGTTGGGGAGGGGCTCTGGATCAGGGAGGGCAGGGATAGGATGAGGGGAATAGGTTTCAGCTGTGAGAGGGGAGATAGAGATGAGCTCTTAGGAAGAAATGTTTTGCTGTGAGGGTGGGGAGGCCCTGGCCCAGGCTGCTCAGAGCAGGGGTGGCTGCCCCATCCCTGGAGGGGTTCCAGGCCAGGTTGGATGGGGCTTGGAGCCCCTGGGCCAGTGGGAGGTGGGACTGGATGGGTTTTAAGGTCCCTCCCAACACAAATCATTCCATGATTCTATTCTATGATTCTATGAATGAGAGGGGGATTGGATCGCTGACATGGTGTGGTATTTTCTGATTGAGAGGAGAATGCTGAATTACTTTTGCAATCATTTATTGAATACCTAAGATACAGAAATCCTAACAGAGATAACAATGTCCTGTAGATTAAATTCTCCATTAGAGAGACTTCCCTTAGTAGTTAGACTAGTAAATATTTTCCCATTGGTTTTCCCTCTGCCTCCCTTCCCCCATGCTGCGAGCTGACAGAGCCGGTGAGAGTTTTCAGCATCCTTTACAAGACACAACAGAGCCCAAAAGAAGCCATGAGCATCCCCGCCCCACCTGCCCCCCACGCAGAAAGCTCCCAAACAATGAGTTTCTCTCAACAGCCCCTCTGGGACTTTTGCTGATTCTGGATCTGGGGTAACTTTGGCCACTGGATGCCCAGGCTGGGGAGTCACAGGACATGGACTGTCACCTCAGACGAAAACTGTCACAGGAACCCTAGGGAGATGTTTTTCTTCTCGGCTGCTTGTGTGACATCCAGCATCTCTCGTATCCTCTCTGACCTCCATCAGGAGCTCACAAGAACATCCAGGGGAACAGCCTTTAAAACTCATTTGCTGATGAACATCAGGGTGAACTGGAACCTCTGTAGCAACACAATGAGTGTAGAAAAGGATAAACATTGGATAGCAGCAGTGTAGATAGACAGAGATCATGATATAGATGATGACATGGGTATAGATGATGATATAGATGACATATAGATACAGATGATTATATAAATGATGATACAGATGTTATAGATCATGATGTAGATGTAGATATATAGAAAAGCAGTTGACAGGATTTCTTTACAGTGAAACACAAGTCCTGCTGGTTTAGCCTATGTACATCTTCAGTACCTCTGAATGGGAAGAGGCCAGCCCAGATGATCTGTTGAGCTGGCAGTGTTGCTGAAACCCACCAGAGAAGCTGAGTATCAGGTTGGAGCTCGAGCACTGGAGATGTCCACAGCCCTTCCTTGCAGTGAAAGAAACGGCAGGGAGGTGGGAGATGGGGAATTTCACAGGGCAAATTGCCCCTGGATGAGGCAAAGGGGTGGCCAGTCTCCAGGATAACTGATGGACGCACTAGCCATCTCCCCAATGACAACAGGGGCTTTGGAATCCTCCCAGGTACCCCCTGAGGCTCTGGTTATTACTGCACCTTACGTGCCTTTTGGCCTGCAAGGGCCAGGGATGCTTTGTGGGTTTCTGCATCTCTCTGTGAAGGGATGAACCGTTCAAGACGGAGGCCAAAGATGTTGCTCCAGGCCACAGAAACTGAACTCTGCCTCTGGCCCCAGGCAACCCTCAGCGAGCCTTTCTGCTCACCCGTGACCCCAGTCTGTGCCAGGGAAGAGCCGCAGGCAGCACTTTATGGAGCACTTTGACATGCGAGGATGACGAGCGCAGCACAAGGGCTGGCTCTTATGACTAATCTGGGAGAGGTGCCCTGAGGTTCCCCACACTGCAGCTCGTCAGCTTCTGCTCCTAATTGAACCTCTCCTGGAGATCTCTCTGCACAGCGAGCACGTGAGCGGCACTTCACTGCAGTTACTCACTTTGTACAGGTAGCATCACTAATGAAGGTGCATCAGAGCCCACAAACATCTCATGAACCATGGGCTTTTTCACCTGTACTTCATAATGGAGGCACAATAATTGTATTTCTTTTAAGAGCGCATTATGGCTCCGACAATACTGCATGCAACCTTCCCTCCATGAGCTTCCTGGAGCAGAGCGAATGGATCCCCAGCCCCACACAGAGCACCACAGGCTCTGCAGGGGGTTGCTTTGCAAAGATGCTTCCAGTTCACATGAGACAGTGGCCTCTGAGAGCAGAAGATGCAAAAGTTCAAGGGAACAACATCAGAACGGATGATCCCCTCTGAGATACCAGCACAGATAACGTTTGGTGGGTGCATTACTTCAGGCTGAGCTCTGTTCCCCAGCAATTTCATGCTAGAACAGCCAGAAGCTGTAGGAACCAGTATGAGGAGGTGACTTCTGTGGTGCTTTCTTAGCAGTGTCATCCACCCTGGCCAACACCTACAGATGTAGCTGCAAACCCAGAGCCAGAAGCCTCTGCAGACGCAGTAAGCAAACCAGTCTCCACGAGTGGCCAGGGAGCTGCCACAATTCTATGCACTAAGTGTGTTCTGATGGATTTTTGAGAGTGGTGGGACCTCACGATGGTCCCCTTGGGGGCACCACTGCCCAGCACTCCTGAAAACCCTTCCAAAGTCCTGTCACCTTCAGGATGCAGTTAGGGGACCTCTGAGTCTCTTAATCTATCAAGGTGATTCTTGTGGTTTGGCATGAACCAAATTAACAAAATAAACCTCAGCGGTGGCACTAACCATGTCTAACGTGAGCAAGTAAACGTGCTTGTAAATAATGGAATGCTGGGGCAGAAGCTGGAATTACATCCCTCCAGACAGCTCTTCTGTCAGGGAGAGAACAGGACACGTAATGCTACGCATTAAAAAGCATTTATGCTGCTAAAAGCAGCATAGGAATAGCACATAAACATCTCTGTCATGATCTCAATGGGACTTCAGAGTCCAAATGGAAGCTCTGGCAGCTTCTGGGAACCTGCAAAGGTGCAAGGTGGGGGGAAGAAGCAAACATTCCATGTCTTCTACATCTCTGCCACACATAACCTCATCCTGATGCAACTGTGTCACTTGTATGGAATCAGCTGTTGTGCAGCAACAAGGGGGACCAACTAACGTCTCAGCAGCTCCCAGGAGATCAAACCCAGGGCGATACAGCACTCCTCATGCTTCTGCTTCACCGGGAACTGCCTGAAGAGGACAAATCTGCTTGAGACCCAAGTGTTCTCAAAACCCAGTAAGTGAAGACTGTCTCCATTGTGCTTTTGTGGCTCCTTCAGCAGCATCACCAGCCCCATCCTCTCCAGGAGCCTCAAGGACCTGAGAAAACATGGAACATATGAAAAATCATAGAATCATGGTATGGTTTGGGTTGAAAGCAACCTTAAAGCCCATCCAGTTCCATCCCCTGCCATGGGCTGGGACACCTCCCACTGGATCAGGGGCTCCAAGCCCCATCCAACCTGGCCTGGAACCCCTCCAGGGATGGGGCAGCCACCCCTGCTCTGGGCAACCTGGGCCAGGGCCTCCCCACCCTCACTGCAAAACATTTCTCCCTTAGATCTCATCTCCATCTCCCCTCCCTCAGCTGTAAACCATTCCCCTCATCCCATCCCTGCCCTCCCTGATCCAGAGCCCCTCCCCAGCTTTCCTGGAGCCCCTTTCAATCCTGGAAGCTTCTCTAAGGTCTCCCCGCAGCCTTCTCCTCTCCAGGCTGAGTATCCCCAACTCTCTAGCCTGTCTTTATGGCAGAGGTGCTCCAGCCCTTGGATCATCTCCATGTCCTCCTCTGCAAAATATATTCCTAATCCCAGCCATAAATCTTGGTTTGGAGGGCACTGGGGAGGATGCCAGAGCAAAGTTAAGCACGTGCAGTGGCAGCTCAGGGAGAGCAACTGGCACAAAGGATTTTTTTTTTGGCAACCCTGGTCAGAAACCCTGTAAAGCCTTCACCAGGGTTGTTGTCGTTCCCAGCTGCTCCTTCCACAGCAAATACAGGCGGGTTGTAGTGGGATGTCCGGTGCCATTTATCCCACGTGGCTGACTCCCTGCGGTTCGGTGCCAGCGGGTCCTGCCCTCAAGCGCTGCGCAGCCAGCTTGGGTGACCAGCTTTTGCTACAGTACATGTCACCTTGAAATACACACTCCTTAAAAGACTTTGATACTCTCAGACTCCATCACTGTGGTCAAAACCACCGACTTGCAAAAGAGGGAGCTTCCTCCCACTTCTTCTCGCTTCTGCTCTTTGGTGGAAAGAGTCACCTCTGGAAACTCTCTCAGGCAGGGGGCGAGAAGACCTTAAAAACAAGAAGAAGTGACAGATTTACCAGCCAGCACAACAAACACCTCAGGACACACACCTACAAGTATCCTTTCACCAAACTAAAATTGCAAGAGGAAGCCCACAGTGCAGAAAAGACTCGTGCACCCTTTCCAGGCATCTCTCTGCGACACAACTCTCCCATCTATAAAACGGGACCAATCGCACCATCCCCGCAGCTGTACAACATGAAATGTGCAAAGGGAATAATTATAAATTCGGTGAAAATGAGGCATTTAGTGTCCAGGGTCAGTCCTATGTATGAGAAAAGCCCATAAATCCCCAAAAAGATTGAAGATTTGACGACATCAAAAGGTTGCTGAGAAATAACGTGTTCCTCATCTTCAAGGTTCATACTCAAGAGATTGCTTTCCCTGGCTGCAGAGACAATATTTCATTGAGTGGGGAGACCTGGAGTGGGTCCTCTTGGGACTTGGATAGAGGAAAAAAAATCATATTCAGTGCAATGAAGCGTTTTATAGCTGAGCCTGGGCACAAGTCAATGCGAACCATTTCCCCTGCGACACGAGTGCTCGACGTGCGCGTGCATGGTGCAGGCCAGCTCTGCAGAGCCCGGCGGTGACGTGTGGGGATGTTAACTAATCCAAAGCCCTCCGTGGCCCTTATCAGGCAGTAAATAAAAGACTTTGAGGAAGGCTCTGCTTTTAAACTCAATTACTCCAAGTTGAAGGCAGTGACAGAGATTCTTCCTGTAGGAAAGAAGACTTAAATCTATGGGGTGATATTGAAATAGCCTTCATGTTGCACATTGAGAAGTGGAAACCATCCTCTTGCCTGCACAATCTTTCCTGTGCCAATTAGACCCTGTACTGAAACGCTGTGGGGAAAACCTCTCTCCAACAAACATCCAAGCCAACCGTCCTCGCGATCACAAATACAAGCCTTCTGCCTGACCCCGTTTTCCTTTTCTCCCCTATTTTTCGGAGGAGCTCTGCTCCCTGCCTGCGTAAAAATCACCTGTGGGAAATAGTTACCGAGCACCATCAAGCAAGCCTTGTGTAGTCAGAGGGGAGGATTTGCAGCACCAGATCCAAAGCCTCAAACAGCAGCACAATTATACTCTTTACTGGTGCAGCTCCAGGAGTACCCAGACAAATCACAGGCAAGCAGAGTAATTTTATCCTGATATGCCTGTCTAAACAGCAGAGAGCTCCTCAGTAGTGTTCTCCCTCACTTGTTAATTTAACGCTTGATATATAGGAAAAATTAGAATTAAAATGTATCCAGCTGCTTCCTTCATTCCTGACTCCATTTAGAAATATCTCATATCTTCCCACAAAATGAGCTCAACTGCTTGAGACACTTAAGAGCCTGTACGTTATTTTTAGATAAGCCTCTAAGATTTAGGATCCTGGACTCCAACGAAGGTTGTGCTTGCACAGCTCCAACCGCAGTGCCCGTCACATTCAAATCCCAATCCCAGTGTGGGAGGAGAGGCAGATCCCTGCTGCTTTTGGGGACAAGCTCTTGCAAGACCACAGGGATAGGGGCCTTTGAAAGACAAGCAGAGAAGTAGGGCTGGCTTTGAAAGAACAAATAGCTGGAGTCAGGTCTAATGCTGACCTTCTGGGGAATTTAGGCAGGGTAAGATACACAAGAAGTTTACAGCTTTCTCACAAGAGGAGAAGATGCTTTTCTTTGGTGACCAATAACAGGACCTGAGAGAAAGGCAGGAAAATACACCAGGGGAGGGTTAGGTTGGACATGAGGAGAATGTTCTTCACCCAGAGGGTGGTGGAGCCCTGGAACAGCTCCCAGGGAAGCAGTCGTGGTTCCAAGCCTGACAATATTCCAGCAGCTCAGCCCCACGGTGTGAGTGTTGGGGTGTCCTGACAGGAGTTGGATTCAATGAGCCTTGTGGTCCCTTCCAGCTCGGGGCATTCTATGATTCTATAAGTGCGCTGCTCCTCCAGCCATGGGGCAGCAAGGAAAGGAAACCAGATGCCTGCTTAAGTCATTGACAGCCTTTCCTCCACTTCTCCAAGTCTCTCCAAGCATCAGCCTTGCACAATGATACGATACGGAGATGCCTGAAGAGGCTCAGGCAGTTCTGAGACTCTATTGCTCGCGTCTGCAAGAAGACAAGGCAAGGGCCGTGCTGGACCCTGGCTAATCCAAGTAGCTGGAGACCATAGGGACCACGTGAGTAAGTGCAAGCTTGCACATCCACGACACGTTAGTGATGCTCACGAGCCCATATCCTTCAGAGACACTTCTGAGTTTTCTCATTAAAAAACAAATTCTTGGGCTGGAGACAAAACAAAAGAAACACTCGGTTTAAAGTGTTATGCAAGAGCGACAGGAGTGGGCACGGGTCAATGTTAGTTAACTGTGCCGCCAGAGAAGTGAATCCTGGAACACTCTTATCCCTCTCCACAGCTTTGTTTCTTCCATTGGCCACTGGATGAATGGAGATGTTTCAGTTTGGAGAGCACACGGCGGAGATGGGGTATGAGGAGCAAAACCCAGCCCTTTCAAAACCAAGACAGCTACAGCTTTACCAGTGAGAAAATGCATTATCTGCACTCATCAGGAGGGGAAAGAGACAAGAAAGAAAGGAACATGGAGAGAGGAGGGGAGAGGCAGTGAGAACAATCTTGGTTTGATCAAGATGAGTCAGGTGTGGAGGGTGGAGAGATGAAGAGAGGTCTTCTACCTGTCCTGACTCAAACGCAGTGTAGATATAGAGGTTTGACTCAGTTCCTGTTCTATACAGAACCATAGAATCGTTAAGGTTGGAAAAGACCTTTAAGATCATCAAGTCCAACCTTGTACTGTCTATACTGGTACTGGAACCTCTAGCCTCCTAAAGTCAAGATACCACAACAAAACCAGGCTCACGGACATCGAGCTCCAAAGTAAAGGGAAAAAGTTTAGCCAAAAAAAAAAAAAAAAAAAGGCTGTACATCTCTAAATCATAGAATCATAGAATAGTCTGAGTTGGAAGGGATCTTAAAGATCATCTAATTCCAACCCCACTGCCATGGGTAAGGACACATCCCACTGGACCAGGTGACTCAAGGCTCCATCCAACCCGGCTGTGAACACCTCCAGGGAAGGGGCAGCCACCACTTCCTCCATCCCTCGCTGCCCGGTGAGAAAAGACACACTCCAGTTAAAAAAACAGACCCTTGAAGGATCTCACCTTTTAGTAATTAAACAGAACAAGAGGTCCTACCTGCCCAAGATCAACACACCATTTCCAATAAGCTCTCCTTGGATAAACGTTGTGCCCTCCGCTTCCTCAGCTCTTCCTCACAACTCAAACTCCACAGCTCCCACAACGCTTCCTCAGGAGAGGCATCTCTTTTTCTTTCCCTTTCTCTGCGATGTTCCAGTGCCCGGCAGGTTCTGCTGCTGTGGATACAGAGAGTATGTTGCCATTTCTGGGTGAGGAGGGCAAGCAGAGAGGCACCTGTGTAATGCTATCCAGGCGGGGATGATTAATTTGTAGTTAAGATCCATGTACTTCATTATCCCTTCATTGAAGCTTGACAAATGTGAAAACAACACTGAAAAATAGAAATTAATAGGAGTATTAGCACTGAATGCAACCTACTATAGATTTAATCCCCACAAAAGAGCATACGGATGTGTTAGATCTTCTTTCTTTGTAATGACCTCTTATCCACCTTCCTGTCCTTGGGCATAAAGCTATTTAAATTTAAAGAGATCTATTTATATACACACTCGTGTGGCTGCGTGCGTGTCTATACATATGCATGTGTGTGTGGAGCGGGAGGCTTTCTCATCGGTTATCAATTAAGGCTGAGAAAACCACTTTACCTAAACCAAAGCACATGTACAGTCTGACCTCCTAGATGGTTTCTGTCCGAGCAGCAGCAGCAGCTCCTGGTGCCCCAGGAAGGGAGGTGATGGGAGGTGACCCTCGGGGTCCTGTCCCCACTTGACCCTGTGCGGTAGAGGGTGGGTCAGCTCCACGCGGGACAAGAGGCAGAGAGCAGGAGCACCTCGGTGCCACCGAGCACCTAGAGAAGAACAATGAGCAAGGTGAAGGGTCTGGAGAAGAACGAGTCTTACGAGGAACAGCTGAGGGCCCTGGGGCTGTTTAGCCTGGAGAGGAGGAGGCTGAGGGGAGACCTCATCGCTCTCTGCAGCTCCTGAAAGGAGGTTGTGGGGAGGTGGGTGCTCTGCTCCCAAGTGACAGGGGACAGGATGAGAGGGATGAAGGCATCGAGTGCTCCCTTAGCAAGTTTGCAGATGACACCAAGCTGGGTGGAAGTGTGGATCTGCTGGAGGGTCGGGAGGCTCCAAAGGGACCAGAACAGGCTGGACTGCTGGGCTGAGACCAACGGCAGGAGGTTTAACAAGGCCAAATGCCGGGTCCTGCACTTGGGGCACAACAACCCTGAGCAGAGGTACAGACTAGGAGAGACCTGGCTGGAAAGCTGCCAGGAGGAGAAGGACCTGGGGGTGCTGGTTGACAGTGACTGAACATGAGCCATCAGTGTGCCCAGGTGGCCAAAAAGGCCAATGGCATCTTGGCTTGTATCAGGAACGGTGTGACCAGCAGGTCCAGGGAGGTTCTTCTCCCTCTGTACTCAGCACTGGTGAGACCGCACCTCGAGTCCTGTGTTCAGTCCTGGGCCCCTCACCACAAGAAGGATGTTGAGGCTCTGGAGCGAGTCCAGAGAAGGGCAACGAAGCTGGTGAAGGGGCTGGAGAACAGGCCTTATGAGGAGTGGCTGAGAGAGCTGGGGGTGTTCAGCCTGGAGAAGAGGAGGCTGAGGGGAGACCTTATTACTCTCTACAACTACCTGAAGGGAGGTTGTGGAGAGGAGGGAGCTGGCCTCTTCTCCCAAGTGACAGGGGGCAGGACGAGAGGGAATGGCCTCAAGCTCTGCCAGGGGAGATTTAGGCTTGAGATTAGGAAAAAGTTCTTCACGGAGAGGGTGGTTAGGCATTGGAACAGTCTGCCAAGGGAGGTGGTTGAGTCACCGTCCCTGGAGGTGTTTAAGGTGAGGGTGGATGAGGTACTTAGGAGCATGATTTAGGGATTGGTGGGAATGGTTGGACTCGACGATCTGGTGAGTCTCCTCCAACCTGGTTATTCTGTGATTCTGTGATTCTGTGAATGGCATCAAGCTGTGCCAGGGGAAGTTTAGATTAGATATTAAGGAAAATTTCTTCACGGACAGAGCGGTGAAGCCATGGCAGAGGCTGCCCAGGGCGGTGGTGGAGTCTCCATCCCTGGAGGGGTTCAAGAAGTGTGTAGCCGTGGCACTTCGTAGCATGGTTTAGTAGTCACGGCGGTGTTGGATTGATGATCTTAGAGGCCTTTTCCAACCTTAACAATTCCATGATTCTGTGACTCCATTTTCCTCTCTCACACTAATTTCCACCTCCTTTTCATGCTTTTTTTATGCATGCCTGCCTGGTTTGGAAGGTGCTTTTCACAAGAGCCTCATGGAGATCTCGTGGGAAAGGGATGATCTGCTTTTGAGTGGAAAGCGGATACTCTCCCATTTTTGTGGAGGCATCTCCTCCATCCCTATTTGAACAGGAGCACATGGGCTGAGAGGGCAAAAGGTGATTAGAACATTATGTTAAAGCATGTTCGTGCCAAACCTCTGCAGTTAGACCTCAAGTTAGACGATACGGGAATGAAAATCCATAGTGGGGAGCTGTCTGGGCACTTGCAGATCCTCAAGACAAAACTGAGGGCCTATACGCAAACGCATAATTTCACTCATTGCTGCTTTCCTCACTGAAAGCCACTGAAGGAAACACTATGAAAAGAGCTACCCTTCAAGGTGACCTGAAAATGAAGAAAAATGAGTTTGAGGCCTGATTTTTGGCTGAGTTCCGAAGGACTGAACAGTTGGCAGGGATTGGAAGCAACGCTGGGATTTTTCTTTTTCCTCTTTTTCTGCTTTTTTGTTGTTGTTGTTGTTGCAATGTAGTTCTTGCCTGCCCTGGCACTTTGTGGCTAAAGAGAGAACAAGTGAAATGAAACCACCGCAGGGGACTGGCACGTCCGAGAGGAGGACGCGGTCCCACCTCCTCCTGGTTTGCCTCCAAGGGAGGAAAGGGAATACTTTTGGCTGCAGGGGGTTTATTTTTAGGTAGGAGAGAAAGAATTTGTTTGGCTTCTGTTGGCCTCTGTTTAACAGAGTGATCTAAGGAAATCTTGGGTGAAAGTCAGTCGCTGATAAAGATCTAATTCCCTTTCTCCTTTCACTGCCTGGTGAGGGAGTTCCCGGGTAAGTAGGGCTGGATGGAGAAGGAGAGGGGAATAAACCCTTGTCTGTGTCAGGAAACAAAATGACTCATGCTAATGGCTCACAGGGAAGGAAGGAAGCAAACTTTAAAATCCCTGCATGGCAATTTGGAGAAATTACAAGCAATTAAATCCTCTAAATCAGAGATCTCTAACCTTGCTGGGGAAAAAAAATTAAAAAAAAAAAAAAAGAGGAAAGCCTGGACTGCAGCAACTGCTGAAAGATAAAACAGAGAAACCAAAACGTAGGCAAGCAGGGATCAATTCCATTTTAGTCCTTCAAGATGGAGTTGGTTTGTAAAGCTTTGTGTGACCCATCACCATGGAGAACATCACCAACAGGAGATGCAGGACCCAGCTCAGCCCTCGGTGTCACAGAGCTCATCGCTCCATGGTGGACGCAGCCTGCTTTGCCATCTTGGGTGTCCTTAGAGACAGCAGCCCCCTGGGATCCCCGCACCCTCTCGTGCTGCCCCCTCGTCCCTGCTCCATCCAGCACAACACTGGCCAAGCAGTGTTGGTATCACCTTACTTGTTTTCTGCCTCAAACACTTACTCGAAAGCCCAAACAGCTGAAATCATTGGAGCCACCAGTGAGTTGACCCTTCTCTCCTAGGAGACTTAAAGGGCTTCACCACTGTCCCTTGCAGGGGGTCTGGGTGGCGCCCACGGATGCCAGGCTCCAAGAAAGAGGACAACAGCTGGAGTAGCTTCACAAACCTCTTACATATCTCTTCCTCTCACTGCTTTCCCTTACACGCACACCCCACTGCGACACAGCAGCCAGCTCTATGCTTTGCTGGAGATGGAGGTACCTGGTTTTCCAGCGGCCAAAAATTCCTTATGGGGTAAGAGAGATGGGACACCAAACCGAGAAAATCAGACTGGGATCGTCTAAAGGGTTGTCCACAGTTGTAAGACAAAGAAACAGAAAATAAAATCTGATCTAGCTGAATTTCATTTTTATTTCACATTTTTTAATTATTTCTGTTGGGAGGATGTGTCCATCACCTCCTACTCCAAAAGCCTTCATTTATTTCCACACCAATTTGAAAACATTTTTCACAAATCTGAACTATTCCTGATGAAAACCAGTAGGAAAGGCTGAAGCTCTGGAAAAGCAGCAACAACAACAAAAGGCAGGACCTCAGCACTCTCAAGGCTTCCTAAAAGGGCTCCTCTCTGCTCCGTGGTCTAAGGTTCTCAAGCTTTGCTCCCTTCTACACAGCCTGAGAAATCATCACGGGAACAGCGCATGGGATGGGAGGAAGGAGGGTTCAGGGGAGCATGGGGCAGAGCCCATCACCTGCCAATCCCTTCGCCCAGCAGCCTGTGCTGTGGCTCTGCCTTGTTTTACACAGACATCATCTGTAAAAGCCAAAATAAAAGAAATTATTTACTTACCGACCCCAGACAGCGATGCCATGCAGGACTTCCTTGAGGACGGTGGAGGAGTCGGGCAACACCTCTAAACAAAGAGCTGGGGAGCAGCTGAACCCCCTTTCCATGGTCAAGGAGTCGGGGTGCCATCCAGGATCAGAAAAAAATCACATGAAGCAGCACCCTGAAAATCACTTGAATGAATCATTAGACAAAAGTGTGGGAATGCCAGCGCTTGCTCCAGAACGGCGAAGTTAGAAAGGTTTATGAGCAGACAGGGTGTGACTACATTTGATTTCCAGCAGGAAGGTGGTTGTGAGTCTCCAATGGGTCAATGGGGCTGCTGGGCCTCCTTGAGGACCTTCTCCGTTGAGAATCACCACGGCAAGGAGATGCTCCAAAAAGTGCAAGTCCCAAATCCAAAGTCAAGCCATTATTAAAAGAAAGACGTTAACGAGATCTAAAACTGCGCTATCCCAGGGTATTAAGATGTTGGAACTAAACCTGCCTTATTCCAGCCAGTGGTTGCATTTTAAGGAAACCTTTTAAAAGGATTATCTTCAGGAATTCTCTTTCAACAGCCTTTCCTTTACGAGTCCTTCATGGTGATGCCCTTTTTAATTACGCTATGTGATGTGATTATGTATTTATTCAGGTACAGGTTGGAAAGGCGACGCAGGGCAAACGTTTGCAGGTGTCACTTACGACATGGGGACTGGTACCTCCAGCCTTTGACCCGGCTCTCAGATCTGCGCAGGGCAGGCAGCCGCCAGGGAGCTGGCATCCACGTTGTCACCAGGATGTTTGAGCTCGGGGTGACCGGCTCGTCACTTCATTTGGATGTGGATTTATTACAAAAGGCTGGTGAGGACCCTCTGAGTGCAGGCTGGAGCTCTTTTACCAGGCAGACATAAGGAAAACTATATACACATCTACATCCATATCTGGCTAAAGATGAAGAGGCATGGCTTTATCTTTATATACAGGCAGATCTTCCAGATCTTGCTGTCTCTCTATTTACCTATTTCGAACAATAGAAAGGCAACATCTCACACAGCTTTTGCTACTACATTTGGACTAGAAAAGGAAGTTGTTCTGCATCCCTCCACTTCCAGGCTCTGCAAAGGTCCCCATGAAACGACGGATGGCAACACAGTCTCCGTCTTTGCGTGCAGGGCCCCATCCTCCTTGTAACTATTCCTGCAAGCGAGGGTGCTCGCTGAGAGCACTGGGAGAAAGGAGTCACCTCCGGCCAGGTACGGCCCCACCTAACCTAGAGCCACGGGGAAGAGCTCACCAGGGTGGATTTGGTTTAATACTTGGAGGCATCACTGAGAACGATAGAGGTTTGCTCTCCGGTCACTGCTTCTAGAAAGGAAATTGCATCTCAGGTTCAGGTACCAAGCAAAAATTCGATGCGGCCCTTAGGTTTGGGAGGTGTGAGGCCACGGGGCTGATGGGTGCAGAGAGGAGCTGCCTCGGCACTCTCACACCAACCCGAACGCTTCCCACAGAGCCCTTGGTGCCTCAACGCGCAAGAAGGACACGTGCTAAGATTTTAAGAAAATACGTTACATTCAAATACAAACATCCTGCTGCAATCTGGAGAGATGCTGCCTTCGCGTGTGCGTGTGCGAGGGCGTCATATATATTGTGCATATATACAGCATACGCAGCCTGGGTGTATCTTTAAATCTATGTCCGTGCACTCACGATATACGAATGCTGTAAATATCTGTACAATACGAGTATATTTTATTTCTGAGGCACGCACGCAGGGGAGAGGATGAGCTGTTTGCAGCACAGAAGCACAGAGACACGGCACATACATGCTGAGCGCACAAACTCCGCTGTATCTATATTTTATATACACATGTGGAAGCTGATATAACATCTATACCGCATATATTATTTAGAGCTGTACACAGGTATTTTTTCCAAACTAAAACTTTTTCTTTTTCATATCTCTAATTTACCCAAAGTCTGTAACGTGAAACAGGAGCTGGGGAAGGGGGGAAAAAGGGAAACTTTCCTTTACCCGCTTCAGCTGAATCTCTTATTCTTTCTTTTTTTTTTAAGGAAACTTCATCGTATATTCTAGAAAAGTATATTGGTGGGGTAGCTTTACCAGAAGCAGAGAGGATGTGCAGGGAGTGAGAAAGTGAATTGATGGATGGATGGTTAAATGAATATAAATGAACTGATACCTTTACAGGAAAATAACGTTTCTTTTCTTTTTTTTTTTTATTCTATAGATCGGTGGGTTTTGTATCTGTAATTCTTTCATATCAGCAAAGAGGAAATAAACTTCCATGTAAATCATTTTCCCCCCATCTGGAAGCATATTAAAAGCATGCCATTTTTTTTTCTCTTTTAAGCAGAGCCTTTTTTCCCCCTATTTGCTTATCGGTTCATCCACCATTACATTTTAAATGAAATTGTGAGACCCCCCCCTCTCCTCGATCCCCCCTCCCCCCCCCCCCAAATTCCGGGCTGATGTCGGGGAGAGGGAATCTGCCTCTCCCCCGCTTTAGAATCCCTGACCTAGATTCAATTACAGATAGACCCGGCGGAGAGGACGGCACCGCGCTGCCTTCTCAGGGGTCTCGTTAAAAAAAACGGCAGAAAGGGGAAGAATAAAACACCCCCTAAAAGAGGAAAAAGGGAGGCGAGCCGGGGGCGCGGCCGTTCGAGGGGTTCGCCCCGAGCCGGGCGCTCGGGCTCCGGCCGCCCCGACGGCGGCGCTGGGGGCAGCGCTGGGAACGCGAGCGGAGAGGGGGGTCCCGGCGGGGAGCGGGGGGACCCCCCGGGAGGAGAGGGGACCCCCCGAGAGCAGCGGGGACCCCTGGGGCCGGGGGGGGGGAGGAAGGGGGGCGCCTCGTCGCGTTTCGAAGCGGGTCCGGGGCGGCTCTGGGACTCGCGGCTCGCGGGTCAAAATCTTCAAATTCCTCCCGACGGAGGCTCCTTCCAATTTCCAGCGGCGAGATAAGGGCTGGAGGGTGCGAGGGGGGGAACCTGCAGCCCTCCTCCCCCCCGTCACCGCGCTGCTCCTCGGGCAGCGGAGCAGCATCCCGAATCTCAACTTCTCCCGACATGTGTTTCCAGCAGATAAGTAAACAATCTGGACGTGAAATGAAAATTTTAATTAATGCGGTAATGCTATTACACCTCGAGTGTGCAAATCCCATCGCCTCGCGCGGGGACAATGGGCGGGGAGGAGGGAAGGAGGCAGCCAGACAACCAACCGCCAGCAAATTCTAATCGGGGTTTTTTTGCTTTTCCACTCGGCTCCGGCTGTTTTCATAGTTTGTTTCCTTTGAATGAATCTCGTCCTTACATTTCAACAATCACCAGCTACTCCCCTCTTCCCCTCGGAGCCGCTCCCCTCTCTCCCTCCTCTGTAAATTGGGATCGACCTGGATTTAATTCCTGGGTTGTTTTTTTTTTTTTTTTTTTTTTTTAAGGCGGTGGATCCGAGCGGACTCGTGTCTTATTCCGCGTTTGGCTTTTTCGCTGATAATTAAGTATTTTGCCTTAATAAACAGGGAAAAAATGATAATCATGCTCTTAAAGGCTGCGCTGCCCCTTGACGTCGGTCAGAAAAGGCCCGAGAGGAGCGGAGCGAGAGGAGAGAGGAGGTAAAATTAAGGACAGAAGGGAAAAAAAAAAATAAAATAGAAGAAAAAAGGGGAAAACAGAGACATCCGAACGCCGGTGGGGAAAGCATCGCGGGGAGCCCCCGTCCCGAGGGAGGCGGCACAGCGTGGAGCTGGGATGTTTAAGCATTTTCAGATATTTTCTGATTTATTATTACGGTTATCAGCTTCATGGGAGGCTGCGGCGGGATGAGGACGCGCCCCCGACCGCCTTTACACCCCGCGATCCCGGAGCGGAGCCGGGAGGTAGGAGCCAGGATCAAACCCTAAAATCAGAACCGCGATCTTTTTGATGCCTCAAAGTCTCTCTGAGCGCCTTTGATACCCTCAGTAGCGAATTTACCGCGCTATTATCACTAATAAGCAGAAATAAGTCATAGCTCTCACGGATTTCTACCGGCTTAATGTGTCCTTTAAATAAAGTTTTTTAACATCACGTAATTCCGCCCCCGCCTTTGTCACTCTTCCTCCTGTCCCCCGACTCACTCCCAATCTCCCTTGGTTGGTTTTTATTTAAAGGAAGGTCAGGCCGGAGGATTTCAAGTGTTTAGATGGTCCTGCAGGCAGCAACGAGCCGAAAGGGAACCGGTGAGGGTGGGAAAATAGCGGAGAGGAGAAGGGAGAAAAGGAGAAGGGAGAAGGGAGGAGAAGAAGAGAAGAGAAGAGAAGAGAAGAGAAGAGAAGAGAAGAGAAGAGAAGAGAAGAGAAGAGAAGAGAAGAGAAGAGAAGAGAAGAGAAGAGAAGAGAAGAGAAGAGAAGAGAAGAGAAGAGAAGAGAAGAGAAGAGAAGAGAAGAGAAGAGAGAAGAGAAGAGAAGAGAAGAGAAGAGAAGAGAAGAGAAGAGAAGAGAAGAGAAGAGAAGAGAAGAGAAGAGAAGAGAAGAGAAGAGAAGAGAAGAGAAGAGAAGAGAAGAGAAGAGAAGAGAAGGAAAAAGAAAGGAAAAAGAAAGGAAAAAGAAAGGAAAAAGAAAGGAAAAAGAAAGGAAAAAGAAGGAAAAAGAAAAGAGAAAGAAAAGAGAAAGAAAAGAGAAAGAAAAGAGAAAGAAAAGAGAAAGAAAAGAGAAAGAAAAGAGAAAGAAAAGAGAAAGAAAGAAAAGAGAGAGAAAAGAGGGGGGAAGGGGGAAAAGAAAAGGGGAGAGAAAAGGAAAGGAGAAAGGGGAAAAGGGAAAAGGGGAAAGGGGAAAAGGAAAGGAGAAAGGGGAAAAGGGAAAAGGGGAAAGGGGAAAAGGAAAAGAGAAAGGGGAAAAGGAGAAAGGGAATGGGTAAAGGGAGCTGCCGGTCCCAGCGGCTCCGCGGGTGCGCAGAGCCCGCGGCCTTTGTGCGAGGATTTCACTGAGCGGAGCAGACAGTTGTGGGGAAACAGGTCTGACAGGGAGCGGCGTTTCCCCCCCGAGGGAAGAGCTTCCCCCCTCCCCCTTCCTTTCTGTTTTTGGTTTCCCTTTGACATCAAAGTCAGCGATCGGTTCATTGCGGTGTCAAGATCATTATTTAATTTATTTATCTCTGCAAGTTAAATAGCTGCACACCTGCACCCGGGAGAGAGTTGGAGGAATAAAACATCGGGGGGTGGAAAACGGAACAGGGAGAGCAGGGACTGTGGAGAGAGGAATGGCAGGAGGAGAGGGGCAGGGAGAGAGGAGTGAGGAGAGGGAGAAAGAGAGAGAGGAGGAAAGAGGGAGAAAGAGAGAGAGAGAGAAGGAAAAAGAGAGAAAGAAAGGACGGAGAGAAAGAGACAGGGAGAGTGGGAAAAGAGAAATAGAAGAGAGAGAGAAATACATAAATGAAGACAAGAAAAAGGAAAGAAGGAAAAAAGAAGGGAAAAGGAGAGAGGAAGAGAAAGAGGAAGAGGAAGAGGAAGAGAAAGACTAAAAGAGAAAGAGAGAGAGGAAGAGAAAGAGAAGGAAAGAGAAGGAGAAAGAGAGAAGGAGAAAGAAAAGTAAGGGAAAATCCAAGAAAGAAAGAAAGGAAGAAAGAGAAACAAGCGAAAAGCGAAGGAAAGGAGGAAAGAAGCAAGAAGAAAGGCAAAGAAAGAAGGAAAGTAGGAAGCCAAAGCTCCCCGCTAAAGTTTCCCACGGTGCCGCTCCCCGCTCGCCCCGGCCCGGAGCCCCCAGGTGCCACCCGGCTCCCTGTCACAGGTGCCACCGGGGGTCCCTGTCACAGGTGCCACCGGGGGTCCCCGTCACCGGTGCCACCGGGGGTCCCCGTAGTGGCAGCCGCTGTCCCCAGCCCTAACCCAGCGCCGGGTCCCCGCGGAGCCGCCCCCCCAGCCGGTCCCCTAATTGTCCCTGTTTGTAAGGAGCCGCTTTGTCATGCTAAGCGGGGCTGGAGCGGCCGTTCCAACCTCTCCTTTCAGCCCCTTTCCCCTCTCCCCTTTGTTCACCTTTCCCTCATCTCTCATTTATTTCTCTCCCCGCTCCAGCCCCGCGTCTGTTAATTGCGTTTCGCAGTTTAATTCTAACGGCGCTCTCCGAGGGGCGCTTGGAGCCCCCTCCCCGCAGGCAGCAACCCCCGAAAAATCACTGAACCCATCCCCGACGGGTCCTTTATCGGCTCCGACACCCCCAAATCTCCTCCCGGAGCCGCGGAGGCTCCGTCGGGGTGCGGGGAGAGAGCTCCCCGCGGCTGCAAACCCGCTTTTCCCGAGTTTTTTTCCTCCCCGCGGCCGCTTTTCCCCTGGAAAAAGAGGGATCCCGGCGGCCCCCGGTGCGGGACGGGCAGGAGCCTCCCGCGGGGCAGCTACTCTCCATTCCAACCGCCCTCATCCGACAAACCAAAAGATTTAACGAGGTTTTCACCTGCCCCATACATAGATGGATAGATATATATATATCTTTTTTTTATCCTTCTTCTTCCCCGAGACATTGTGAAAACATATTTAAATTACCATCGGTTTTTATTCGGTTTTTCGTTATGATTAGTATTAATTTCTTTTACAATTCTACTGCCTGACTTCATACCTGACGCTCTGTCTAAAGTAAACTTAGATCTAGTCTCACCGGATCACACAAATTTAAGGACTATCTGTTTTAAATTAAGCAAACACTATCATATGTTTTAAATATAAATGTTTCTCCCCCCCTCCCGTTTTTTTTAACTCTGAAGAGCCTTTTTTTCTGACACGAAAAGCAATTTTACCTAGTAGTGCGTGGTGGCAAAATATATATATATATTTATATATATAACACAGCCGATCTCGCGTTTTCATGTGCAAAAAGGAAAACAAACGAACAAAAAATAATAATAATAATAATAATAATAATAATTAAAAAAACAAACGTAGTAAGACCGAGACTTCCCAAAGTCAAGTCCAAGCGACACGAGACCCCGGCGAACTCGTTAAGAGAATAAATAAAAATGGCAACGCGTGTCTTTTTTGTGTTTTTTTTTCCGTTTAGTCCCCCGCTCGGTCCCGGAGGGGCAGTTCCAGGTTGGCTTTTCGGGTTGTTTTTTAGCCACACGTCCAGCCGGGCCGGTCCCCCCCCCGAGCCCCCCGGGGCGCCCCCATCCCGGCTGTCGGGGGGCGGCTCCGGGTCCCCGAGGCAGCGTCCGAGTCGTTTTTCGGGGGGTCCGCAGGTCTCCGTGGGTGCGCTCGGGGGGTCCCGTCGGGGCTGGGGCGGGGGGGGCCGTGGGGTTACATGGCAGCGGCGTGCGCTGAGGAGTAGGGGTCTATCCCGGCCTTGGCCATCCCCGGGAAGAGGATGTAGGCGACCGGGGGCTGCAAGCTGGAGGCCGACCAGGCGGTACAGTTACAGGGCACCACGTAGCCCGGGTTGGTGGGCGAGGGGTGGGTGTGGGTGTGCTGGCCCGGGCAGCTCAGGCTGCCGAACGCCCCGTTCTGGTAGCCCAGGCTGGAGGCGTAGGGCAGGGAGCCGGCGGCCAGCGCGTGGGGCACCTCCGTCATCTTCTGGATGGCGCCGGAGCCGAACTGGCTGGGGTCGAGCAAGGAGTAGGGAGCGGAGCTGGGGGGCAGGAACCCCCGGGCCTTCTCCGGGGAGCCCAGCAGAGAGTCCGAGCCCCCCACGGGGAGCCCCGCGGCCTTCAGGGGGTCGGTGTCCCCCAGGTAAGGCAAAG
Organism: Clamator glandarius; assembly: GCA_033459285.1. Classification (NCBI taxonomy): domain Eukaryota; kingdom Metazoa; phylum Chordata; class Aves; order Cuculiformes; family Cuculidae; genus Clamator; species Clamator glandarius. Next base: position 401,921 of record JAUNZM010000325.1, on the reverse strand, counting down.
GGAAGACGTACCTGTCCTTCTTGAGCAGGTTCTTGGGCTTGCGGCGGGGCCGGTACTTGTAGTCGGGATGCTCCTTCATGTGCTGCGCCCGCAGCCGCTTCGCCTCGTCGATGTAGGGGCGCTTCTCGGCCTCGGAGAGCAGCTTCCACTCGGCGCCCAGCCGCTTGCTGATCTCCGAGTTGTGCATCTTGGGGTTCTCCTGGGCCATCTTGCGCCGCTGCCCGCGGGACCAGACCATGAAGGCGTTCATGGGCCGCTTGATGTGGTCGCTGGGCTTGGACATGGCTCGGGCTGGGCGAGCGGCCGGCAGGCGCGACGCGGCGGTGAGGGGCGCGGGGAGCGGCGGGGCGAGGAGGAGGGCGAGGAGGAGGAGGAGGGCGAGGAGGAGGAAGGCGAGGGAGCCGGAGGAGCGGGCTCAGCTCATGGCAGGAGCCGGGCCAGGGCCGTCCCCGGCGCTGCGGGGCAGGTGGCGGCGCGGGGCCGGGCTGACATAGCGGCGGGGCGGACACCCCCGCGCCCAATCAGAGGCCGGGGGGCCCGCTTAAAAACAGAGGGAGGGAGGAGGAGGAGGGCCGGGAGCGGAGGAGGGACCGGGGGGGAGCGGGGAGGGGGAAAGGAGCCGGCGCGCCACCCCCCCCCCCTTCGAACGCGAGGGTTAAAAGGAGGGAAGGGATCCTGTGAGTGGCTGCGCTCCTGCGGCGAAGGGGGTCAGCCCTGTCCTCCCCTCGTCCTCTCCTCATCCTCTCTCCATCCTTCCTTCATTCCCCCTTCACCCTCTCCCCTTCCTCCCCTCGTCCTCTCTCCATCCTCTCCCCATCCTCCCTTCATCCTTTCCCCATCCTCTCCCCATCGTCCCCTCACCCTCCTCTCACCCTCTCTCCATCCTTCCTTCATTCCCCCTTCACCCTCTCCTCTTCCTCCCCTCATCCTCTCTCCATCCTCTCCCCATCCTCCCCTCGTCCTGTCCCCATCCTCTCCCCATCCTTCCCTCATCCTCTCCCTATCCTCCCTTCATCCTCTTCTCATCTTCCCCTCATCCTCTCCCCACTCTCCCCTCACCCTCTCTCCATCCTTCTTCATTCTCCCCTCATGTTCTCTCCTTCCTCCCCTCAACCTCTCTCCATCCTCTCCTCACCCTCCTCTCATCCTCTCTCCATCCTTCCTTCATTCCCCCTTCACCCTCTCCCCACCCTCTCTCCTTCCTCCCCTCATCCTCTCTCCATCCTTCTTCATTCCCCTCTCATCCTCTCTCCTTCCTCCCCTCATCCTCTCGCCATCCTCTCTCCTTCCTCCCCCCTTACCCTCTCCCCCCTCTCCCCCGGTTCCCTCTGTCCCCGCAGCCATCGGGGCTCCAGCCCCTCTCTCCGCCGGGCCCGGAGCCGCCCCCGGGCCCTCAGTCCGCGCTCCCCCCGCTCCCCCCCGCCCCGCAGCCCCGCTTAACCCCGGGAGCCGCCCGCGTCCCGGCTCGCTTTGAATAATTGCCTGCCTCCCGCGGAACGCCCGTGGGGAAAATATTTATTAAATGGAAACAATTGTCCCGGCTCCCGGGGGGAACCGCGCTTGTTCCGCGCTTATTGGTTTTTAGCACCTGCTTTGGTTAACAAACCTGCTCGGAGAAGCCCCCCCGGACCCCCCCGCCCCCTTCCCGGAGAGAGAAACGAGAACTAGGGGAAGGGGGCGACCCGGGGGGGAGGGGGGGGCGGCCCCTGGGGGCTCCCCCTGCACCCCCCGACGGAGCCTTCGCCCCAAGGGCCGAGGGGAGAGGCTGCTGGGGGGTGCGCACAGCCCCCCTCCGCCAATGAGCATCCTCGTAATTAGTATAAACCGCCCTTCACCTTCTTTCCTCCTCTCCGCAGGCAAGAAATGACTTTCATTTCCCGAAGGAGGAGGAGGAGGGAGGGGGGTGGAAGGCAGGGGATTTGGGGTCCCCTCCCCCGGACGGGGCCGGCAGCGCCGCGGGGTTCGGTGTCGCTGTCGTCGGCTCCGTCCCAGCGACTTTTTTCGTTGCGCCTTGAAATGCGCTGGGAATTCCTCAGCCCCCACTGGGACCCCCGAGCCCGGGGAGGGGGGAACCCCCAAAGACAGCATCGGGCCCCCTATAGACGGCACCGGGACCCCCGGGGTGGCAGCGAGACCCCCGCGAAGGCACCGGGACCCCCGGGAGGGCACTGGATCTTCCTCCTGGAACGATCCTCCCTTGCCGAGGGGCGCTCCCCCAGCCTCACCCCCGTCTCCAGCAGCCGCTACGCGCACACAAGACCCGCAACCCCCAAACCGGGGTGCAGGCTGCCCCCGGGACCCCTCCCCGCTGCGCTCCCCCGCCCCCGGCCCCCACCCCACGCGTGGTCCCCGCAGCCCGGCCGGGGATGCTCGGACCCGGGCGGCCTCGGCCGGTGTTGTGGAGGGTGGAACGAGTAGAAACTTCTCCTTTCCCCGCACTCCCTCCTCGGAGGGGGGATCCCGCACCCCGGCAGCCGCCGCTCCGCTTCCACCCGCCCCCGAGCCGCTTCCCCGTCCCCGTCGCCTCAACGCGGTGGGTTTTTCTTTATCCCCCCCCCCCTTCGCCGTTTTAACTACAAAACTCCTTTTGTTTTCATTGTTTATTCTCCGATCCCTCGGGGAAAGGGGGGGAATCACATCCCCCTCCATCCCTCTCGAAGGCTGAACGGGGGATGCCGGGCGTCGAGCTCCAGAATCCGCGCAGCGAGACCAGCCGGCTGGGAGGGAGCGACGGCTCCGCTGCCTCCCGAAAATCTTCCCAGTCAGTTAATATTAACGATAAACCCTGGCCAGCCCCGCTGCCCTTGGCTGGAGCCTCCGCAGGGGCGCAGAACACGCGCCCCGAGCAGCTCGGGGCATCCAGGGCTCTGTTTTTGTTCCTTTCCATCCCATCGGTGCCCCCGTTCAGGAAAAAAAAAAACAGAGGAAAGAAAAGGCGGAGAGGATAAGAAATATTCCCTTGGCGATGCCAGCGCCTTCATCCTTAAATATTTCCATTTTCACCCCGGGAGTCCATCCCCGAAGGGAACCTGTTGCAGTTGAGCATCCCCAGAGGATGAGTTTGCATTAAGTTCGTGCCCGGTTTTATTTTTTTTTTTCACTCTCTTTTGAGTCTGCGGCGATTTCCAGGGCGGTGACTGCAACCTCCTTTTTCCTCTCCGGTTTGTTTAGACCCCAAAACCTACAGCGCGATGCTTATTCCAGAGTGATATCAGGGTAACGCAGAGAGATAAGAGCGGCCTGATAGGGAAATGTTAAAATCATATTCCTGGAGATAGTTCATTTGGAGCAACTTTAAATTAGATGAGATCATGTAGCCTGAGATCTAATATCAGCATAAATAGAGCTGTGTTTCTGCCTTCCCCTTCCTCCTCCTCGCAGCTGCAGAAAGAGAGAGGCGAAGAGCACCGCACCTGTGATGGGAAAATACCCCCATCCAAACTTTTATTTGCTGGAAAAATAATGGATCTTGCAAGAATGGTTAGGGGTTTTTTTTATGCTTCAGGCGCTAGAAAAGGAAGGGGATTTTTAATCGATTTTTAATTGAAGTGAGCACGTTTTGGAAAGCCTCGCAGGTCTGTGGTGCTTTTCGCAGACGCTGAGGACACCGGTGCTCATTGCTGCTCTGCGAGACCTGGTGAGGCTCCCACCACCAGCGACGCTTCCTACAAACGCACAGAATTAGCTCGGTGCACAGGCTGAGCATTCTGGTACTTCTCCTTCGTATCTGGCTATTTTACACGCGAGTTCAAACATACATTTCTTCATATACTCAAGAAAGACCCATTTAATCACACACCATCGCATCACATCTCCTGAGAGAGCTGTCTATGTAAAATACATGAGCCCAGCAGCTCATAGAAGTGCACAGAACCGATGCTCTGGCAGGTACTGGGCAGATACTGTGCACTTACAGATTCTTACAGTATTTCTTGCTCGGCCCCCCTCCCCGCCCTGAGAAAAGCGTTCATGCCACTACAGCCACAAATAGTTGCACCGATCCAGCCTTCCGCGTGCAGAGATTTCATGGAGCGGGTCAGTGCCCTGCCCGTGCATGCCAGGCGAGGGTGGCAGTGATGGGTGTGCTGGGTTGGATCATCCACGGTCTGGTTTGCCCAGCGCCTGCTTTCTCACACTGGCCAACAGGAGATGCTCCCTGGGAAGGCACCAGGCTCTCTGGGAGAGAGCTGAAGCATAACTTGCTACAAAAAATAAAGATCCCTCTCAGCCCCCATTGATTTGGACCTGCTTTATGCCCTGAAGCTGAAGTTTACAGCCCTTTCAAAACTTAATTTTTGTTCTGCTCATTTTATCTATCTGTGGCACTGCACAATCGCCCATAAATTCCCTGTCCTTTAACACAGTGCTCTCTGCACTTACAGAGCTCGTTTCTCACAGGTGATCTGTTCGTTATTCTTTCGCAGCATTCATTTTTTTTCCAGTCCGCTGCTAATGAAGAAGTTGATGTATATTTGTGCACCAGGGCATTTCCCTGCTGGCTCAGGCTCCCCACAGGTGATAACCCTCGGTGCTGTCACCCACCCCAGGGACCCACTGATGCTGGGAAACCCACTCTCTGGCAACACCGTGCCAGGTCCTGTCTCAGGTCTTCTCCCAGCCCCTGGCGTTGGGGCAGAAGGAGTGGAGGTGCTGATTGCCGAGCTGGCGGGACTGCTTTACAGCAGGATTTTGTGCCCTGATTTACAGCAGCCTTCCCAGATGATAAAATGAAGCGCAGCTCCCTGTGTGTGTTGGCGTGGAAGCGCTGATGTGAGCGGTACTGCCCGCAGCCAGGGCAGCAGCCACTGGGGTGACATCGCTGTGACCCTGAAGGACACGATGCTGAGGGGAGAAGCTCCCCACGCAGACCTAAACAGTAGGTTGGGCTCCACACGACCCACTGGGATCTCTGGGTACAACCCTCACAAGGGACTGCTGGGGAAGTGCCACCTCTGAGCCCCCTCCTGGCATTTTGTTAGCAACACGAACTGATAAATAATAGCTAAGGAGTGCTTAAAGAGTGGGTCAGCCTTTCCAGGGTGAGAAATGCCCAGTGGAAACCCAGCAGGACTCCTTTACTTTGGGTAGACACACACTGCAGAGCCCCAGAGGTCCTCAGGTGCATCAGCCCACGTCCCCAGGGAAAGGTGCCTGCAGAGGCAGCAGGAGGGAAAGCTGAGGAGCCTCTCCAGTTAATAAGTCTATTCACGGTGGCCACGCATGGAAACCCATGGGCTTGACCCAGAATTGACTTCCAAGAGGTTGCATGGCCAGGGAGCCTCAGTCATTGTCAGCACCGTGAAGTGAGGGATAAGTGACCTGCTCTGAAGCGCAGAACAGGCTTGCAAGGAAAGGCAGTATCTGTTCTTAGACCGACTGATACAGTCAGAGACAAACATCCCAGCTTTCAGGCACACGAGCTCTGGAATAGAAGCAGCAACTTTCCAGAGAAGCGTGGAGGCTGAACTGTGTATCTCAGGTACTCACACACCTCCATTCCTGGGGAGGATGGAGCACAGCAGTGTGATTGCTCTCACATGGAGAAAAGCAGAGGCCAGCCCAGGGCTGGATGGAAAGCTTGGGGTAGGAGAGGGTACAACCTGCAGGGTTTGGTATTTCAGGTGAGCACAGCAATAAAACTGGTGAAGGGCTTAGAGCCCAAGCCTTACAAGGAGCAGCTGGGGGACCTGGGGATTAGTCTGGAGAAAAGAAGGAGGCTGAGGGGAGACCTCATCACTCTCTGCAGCTCCCTGAAAGGAGATTGTGGTGAGGTGGGTGCTGGGCTCTTCTCCCTGGTAGCCAATGACAGGAGGAAATGGCCTCAAGATGCAGCAGAAAAGGTTTAGGCTGGATATTAGGGGGAATTTCTTTACTGAAAAGTTTTGTCAAGCACGGGCAGAGGCTGCTCACGGAGGTGTTTGAGCCACCGTCCCTGAAGGGGTTTGAAAGATGAGCAGATGGCGTACTTGGGGACACTGGTAGCAGACTTGGCATGGCTGGGTCGATGGTTGGACTCAACAGTCTTTTCCGTCTAAAACCATTTCTGTGATTTTGTGATTCTGTAGCCCTATTCTGTATTATTGACATTAGTTGAAAGCTACATATGGAAAGCACGTGGAGCTCAGACAAACATTTCCAGCTGCTGTGTTCTGCAAATAGAGGCTACGGCTCAAGTGTATCATCTTGCTGATATTCTTCTAGTACGGTTACATAAGATGAGAAGGGGAGGTCTGGTCAAGATGCAAAGATACAGAGGAAAACACTCCTTCTATCGATTTGTGTAATCCCAATACCAGTTCATAGGCTCAGGGTTCTTGCAAATCTATGTCTTGTCCCCGAGTACCGCATTTTGCATTTTGATTTCTGAATGAGACAAATGGTGTTTAAAGGAAGCGGATGTCCCTGAGGGCTGCAGTGCTCCAAGTTTAGGAGCATCTGTTATCTTAGTGTAGAGTGGTTCAAGTTGTGTCCACTCCATTTATTGAGGATTTGTCAGCATCACACATACCGACAAGGAGGAGTTAAGTTTTTGTGTCAAAACTGCCCTCTTTGGTCAACGTGCTCCCTCCTGTGAAAGATCTGCCCCATAAACACCACCCACAGCACAGTTAAACTCACGTTTAACTTCCCACCTACAGGAACCAAACCACCCAAGAGCCATCCAATTTCCTCCCTTCTCTTCTCTGCGCTGATATGGCACTTGAGTTAAACGTATCCACCAGCGGTACGAAGCCTCTGAGAAGGTAACACTCGAGACCCATCAAGGATCCGATGAACAGCCAATTTATCTTCCTGCAAGGACTCCAGAGCGCTCTCCTCCACACTCACACAACTGTTCTCAGTGTCTCAGGGTGAGGCTCCAGGGGTGGGCTGGATACTTTAAGCACCGAAGGCCATTTCTTCCTTGTGATCTGTTTTCAGTGTAAAAGCAGGACTCTAGGAGTGCCGATGTGCTGTCTGAAATAATCCTGCAGAGGTCATCCATTGTATGGTCCAAAACAACCCAGATAACCTCCAGAGCATGCCAGGAGGTTTTAAGCATGTTGTTTAGATCCTAAATTGCTGGAGATGGACCACATTGCTAGTGATGCTTCAGTAAGCAAGAGATGCTCCGCAGTGGTAAGAGTTGGCCAAATGCTTTCCTGCCTCAGTAGACGTCACTCTGTGCAAAGCACATCAAACGCTGAGATGCTGGTCAGCCTCAGGTTGCACCAGGGCAGGGTCAGATCAGACATGAGGAAACGTTTCTTCACAGGAAGGGTTCTGGGGCCCTGGCAGAGGCTGCCCAGGAGGTGCTGGAGTCCCCATCCCTGGAGGGGTTTCACAGACGGGTGGATGAGGTGCTCAGGGATCTGGTTTTGTGGTGGACAGGCATGGTTCGACTCAACGATCAAAGGTCTTTTGCCACTAAGTGCTTCTATGATTTTATGATTCAATGTCTTGGGGCCCTTTGTCCCTGGCAAACAGGTCCCTCCACAGTAACCTTTGGGGCAGTCTCAGGAACCAATTTTAAGGGATGTTACAGATTATACAATCATGGCTTGAGGAAATTATTTTATTTTTTAATTGAATTTTGTGTGCTCTGCACAGATACTACAGTAGTGGGCCTTTTATCAATTGTTAACATGAATACTAATGCTGATCATTTGTTTTGGGAAACAAAGATATTTGATGGAAAAAATCCCTCTCTGAATTTTAACATGAAAAATAATGAAATGCACCCCATTCTGGTGGTGCCAGAAGACAAAACCCTGCAGTTACAACGTGGTGACACAAGACGTGTGGTACAAGGAACCACCGCTCGCTGCAGATGTTCTGTCAACTTACAGAGCAAGGCCAGCCTCCAGAAAATTAATCCCTTGCAAGCCGCAAAGAAGAACCCCAACAACCTCATCTCAAAACTCAGCAAATGCTTCCCCAGAAGCCACATGAGGGCAAACCACCACGGCAGCACACAGGAGAGAAGGCAGCGATGCCTTCTCCTCCAGAGTCCATCCTGCAGGGCTGAATCCAGTGCCCAGCCCTTGCACGGGGCCGTGCCCATTATTTATTTATTGCGATGATTTACGAGGTGCCCATCTCTCCAGCAGCTGTGTGCTCTTTCTGAGGTTTGGAGATGGAGGTTTGGAGATGAAAGCCAATGCTATTTCCACCCATCCAGCCCAAGCGGGCAGGCACGCTCTATAACCCTTTCTTAACCCTCAAGACAGGTATTCTGTGGGGAATAATTTAGCCGGCAGGAGATTCCAGAAACTGCAATTAATGAAAAAATTGGATGAAGCGTGTCTTATATCTTGTTCCAAACACAGCCATGGAGGTTTACACCGGGACGGGGGAGGCAAATGTTGAAGAGAGGGCCCGCTCTGGAGCATACCCAGGCTGCAGCACCTGCAAGTTTCACCCCCAGGATAAATAACTTAGATATCTCCGTCACTTGGGGCTGCTCAAGTTATTCATAGCAAATAAATTACCAGGTGTATTTAGTCTGTTGTTCCCCCCCTCCCATTCCTTTTCCTCCACGCTCATGAATCACTTGGAAATAGATTCTGATTTCTGCAAGTGTGTCTATTACTCATAATAGAAAGACATGGCACTGCTCATGCAGAGACGTGCGGCCAATGCGCTGTCGGCAAATACTTGTTATTGGTCTGGTGTCTACGTTTGACTGGTGATTCAGGTCGTTTGCTGCTGCTTTGAACCTGAATTAGTGATGGGGGGTGTTCCCCCCTTCCTTTTTAGTGAGCAATAGGAGCAAAGAGGGAGGACCATAGAGACATGCAGCACAATCCTGCTCCACCAGGCACGAATCTCCTGCTTCTCCTGGTTTCTTGAACAAAGACTGGCACTCCCATGGGGATGGTGGCCCTCATGGACACCCACAGTCAGACCCAAGAGCATTATGGTGTCCACCTCTGCATCAACATCCAAGCTTACAGAGGTCAGCCAGCACGGCCTGTACATCTCCAAGAGTCAACACACCAAGGCAATATGTTCTCCACCTGCCACTGAAAGGCATGCGGGAAGATGGTTGAATGGCATTTTGTTCCCTTTTGTTATCCTGGCTGCCGAGGAACCAAAGCAGCACAGTGGAGCAGCCCCTTCTCCTCCATCCAAACCCTTTGCCTCATGGGTAACTGCCACCCCAATGAACAAACAGCTTGAGGTGGCCCCAGTGGAGGGGTTCAAGGCCAGGCTGGATGGGGCTTGGAGCCCCTGATCCAGTGGGAGGTGTCCCTGCCCGTGGCAGGGTGTGGGACTGGGTGGGCTTTGAGTTCCCCTCCAAAACAAACCATTCCATGATTCTATGAGGTACCCTCCAAAATAAATGAAATCAGAAGAACTAAGTAATTTAGCCCCTTTCTTTGATATTATTCCCACATTAACACCAGAGTCTTCCCCTGTGGGATGACAACACGTTTCCACTGGAGCACTGAGATAAAGCAAAGACTGCAGTTCTATTTTTGTGCCTATGCTGCTCTTTGGGTGGCAGGTCCCCCAAACTAACTCCAAAGATGAAGATGAAAACAGGAAAAGAACATTTTCCTTCTCATGTGGCTTCTTCCTGCCAGCTCCTGGCTTCAGTAGCATCCCAGCTCATGGTTTCCCCTGAGGTTAAAGGTGTGCACACCCTCCCAGGGAAGGCAGCTTGGCAGTGACAAGCCTTCTGTCGATCCCCATCGCTGCCCTAACACGTGTGGTGAGCGGAGCATTTTCTTCCCTTTGCGGATAAGGATTCTTTTGCAATTAATCAGTCTTAGTTATGTATTTAATTGCAGCCTGAAGACTCTCTCTCTGACTCACTCGATGCCTTTAATCATTATCTATTAGGTATGTGGCTGCGTGCCTGGGTCAGAGGGCTTTGCCCCTGGTCCTTAGCAGGATCTCAGGACCAACATGTCCAGAAATAAAGAGGGATGGGAATATGGTCTCTTGGCAGCAGCCCTGCGATCTCCAGGTCTGTCTGGCTCTAGCCCAGGGTGCCCAGAGCAGGGGTAGCTGTCCCATCCCTGGGGGTTTGATCCCCCTGAGCTGGTTGGAGGGGACAAGTGGAGCCTGTTTGCAATGAAAGGACATCTGGTCAGGCTTCTCCTGTCAGGTCAGTCCAGTGGATCCTACCCGAAGGTTGTACTAACAACCTGGTCATAGCAAAGCTGGGCAAAGTGGCTTTCAATATGTTTGTCCTTCCTCCAAAACACATGGTTTACTTTTGTAGCCATGGATTAATCCTGAAATTGCAGTCTGATGTGTTCTAGTTTTTTTTTTTTCAGAAAACTTTGCCCAATTTTAATACAAGAGGACAAAACCGGCTTGCAAAATGCTGCTCATTTCCATTTTTCGGTTGCTGTCGCACAATATTTGTGTTTCAAGCCCCAGCCCTGTGGGAGGTCTTCTTATTCTACTGAAGAAAATGTCCAGGATGAAAATGCAATTTCTGTTTCCCTTGCAGACCAGGAATGCTTCTCCTGTGGAAATTTTCCATTCAAAAAAACAAACAACAGAAAAAATCAGGTTTACCAATATTCCACATTTTGGACTCTACAAGAAAACAAGCCTCAAGAAAAATGGGAAAGGAAAAGAAAAAAGGAATGCTACAAACTTGAATTAGAATGAAATGCAGGTGACGTAGTCCGGAGAGGAGGATTTTTCTGCTTTAAGCTACTGTTCTGGAGAAAAACCTCTTTAAAACACTGAAGTGCAACTTTTTAGCATTGTAGCTAAAAGATACAGGAAAAAGCAGGCAGGAGCTCTTTGAAGGGGAGTGTTCATGCCCTGCTCTCCCCCTCTGGGAAGCAATGTCAGAGCCAGTCAGGCAGCGGGAGGTATTCTAGCTGTGGGCTATGGGTGGGGAGGTGATGGGGGCAGCCGGGGCTCACTGGGGGCTGCAGAAGGGATGTGGTGATGCAGAAGGAGGCGTCCAATTTGTTGATCAGAACACACAATGATTTAGTCATCATGGAGAGAGGCTGGCAGCAAAGGCAAACTTCATAAAACACACCTACTGCCACCGGTGTCTGTGAAATGCGGTGAGTGGCACGGGCAGGTCCTGGCCGCTCTGGAATAGCTCAGTGCCACTCAAGTGGAAGGGCTGGCTTGGAGCCTACATCATCCAGGGCTGTAGCTGCCAACCCTCATCTCCTGGGAAGGGGAAACAGCAAAGAAACACCAGAACTCAGAGGGGAGCATCAATGTGCCAAGCCACAGAGAGGTGCCAGGAACGTTTTAGGATGCACTGATGGATAATCAGAGGGTAAAAGTCTGTAAGAATCTGTCCAGTGGAGGCCCCAGAGATGATCTGAGGGCTGGAGCACCTCCTGTAAATAAGGACAAGCTCAAGGAGTTGGGGTTGTTCAGCCTGGAGAAGAGAAGGCTGTGGGGAGAACTTAGAGCAGCTTCCAGTGCTGAAAGGGGCTCCAGGAGAGCTGGGGAGGGGCTCTGGATCAGGGAGGGCAGGGACGGGATGAGGGGAGCAGTTTTCAGCTCAAAGAAGTGGGACTGAGATGAGATCTTGGGGAGAAATGTTTTGCTGTGAAGGTGGGGAGGCCCTGGCCCAGGTTGCCCAGAGCAGTGTTGGCACCAAACCCCATGTCCCAGGGCTGGGGTTTGACCGCTGCTGAGCTCCTGCACCGCTGGCAAGCGGCAGAGCTGAAAGATGGAATCTGCTGATGGATGTCCTTCCCGAATCATCAACACACACCCCAAACTGGGAGAGCAGCTGTGCCTTTTGGGGAGGAGGGAGGGAGCCTGGGAAGCTCGGCTGGGGATTTGACTGTTCAGCTGATTCTATGGTCAATGCAAGCCCTGCTCTGAGATCTCCCCTGCAAGTTTTCAGCAGTGGAGCAGGAGAGGCATGAGCCCCCTGCTCCCTCTGCTTACATGTGAGCAGTGCTAATTCCGCCTCTGCCTGCCCACCGTGACGAGGAGGGGCTGCGCTCTGGCTGGGCATCTTTTCTTTGAAGTGGAGCAAAATCCTAAAGCTTTCATTCGGAGAGTGCAAATCACTGCTAAAAGCTCTCCCCTCTCTGACCCCCATCTAGGAAACTCTAATCCAGCCTCCCTGGCTTCACCAGTTTCCTTTCTTCTTGTTGGGTATTTTTTTTTGCTGACAGTGACCTTGGTCTTCAAGCATGGCCGACCCTGGTTGGAAACAAAACAGCCCCCTTCAACCAAGATGTTTATACTGATTTTTTTTAACTTCCATACTAAGATTCTCCTCTTCCTGCACGATGGATGCTGCTCTCCAAAGCCCTCGGTGCTTGCAGCCTGTTTTGCATTAGCTAGGACAGGATTCTCCAAAGTGTTACTGGGGCCGACATCATTTTGGTGCTCAATATGAGGATGCTGATAATCACTGAGCTCGTTAGCCCCAGTTAATCAGAGGGAGTTAGTCACTCGCATTGTCACCCAGCCCTGAACCGAGCCAAACTGGGAGTGCACAGAGAGCAGGGGCCACGACTCCTGCTCACTGCAAGATCACGACCACAGCAGCTCTCTCTCTCTCTGCGTGGTGGGCATGGGATGGGTCTCTGGCCACCAGGACAAGGTAATGGTTTTCAACAGTACCCGACAAAGTGAACCAAAATACTGGAGGGGTCAGAGGGAGCGAACATTTTCCTTGGACGTGGGAATTCCTGAATTTTCCATGAATGCTGGGCTTTCTGCCAGGGCAGGTGAAGCTGCCAGATCGCGGCTTTCCTGGTGTTAATCTGGCGAATCAAGCGATTAGCTCGGAGTTGCCTTGGGGCTTGAGAGACTCCAGGATGCATTGCTGCTCTCCTCTCTGCTCTGGCATCTCTTGGCCCCGTGCTGGGGATGAGCAAGTTATCTGCACAAGGCTCATCCGGAGCCACAGCCCCTTCGAGGCAGAGCTGGAGCACACGGCAATGCCGGCTTTGGCCGCTCAGCCCACGGCAGGGCTGGGAAACATAGCCAGGAGAGATGGAATTGTTCCCTGATAGTTGGACAGCTTGGGTTTTCCTAGGATAAAGCACTGGGCTGGGGCTCTTCTCCTGCCCCATGGGATATCAAAAGGTGATAGGTTTCCTACTTGTGTCTGCAGGGTGACCTTGAAAATCCTGCCTCCATTTAAAGAGTGATGCACTTTAAAGGCAGGGGAGATTCAAACTGCCCTCCTGCTCCCTCCCTGCTCACCCAAAAGACTCAAACTTCATCTTGCTGGTGGAGACCCCCCTGCAGTGCCCAGTGACCTGTAGTGTCTACCTGCAACCAAAAGACAGGCTAAGGCTGCGCGCTAAGGCTGCATTTAGCAAGGATCTCCCATGTGCTGTGAAGCAACCTTAAAGTTCATTCAGTCCCACCCCTGCCATGGGCAGGGACACCTCACACTGGATCAGGGGCTCCAAGCCCCATCCAACCTGGCCTTGAACCCTTCCAGGGATGGGGCAGCCACCCCTGCTCTGGGCAACGTGGGCCAGGGCTTCCCCACCCTCTTAGCAAAATATTCCTCTCTAAGATCTCATCTCAACTTCCCCTCTTTCAGCTGAAAACCATTCCTCTGCCTTTGAGCACCAGGAGATGATAGGCAGGGGCACGGCTGCCCCACAGCAAAGGACAAGGCGTTGCTCCTGTGCCCCAGTGAGGTGTCCTCAGTGGGGAGAGGGCAGGACCCTGTGATGTCCGTGCTGGGCCAGAGCCCCATGCTGTGAGTCAGCCCTGCGAGAGCTGGCCTGGAAAAGAGTAGAACTTCCCTCATATTAAAAGAAAATTCACCCTGTGTCTGGAGACCTCTTCTTATTTATTTTGAGCTGGTTGACACGGCTGATCTCCTGCTGCACTTAAGGCTGTTTTCCTCCTCGTTTTTAGAGTCTCTTTAATACTTTGTATTGTTCATGTTTTATTTTATCTTCTTATTTATTTTCCTCTAACGTCGACCTTCTTTCATCTCCCTTAGACTTTCCCCCGCTGGCCCCCACTCCTGACCAAGTCTCCCTTTAGCTTCTTATTTTTCCCTTTAAGTTTCCTTTTGCTTATTTGATATTGAACCAAATCAGAGGAGGGCTTCGTGCTTGTCTGTCTGGTGCACCACAAGTCTGCTAGGAGAGCTTGGCCCCACGCCTGGAAGACTTTGCTCTCTCTTCTTCAGGGACCATCACTCCCTTCCCTGGGGACCATCACTTCATCCCTTGGAGACCATTACTCAACGCCTGGGGAGCATCACCTGTCCATCCCTTGGGGACCATCCCACCCTCCTCTGGGGATCATCACTCCCTTCTCCTGGGGACCCTCACTGCCTTCCTCAGAGGAGAATTGATCCTTCCCCTGGGGACCATTACTCCTTTCCTCTGAGGAGCATCACTCCCTCCTCTGGGGAGCATCACTCCCTCTCTCCCCCAGGGACCATCTCCCCTTTTCCTGAGGACCATCCCTCCTCTCCCTGAGGAGCATCTCCCCTTTCCCCGAGGATCCCCCCCTCTCCCCGGTCCCCCCGCAGCCGCGCTCCCTCTGCCCAGGAGAGGGCACTGGCGCCGCAGCCCACAGCCTCCTTAGTGCAATCTCCAGCTATTTAACTTCTTTTTTTTTTTTTTTTTTTTTGCTGTTCGGGCTCCGATTTGCACCTCCCTCCACCGCCGAGCATCCCCCTTGCACTCTCCTCTTTTTTTTTTTTCCCCAATTTCTCCTTAAATCTCCCTGTGTCCAACCTCTTCCCTTCGGGTCCCCTCCTCACGCCTGATCCCATCTTCGAGCAGCAAGGTGCTCAGAACGGTGCTGGACACCTGGAAGTGCTGGTGCTGGGGCACTGGGAAAGGAGACAGGGAGGGTCTGGGGGGTGCTGCTCCTTGTCCCAGCTTCTCCACTCCTGGCAGCCCAGCGTGCCGGAGCCACGAGGAGCATCCCACCCGGGCCCAGTGACAGCAGGGATACCATCCTCCCGCTCTGGTTCCACCAGAACCCTCGGGATGCAGTGGGACAGAGGTGGCTGGGGCCTGTCCCCTCCCCAGTCTCCCTCTTCTTCCCTGCCCACCTCCTGAAGGAGAAATGGTCTCAGCCCGCACCCCCGAGGAGCTCTGGCTGTTCTATTACTCCTCTTGATTCCTCGGGAGCAGCTCTGCCACCGGCTCCCCACTGCCCTCACCCCTGGGCACCCAGAGGCCTTCCCCTCCCGTCCCAGGGTGGGCCCGGAGCAGGCCTGGAGCGCAGCTGCTCACTGGGACGCCGCACGGAGCCTGGAAATAGCAGCCGTGATTCTGCTCCGCGTCAGCCCAGCTAAATTATCGAGTGTTGTTGTGCTCCGGGAAGAGACACCCTCGCTTGTTTGTTTATTCCTGCGTTCGGATGCTCCTTGGTGCTGAGCCTTCTGCAGTTCCCACACCCCGGCAAGAGGGGGATGGATGGCAGCTTCCCTGCTGCCGCTTGGAGATGGAGGAGCTGGGTCTGCTTCCTCAGGCTTGGTTGATTTTTTATATGTTTGCTTTGCTAAGTGTTATTTTATTTTTTATTTTATTTATTTTATTTTATTTTATTTTATTTTATTTTATTTTATTTTATTTTATTTTATTTTATTTTATTTTATTTTATTTTATTTTATTTTATTTTATTTTATTTTATTTTATTTTATTTTATTTTATTTTATTTTATTTTATTTTATTTTATTTTATTTTATTTTTCTGGTTTTCCTCCTCCTTTTTCTTTGTTTCCCCATGACAGAGGGATCTTCTTGAAATCCTCGGCAGCACCTGGAGTGAGCGGTGCAGGGGAACTGGCCACGCACACGGCGTTTCATGGACCCGGTGCCAAGCCACGGTTTAGAAGTATTTTCATTTTGGCTTTTCAGAGGAGATTAAGGAAGCCAAGTCAGGTGGGTTGTCTGGAAGGTGAACTTCCATTAGCTCCAATTGACCCTTTTTCAACCTCTTTCACTTTTAATTGTCCTGCAAGTCAATCAGAGCAGTACAAACTCTGCACTATTTCAACTGCATCGAGGAGCCTACAAGCAGCGTGGAGTTTTCAAAACTGCCTAAACATCCTGGCCCCGTCGGCTTCTAGAACCGCTAAGAGGCACCTCTTTTTACTTGCAGAAATGCCCTTGAAAACTCGTCCCGGTTGGCTTCTGACTCCGCTGCCCCTCATCACTGCTGTGTTTTCGGGGTGCCCCTCATTTCAAGGAGGGGAAAAGGCGTTGCTCATGCCTTGCTGTTGGAACAAGGAGCCACAGATCAGAGCTTGTGAGGAGGGCTCTCTGTGCTGGCACCTGGACACTGGAGGTGACACATTTTTCAGTTGGATTCAGTGTTTGGATCTTCCCAAGCCAACAGGTGATGCTTTGATGGCATTCAGGTCACAACCGCTCTGGGTTTCCCTGCCGTGTGCCACAGGATCTCCTCCACACCCAGCCTCTCGTGTTGCTCCTGTTGGGCTCCCTAGGAGCTGATGGGAGGACACACTCACCAGGCTCTGGTGGGGCTGGACGTTCAGGTTTGAGCACTGGGGAGCCTCCAGCTCCTTCTCCGTGGTACAGACTCAGTCTTCCACCCAAGACAAATTGATGGCACGGAGTCTTATCTAGAAAGAGCCAAAAGCCACATGCATCCCCTCTGTGAGGGCATCACTGGTGTTTCTGCCAGTTTGCCATATCTTCTCCCCCTGGTGCCAAACCCACGACTGGTCCCATTGCCGGAAGCGCTTGGGAATGGATGGAGGAATTTTCCTGGTCCTTTCTCCTCCCTCCCATCCGTGGTGTTGGAAAGAGGAGCAGAGGCCCTCGTGTGTGCGCACGGAGCCCCCGCATCGCCTTCAGGACTGAGGGCAGGAAGCCAAAATCAAATCTTCCTTTTTTTTCCCCCTCTCTCCTTTTTTTTTTTCTCCCAGAGTGTATCACTGGCTATTGTCCTTATCAAACAAAGCCCTTTCATCAGAGGTTCTTTAACACACTTTATTTCTCTTTTATTTTGCTTTGAAATAAGCCGGGCAACAATTAATTTCAGAGAGAGAGAGAGAGAAAGAGAATTCAACAAGGATCTATTACTACTCTCTGCTTCTATTGCTGTAATGAAAATCTATTTCCTTTCCCTTTTGTGTCCCATATAATTTAATGCCCATTTTATTAATGGTCTGAAATAATTACGGAACCTTTTGTGATTCTCAAGTATGTTTCATTTAATTGTGCAATAAACGCCTAATCTCTTCCTCCATCTGAAGCTATTATGGCATTAAAATTAACAATTATGCAGCAATGCGCCCGGGTCCATAGAAATCACTCCAGATAACTAGACATATATAAATCATTCATGAGAACAATTTCTAAAAAGAGACGAAGGGAGAGAAGAAAAAAAAATTGTGTTGAGAATGACATTGGGAAGCCAAGGGCCTGGGCTCTAAGAAGATAGCAACACCTTAAAAAATCTTTTTTTCTTCTTTTTTTTTTCTTTCTCCTTTTTTGTTATTATTATTTTACTAATTGTGTTCAGTGGCACAGCCCCCCTCAACCCCCCCTCACACTAGCCTGACAGATATTTTCAGAATTAATTAACTGTTAGCTCAGAGGATAAATTGTTCATTATCAATTTCCCCCCCCCCTTCCCTTCTTTCTTTCTTTTCTTTTATAGTTTTTCTCCTTTTTTCTCTCTCTTTCAGGCCAGCAATTACACTCTCCGCCTTTCAGTGGCAGGTCCTGTTCTGTAGGAGGTAATCCAAATGGGGAAAGTGCTTTTTCTTTCAACCCTATTCACTTCTTCTCTTCTTCCTTTTGTGGGATTTAATAACCACAGCTGATAGGCGCGCTGTGGACAGAGAGGTTAAGTTTGTTGTCTCAGCACTTTGCCGACAGAGGAAGGCTCAGGCATCCTGCTGCCTCGGCCAACTTTGCTCACCGCTCCTCACCCCGCACCGCTGTTTAATTGTGATTCATTTAATTGTGAGTTCAGCCCTGGGACAGCCCAAGAATCCTGGTCTGCATAGGGGATGGTCTTGGCTGCCTGAGGAATGAGGTCTGGAGTGTCTCCAGCAGGCAGAGCGTGGGGAGAGAGCCTTGGCATGTCCACCTCAAGCATAGACAGCAGGTCACAGCAAGGGGGAAGATCAAGGAATCACAGAATCATTAAGGATGGAAGAGACCAACCAAGTCCAACTGTCAGCCTGCTAACCCATGTCCTCTCCTGGCTGCCACCCCATATGGGCTGCACCCCATCACAGTGATCTTTCAGATCATTGCCAGAGCAATATTAGTATCAGGTCCTGGTACCATAGCATCCTCCAGCAATCCTACCTGAAATGGCAAATCCAGGTTGTTGATCTTGCCCTGCTAATGGAGATATCATATTTACATTTCCAAGGATCAGAGAGGAGCAAGTTGTACCCTTCAATATTTATTTTTGTAGATGATTCACTTAGGAATTTACATTATTAGAAGTGGAGCAGAGAGTTCAGAGACGGCCTTCATCCCTTGTGCTGGCATCCTCTTCCAGGTCTGACAAGACTATTGCTGGTAGTTTGTTTATCCACCACTTCCACATGTTTTTCATATCACCTGTCTTTGTTTCATCCTCCTCCATGACCTAGACTCAATGAAGACATAACAGCCAAAAGCTTCTTTCTCCTCAGCAAAGACTATAAACCACCTGCCTGCCGCAGTTTTGTCAAGTGGTTCTGTAGCAGATCCAGCAGAAGATCAGATCATCACCCCAGTGACTGAGAGGCATCTTAAATCACAAGAGTAAAACTGTGTGAGTACCTTCCAGAGAAGAAGAGATGAGCAGCTCAGCCAGATTTAGGAGTTCAGTACAGCCGCTGGCCAGGGACACGCATGGGGATGGTGCGTGGTTATCCATCCAGCACCCATCTGCTGTCCCACTGGAAGGTGATGTGGTATGACAAGCGCTGGGGAAAGCTCTGGCTCATAAAACTGTGGGAGAAGAAGCCTTGAGCCGTGAAGGTTGTGAAAGATCTCCAAGAGCCAGCAGTATTACAGCTATTCCGTTTTGTCTCCTTGTACTTTCTGTTGTAGAAATGCAGTCAGCGGGGATCTCTAAAATGTTTGGTGATGTCCTGTGCTTCAGGAAATACCGATCTTCTACATGACTTCAGTACGGTACATATATGGTTAAAGCAGATATCCAGATACAAATCTGACCAAAGACTTCAATTAATTGCTTTGAATAATAGTAGCATATTAGAAATGAGAGATACCATTTAGAAGAAAATATGTAATCAGCAGAGATCAAGAGAGAACCAGACTCTATCAAGCACTACAATGAGCACGGTTCAAAAGATGATTCATAAAATTAAAATTCCAAGTTCACCCAGTGACCTGCCTCATCTCAGATCAATGGAGAGAGTCACACGTCATCTTTGATAGCCTTTCTGTGTGAAAGATTCCTTTTCTGATCAGGTCAAAAAGCCCAATCCTACCCAGAGTTGATGGCTGGGACCCATCAGGCAGTGTCATGAATTCACCATTTAGAAACTGTCTTTTGCTGTACAAAAAAACAAGGCCAGAGGGGAAAACTCTGTTGTATCATGGACTTGAGCAATGGAGTTCCAAAAGTCAGTCCATGATCTGCTTGCTCCGTTGCAGGCTGGTTGTGCTAGGGTGCGTCCCAGCTCTTCGACCATCTCAGCAGGCTACATATTACAGACCAGGATACTCTGCATCTCCGGTTCTCACCCAAGGGTTCGTCTGAGCTGTCTAAGCAGCGTGATGAGCAGAGTTTCTGCAGAGAAGTCCATTGGCTTTAAGACATCAGTGCAAGGAGGGGGGGCAGGGTGATGGGCAGAGCTGGTGAAGATCAAGTAGCATTTGATCAGCCGGCACTGCCCTCCTTGTGCCAAGGCAGTCTCCCAGTTTATGCCTTATTCTCCAGCGCTACCATTGTACGTGTGTTCATGTAAGTGCAGGAGAGAGAGATTAAAATGTGTCCTTCCAATTAAGACATTACTTCCACCTCATTTAGATTTTCCTGTTCTTAATGCACTTCATCGTTTCGGTTCATTTTATCCAAGTGTTTTAAAAAGCTCTCCTCTTCTATTTCCCCAGTGAGGATGATTAAGACAGAACAGGAATGATCTGCATGTTTCCAAACTTTGCTGCCTGTCTGGAATTAAATCACAGCTGCAACGAAGAGAGGAAAAAGGGGTGTGGAGAACTGCGTGCTCACAGCCAGGCAAAGAGATCCAAACGCCACAGGCGGTAACTTCAGCTAATGGCCCACGTTTGGCCTTCAGCAGGTGACCAGAGTCCAAACTGCCTGGAAGTGGGGCTGGCAGTCTGTGCTCTGTCCTCACCTCAAATGCTGTTTATTGCCCACGTTACCTTTTGCTGAGCTGTAGTCACTATAGCTCGTCATGGAGATGCTGCCGGTGGCATAGACATCAAATCCCTGTCCATGCTGGCAGTATCAGTGAAGAGCATCACCCGGTCCTGTGGCAGGAACAGGATTCCCTGTTTGCTCTCCAGTTGCCTTTAGAAAAAACACCCCATGATTCTGCCCCTTGCATAGTTTTATCCAAACTTAGGACAGTGCGGGAGGGATGAGCAGAAGGGAATCATTATCACTGGTGGAGGGGACATGTTTCTCCTTCAAATATGATGGTGGGTTTTGCCGAGACATTGTGTGATTCATGTTTGGGATGTGGAATAGAGGAGGGGACCATGAGGCTCCAAGGCTACCTCTGGCAATGATGTCCAAGAAGCAAGCACTTGAGCTCAGAAATGGAGAATGAAGCCACTCAGTCATCATGCTCCTGGATGGGAGCTCCCAGCCACAGTGACATGAGGAGGAACATCAGTTTAGGTTAAAACCAACTACTTCCCACACCCCATCCCCCAGTTTTGAATGGAGATCAGCATTACAGCATGACGGTCACCAAGCAGAGCTCCTACCTGCCTACTAACATCATCTTGGCTCTTTATGCAGCCTTTCTATGTGAAAATCCAAAGCTACAGGAGCTGCATTTCCTTGCTGCTTTAAATAATGCTGTTGCAATTGGGGAAAATGCGTGTTGCAGCAGTGTGGTGCATGGATGTTGCTCAATGTTGTGATGGTCAAACCCACCCAATTTTCCTATCAGACAGGCCATCCTACTGAGATGGGTGGAAAAGATGACCCCCTGCTCCTCAGTATCTCCTGTTGTGCAGATGCACTGGAGGCAGTGAGTGAGAACATCACGTTACCAAAGCCCATTTCATTTAAATGATTGTTTTCCTATCACTGACTGGTATTTATTTACTTCACAGAGCGTGGCTGAGGTCGTAATGAAAAATGACCCAACCTCAGCACAGAGACTGCCCCATACTTAAGACGATTAAGATAAAGTCCCACATAAGTGGCCCTAATAAAAGGAATTTATCACAAGACATGGAGAGGAAGGTACCTTTATTCACGAGGTGAATAGCGCTAAGGGTTGTCATTGCCGATTTTCAGTTTGGGAAATTATCATTCATTCTCCAAATTACTGACTGCACAAAAATTACTAAATGGTGCGTTATCACACCCTCTCAGCACAAGAATGTCTTTGTTGTACGTTTGATTACAAATGGCTTGCCCCATGATTATCATCAATAAATCACAAGTAAGCATAGCACATGCCATGAGGAGGCTTGGCTGAGAGGCTCCTGGAGCTGGCATGAAAGGAAAGACAAAAGCACCCTCCGGCGTGGAGCTGTGGTCTCTCAGTTTGGTAATAACTCACCTCGTCATCTTGTTTATGCGCAAGGACAGCCGTGGACTCACATGGTCACAGCGAGAATTCATAGACATTGAAAATGCATTTCCTTACCTCTTCATAAATCCATGCAAGGCAGAGATACCTGGGTGTCTTTTTTTTTCACCCCCTTCTGCATCCTGCCAGGAGGAACGTAGGCACAGCAGGTACCGAGTGGCAGCCCAGGATAACGAATGAGGAGAATATAAGTGATACTTCTGCAGCTCTGCAGCAGGTTTGCTAAACACGATGTCCCCATAACTCAAAGGTATGAGACAAGCCAGGACATTTTTTGAGGTCAGAACCATCTGTAAGGAGCCTTTGGGCTTTTCCTCCTCCCAAGATGTCTCAGCAATCCCTGTCTGAATTTAGGACAAGTCTGTTGATTTCTTCTGAAGACAATGTGAGACTGTTACAGAAAGTCATCTCTGCATCCACAGACTTTCATTGAGAGGAGGAAGAGGTGATAGTCTGCAAGATGGAAGGGTTTCACCTGCACCCTGGTATCCAAATATGCTTTAGATGAGTGAACAAGGAAACATCACAACTCAAAGTAGAACAGCTGTTTATTTTTCTCCTGTTGAGTCCACAGAAGGATCCTAGTCAGCTTAGGGATACCCTGCAAAGACTAGATTACTTTTATTGAAGGAGAAAACCACACATATTTTTACTAATAAAATAATGAGATCTTCCAGTGCATCCTGAAATAAATTTGGAGTACCCAAACACAGCAGATGGAACTTCAGACTGGTCCCAGTAGAAGGAGGATATGTGGCCATTATATTGGTCCTTGTTGCTCCTCCCATCGTGCAAAAACCTTCATCATTATCTGTTGGTGAAAAAAAAAAAAAAAAACAAAACCAAAAAAACAGAAAACCAAACAAGCAAAGTCCTTAATGGGTATGCTCACCTCCTGTGTCAGGAGAGATTCTTGACCTTGGAGGGCTTGATTCAAGCACAAACCTTGAAGCTGACCTATATCAAAGCTCATCCTTGCTCCATACTTGAGTCACTCATCTATAAAGCTGTCTGCCACAGCTTTTGTGAGGAGGAAAATCCAGAGAAGTAGGCAGAAGCTTTTCCAAAAAGGCCACGTTGGGAAGCAGGAGGGAATACACAAGGAGCCAAGGTGATCCCAGAACCGCTAGGGATGTGCTGTGCATCTGGTTTGGTGAGGGCAGATGTTCAGCCTGGTGAATGGACAGTGCTTGCTGTCTGATGGAGCAAAACCTCTTTCAACTATGAAATCTCTGAAGGATCCCCCAGTAGGGTGATGCTGGTTTTTCTCCTCTCGTCAGCTGCCTCTTTCTTCCTCTCCTTTGGTTCATAAGAAAAAGAAGGGGCTGTTGTGAAAACCTCCCAGTGCACAGAGCCTGGCTCCTGGGTGCAGTGAGGGCCAGGGGAAGGAGCAAGCGTGCTCCCTGCAGTATGAAAGGGAC
The DNA here is from genome assembly GCA_033459285.1 of Clamator glandarius. Classification (NCBI taxonomy): domain Eukaryota; kingdom Metazoa; phylum Chordata; class Aves; order Cuculiformes; family Cuculidae; genus Clamator; species Clamator glandarius. Next base: position 378,828 of record JAUNZM010000325.1, on the reverse strand, counting down.
AGAGCGCAGAGATTAAGATCTCTATCGGAGCTTGTGGCTCCAGCGATTACAGTGTATTAAGGCTCTGTCAGTGTTGACAAACACTGCCCCAATTAGGAATTAGCTTGACATGGCATCTGATAGCACTGCTTGCCGCTGACCTGCTAAATGCGCTGCCCTTCCCTCCCCCCGACTCATTTAACAGGGCAGCGGGCAGAAAACAAAACCAGAGACCTCTTTCCACCATCCCTTCTCCCCTTCTCACCCCTTAATTGATGCATCTCTGTTGACAGCCCTGGGCCAGATACTTGAATATTAATGAGAATTACTGTGCTCCAGAAACGCCTGCCCTGCTGCGTCCAGTCCAGCATTGCCCGGTGCCACTGGTGATGGTCCAGCTGCTCGTGCTTTCCTTCAGCATCATTGGAGTCATGTTCATCAGGCAGCAAATGCAGTATCTTTGTTTCTTGAGGGCAGCGTCCACCTAATGTAAGGGTTAACCAGACATCCAACACCTTCTAAACCCACCCTCGCCTTCTGGGTGCCCAGCATCATGGGATATAAATCCATTGGTCATCAACCCAGTTGCAACCAGTACAAGTGGTACAAGGGGAGAAGATATAGTTACAGCCAAACATCTCAAGGGAAGATGCAGAAAGACTAAACATACCAACAGTCATGGTGAAATCAGCGCAGAGAAAGACAATGAACTGACTACTGGGGACTGTTAAGATGATTCTCCTCCCACCCCAACTCTGTCTCTAGCCTGGAGCCCTGAATCCAGTTCTGGAGTCCTCAGCAGAGAAAGGACATAGAATCACAGAACCATGAAGAGACTGGCTTGGAGCAAGAGCTCTGGTGACCATATAAGGCTGGATCGAGTTGGTTTAGTTGTTTTCTGTTGTTTCCAAAGCTAAATCTTGCTTTAAGCCAGAGCGTTGTCCAAACCAGGGCCTGTCCTGACATCCCAGTCTGATTGGACAATGGGTTTGTGCTGATGCTCGTCCCCTTGCTGATGGTCAACAGCCACAAACCAGGCTCTCGCCTGCACCTCCCGCCCTTTCTTAGCGGAGAAGGAGGGTTTGACACACATTCATTGCTCCGGCTCCCGCATTTCCATCAGGGCGAGGAGGACCGGGGCGGGCGCGCTGTTTTGGTTCACCTTTCTGCAGCAGTGGAAATTGATAAGGTTCATATGCATACAAAAAGCTGAATGGAGAAGCAGGAGGGTGAACGGGGTCGTACACCCAGATGGATTTTTTAATTCCGGGGGAAAATAACACCATGCTCTCAAGTGATAACTGAGCCTTTCTTCCCAACTCGGACCAAAATACAGTTTTTCATCTGTGCATTGGAGGAGAGGAAAATTATACAGAATTTCATTCTGCAGAATAATAAAGCTTCATGCTGAATAAAGCTCCCATAAGCCAGTGTAATTACTGAAGGGCAGGAAATACACTTTCAGTTTATATCTAATCACAATGCCATATTGTGTGCTCTGAAAAGGACTTCTGGAGGCCAGAGTGTTGCTGGAATGTGAGCAGGCCCTGAAGACTTTCTTCTTGGCAGGACTTTTTTGGCTGTGAGAAAAGAGAACTGACTAGCTGAACGCAATAAATAGGGCACGAAAACACTGCTTGAGGGGAGTCCAGAAGGCCTTCATTTTGTGCTACAGCCTCAACCCTCGTAGCTCTTTGACCTCCATATGGAACCTCGATGCTGTGGTCCAGGAAACCCCCAGCAGGTCCAAAGGAGAATGCGGGTGGCTTGGGGCTGGATGCTGCTGCTCCATTCCAGCTGAACACAGACCATGAACCACGGCTTGTACATGTAATTAATAGCACTGGGATGGAAAAAGAGGAGGACACAGAGTCGGGGAAGGGTTTGGAGGGGAAGCCATGTGAAGAGCAGCTGAAGTCATTGAGTCTGTTCTGCCTGGAGAAGAGGAGACTGAGGGAGACCTCACTGGGGTCTACAGCTTCCTCACAGGGGAGAAGGAGGAGCAGGTGCTGAACTCTTCTCTGGTGACCAATGTCAGGACCTAAGGGAATGGCAGGAAGATGGGCCAGGGGAGGGTTGGGTTGGACATTAGGAGAAGGTTCTTCCACCAGAGGGTGATGGAGCCCCGGAACAGCTTCCAGGGAAGCAGTCATGGCACCAAGCTGACAGTGTTCAAGAAGCATCTGGCCAGTGTCCTCAGCCTCACGGTATGAATGTTGGGGTGTCCTGTGCAGGGACAGGAGCTGGACCTGATGAGCCTTGTGGGTCCCTTCCAACTTGGGATATTCGATGATATGATATGATTCTTTGATGATGTGAAACTGGTTAAAATAAGAGATCGATGTGAGCATTATAAGATATGCCTCATAAGATTTGAACAGGCTTGGGAGATACCAAAATGGTTGCGTTCATTGAGGGGAAAAGCAACTCAAAAGGGCAGCGAGAGGAAAGACACGATGTTTTATGGAGTGAGAACTCCTAAAGAGGATGACAAAATGCCCTTAGCACAGCTTGAAACATTGGTCCAGTGCCAGTAAATATAGAGCGTAAGCCTGTTCTCAGTGTGCAGTTTATTCCAAGGCCCTTGCACTAAATCCCCTGCAAAAGGCGGCTGCAGAGCGTGTGAAGTGCTGCTGCGGGGAGGACCCACAGGCTCGGATGCCCGTCTGGGATGCAGGGAAGGAGACGGCCCGTGGCAGGGATGCATGCATGGCAAAAGATTTTGCCACAGCCTGACGAAAATCCTCCCCATGCCCTCAGCTGAGGTTATAACCTCACTGGAAGGTGGTAAAAAAGCAATGCAGCTATGAAAATGCCCCCAGAGGCACCAATTGCAGCCCCACAGATCAGTTTGTTTGAACTAGAGGAACACAGATTGGAGAGGGGAAAGCTGACAGAGGGAAAGCTCCTCCTGCCTGAGGAGGCCAGTGTCTGCCTCAACCACACGAGTTCTGGAAAACACCGATGGAAAGTTGTCTGCCTCCCAGCTGCAGAAGAAAACTCCATGGCTGAGGAGGTGTCTCTGGTGTGGATGGGGGTTCTGGTACCCCTGCCTCACCTGGTCAGCCTGGTGTCCCTGCTTTAGAGGCTGTGGTGGACACTGTGCCTTCTCCCTCAAGATTATTCCATGTAGTTACAGAGGACCACAGTGACTCAGGCTGCAGCCAAGGTGCTCAGCTGGGATGCTCCACACGGAGGTGCACCTCCCTCATTGGAAATGGGCAGAGTGGGTTACACACCACAATTTCCCTGCTATCATGTGATAAGTATATTTTCCATTTCCAAAATACAGTGATCCATGCTATTTTCACTTGCTCTGGTGCCACCAGTGTCTTTTAGCCCCTCGGTTAGCCTCTGTGCAAAAGCATTCCTATTTTTTCTCAAACAGCTCAACAAGCTGTTGGTCAGAGAGAGCAAGAGCTGTTAAGCTCTGGACTCACTCCAACAGATCCATGTCCTTCCCATGCTGCAGAACTGAATGCGGGACTCCAGGTGAGGTGTCATGAGGACAAACACCTTAACAGCCCCCAGTAGTCACCTACTGTGATTCTGCCCAGATGCCTGTCCTGTTAAGATCCTGCCTTAATATTACCTCTCTGATCCCCTGCCTGTTCTCCAGCTTCTTCATTCTGGGTTGGCCAATCTCACACCCCAGGTGAAATCTTGTTTGTGCCACATAGGACACCACTGCAGTGTCACTGGTCTGAACTGGGAATGCTTCTCCTGGAAGAGGCTAGAACCTTTGCTTTTCCATAGCACGACTCCTGTGTGGCTCATCGACATCCTCTGGTTGACTAATGCACTCACGTCTTTCTGCTCTTCTCTCGTTTCCAACTGATGAGCTCCCAGTTTAGAGCAGAATTTCTTGTTAATCCCCAAGTGCATGACCTTGCATTTAGTAGTCTTAAATTTCATCCCGTTTCCTTTACTCTCGTCTTCAAGATTATGCAGGTCTCCATGTATGGTATTGTGATCCTCCTTTACTTTGCTGACGACTCCTAAATTTATGAGGACTAGAAAATTGAGAGGAAACTTAAAGCCAAGCCTGGCTGCTACTTCACCTTGGATGGGAAGGTGGATGGGGGTGAAATCCCCCAGCTGCACACGGGTGACGATGGATACATGGGTGCAGAGGACAGCAAGCAGCTGCCTGACCCTGCAGTGGAGCACTTCATACAGAATCACCCACTACGGGATCTGACAGAGAAGAAAAGGCTTCTCTGCTCGGTCAGACTCATTTCCTCTCTCTTCAACCAGGAGATGATCAAGCTGGTTTATTTGGTAGTCAAATACCAGTAGCCTGGCAACTTGCATGGGAGCTGAGGTGGGAGGCTGGCAGACGGCTGAGACGCTGCCCAGTATCACTGGACCAATCAGGGGCTAGATGGGAGAAGGCTGCAGTGATTTCCCATCAGTGGCTCTGCAGTGCAAAGTAAGAGACCCTGCCAAAACGATGAATCCTCTGCTTGGAAGGTGACTGCGCCACATCGGCTGCTGCCGGAGAGTGGCTGTGCAGTTATAACAAGTTTCCTATGCCAGAGGTCCCCTGATCTACAGAAAGCATGGTTTAATATTTAACATGTTCTGACTTACAAACCCATTCGTAATTGTTTGGATGCCCAAATTCACATCCAAATTTAAAAGAAGAGAGTGAGGGCCAGAGTCCAGGAAGGTGTCAGGGATCATAGAATAGAGTAATAGTATGATTCGGGGTGGAAGGGACCTTAAAGCCCATCCCATCCAACCCAAACCATGGGCAGGGATACCTCCCTCTGGATCAGGGGCTCCAAGCTCCATCCAACCTGGCCTTGAACCCCTCCAGGGATGGGGCAGCCACCACTGCTCTGGGCAACCTGGGCCAGGGCCTCTCCACCCTCATAATGAAGAATTTCTTCCTAATATCCAATCTAAACCTTCAGCCTTCCTATTTTAAAGCCATTCCTCCTCATCCTATCACCCCAGAGCCTCTCCCCAGCTTTCCTGGAGCCCCTTTCAGTGCTGGAAGCTGCTCTAAGGTCTCCCCGGAGCCTCCTCTTCTCCAGGCTGAACAACATCAACCCCCAACTTTATAGACTTGTGTATCTCTACCCCACCTCCTGCCCACTTGGCTGTTTAAAGCTCAGGTTTATTTTCTTCTCTGTGTGTGCCCCAAAGACTTGTGCACCACCATGTCTCAAAGAAGGGCTGCAGAACAGAGAGGGGTCTTCTGCTTCATGCACATACGCATCATATTTCTGGTTAAATGAGAGATGTGTTGGGATGTTTCTTTCCAAACTCCTTGATGCTGTGAGACCTATTAGTCCAAGGACTCTCTAGTCCTCCAGCTGCATCTCCTCAGAGACCCCATTTGGCTCTGCAAAATCCCCTGTCTGCACAGAGTTCGCCTCTAACCTCTCTCCATTTCAGACAGGAGTGCAACTTGCACTAAGCAGCAAGCTGAGGGGATTCAGCCCTCCCAATCAGCACCACTAAAGCATGAAATGAGGACACAGAACAAGAGAGCGAGCAGGGGGGACCGCGTACTGCTTCTCCCACACCACCAAAAAAGAGAATTAAAAAAAAAAACTCAGGGAAGAAAGCAGAGCCTTTGCATTATTATGTGTTCTGTCCAGACCGCAAATGCTCTATTTTTATATACCTCTCCATCTCCCCCCAGCCCTGTCCCCTCCTCCTCCGCCTGCACAGGCAAAGTTCTTGAATCAGCAGATTCTGAGCTCGGGAGCGGTAAAGAGCTATTGAGGGACGGACTCTGATAGCATTACAACCATACATGGAGCCATTTTCTGTGGCGAATCGCTGAGTTCTACCTGGTTATCTCCTGCCTTGCACATCACTTCCGAATGACATGCTCTCAGTCTGGGCAAAAAATGAGAGTTTTTTTTTTAAGAGCTGGGATTTCAATAATATGTGACGAAAGGATGAGATTACTTTCTGAGGTGGGAGAAGGCGAGAGAGGGGGAGAGAGGGAGAGGAGATGAAGAGCAAGTTCTTGGCCCTTTATGGAGTTTCATAGCAGAGCTTCATTCGTGATGGCAAAGGCAGCCCAGTTGTCTTTCTTTGGATGGCTCCTTACCCTTTGCCACGTTGAAGGAGGATGGGAGAATATGTAACATATTGCTCTACGAGCGTGTTCTTCTCACAGCCACGCTGGCTAGCTCAGCTACTGGGTCCTCCTCAGGTGCCACCAGTCTTGGCCTCCAGTGCACCATCAAGGAGAACAAATGGGTCACTCTCCTTTGTAGCCATCTGTATCAGAGGTCATAGAATCAGAGAATCACTGAATGCTTTTGGTTGGAAGGGCCTTTACAGGTAATCCAGGCCAACCTTCCCTGCAGGAACAGGGACAAAGATGACTTTGTCCATGCTGGTGGTGCCAGGACGAATTGCTCCGGTAGCTGGTTTCGTAGACACATGTATTGGACCAACCTTGCAATAGCTGGGAAGGCAGAGCTGCACTCATTTATAACTGGTGTGAGGTGTCCAGGAGCCAGAAGGTGTGTAATTCATTAAATGTTCTGCCTAATGAAGAGATTGCCTGCCTGTCTGACTGGGAATGGCACTGGAAGTACAGGCTGCAGAAGGATAGCTGAGATGCAGCTGCAATTTCAGAGGTGGGTTTCATCTTGAAGAAGTCACAGCATGTCTGAGGCTCACCTGGTGGCTTTATTGCTGAGTGCCCAAATTAGCCAAAAGTCAGCTAGAAATGGAGAACATCGCTGAGAGGCTTTCAGATGGGTGGATGCATGGACTATGTGGCGAGTACAGCAAGGAGAGACTCACATGGTGTCAAACATTCCGCTGTTCAGCAGAGATGCACTCATTCTGGAGTGATAATCCCTTTTCTGCCTTCAGATAAGTCCTGTGCCTATATTCTCTAGCTTAGGCGCTTATCTGCTTCGCTTCCCAGCATTGCTGGAATCATCTTTCCAGCACCCTTCTGAGATAAGCAGTGCTGTTATTCCCCAGGTACTGCCGAGAAACCAAGAGGGATAAGATGGGACGGGATGGGATGGGATGGGACGGGACGGGACGGGATGGGATGGGATGCTACAGGACTTTTCCATGGACATGCGTGAAACTGGTGGTAGAATGGAAATGACCCTGAGGTACAGATTTACCTCTTAAACCTTTGTTTCAGCACTCAGATGTTGTGTGAGGAGAAAAAAACCAAAACTCCCACACCGTCAAAAAGGCAAAGGCAGTTTGCATGGGTCTATCAGGTCCCCAGATGCTCTTCATCTCCCTGGGGAAGCCACCTCAGACCCAGCAAAACCTGTGGCCTCATGGACTAACTGTGTGCAGGGCATCTGCAGGGTAGGATCCAGACCTTGGCTGGAGCCACTGTGTTGTTTGGCACTTGAGAAGGATATTAGCTGCTCTGTGGTGATTATTTGTGAAGGACACTGCTAGGAGGGAGATGAAGTTCCTGCCCAGCAGAGACTGGAAACGATCACTTCCCTGTCCTGGAGCTCTGGTGACCAAGGCAAAGTCTTCAAGGTAACGCCCATAGGCAGCAGTTTCCAATAATGAGAAGGTTACCACCGACTTTCACGTGGCTGCAGCAACATGGAGGGTATCAAGAAAGGAGCTAAACAGCTTTAAGCTGTGTGGATAAATGCAAGCACATTGCTTTCTGGGGCTGGAACTAGATGATCTTCAAGGTCCCTCCCAACCCAACTCACTCTATGATCCCATGAGTCACATTTTGATCTGATCTAGTGGGACGTGCCCCTGTCCATGGCAAAGGGCTTGGAACTAGATGATCTCTAAGGTCCCTTCCAACCCGAACTATTCTATGATAAAGCTGCTTACCCCCGGGGCCCACCTGGATGTGTTTTTTGCTCTCCCACTCACCGACCAGCCCCAGGGAGATGCAGAGGCTGGGACAGTGAGTAGCACAGGGGAAGGCGACCGCCTGCTCTCCCCAGAGCCAGATGCAATCACCTGCCCATCACCGCCAGCTGCGGGCTGTCTGTGTCAAGGAACAATCTGACAAAGTGCACCGGATGAAATTTTGCTGGCTTCTGTCTTTAGATAAGGGCGCTATCACTGACTCAACATATTTTATGTATAACACACCCGATGCAAAAAGCATTCAAGCATCGGGCTTGTTTAAATGTATTTGATGGTATCTTGAAAAACCAGTTAACACTTCTCGGCTTGATGCGGGATGCTCTGTGTGGCGAATCACTTCAAGAAAGGCCATCACAGCTTGTCCTCCATGCTCAAAACTGCCTGCTAGCAAGGGACAAGGGGGAGAGAGGAGGACAGTCTCCCTTGTAAGGTCATGGTGAAGTTGCTTTGTTCTCCAAGGAGGAAGAAGACCTCAGGAGGAGCAGGATGGACAGCCTGTCTGCGAAGACCCTTCCACCTCCACAGCTGTGAGAGAGTGGGGACATTGGGCCAATGTGCCGGGATTTATCAGTCAGCTCCAAATGCATCTCAAAGTCCTATGGGAACCTGAGACTGCTAAGGCTCTTTGCCAACATCAGCAGCACAGGTGTCCTGAGACTTGTTTTCATAGAATCACAGACACCTGGAATGGTTTGGGTGGGAAGAGACTTCAAAGCCCATTCAGTCCCACCCCGTGCCATGGGGTGGAACTGGATGGGATTGAAGGTCTCTTTGCATGCAAACCATACTGTGAGTGTACGTTTCTAGGATTTTCCTAAATTACAGATTGTTATTCTGTATGGGTACCAATAAGCAGCGCTTTCCTTGTGTTTGGGATCTGGGAGAAATACTCCAACAATACCATATTTATTTTGCTTTTTTCTGTTTAAACCCTGTGCTTTCCCGCAGGAGCCCCTGCTCTGCTCTTTGTTTGGGGTGCAGGAGGAGGAGGAGGAGAGGAGGAAGAGTGTGCTCCTGCCTGTGTGTGTAGGGTGGCTGGGGCTAGTGGTGAAGGATCCCTTTGTGAAGATCAGCAGCTCTCTGAGCTTTTATCCCAGGCAAAGATTACATTTAACTCCCAGAGGTCTTTGCTTCCTCAGATCCCTTTCAAACTGAGTCACTGCAGATAGTTTTGGGTGTCCTTTCATTTTTTTTTTTGACAGTATTAAATATATACTCCAGTGAGCCATAAATCAGTGGTTTATCAGAGAATAAATCGTATCTGTAATAAGAGACCACTTCTTTTTAATTGGACAGTGCATTAAATGAAACAGATATACTTCCTCAAAGAATACAAAAATGTGTCAGCTGGCCTTCTTTAATGAATTTTAATTTCAAACTACCTTTTTTTTGAGAGAAAAGCTATTTCTCCCCTTCTCTCCAGTAAAATCGTATTCTTACCAGAGGATTTGCTGAGTTTTATGGGTTGTTGTACTCGCACCACTTGATCTTTCTTTCCTACAGTAACGTAGCAATCTTTCCTCCAGTTACAAACTGGTTTGTGTTGAAATGAGTTTTTTAGCAAATGAATATTTGTTTGCGAGGTGCCTCTGTGTGCACGACTGTTCGGATGAGCGCACGTGCGATGGCAAAGATGCATCTCTGGCCCCGATTACGGGACCCAGCCCAGTCTAAGCACCCCCTGAGGGGGTTGCTGCCACCTTCAAGCCCCAGCAGCCTTCTCCCCCGTGCACCAACTAAACAGAGCAAAGACATGGGTAAAGCTTGTTCTAGAAATGCTGAGACTAGATATTACACAGCCATGGGAAGGCTGTATCTGAAGCTTTTCACAGAATCATAGAATAACCAGGTTGGAAAAGACCCACTGGATCATCGAGTCCAACCATTCCCATCAATCACTAACCCATGTCCCTTAGCACCTCGTCCACCCATCCCTTAAATCCCTCCAGGAGAGGTGACCCAACCCCCTCCCTGGGCAGCCTCTGCCAGGGACCAATGACTCTTTCTCTGAAAAATTTTTTCCTAATGTCCAGCCTGAACCTCCCCTGGTGGAGCTTGAGGCCATTCCCTCTCGTCCTGTCCCCTGTCCCTTGGGAGAAGAGCCCAGCTCCCTCCTCTCCACAACCTCCTGTAATAAAAGGTGCCAGGTCACAATTCTGTTCACAGAATCCTCTGTTCCTTTGCTGGGGGATAACTGGTTGGGTCAGATTGTGTTGTAAGAGTGTTGCCACCCTGTCTGAATCCTGGGGGAAACCTCTGCACTGCAAGTACTCTCCTAGCTGAGCTTAAGTCATTTGGGTACATTTTCATTTAAGGAAAGGATCCTTTGGGAAGGGGAGGAGGACTCCTTTTATTTTGTAAGCAAGAATGGACTCTGACCAGGGAATGCAACAATGCAAGGTGTTAAAGGACTGGAGACAGCACAAAAGAGGTACGATAACGATGATGTGCTTCCTTGCTCTTTCTCACTCAGATCTCAGCCTCTTTAGGGCAGTGACAACTGACCAAAAGTAGGAATTCTGGTCCTTTAGGGAATCTTTTGACATTTTCTTTTCAGCAGAGCTGGCGCTTTGCCATAGCCCAGGAAGAGCTGAAAGATTGTGATCTGAAGAGTTGAGCTTGGCAGACAGTTTTTGTGTCACACAAGGTGAGGTGTCACATCTGGAGAAGTTAGCTGAGAGCATTTGTAGTCAATGAAAGAAGGAAAGCCCTTAAGGAGGTGATGGATCCCACCACAGGGCAGGAGCGTGTCCTCCTCAGGAGGTGGGTGCAGAGCAGAATGATTCCATTCTTCACCTTGGGCTGTCCCAGCCCCACCAACCAGACTCCCCTCCCCTCTTGCTTGGCAGTAGCGCTCTGTTTCCAGCTCTGTTTGCTGCTGCGTGATGGGTATTAACTCCTGGTCCCTTTGGCTGCTCACCTCCAACTCCACGGGGGCCTTGCAGCATCGTGGCCGTGCTGGTTCTCACTCTCAGAAAATACACTGGCTCTGCAACTATTTCCTTCTCGATGTCCTGTTAGTAAAATCCTTATGAATTTGAATCTCTCTAATTATTTTCAGCCAGTGCTTGTATTTCCTACTAACACCCTGGGTATGATTTCTGTCCCCCGAGTGCCCGGCTGGGTCACTGTAGGTAATAACTGGTTATTAGCTCTGGGCAGATGCAGCACACGTTTCCACCAGGCATGAGAAGATATTACAGACAGAAATACATTATTTCAAACTTCCCGTCCTTGGGGAGTTTAGAGTTGGCATCGTTTTCTTTTTTGTTTTGCTGGCTGAATTTCTAAGAAACTAACAGCTTAGGAACATACAGGAAATTCTTTATCCTTGTCATCTTAATTCATAAGGGGAGAACTTAGAGCAGCTTCCAGCAGAGAAAGGGGCTCCAGGAAAGCTGGGGAGGGGCTCTGCATCAGGGAGGGCAGGGAGAGGACAGGGGGAATGGTTTTCACCTCAGAAAGGGGAGATTGAGATGACATCTTAGACAGAAATGTTTTTCTGTGAGGGTGGGGAGGCCCTGGCCCAGGCTGCCCAGAGCAGGGGTGGCTGCCCCATCCCTGGAGGGGTTCAAGGCCAGGCTGGATGGGACTGGGAGCCCCTGATCCAGTGGGAGGTGTCCCTGCCCATGGCAGGGGTGGGACTGGGTAGGCTTTGAGGTCCCTTCCAACCCAAACCATTCCATGATTCTATGATATCTGACCTAGTGCAGCTGCGTCTTGGTGCCATCATTTACCTTTATGCTTTGAAACCATAGCTTTCTCTTTTTCTCCTCTGCTTTTCTGTTAAACTCCAGAGTAGCTGAATGAAGACACTTGCCCTGAACTGTATATTTCTTATACAAGTTATTAATTGTTCTGCAATTTAAAAAGTACAATAAGACTGCACAGTCATCATCACATGTAGTACACTAAGCCTTGCAGCTTAATATTGTATAGAATGCTTGTTTCTTCCTGCATAATGAGATTGCGAAACCTAGAAGACATCTTTTTTTTCAACAAAAAGCTTAAAAAAAAAAATCCCCAATAAAGTGTTTGGGGAAATGCTTTGTTGAAATGCCTGTCAGTTAACCAGATAGGTCAGCTGAAATTATAGTTTACACAGTGTCCCTCAAAGGAAGCTCCAGCCGTCTCCTCCCAGTTGCTGTGACTGGTCCCTATTGTGAGTGCCTGGGTCCTGACGTCTCCTGGCAAGCAGAGCTGCAAGCTGTCGCGGCGACCAAATGCACCTCGAAAACAAACTGGGAGGAAGGCAAGGACTCTCCACAGATGAGATTTGATCCCCCTGCACAGCATCATGGATGGAGAAAAAAAAAAAAAAAATCAAGCTTAGAAAAGCAGGCCACTCCTGCCTTAAATTCAGGAGAGATTTGACCCCTCTGCCAGGCTGAATTTTGGTTTTGTGTGTGCAGAGCCAACTCACACCAAGCCCAGTGCAATGGCATGGGGGCTTGCCTGTGTTAGGAAAATGCTGCCTAACCTGGATGATGTTAAACAGAGTATAACAAGCATTTAACACCAGAGCAGAACCCAAGGAGCGGTGTGCCATCTAGCGTGCGCTGCTCCCTTCACAAACCCCTTAGTTACTGCCCAGCTTAAAGCGTTGAGTTCCTCTGCTCTGCGGCCGTTTAACAAGTTGGTCTTCAGTGTTTGACTGTCCTTACTGTGTCGAGGCTGGGCACTCCCTACACCAGCTGGGATGTCAGCTTCACATCCAGACGCTTGGCTCTAGCGCACATGGGCTGCAAGGGAACCGTGCAGGCTGGTGCCATGAAATCATAAAACGATCTGGGTTGGAAGGGACCTTAAAGCCCATCCATTTCCACCCCTGGCATGAGCAGGGACACCTCCTGCTGGATCTTGTTGCTCCAGCCCCATCCAGCCTGGCCTTGAACCCCTCCAGGGATGGGGCAGCCACCCTGCTCTGGGCAACCTGGGCCAGGGGCTCCTCACCCGCACAGCAAAACATTTCTCCCTAAGATCTCACCTCAATCTCCCCTCTTTCAGCTTAAAACTATTCCCCTCATCCTATCCCTGCACTCCCTGCTCAAGAGCTCCTCCACCAGTGTTGGTGGAGGGTTTGCTTTTCCGTTCTCAGCAAGCAGCTAAATGCTGCAGCAACAGAGAAATCAAGGCAAACTGACGCAGAGTGTTTGGTTTCCTCTGTCTTTTCCATGGAAAGATCCACCACTGGTTTTCTTCTCCTCTGGTTCATGCTTAGCCACGTCCTGATCTAACCCCAGCGTTGCTCCAGCATCATCGCACGGAGAAGGTACCTCTGGGTGCAGGAGCTGTGGGCACAGGGATGAGCCGGCTCCTCAGGGATCTGGGTGCGGACGGGCTCCATCCCACCTCACACCGAAGCCCACCAGGGTGGCAAAGCTCCCTTCATGGGGCTGGGGGGGCAGAGAGGGCATGGTGGCCACCCCAACGCCCTCAGGAAGGGTTTGGGTGCTGTGTCCAACATGCTGGGAGGGAGCAGGGAGGTGGGAGCCCACCCTGGCACGTGGCCAGGCCTGGCATTCTGGTGTGATGTGCTCTTGGATTTTATTTAAATCAGTAAGACGAGAGGACAGTTCAGAGCACTGGATTAATTCCACTTTCTCCCTCTCGCTCTCTCTTTTTTTTTATTAGGAAAATAAAAGAGACTTTGAAATATTAAGAGAGAGTGGGATTAGAGCCCTCTCCTGCTACCCCAGTCTTTCCTCCCCTATTAATTTCCACTTGATTAGAATTCTTTTTGAAGTATTTAAATATGGACAATAGGAAAAAGGGAGGGTGAAGTTATTGAATATCAGTTAAACTGTATTAATATAAGCTCAGTTCCAGCTTTTATATAGATACTTCATATATATGTATAGTTTCCACTAGGAATAAAGTCGATCCATCCCTCCTCCCCTACCTAAAGTAATTATGATTTTAAAAAAACTATAATGAAACTCTTAAACTTTAATAGCCCATTTATAAATCCCCAGCTTAAAATTTAAATGGTTTAAAAAAAGTTTTAGAACTGTAGAAATTTGATCCCCCCCCCCTTTTTTTCTCTTTTTTACATAAGAGACACTTTCAGACCGTAAAACTTTTGAAGCCGCACAGCATTTCACAAACGCTCACCCCTGACCTCTGTGGAAATTGGGTGCTAAGGGGCCAGTAAGGAGGGTGTCGGGATCAACATGAGGCGTGGGGAGGTGGTGGCACTCACCCCTGTGCCAGCAAGGTGGCTCTGGTGGCCTCACATGGCCCTGGAGAACAGCTGGAAGACAACTCCTCTCTCTGGTGGACGGCAGCCCCGTGCTTAGCCAGAGCGAGACAGAGGGACCAAACTTCTGTTTTCATAGAATCATGGAATGGGTTGGGTTGGAAGGGACCTCAAAGCTCATCCAGTCCCACCCCTGCCATGGGCAGGGACACCTCCCACTGGATCAGGGGCTCCAAGCCCCATCCAGCCTGGCCTTGAACCCCTCCAGGGCAGCCACCCCTGCTCTGGGCAACCTGGGCCAGGGCCTCCTCACCCTCACAGCAAAACATTTCTTCCTAAAATCTGACCTCAATCTCCCCTCTTTGAGCTGAAAACCATTCCCCTCATCCCATCCCTGCCCTCCCTGATCCAGAGCTCCTCCTCAGCTTTCCAGGAGCCCCTTTCAGCACTGGAAGCTGCTCTAAGGTCTCCCCACAGCCTTCTCTTCTCCAGGCTGAACAACCCCAGCTCTCTCAGCTTGTCCTCACACAGGAGGTGCTCCAGCCCTCGGATCATCTCCGTGGCCTCCTCTAGACGTGCTCCAACAGTTCCACGTCCTTCCTGCGCTCAGGACTCCAGAGCTGAATTCAGGGCTCCAGGTGGGATCTCTTGAGGGCATTTTCTTGGTGAAGATTAATTCCAGGATTGCTGATGGATGGTCTGGGGTCCCTGTGACAGACAGCACTGGGTGTCCATGTCATGGTCATTTTACACTCCCTGTCTCATCACCCGCTGAAAGCCAAGCCTTTCTTTTGGGTTTTATTTATAAATCAGTATTTTTCTAAACCAAATTTAGGTATCTCCATCCAGATTCATAAATCCTCTCGGCTTACCTAAGAACTGTGGTTTGATTTACACACCGTGACTTTTCACGTCAGATTTAACTCTCTGACTCACTTCTGAAACATTCGATTGGCTTAGAAGTCAGGAAATAGATTTACAAATCCTAAAACAGATTTACAAATCTTCAAACATAATCACAAGTCATGCCAATAAGTTCTAAGGCAAAAAAAATAAAGAAAAGGTGTTTGTTTACAAACCTTTTCTTTGCATTAGGAATACAAGAGACTGATTTATAGCTCAGGACTCCGAGGTCCTGTCACCTTTATGATAGGCTGTATAGATGCAGCTCTTCAATTTAATGCAGAACTCTGGTCTGTAAATCTCAGCTGGCTTTTCTAGCTCTGGCTGAGCCTAACCTCTAGCCAGGACGCAGAATTCAGCAGGGGCTGGCATGACTCCCACCATCACCATCCACCTCTCTGCCCAAGAGATGATCACAATATGACCACTGCTGCCCCCCATGAGAACACGACACCAACCACACCAGGAGGGACGCGGTTACTGCGATGGCATTGGGAATCACAGAGTCATGGAATTGGTTGGGTTGGAAGAGACTTCAAAGCCCATTCAGTTCTACTCCCCTGCCATGGGCAGGGACACCTCCCACTGGATCAGGGGCTCCCAGTCCCATCCAGCCTGGCCTTGAACCCCTCCCGGGATGGGGCAGCCACCCCTGCTCTGGGCAACCTGGGCTGGGGTCTCTCCATCCTCTCAGCAGAACATTTCTCCCTAAGATCTCATCTCAGTCTTCCCTCTCCCAGCTGAAAACCATTCTCCCTCATCCCATCCCTGCCCTCCCTGATCCAGAGCCCCTCCCCAGCTTTTCTGAAGCCCCTTTCAGCACTGGAAGCTGCTCTAAGGTCTCCCCGCAGCCTTCTCTTCTCCAGGCTGAACAACCCCAACTCTCTCAGCCTGTCCTCGTACAGGAGCTGCTCCAGCCCTCAGATCATCTCCGTGGCCTCCTCTGCACTCGATCCAGCAGCTCCATGTCCTCCCTGTGCTCAAGACTCCAGAACTGAATGCAGCCTCCAGGTAAATCATTTCAAACTGAAGATGCTTAAAGTGAGGAAGGCAGTTGCCCAAGGAGGGGATGCGTTTGGGAGCATGGGCTGTGGTGCGTCCTCAGCAGTGCTGTGAGTCCTGTCCTCTCCATGCCACAAGGCTCCTCCATCCCATCTCCTGGGACAGGCGTAGCACGAAAGTAGTCATAGCTCACGGTCTTGCGCTGGTCTAAGTGCACTGGAAACAGTCCAAGTGCTATATTTTTGCGGTGCCTCCACTGTAGCTTGTCGGGCCCTACTTGGAGGGGAAAGAAAAGGGATTTTCTATCTGCCTGTGGATAGTTTGTTACACAGCTTTTTCAAAGGACCATGTCATTCCTGTGAGGTGTTGGACCTCTGTACCAGATTAAACAAATAAACACGCCGCAATTCAGTTGTTCCCCTTGCAAATTGTCGCTAATGACACAAATCTGCCGTGTTGTTCTGGAGACACGCAGGGGAAAAAAATGGTCCCCAACATCTAATGTTGAAATGGGCAAAAGCACCTTCATAATTCAGTGATTTATGTTCTTTTTTTTACTCCTTCATTTTCCAGATAGACATCATAAAGCATCAACTGGCACTAATTCATTTTCCCCTTTGCAATCACCTTTAAAGGAAAAAGCAGCAAGGGTTTTCTCCCAGGTGTAAACATGAGGCATAAAAGGCCAGATAACAAAGAAGATTTCATGGAAACTCATAGATATGGGCACCTTGGCGCAAGGTCTGCCGCAAAATGATGGGCAGCAATTTTCAGATGACATTTTATAAACAGAAAGCTGAAAAAATGCAGCCTGAGAGTCAATTTTGGGGCAGGAACATGAGAATTTCGAGCAGGTCAGTGGAGGAGGAACACATCACCAGAAAGGTTGGTGGTGCTTATTAGAAAGAAACTATAAATTTAATAAATAACACCCCCTCCTCAGCAATGGAATCGCAGAATGGTTTCAGTTGGAAAAGACCTTTCATGTCATTGAGTCCAACCATCGATTCAGCCCTAAGTCCCCCACCAGACTATGTCCCCAGGTGTGACATCTACTCATCTTTTAAACTCCTTCAGGGATGGGGACTCCACCACCTCCCTGGGCAGCCTCTGCCAGGGCCTGAGAACACTTTCAGTAAAGAAATTCCTCCTAATATCCAACCTAAATCTCTTCTGGTGCATCTTGAGGCCATTTCCCCTTATCCTGTCACTGGCTACCAGGGAGAGGAGACCAACACCCACCTCACCCCAACCTTCTTCCCAGGAGCTGCAGAGAGCGATGGGGTCTCCCCTCAGCCTCCTCTTCTCCAGGCTAAACTGCCCCAGGTCCCTCAGCTGCTTCTCATAAGGCCTGTGCTCTAAACCCTTTCCCAGCTCCGTTCTCTTCTCCGGATGAGCTCCAGCATCTCGATGTCCTCCTCAAACACTCTGTTTCCCGAGGCTGCTGGTTTTTGTGCTGCCTGGGCTATGAGCCAGAGCTACCCTATGGACCCTGGCGGGACTCGGATTGCAAAGCACCCTCACAATCCTCCTCACCAGCTCTTTAAACTCAACTTTGCACCTTTTGCTCTCATAAAATAAAGAAAATCTCACTTCCAAGTTAAGAAACATTTTGCACTCGCGGTGCCCTAGCCTAGCGCCTGCCTAGATGCGAGGAGGAAGAGTCAGTCCCTTGGTGTCCGGGTTCCTCCCTCAGGTTCAAATGCCCAAGAAAATGCCATTTCCATTTCCCTCCCCTAGGAACAGCTTCTCTCTGATATTATTACATTTTCTCCACCCACCTCTTCCGCCACGTGCCCTTAGGAGCTAATAGTAATAATAATATTGCAACCTTGTAATAAATATTGCGATGGGTGCCTAACAGGCAGTCTGAAAAGGCTGAGGATAAATACATAAATAAATAAATAAATAAAAGAATTTTCCCATTTATCTGAGAGCATAGAGCAGGGGGAGAGAAAAGAGTCAGCTATTAAAGATCCCGCATAGCCACAGGCAAATTCGAGCATCATCTCCTTGCGAGACCTTATTTTTTTTTTAAAGTAGAGATTACTCTGGTGGTTCAAGGTGCTATCGAGCTCTAACCAGGGACAATTACAAGGCTCCAGTTGGAGCCTCAGAGACGATGCTTACGTCTGATAAGGTTGAAGGGGAATAATGGAAGGAGGGAATTGATAATGGAGTGCTGAATGGGTGGGTTGAGGTATCATTGCTTTAGAGCCTGGAGACAGAAGCAGCTGCTGATGCAGAGAGGATGTGGTGGTTTTTCCTTCCCTCCCCATTTTGTTTCTATTTTCCCTGCATAAGAAAAAAAAATATAATCTCTGAATGTACACTTCAGAATGATTTTTTTTTCTCCTAGCTCCAAGCAACACTAGGAATATCACTCACCAACATGTTTTATGCCGTAAGAGCATTCATGAAAGAGGCCCCTGTGCTTTGCCTCTCTCATCGCTCCGTTCAAGAGGCTCAGAGGCCAATTTTCTGTTCTCTGCCCATCACCGCTTTGCTGAGGACCAGGTTGAACCCTCTCCAAGCACCCGAGGGGTGACCAGCTCAGCTGAGTCAGGGTGAGCTGAGCCAGGAGTGTCCACCCCAGCAAGGAGGAGAGAGAGGAGCAACCTCTGCTTTCAGCTCCTGGGGTTTTCTATCAGGCACCAGTTCTCCACGTGGTCTTGGTGGCTACCTTCCAAAAGGCAGGACCTGCTTCCCTGATGGCAGCGATTGGTCTAGGGGGATGGTTTTCAGCTGAAAGAGGGGAGATTGAGATGAGATCCTGGGGAGAAATATTCTGTGGTGCGGGTGGGGAGGTCCTGGCCCAGGTTCCCAGAGCAGGGGTGGCTGCCCCATCCCTGGAGGGGTTCAAGGCCAGGCTGGATGGGGCTTGGAGAGTGA
This sequence comes from Clamator glandarius, assembly GCA_033459285.1. Taxonomy (NCBI): domain Eukaryota; kingdom Metazoa; phylum Chordata; class Aves; order Cuculiformes; family Cuculidae; genus Clamator; species Clamator glandarius. Next base: position 359,999 of record JAUNZM010000325.1, on the reverse strand, counting down.
ATTGCAGAAATAGCCAGTCCTTTGCAGCCCTGCCTTGACTAAAACTCACAGAGAGGTGGTACCAGATACGTATCAAGCCCCCAAACATTGCCCTTTGCATGAAAGAAATCACAGAACTTCTTTTGGGGTGGGATTTCTCTCACCAGCCTTTGAAATATTGACAGTGTCAGTACCTGGGGAGGGGCAGGGCTCTCCTGGCAGTGGTGAAGCCCTGGCAGAGGCTTCCCAGGGCAGGGGTGGAGTCTCCATCCCTGGAGGTTTGAAGAACATGTAGGTGAGGTGCTTTAGGAAGTGGTTTAGCAGGCACTGAGAGCTGGTATCTTGCAGGTACCGGGGAGAGCTGGAACGAAGACATGAGCATGAAATGTACCCAGAGAAGACTGCGCACCCTTACAGAGAGAGCACGTGGGAAGGACAAAGTGCCAAGGCATCGACGTTTCCAGTTTTGCCGTTAGGACAACAAGAAGAAAAAGTAGCAAAAGCCAATGATTGAAGGTATTTGGTGCTTCCTTCCTTGCTACTTCAATCTACTCTTCCTCTATGCCACCTTGAGCCTTTGGGTGAGCTGAGAGGGCAGAACTCAGCTCAGAAAGAGCCAAGTATGAGCTTCCCAGCAGCCTTCCTGCCCTTTCCCAGCTTTCGCCTTCACAGAGAAAGAGGCAGGAGAAAAGAGCAGGGAATAGACTGGGAAATGTCCTTCTGCTCTCTGCCTTTGTAATGGACTAAAATAAAGGAGGTGCTGAGTGATGCCAGGAGAAAGGCGATAATATCTGTCCAGGTTATGCCCTGGGCACTGAATCCAAATGCATTGCAGCCAAGATCAGTTGCTTGGGGAAAAAAAAGAAAAAAAAAAGTTTATTTTCTTTCCAGCTCTTGGAAGTGAATCTATTTGGTGTCAGGCTGAAAGAAGACAGCGTGTAAGTAACTGAGAAAGTGTTTACTCAGTGAATTAGTTCAGCTTTCATTGTGCACAGAGGATTATGGCCTCAGCAGTGGATGAGCTCCATTTCAGGCTGGAGTGGCTCACTTAGCTACCTCCAGGGCAGGACTAATTATCATAGGACTTAGGCCATTAAAGGGCTTTAACTACCAGTGCTCTCTCCCAGGTCTGGATTAACTGTTTGCCTGGAGCAAACCGCCTGGATAACCATCCAGCCTAATGGTCTGCTTTGATTTCTCTGCCCCGGCTGCCCACCCCTCTCGCCTTTAAACTTTGCGTTATTGGCAGATCTGGAACAAAAGCTGAGAATATTAATATGATTGCTGCAAAATGTCAAAGGGGCTTCGTTAGTGTGTTTTTTTTTTTTTTTCCGTTGCTCTTCTGCTTTATCTTTGCAAAGGCAATTTTAGGAAGTGCTGCCTGGCCTGGCAGAGCCCTTACCTGGCTCAGGAGGGCTGAGGGGGATGCTCGATAGGCACAACCCCCAAGGGAAAGTACCAAATACCCCCAGAGCCCTGCTCTGCTTTAATCTGTTGTCTACATGGCAATAATTGTGGCAGAAGGTATTCTGCATAGAAATAGTGAAGGACTGCGCTGCCCTAGGCACCAAATAGCCAGGAAGAGAGTGGAGTTATTCCCCTGCTTCACAGGAGAAGAGCAGGGGTGCAGGAGGTTTAAATGGGTTGCCCAAGGTAACAGATGGAGAATGTGGCAGCAGTGGCTCTGCTCCTTATCATTAAAAATATGTTTGAAAAATTATCTAGTGATTCTTCTTGAACTCCAGCCTTAGAATCATAGAATCACCAGGTTGGAAGAGACCCATGGGATCATTGAGTCCAACCATTCCTATCAAACACCAAACCAAGCCCCTTCCCAGCCTTTCTGGTGGTGCTTCAGCACCGCTGGGTCGGGTTCAGGCTGGAAGGGGATGACTGAAGGAGATACAACTCAAGATGCTAAAACCAGGCGCAGCTTGGAGAGGCCCTTCTTGCAGTACAAGACCTGAGGAGGGCATTGATGGAATTTAGTAGGTGGCACACTGGAAACACAAAAGGTGGTTCTTCACACCACAGAGCTTGTTTGTGCTGAGGGTATGTGTGTGCAGAGCTGTGGGGAAAACTTCCCTTTAAAAAGAGCTTGTACAGAAGGGTAGGTGGATGGACTTCTGCTCCCCTCCTCTGTTCTTCATGACAGTCAACGCTGCCTTGCTGTTGTCTTTGACTCTGCCATGTCCGTGTCCCCTCAACACTTCAGGCACCAGGGACACCAGTCTATGATCTTCTTAGTGCCATTTGAAGGTGGAAATGCTGGCAGTGAACTCCTACCTCTTCATCCCTAGAGCAGCACCCTTAGGACAGTTACTCATCTCCACCTTCCAGTTTCACAGAGTAAAGCTCGGGGACGGGCTCTGCTGTTCCCCTGTGCCAGAGCCTGCACCCTGACAGAACTCTCCTCACTCCTGGCATGCTGGCAGCAGTGTGTGAAAGTAGAGCCTGTCCAGCAAAGGGTGTTTCTTCCTCCTTTGATGCCTTTCCCCCTCGCTTTGTTCGCAGCCTTCCTTGGCTAACGAGATTCTGCATTTTATAGCCCAGCCGTCAGCTTTCACAGCGTTTTTCAGAGCTCTGAAGTCTCTTGCAGATGGTTGAAACATGCCAAAATTGTGTTCTGCTGCTTCGTCTATATGGAAATTGTCTAATTTCTGCCTTCCTCTGATCTCTTACTCTGAGGATAATGGGGTTTAGTACTTTCCCTTCTTGCCCCTGCTGCAGGTGCGAACCGGAATACAAGACAAACTGCTTGCTGGAGTGCAAGTTATTTGTTATTTGCAGATGAATGGAGCTGGTTTTCATTTCCTGTGATTCTGAGTATTAAATTCCTTCCCCTCATCGTTTACCCATTGCTTGACATCTTCTGCTTTCGACTCATTCATTCCTCATCGCGTCTGAAAGCCATCACATTGAAGCCCATCAAGAAAAACATAACTGAAGCAACTCACTAAGGGAAAAAAAGAGGCAGATAATTATGAAACAGCAAGCAAGTACATTTGAAGAAAAGGCATTTCTTGGAGGAAAAGTAGACCATGTGAGGATTTCCTCTCTCGGTACCAAGGATGCTCCAAGCCTGGCTGAAACATCTGACTGTGGAATATCTCAAGAAAGCCGCCAAAATAAAAATCAGAGGTGGAATAATCTAGGAGCAACGAATCTGCTCTGTCCTCCCCGGGAGAGCTGTAGACTGCGCACTTTCAGAGGCAGCAACTGTCTCTTACTCTCCGCTTGCTCAGCACAGCGAGACCCTGACCCGCTTTGTAGCAGACAGGGATAATTGCAGTGAGACAAGAGCCCCAGAGCTAAGGCCAGGCAGGAAAAACATGTTCTGGTGCCTCCTCCTCTTATTCATCTAATGCAGGTTTTCCACCTTCCAGTGCAACTGCAATTAACTTGTAAATGTATGCTACAAAATTAATTTCCCACCAGCTGCTGTTCTGTAGCTACGAGGAAATAAGGCAAAGAAACAGCGCCATGAGCTCTGATGTGGCCCTCACAGCCAGCTCTGCTCCGATACAAGAAACCTATGAAACTAATAAGCCCAACCCAGCTTGCACAGAGAGTCCAAGGACCAAAGGGATTGCAAGTCCCCCTGGAGATGCTCCATCCAAAGCAAACAACAGGGAGAGGAAACACCAGGCTGAACTCTACAGCCGGGTCAGTGTTTGTGCTGCACTGTGTTGAGTTTGAACTAAAACAGTGCAAGAAATATCAGGTGGGATCTGTTGCAATGGGATCCAGTAGATCCCTAACACATCCCGGTGCTGCAGTCAAAAGACTTGACAAGGTGGATGATCCTGGCTTGTGTCAAACAAGTGGCCTCAAGTTGCATGTTTCAACCATCTGCAAGAGACTTCAGAGCTCTGAAAAACGCTGTGAAAGCTGACGGCTGGGCTATAAAATACAGAATCTCGTTAGCCAAGGAAGGCTGCGAACAAAGCGAGGGGGAAAGGCATCAAAGGAGGAAGAAACACTCTTTGCTGGACAGGCTCTACTTTCACACACTGCTGCCAGCATGACAGGGGAGGTTAAGGTTGGATATTAGGGAAAACTTTTTCACTGAAGGAATGATGAAGCCCTGGCAGATGCTGCCCAGGGCAGTGGTGGATTCTCCATCCCTGGAGGGGTTCAAAAAACATGCAGAGGTGGCATTTTGGGCCATGGTTCAGCAGGTACAGTGGGATTGGACTAACAGTTGGATTGGATGATCTTAGAGGTCTTTCCAAACTTAATGACTCTGTGATGGCTCAGATTGGCCAACACCATAAAGTCTTTGTGTTTTTATACACCCTCCTCTATGGCAGAAGATAACAAGTTTGCCATTACATACTGTGAACAGAGGCAGTTCTTGATGGCAAGTGAGAAAAGTTCGTGCTGCAGATGCAGAAGACGTTAGTCATGGTGAGAAACAGCCGAATACATCATCTACTCAGTGATTTTTTCCTTTTGAAGGCTGGCTCCACAGAGGACAGCTGTGCTGAGAATCAGAGAGAAGAACCTTGAAACAAAGAGCAAGATTAGCTGGGAGCTAAAAACAGCTGCTCTAGAAGAAAGAACTAACCCAATCTCCCCTACACACACAATAGCATGTTATAGGAGACCAGCTAATCTTGAAGCATGGGCACAGAACTCGGCACTGGGTGGAGATAACAGAGATCAGGGGCTCTTGTGTTACGGGTCAGCCGCTGGCCCCCAGCTTTGCGTCTTCTCCGCAGACACAACAGGCGCTGTCACACGATGTCACTATGCCTGTGAGAGATAAGCTCCTGGATGAAAAACAGCTGGCTGAAGCTCAAGTCAGGCAAGATGGAAACGATGCTTCTAGGAAAAAAAGAAGCGATTCAAGCATTTTCTAAGACAATGCTGATGCTTTCTTCCTCCTTGTGCAGGGACAACACCAGTGGACCGAGACTGCTCTTACTCCTTAAGGCTCAGCCTGTGCTCGTCCCAAGCAACCTCTGGGCACCAAGGTCTCCATCCTGCTTTGCCTTCCTTTTCTGTGAACTGCGGTGAAACACAGGACTTCATCAAGCCAGGTCTGAAATACCTCTTCTCCAAGATAAGGCTGGCCTCACCAGACCAAGGTGACTAGCAAAGAACAGAAGATGCCACTGAATTGGAGGAGGTTCTCTCCTTAAATGGTCACAAACTTGCTTTGAGAGTACAGCATCTTCCTTACCTATAGAAAGGCCAAGGAAGGATGAGGGTGATAGGTGGAACAGCAGGAATATCTGGAAATTTGAGGAAGATGTTTCATCCATTTTAATCCAAGAGCTGATAAGTTCTTATGAGCATTATCAACATAGGAGGGAGCTATTCCTCAAGTGGAAGAAATAATGAATTGTGTTTTCTTCTATGTTTCAAGTTCTCCATCCCTTTTGTAATGAGCATGGTTCCGAAAATAACTTCCCACTCTAACCTCCTGTTTTCTTCTCTCTGTCCATGAAATCTGCTTCACACTCTTCCTCTGGAAACCAGGTAAAAAGGAAGAGGCACAAGCTGACCATTGTCTACTGGCCAAGGTGAAGAAGTCATCTGTTGAGTCATTCTTGCATCTCGAGTTATTTCAGTTGACGTATCACCCATTGATTAAAGCAGTCACCTGGAATATTACAATTCCTTCCGTGCAGCATGGATTAGCCAATTCAAGTTTAATTTCAACCATCCTACATGGCTGACTCTTCTTTCTTCCCTGTGCCTCTCCTGAGACTCGTGGGTTCTCTTCTGATGAAGAACTTGCAAGGTCTTCAGCTCATGCCGATGTGGAGTAACAGCCAAAGCCACAGAATTCCTCATGAAACAGAACTCACATTTTCTATCCAGCTTGCAGAGAGAAAAGGGCAAGAAGTCTCCTCCTTGGCAGCTCCACTATACCTACCTCCAAGGACACTTTCCTCCTAATCCCCAATAACAGCAAGATTTTTGTGCCCTGAAGCGTGAAGGTTTACGTCTCTTCCACAGAGCTGGATGCTTTGTTTAAAATTCGGAGCATTATAACTTCTAAAATAGCATCTGCCTTCCCTTTCTGTGGACGCTTTAGCAGCCGAGATCTGCTGACTCAGGACTTCCAGCAGTAGTGCTATTGGCAGTGGTGCAAGGAAATACCCTGGGGTGTCCGAGCTCAGAAGTGGGAGCACTTGTGCATCTCTCCGGTGGGAGCACGGAGGAGAAGGAGGAGCAGGGACTGTGTCACCCCATCATCTGGATTGTCAGCCTTTCCCATTCCTTCTCTAGGACATGTCATGTTCACATGAGGAAGCCCTCAGGATACTCATGGTGTCCTCATCAATAGACCAGATGGTTGAGCATCTGCACATTCATTGTGTTCAATGAATAATCTTGTCATTTAAAGTCTGTTTTCCTGAGATGTATGTGCCTTTAACAGAGCAAGAAGTAGTCATAACTAGTCGTGGTGGGATGGATTAAAGCGGTTTGAGCTCATGTTCCTCCTAGGCAGGACCAGTGGTTGCACGTCCCTCCCTCCCTGGCTGGATGTGAGACACATTGTGAGAACAGAACCAACAAACACTGGCTGGGAGGGGATCTTCGCTTCAAGGGGACAACTGCTGCTCGGAGGCCTGCTCCAGACTCTTGGAAAACACATCGACATTCCGATTTCCTGCACATTTGCTTCTGCTGTCAACAGAATTCCCAGAGTCTTTTTCTGCCTGTCCTTGAGTCAATGCTCCTCACAATTTGTAGAATCCTGGGATGGTTTGGGTTGGAAGGCACCCCAAAGCCCATCCAATCCCACCCCTGCCATGGGCAGGGACACCTCCCACTGGATCAGGGGCTCCAAGCCCCATCCAACCTGGCCTTGAACCCCTCCAGGGATGGGGCAGCCACCCCGGCTCTGGGCAACCTGGGCCAGGGCCTCCCCACCCTCACAGCAAAACATTTTGCCCTCAGCTCTCAGCTCAACCTCACCTCTTTCAGCTCAAAACTGTTCCCTCTTGTCCCATCCCTGCCCTCCCTGATCCAGAGCCCCTCTCCAGCTTTCCTGGAGCCCCTTTCAGTGCTGGAAGCTGCTCTAAGGTCCTTCTGTGCTGAGGGCTCCAGGTAAGATCTCTCAGAGTGGAGCAGAGGGGCAGAATCCCCTCCGTGGCCTTGCTGGTCCCACTTTTTTGGATGCAGCCCAGGACACCGTTGTCTTTCCAGGCTGGAAGTGGACGTGTCCTTCTGCTGAGTCAGCGACCAGTGGCTCTGGGACACAGTTTCCAAAAGTCGGGCTGCCAACCCTTCTGCGTCTTTAATTTTGACGCCTACCTCGCAGGAACCTCTCCCTTCCACTATGCTGGGACTGTTGTACTCCTTGGCGGCACACAAAGAAAATTCAGGCATTTTACAGGAAAAAAAAAAAAAAAAAAAAGTGCTCTCATGGATATGTATAAAATTGCTCAAGTCTGCACTGCGAAACAGTGTGTCTCCCTCTCTTTGGGCTTGCTCCTTCCTCCCCTTAACACGTGGAACCAATGCCTCCTTTGGAGCGTGATGGGGTAACCTGGAAGGGTTGGCAGAATTGCTGCAGCTGGACCTTGGGCTGGTTTTATTTTCCTATTGAACCTTGATGGAAACGCGTGCACAGCAAGTCAGGGCCTGTCCCTTTCCCTTTCTCCTTTCTCTCTCTCTCTCTCTTCTTCTTCTTTTTTTTTTTTTTATTTCTTCCAGGAGTGCTGATGATAAGAAAAGCAATGTCTAAATCTTCTTAATGGTGTTTATGCAAGCAGTTTTGCTTAGCTGCAGTCCCTGCCACCCCCTCCCCCGTCCACCCTCCCCTCCCATCTCCCTGCTAATATCGCTGCTTCATTCCTTTCCCTGTTGGCTATTACTATGGACTACAGCGAATCTAAAACTAAATAATCCCCTTAGTGTCAAGTTTTCTGGGCTGAGCAAATAAATCTAACCAAATGCATTATCTAGGTAGAGGAGGCTGTTGTAAGGGGGGAAAAAAAAGATAAAAGCTATTTTACTTTAAGGCAAAGAGTAAAACCATCATTTTTCATTCACATTGTACTTTTAAAGTTGGCTTTTTAAAATTTTATTTAAACTTTACTGTTCAATCCCTTTCTCTTCCCATTGTAATTAAAAAAAATGCAGCAAAGCTTCTGATTTCAAGCATTAAAGAGAGGGAGAAAGACACGAGATAAGGTGCCATTCAAATCCCCCTCTCAGACGGGTAATTCTGATCAGGCAGTAAAGCGGTCTAAATAAATAAACCCTTCCCCGTGCCCCTTCCCTGAGGAGGGGGGACAAAGGCTATTAGAAAACTCATTTACAGGAGGAAGAGCTTGTGGAAGATCTGCATATCTCAGGACATGGAGGAGAGGTCTGCTGTGGTTTAGCCCTGCTCGAGTTCACGAGTCGGTGGCTCAGAGGGACAGGAGCACGTCTGTCCATGCGGGATGGCAAAGAACTCCAATTTTCAGTGTGGTTCAGCTTGGGTTTGGAAGCAAGGCTAACCCAAACCTGGGGACAAAGTGCTTCAGACCCGTGTGTTTAGCTCCCGTTTTCATCCAACGAGTCTTTGAAAGTGCAAGCAAAGCCCCCCAGCTATTCCCTTCTGCAAGCCCAGGGCCAGCAGCAGCCCATGGAGCTCCACTGGATTTGCACCAGCCAGAAATCTGGCTGGCATTGTCCCCGTAGCTGCTGGCATCCACACGTGAACCAGGTTTGCTCTGCTCTGCCTTTCTCAGCAGCATTCCCTCTTTTCCTGTGGTCTGGGGAAAGTGTGGTGGTATCCTCAGCCCAACATCCTCAGCTCAACATCCTCAGCCCAGCATCCCCAGCTCAGCATCCCCAGCTCAGCATCCTCAGCCCAGCATCCTCAGCTCAACATCCTCAGCCCAGCATCCTCAGCCCAGCATCCTCAGCCCAGCATCCTCAGCCCAGCATCCCCAGCTCAGCATCCCCAGCTCAACATCCTCAGCTCAACATCCTCAGCTCAGCATCCCCAGCTCAACATCCCCAGCTCAACATCCTCAGCTCAACATCCTCAGCTCAGCATCCTCAGCTCAGCATCCCCAGCCCAGCATCCCTAGCTCAGCATCCTCAGCTCAGCATCCTCAGCTCAGCATCCTCAGCTCAACATCCTCAGCTCAGCATCCTCAGCTCAGCATCCCCAGCCCAGCATCCCCAGCTCAACATCCTCAGCTCAGCATCCTCAGCTCAACATCCTCAGCTCAGCATCGTCAGCCCAGCATCCTCAGCCCAGCATCCTCAGCCCAGCATCCTCAGCCCAGCATCCTCAGCCCAGCATCCCCAGCTCAGCATCCCCAGCTCAGCATCCTCAGCTCAGCATCCCTAGCTCAATATCCTCAGCTCAGCATCCCCAGCTCAGCATCCTCAGCCCAGCATCCTCAGCCCAGCATCCCCAGCTCAGCATCCTCAGCTCAGCATCCTCAGCCCAGCATCCCCAGCTCAGCATCCTCAGCCCAGCATCCCCAGGCCAGCATCCTCAGGTCAGTATCTTCAGCCCAGCATCCCACTGGACACCAGCCTGGTGAAATGTCCTCGTGCACATACGACACAAACAACCCAATATGGGCGCCGTTTATCTGAATTCATCTTCTCCCATATTGGTTCTTTTCAAATGCAGACCAGATTAAAAAGATGCTTGGTGTGGCTGTTTCAAAATCAGAACCTGACTCACACACTTGTGTACAATCAAAGCTCTCTCGTTTTGGCCTATGTAAGTGAAAAACCAAACTGGCTGCTTGGATAAAACCCCATGAAGGAGAATGGAAGGTTTGCTCTATCAGTTCTTCTTATAAATCTTCTCAAGAGATGTAAAAGCACAGGTGAAGGCCCCTCCACTGCATTTTGGGGATCAGGACATGTGATAGACACCACAAATAGTCACAGACCAGCTCTTGAGAGAAGGAAAAGATTCTTCACGGAGAGGGTGGTTAGGCATTGGAACGGTCTGCCCAGGGAGGTGGTTGACTCGCCGTCCCTGGAGGTGTTTAAGGTTAGGGTGGATGAGGTACTTAGGGGCATGATTTAGGGATTGGTGGGAATGGTTGGACTTGACGATCCAGTGGGTCTCTTCCAACCTGGTTATTCTGTGATTCTGTGATTCTGTGATTCTGTGATTCTGCTTTTGGTCCACATAGCAAGGATACCAGCTGAGGGCTAGGCTCAATCAATTTGTGATACAACGGTGCAAGCGTCTTGCTCGTTTTATTCTAATAGTCTTTGAAACATCTGCACAAACTGCCTGCTTGGCTAGGGATGAATTCTAGAAGCTGAGGAAAAATAGCAGTCTTTGATAAAGAAGCTGAATTGTGTTATTGGAGGAGACCATGCCCTCGGATATTCTGCAGTTTCTTCCATGCTCTTACAGCATCACCCAGTACTTTTGCCCCCTGGGAAAAAAACCACATGCAATTAGATCCATGCACACGTTATTTTCTGTAAAACTGGCTTCAGTTTCTGCCAGTGTTAACAGTCACTTCTGGAACCCAGAGGAACGCCAGGTGTGCTCCAGAAAGTTCCTGCTGCTCTGCTGAGCCACGAGTGGATTCTGATACACAACGAGCTTCCTGCCCTGCTAGAAGGTGCTTCCATATTCAAAACTCTTGTAGAGCAGCCCGCGATGAAAGCGGCTTGTCCACTCCTCACGTTAGTGCTTGGCCTGGAGCATCCTCCTGCACAAACAATTGTACCTCAGGAGCATCCCTATGAAACACAAGGAATGACTTCTAGAAGAAAGCCTTGGGGGTGCTCGTTACTAACCCCACTTGCAGTTTTATCCAGGCATTCATCACTCACGAGATCCTCCCACTCCTGGAAAGGAGATTTTAACCAAAACCATTGTTCCTTCCTATTTACCACATCTGTTCCCCTCCCACTTTGGAGAACCTTAAGGCCCTGCTGGTCACCCTGAAGTGCAGCACCACAGGCTGGATTCTCATGCAGGGCAGGGCTGGTCTTGCATCACCTGCTGCTGAACCCACCATGCAGTCAGGCTTCATCTCAGCAAGGGCACACAGCTGACTCATCTTCAACTTGATGTTCCTCAGGACCTGTGATCCTTCTCTCCTTTCTCCCAGAGTGTTGTGGATGGGAGAACAGCATGTCCCATCCAGTCCTTGGAGTGCAAACTCTCCTTTGCCCACGAGATGACCTATACGGAGACCTTCAGCCCCAGCGGAGCACTTAATCTCTTGCTTTGTAGTGCCACCTTCCTCCTAAGCAGAGGATGACAGCTGGTTTCCATCTGCCTGTTGTCCAAGAAGCTCCTTGCAGCTAAGGAGTCATTTAGCAGAATATTACATCTTACAGAAACGTAAGTTTTACAGAGGGTTTCTGTGCCCATCCTGGGACTTAGAGTTAATTCTAATGCTTCCCTGAAGCTTCACATCTGAGGTTCTTGCCTGATGCTCTGTCATTTTCTTCCTCTGTCTCTTCGTGTTTTATGTAAGGTTGAATCACCATCGTCTACTGGGGTGCTCTGCCAGATGCCTGGTCCTGGGCTGTGGCCAGGGGCACGGAGCCAGGGCGGATTGAGCCTGTTGTATGATGTGTGGGATATCTGGGTCCAAGCCCGGATGGTCTGGGAAGAGGAGTAGGACCAGGAGCCAAGCACAGACAAGACAGTTCCTGGGACATGAGGCAGCAAGAACAGGGAGCAGAACTGGATGTGGATATTTCTTATCTGTGGGTTTGGTTGAACCAGGCTCCCTTCCAGCATGGGGCCTGCTTATATCTCTTCACCAAACAACTCCCTGGTGAGACAGTTAGCTCCTCAAAGCTGGAAAAGAGGTCTTCTCTTCTGCGTGAGAATACCCATCTGTTTCACTGCCCTTTTGTCTTCTCACAGGCTGCTTAACAACCATGTGTAAACAGTTGCTATCTTGTGTTATTTTCTCTAATACTCTCAGTTTATCTCAGAATCACAGAATGGTTTGGGTTGGAAGGGACCTCAGAGCCCATCCAGTCCCACCCCTGCCATGGGCAGGGACACCTCCCACTGGATCAGGGGCTCCAAGCCCCATCCAACCCGGCCTTGAACCCCTCCAGGGATGGGGCAGCCACCCCTGCTCTGGGCAACCTGGGCCAGGGCCTCCCCACCCTGACAGTAAAACATTTGTCCCTAAGATCTCATCTCAATCTCCTCGCTTTCAGCTGAAAACCATTCCCCCTCATCCCATCCCTGCCCTCCCTGATCCAGAGCCCCTCCCCAGCTTTCCTGGAGCCCCTTTCAGCACTGGAAGCTGCTCTAAGGTCTCCCCGCAGCCTTCTCTTCTCCAGGCTGAACACCCCCAACTCTCTCAGCCTGGCCTGATACAGAAGCTGCTCCATCTCTGGGATCATCTCCGTGGCCTTCTCGGCACTCGCTCCAGCAGCTCCGTGTCCTCCCTGTGCTGAGGACCCCAGGACTGGACACAGGGCTCCAGGTAAGATCTCATGAGAGCAATGTTATTTCAACCTGATCTGGTTAGAGGTGTCCCTGCTCCTGCAGGGGTTTGGACTGGATGACCTGTAAACGTCCCTTCCAACCCGAAGAGTTCTATGTTTCTCTGAAACACAGATATACTTCCAAGGGAGGGAAGGAATTCTCAGAGTTCTTTTATTTGGTAAACATACCAAAACGTTGTGAAAATAAAATTATATCTGTAAACAACTTAGATTGCACTGAACACATCCCTCCTCCTTAAAATTTGATCCTGAGGTAGCTCCAAAGATTTGCAAAAGGCACACAGCGTATCTTCATTAAGATAAAGCTGCTGCTTGGCCAAGGGGGAATACCAAGAATTACAATTCATTCAAAATACTCTGTGCTGCACGGGGAGGAGTTTTGGCCCGGGATGCTGAGAGACGTGTGCGATGAGGCACTGGGGCGGCCGTTCTGCAGAGGACACGGATTCTGCCTCAGCATTTATAGCTCCTCCTCTTCTTCCAAAGGAATAAAAGGCTTGCAAAGTTTCAGAATCAGTCACTGAAGGGTTTTTACTCATTTGAGAGAGATCAAAGCACTTAATTTCCATTGTGACATCACTCAGCTGTGTTTGTTTTAAAAAGTGGGGGGGAAAAAGAGTGATTTTTGGATGAAGTTGAAAGATTTCCTCCTCCAAATGCAAAAGCAGGACCTCTTGGGATAGTCGTAATTTCACTTTCCCTCTGTGTTTTCCTCTCCTAATTTAATTTTTGATACAAAGAGTGCTGCTCCCAAAGCCTGTGGGTGTTGTAGGCAGCAGGATCACCAGTGAAAAATAACTACAGAAGTAAAGGTAAGAGAAACTACAGAACATACACAGCAGCGAGGCCTGATGGGGCAGTTACCGTCATCCTTTTCCACAATATAAGGAGGAAAGAAAAATTATTAAAACAATGCAAAAAGCATTTGCACATTAGTCATGGTTTAGGCCAAGAGTTTAGTGGCTTTCAAAACAAAAACTTTGGAGATGTTCAAGTCCTGGTTGGATGGGGCTTGGAGGAACCTGATCCAGTGGGATGTGTCCCTGCCCATGGAACTGGATGGGCTTTAACCCTTCCAGCCCATTTCTGTGACTCTATGATTCACTTACCTGGGGAAAGCCTTGCAGCACTGGTTTCAGGACAGCCAAGGGGACAACAGCCCAGGTCCTGCTTGTCCCCCGGCACAGCTCCGACCTACCCAGAGCATCTCAGCTTTGTCCCCCCGCCTGGCGCAGCCTTCCCTTACCCTGAGCGCTGCAGACACTCCCTAAACTAATTCCCGTGTTGCGCTGATTGATTGAATGTTTGCAGTCATCAAGTTTGCTCTCTAATCCGCTTGCTTTCCGCCAAGCACCCCGCGAGGACTCAGGGGGGTTGGAATTGGAGGATCTTTAAGGTCCTTTCCAACTCAAACAGCTCTGCGATTCCCCAAAGGGTAAAGGCTATACAAGACCATGGTTGGGCTTCGGCAATGGGACCGAAAAGGTGGGAAAGGGGGTGCTGGAAAAAAAAGCAGAGTATTTTTAAGATGCTGATTTAGAGTGCTATTATAAATGCTGCCCACATAGCCTTTTAACCCTCAAAGATATCAGATAACTTTTTTTTTCTCCCTGTGGTGAGATGAAGTGGCTGTCATTATCTGCGAAGGTCTGTATCATATTGGAATCTGCCGGTGCAGGTCAGCGAGTCCGTGGTGTTCTGGTCCCAACTCCGGCGCTGAATTACATTTCCCAGGCACAATGGCTGCAGAATGGGTGGGTGCTTTGTCATTTAAACTGCATAAAGAGGCAGAAATTGATTTTTATTGTGGATCTTCATATCTAATAAAGCTCTGAGGGGCTCTTTTCTTCTCCGATTGAATGGCCATTGAATGCTTTCAATCTAGTTCTGTGTTTCATGCCTAAACTGAATAGTGGCAGGAGGAAAATAGATGGGGGGAAGAGAGGCCAAGTCACTTTCCAGATTGAAAAGGATACAGAAGAGAAATAAATAAAAAAATAAAATAAAATAAAGTAAAAATGAATCAGAAAAAAAAGCTATTTAAGTGGAAAGGGGAACTTTCCTGATGCTGAGGAAAAATTGCTTTGTGCAATGTGCATGTGCACGGCTGCAGGCACGAGGCTGGGGAGCTGGGTGGGGGTGTGGAAAGATGTTGGACTCTAAGAACTGTTTATTGAGGGGCCCTGATGTTACCTGCACCCCAGTTTTGTGCTTTGGGACTGGAAATTCCTGGCTTTCTGATCAAGACACGTTAATACCACACATCAAGATCTGCCTTGCGTGCACTGCCCTCAGTAACTAATATTTTTTTAGGCTGCTATAAAATGCGAATGTTTATGTTTATGTTAATTAGAGGAAAGATTGTTTTGAAAAACTGTTGTTTTCAATGTAATTAGTACCTAGTTCATCACGTCCTCCTCAAATCAACAAAGACACAATAATACATAATGGCTTGTCAGTGACTCTTTGATATGTATTGCTCATTTAGTCCCGTTCCCCTTGGGAAGCTTCATCACAATTAACAAGACCAGTAACGTATTAATTGGTCGTGCTGATGGTCTGATCTAAGGTCCTAAGGAGTCCTCCTGTAGCACTGCCGGCTGGTCAGACACTCCTGGGAGCTCTGCCTAATTGAATGTCGAGTCCCTTGATCACTGGACCCGGGAGAAATAATCTTTGCCTGCTCATAGGCTCAACCTTCGACAAGCCCATGGGAACAACAAAATGCCCCCCGACAGCCCCAGCAGGACACGGACAGGCTGTCACGGAGCAGCCAGCCCCACACAGCTGCCCTCCTGCCCCTTTCCACACTGGGAGCTGCTCTAAGGTCTCCCCGCAGCCTTCTCTTCTCCAGGCTGAACACCCCCAACTCTCTCAGCCTGTCCTGACAGCAGAGCTGCTCCAGCCCTCGGATCATCTCCGTGGCCTCCTCTGGACTCTCTCCAGCAGCAGCATCTTCAAACTCTGGCTGATCTCTTTGACTCCCACACGTGGGAACTGGCTCAGAGGGGTCAAGATGTAAGCAGTACATTTCTTCTGTGGTCACTTTTATTGTTTTCAGTAGGTGTGTGTGATTTGACTCCTCTTCTTGTCATAGAATCATAGGCTGCTTTGGGCTGGAAGGGACCTTAAAGCTCATCCAGTTCCACCTCCTGCAATGGGCAGGGCCACCTCCCATCTGAAAGAAAAAAATCAACCAAGAAACAACAAAAGCATGCAAGTTGCTGGTACAAATCCTGGTTGTCCTTGCCAGGAGCTCAGTGCAATCTCGAAATGCATTGATGATCCCGAAAACTAAGAAAATGCCAGGCTCTATTAAAAAAGAGAGAATAATACTGAGAATGCTGTAATGGAATTACAGGACTGCATGATACACCTTCACCCAGAATAATATTTTCTATTCTGGCCTCTCTGCCTCAAAATGCAGACACAGGAAAGGTCTAGGGGAGGGCAAAGGAAATTATTAAGGGCATGGAAAGACGTCCATGCAGAGAGAGATTAGAAAGATCATGGCTATATAATTTAGAGACGACATGAATAAGAGAAGCCATGATAGAGATATATAAAATAATTTGCCTTTTTCTGGTTTGCAGAGCTTTTATGAACTCAGCATGCACAGTTTCCATTCAGATCCATGCAGGACTTGGACGGGCTTGGCAAGAAGGAAAACAAATATCATGGAGCTGGAGAGCGTTGTCCAAGAGCCTAGAGTATGGAGTTTTATTTGAGATTGAAAGTGAGTCATTTTAAGTAATGTGGTCCTTTATCTGGCCCTGGATTCAAGGACCGTTGTATGAAGGAGGAAATCTCTCAGAATTCCCTGTACTTTGATTCCCTTGGGAAGCTTGACTCTGAGGAAGCACTATCCAGATGTCAATAACAGTATTTTCCTCTGTTGTTACACTTATTTTAATTCATACACCCTTCCCTGGGGACAGGGTCTCACCATCTCTGGTCTGGCAGTACTGGTCGTGCATGACCAGCTCAGCAAAAGGATAAAACATCCCTCACTCAAACTACCTTTGTGGCCAGGAGATCCTGTGCTAGACCCTGCTCGTGGTTTAGTAGGCACTGGGGTTTGGAGTTGATAGTTGGACCTGAGGAGCTTAGAGGTCTTTTCCAACCCTAATGAGTCTGTGATTCTATCTCATTTCAGAGACTTCATTTCCTGAGAACTTCTAATGAGCTTAGTGAGGCTCACCAGGACTCTCTAAGTCATGAAGAGCATGTCACTGTTTCAAAGGTCTATGTGGAAAGCAGCGCGTGTTCCCGCAAGGTCTCCTCTTTCACACCTCATCTCTAAAGAATCCAAAGACAACCACTTGTTTTCAGCCCAAGGCCAGGAGGGAAGCAAAGCTTTTGACCTGGAAATTGTGTCTCCCTTCCCCTAAGTGCTCTGGTAATTGTTTAAACAGAAGTGTTTTAAAGAGAATGTGAATTTTAGGGAGATACAAAGGAGCTCCTATGCCTGAATACTTGTCCATTTCTTCCAACTGCACTGATTGGTCTAATAAAAGGTTATTAGATCTCTCTATACAAAGTCGCCTCCATTCAAGAGGTAGCACTTCTGACACTCTTAATATACTGTACAAACTCCGTGCCTTTCAAAACAGTAATCTTAGACAAAGCTGTACCATCTGAGGGCCAGAAGGAAAAGGGGGAACAAAAACCAACCTGGCATACAACAGAAATATGAAGAATACAGACAACAGAGGTGCACGTAAGAATGATCCAAATAAAATGGTTGAGATTCCAGATGGACTCAAAAGACATAAATACCTCATCTAACCTCAATGCACAATGGATTGCCAGGGACAGAAATGAAAGCAGAGATCAGCTGGATGCCAAGTAGTTTGTTTGCAAGTTCCGAGGAGGAGGAGAGAGGTCTACAGCACTTAACAGAATGGTTTCTGTTTGCTTCAGGTTCTGCCAGAATGTAAAAGTCCAGGACGTTGTGAAGAGCTGGTGGGGACAGCAGAGACACTCAGAGTGCAGGATCACGGCTGGATTTGGGAGGAGATGCACCACTGAAGCAAGAGTCTGGAGAGCAGGCTCTCCCAGTCATCCTGAGGATGGAGGGATGAGAGTCAGGGCTTGGGATAATGGCAAAGTTACACTTCGTGGTGTTTCACTTGTATACGAGTCTGAAAACAGGGCAGTGTTTCTCAAGGCAGCGTGTTTCCATATATCAAAAAAAAAACCCAAACCCTTTTCATGTCCCTGATGAACAGCAGGGAAAGTACGGAAGAGCTTTGAAGGCTGGAAGCAGTTGACGAGAGTTGTTCATGGTGTCTAGCAGTTAAGGGTTGTCCGTTGGCTCCCCAGTATCATTCTGCAGCAAAGGCTGCGGCAAGAGGACCAAGCGTCAGGCAGACCCACAGGCAGGCTGGAGCCCACCCAACCTTTTGGGTCTGGGTAGTATTTCTTTACCAACACAAGGTCCAAGCAGCTGAGGATGCCATCAAGGAAGACCACAGCAGACTCAGAGCTCAAAAAGAAACCTTTTTCTAGAGCTTGATAAAAAGGCAAATCAAGTTGAATTGATTCTCCCCTAAGTGAGGAGCAAACTTGCTGAAAGAGCAGCTGGGACAGGTTGGAGGCATAATTATTCAGTGGGGCGGTGCTCAAAATTGCAGGGCAGCTGGCTGGGAGGTTTATAAACTGAGTGGTGGGAGGTGCTGAGCTTTGTGCTGTTCTACTCCCATTAAAGCCCTCGTTCTGGAGTGCAGAATGTCTCCAGACTGAAAAATAACTGGGGAAGAAATAGAGAGACAGAGCTGAAACAAATCCTCTCCTGAATGCCAGGTCTTAACTATAGGTTAGGAGTCCTTTCAAAGGTTTAGCCTAGAGGATAGAAGTAGCTGTAAAAAGTCATCTTCATTTCTGTTATCCAGTGTAGGCACCCGGCTGTCCCCAAAGCTGACGAAGATGAAGGACAAATGACGCTCTCCTGGGCTTTTTTGACGGGCGACCTCAGATGTAAGTGAGTCTGATCCAGGGAGGGCTCTGCTGAGGGTCTTTTATTGGGAAGTTTTAAAAGTGCTGCTCCATGGCCAGGGGTGGGCAGTGATAAGAGCTCTGGTTGTAGCTGTCAAAGCTCCCCTGAAATGAGTGATAACAATGGTTAATGCTACAGATTGTGACCCGTGACACCAGTTGAGTTTGTCGGGCTTGGTGTGGAGAGGGGATTTTCTCTGTTTCTCTCTGCAGCACCCTCCCCTGTTTGCAGAGTCACAGACAGGCGTCACTCACGCTGGATTTGTCTGACTCCCTGTCAAAGCAAGATTTATTCATGGGAGTCTGTTTTGTCATGGGAAAATAAACAGCATCTTCTCCCTACAGGGAGGGGTTCAAGGCCAGGTTGGATGGGGCTATGTGAAACCTGATCCAGTGGGAGGTGTCCCTGCCCATGGCAGGGGTGGGACTGGATGGGCTTTGAGGTCCCTTCCAACCCAAACCATTCTATGAGTCTATGAAGACAAACCCTCTGAGTGTCTCCTGGAAGACCATGTCATCTTCATCATCCTTTAGTGTTCAGTTTGGGCCTCTCACTCCAAGAAGGACATTGAGGGGATGGAGCCCAGCAGTTCTGGGACTGGCTGAGGGACCTAGGGCTGTTTAGCCTGGAGAAGAGGAGACGGAGAGGAGACCTCATTGCTCTATGTGGCTCCCAGAAAGGAGGTTGTGGTGAGGGGGATGTTAACAGGTTAACCTGTAACCTGTTTGGATGTTAACCAAATTAACAGGTGATGGGATGGGAGGAAATGGTCTCAAGTTGCACCAGTGCAGGTTTAGATTGGATATTAGGAACAATTTCTTTCCTGACAGAGTGGTGAAGCCCTAGCAGACGCTGCCCAGGCAGTGGTGGAGTCTCCATCCCTGGAAGGGTTCGAGAAGTGTGTAGAAGTGGCATTTAGGGCCATGGTTTATCAGGCACGGTGGGGCTGGTCTGACAGTTGGACTGGATGAGCCAAGAGGTTTTTTCCAACCTCAGTGACTCTGTGACCAGCCCTTGATTGCTGCATGCCTATAAAGTCTTTAGAAGAGCTGATACGTCTGAAATCCCTGTACACTACACGTGGTCTTTGAATGCTGCTGTCGAGGTGGCACTGGGCAGCGCTGATGCTGCAATTCTAAATCTGCCGTGCCCACTAAGTGGTTTCTGTGTAGTTTGTGTTCTCTTTGCTTGTTGCAACACCTACCTGTGTGTGCACTCGGTGGTTTGGGGTGTCACGGTTTGGGTTTTGTCCTCAGAAGTGTTGACATCTTGGATCTGAACAGGGTTCTGGTAACAGAACTCGGTTCCCTGGACCTGCAGAGTTGTGGCTGGTATTTCAGCATCGCCTGGGTGGGTTCTTTTAGCGTGAACTCCAGCTCCTCCATCGCAGTGGTTCCATGTTTTTTGCCAGTACTCCCACTTCGCAGCGCTCTGCTGGAGCGTGTGCAGCCACGGAAACTGTTCCTCATCTCTATTAAAAATATTCAAAATGATGCAGGGAGTAGAAGTTTGAGTTAATTACAAATTATTCTCGATTTCACTATCATTTTATTAACAAATCCACATTAATCCAGTATTAAAGCTGGGCGGGATTATAGGATTTCTCTCATCTGAAGCTTGGAGCAAGGGAAGTCTATAATAAACCTACCTATTCATTTGACACAAAGCTCTTCTATCAAATCTACCACAATGAGGGGGCCACCCCCCCCCCCTTCCTCACAATATCCATATGCAATCCTATACAATAGAAATGGTATAGTTATATGATTAACTAGAATGGAGACAAAAAAAACTGGGGTAAAATTGCCTTCCCAGCTCCAAGCCCCATCAACCTGGCCTTGAACCCCTTCAGGGATGGGGCAGCCACCCCTGCTCTGGGCAACCTGGGCTGGGGTCTCTCCATTCTCTCAGCAGAACATTTCTCCCTAAGATCTCACCTCCATCTCCCCTCTTTCAGCTGAAAATCATTCTGCCTCATCCCATCCCTGCCCTCCCTGATCCAGAGCCCCTCCCCAGCTTTCCTGGAGCCCCTTTCAGCACTGGAAGCTGCTCTAAGGGTCTCCCCACAGCCTTCTCTTCTCCAGGCTGAACAACCCCAACTGTCTCAGCCTGGCCTCGTACAGGAGCTGCTCCAGCCCTCGGATCATCTCTGTGGCCTTGACAGAAAGGCAGAAAGAACTGTTTCATCTTGATCTCACCACTGTCCTCAAAATTCTCTTGAAATTTTTCACAGATCGGAGCTGGCTAAGGCACTGGAATAGTTTGCTTTAAGATATAATCCTTTTAATAAAGTGTAAGGGTCAGAACTGCACTTTGGCAGAGAGTATTTTGCTAAATAGGGCACGATGAGGTTGCTGCTCTCCTCCCGGACTGGTCGCTCCTCCCTGTGTGTCCTGGCGTTTCATAATTGCGTGAAATTGCCATCTCTGGTAGGGCTGGTGCAGGTCGATCTCTCCCAACTGTAACAGCTCCTGAGCCGAAATTATGTTTCTTAATTTTATGGACCTCTCTAACAATAAAAAAACATCTCCCCTGACAAAAAACACTCCAGAGAAAATGAAGAAAAAGTTCAGGTTTTGCAGACCTTTGTCTCCCTCGCGGGGGCACTGAGGAATATTTGAGCCCTGCAATGATTTCATTTTATACCTACAAATCTTATCCATTTCCCCACATGTTTTTGATGAAACAAAAAGGGGATTTGCTCGTGGATAATTCTGCTGATTTGAAAAGCTATGTTTCTGTTTCAGAAATCAGCATTTTCAGCTAAGTTTGGTTGCTGTTACCCTTCGTTTGGATATGACAACCGGCGTGGGGCTGAGCAGGAGGGAGGTCGCCTGTGTCCCAGGCACATCAGCCTTCTGAGACACGCAAGCGATGGGGCTCAGGTGCCCTCTTCAGAGCTGTGAGGGTTTTCTAGCGTCTCTTTACATTACTTTCTGTCCAGATCTGTTTTCCCTTGAATATTTTTGAGACTAGTAACCAAGTGAGCATGTGTTAGAGAAAGAGATTAAGCTCGTTGTCACCTCCAGGGATGGAGCAGCCACCACTGCTCTGGGCAACCTGTTCCAGGGCCTGCCCACCCTCACAACAAAACATTTCTTCCTCAGATCTCATCTCAATCTCTCCTCTTTGAGCTGAAAGTCATTGCCTCTCATCCTATCACCTTTCTGGTTTCACTCAACCTATTCTCTGAAGAAGACCCAGCCAAGCCCAGCTTTCTCCTCCCCAGCTGACATTTCACAAATAACATTTCTTGTACCTGTAATGAAGGAACCCCTTGTTGATGTTTTCTGGATGCATCTGCCCCATCACTGCAGTGCAGAGTGGTCCCTGTACAAATGCATCCACGCACTGAGCAACAGCACTTTTAATTATTGCCTTTTTTCCTGGCCAGCTTGTGATGGAACAGCCACCACCCCTCGCAGTGGTGCTGGGGGCTGCTGTGAGGACCAGGGTGCAGCTTTTTTAGGAGACATTTTTTTATTGATCCACACACTGGCAGGTCTCTGCCATCCCCACTGCAGTCTCATAGCTGGGAGACGGGGCCTTTTTGTGCTCTGGAGCAACAGGCAATTTGGAGCACAAACAGCCCTTTTGTGCCTGTCACTTCAGGAGCCCCCGATAAAGACGCTGTAGAGGGGAGCTGATGTGAATACACGAGATTCCTCCTGCCCGGAGCCAGTGCCAGGATCCTAGGGAAAATGCAGCACCTGCATCGGGTCCTATTAAGTAAATGAATGCTCAGGAATTTTATAAAAATAAAAACACACACAAAAAATTTTAAAAAGAGCCCAAGGAAGTTATTTTACAAATTAGTCACAATTTGCAAGAAAAATGATGCAAGCAAGGGACATCCAGAACAACAAATTATCTCAATGTTGAGATATTCATTAAGTGGATTGTCTGTATCAAGAAGTTTCTTCTCTCCCACCTCTGCCTGCAATCCCCTTCTGAGGTTTGTGGGGTGTGGGTTGAGATACGGACACACGTGCTCACTTAGGCAGGAGGCGGCACTCTCGTACCTGAGCCTAATCCTCATCTTGGAGTTGGATGGGAGGCAGACGTGTGTAATGAGAGCAGCATCCAGGGGCCCCACAACCTGTTTTCAGCTCAGGCCCAGCTGCTTGGAGGAGCTGGGTGGGAAAGACAGATGGTGATGCCGTGCTGGATGCACCCAGGACATGGGGAACTCAGAGACCCCGTGGGACTCCATCTCAGAGGTAGTGGAGGAGGACTGGGGCACGATGCCCCAGGACTGCTCTGCTTGGCCCTTGCTGAATCATAGAATCATCAGGTTGGAAGAGACCCAGTGAATCGTTGAGTCCAACCATTCCCATCAATCACTAACCCATGTCCCTCAGCACCTCGTCCACCCGTCCCTTAAACCCCTCCAGGGAAGGGGACTCAATCCCCTCCCTGGGCAGCCTCTGCCAGGGACCAATCACCCTTTCTGTGAAAGATTTTTTCCTAATGTCCAGCTTGAACCTCCCCTGGCGGAGCTTGAGGCCATTCCCTCTCGTCCTGTCCCCTGTCACTTGGGAGAAGAGCCCAGCTCCCTCCTCTCCACAACCTCCCCTCAGGTAGTTGTAGAGAGCAATGAGGTCTCCCCTCAGCCTCCTCTTCTCCAGGCTGAACACCCCCAGCTCTCTCAGCCGCTCCTCATCAGGCCTGTTCTCCAGCCCCTTCACCAGCTTCGTTGCTCTTCTCTGGACTCGCTCCAGAGCCACAACATCCTTCTTGTGGTGAGGGGCCCAGGACTGAACACAGGATTTGAGGAGCGGTCTCACCAGTGCCGAGTCCAGAGGGAGAAGAACCTCCCTGAGACACGAGCCCTTCACCAAGGGCCCTTGCCCAGGCTCCCACCACCAAACCCACCCGAACACCACGCAGAGCGAGGCTTCTGAAAAGCCGGGCTCAAAATAACCCACACGCTAATGCGAGAGGCAGACAAAGCTGCAGAAAAGCAGAGGAGCAGGCACCCTTCAAGCTAAAGCATGTTATTAAGGAATATTCCTTTTTTGAAGTTTGTTGATTTTATTTTTATCATATTTTAGCACAAACCCTTTTCATGTTATAAATTAAGTAACTGCTACAGAAGGGTTATGGGCTGGGATTTCTTTTAGAGGCATTTCCTATAGAGAGATTTTTAAAGTTCCCAGTTAAAAAAAAAAGAAGAAAAAATCATGGAAAGCTGTGCTGAATTATGTGATACATTGAAATTAAAATGAAATTCCAAATTATCTTGCAGTCAGGGGCTGATGTGGACTGAGTGATAATAAATAAAGGTTAAAAGGACATTGGCAAGTCTTTTTTCACGGCTTTCAATTTTTCCCCTCCCTGTTGTTTGTAAAAACCTCTTAGAAGATTAAAAATAATATTTCTTTCCCTATTGATTTTTTTCTTTTTCCACATTCGAAAACAGCATTTATTTATTTTCTGTGTTTCTAACGGAGCTGGGATTAATGTGGCTTTATTTGTTCTTGGCTTGGCTCGCGCTTTCGTCTCGCGCAGGGACTCGGTGCAGCCAGTGAGGGTGTTTCTTAGCAGGACGGCAGCAGCCACCACCTTTTAAGCCCCTCAAAGGTCCAGCCAAGGACCAAGGTCATCACTAAATATTCTGACCCTGGGGCAGCCACCCAAGAAGCTCAGCTTGTTTGGCTTTGGCTCTTGATATGTCCAGGGTCACCCCTGGTTCTAGGGTCACACGGTGGTCCAAGGGTTCCTCCCTGATGGGTTCTGGAGGGAAGAGAAGGTGCTGCCCTCTTCTGAACAGAGGACTTGGGGAAAAGATGGTGGGAAATAAGTCTTCTTGTTGCCCACAGGTCCATGTGGAAGTTAAGTTTTTAGCAGAAAGCCCTTCACCCACTGGAGGGGTGGGAAGGCGCATAAAGCAATAAACGTTTTGCTATGAGGGTTGGAGGTCCTGGCCCAGGGTGCCCAGAGCAGGGGTGGCTGCCCCATCCCTGGAGGTGTATTTGAAAATACATGAGCAACACGAAATTGGGGTAGTTCGTATCACTCCTATAAACACTCAACAATTAAAGACAAATTTATGTATGCATTTAAAATGGATGTATTGTACGTGCCTGCAAGGATAGTTAACCATGAAACTATTTAAAGACATTCAAGTTGCAGGAAGAGAAAACAAAAATGCATCCCTGGAGGGGTTTCACAGATGGGTGGATGAGGTGCTCAGGGATCTGGTTTAATAGTGGACAGGGACAGTTGGACCCTATGTTCTCAAAGGTCTTTTCTAACCAAGCCATTCCCTGATTCTGGGGTTCTAAGTTGCAGTTTGATAGATTTTGGTAGGTCAACCAGCTGCCTGTGGGAAGAGAAAATACCAGGAAAGATTATTTTCTTTCAGCATAATTCATCAGAATGGGGATAGATTTGTTTCTGGATGCCATGCTTCAGGTATATATTTTTTAATGTATTTAAAATATTAGAGACATAATCCCATCTCTCTGTGATAGAAGTTCAATTAAGCTGAATTTGGCCTCACCCATTGATGGTGAGGGTCAGCTCAGGGAAAACGGCAAGTTTGAGAAACAGTGGCAGGCAGTTCCTAAATGGAAATGGTCTAAAATGAACTCAGGTTCCACCAGGGCAGGTTTAGGTTGGGTGTTAGGAAAAATTGCTTCCCTGCCAGAGTGGTGAAGCCCTGGCAGAGGCTGCCCAGGGCAGTGGGGGAGTCTCCATCCCCGGAGGGCTTCAAAGAACAGGTCAAGGTGGTACTTTGTGACATGGTTTAGCGGGCACGGTGGAATTGGGATGATGGTTAGACTGGATGAGCTGAGAGGGCTTTTCCCACCTTAATGATTCTGTGATTCTATAAGCATGTGTTCGGTGGGATTATTTATGGCGAGTAAAGCCTTCCATGCTTCTACCCCCAGGCTTCCTTCTCTTCTCCTTTTACCTCAGAAAATAAGGAACCAAATCATCCTTTCTCCCTCTCACCCTGCTCACCAATGTGTTTCTGTTAGGAAGACAAATCTTATTGGGAAGTTGGGGAGAAGAAATTTTCTTTATAAATATTAATTTTATTAGTAAAAATGCATTTTTGTAACAGATTATGTTTTCCTGTCGACAAAACTTATGTCTCTAGGTGATGCTGGAGCTGTTTCATGTAAGGCCATGAGGATCCCTGAACACGTCTGGACCCACCGTGATGGGGCTGAGGACTTGGCCAGGCACTGGCTTGACTTTCCACTTGGCAACCCCTGGAACTGAGCTGAGACCTTAGGGAGAAATGTTTTGCTGTGAGGGTGGGGAGCTCCTAGCCCAGGTTGCCCAGGGAAGAGGTGGCTGCCCCATCCCTGGAGGGTTCAGGGACAGGCTGAATGGGGCTTGGAGCAACCTGGGCCAGTCGAGGGGTTGGAACGGGATGATCTTTATGTTCCCTTCCAATCCAAACCACTCTGTGAGTCTGTGATTCTAAGAAGAGACAGAGCAGCAGCCCCTCTCTGGAGAACAGCAGTAAATTTTGACACGAGGCTTTTCTCCCCCAATTCCCCTGAGTCAGTGGAGAAATGTCCATGAGCCACTGGGGTATTATCAGCGTCACGGAGCCTGCTCTAAATCCCCGTAGGAGATGCACATGAAATATGCAGGATCTGTGTGCAGAGGGTTTTTTGGGGGGCAGGATAAAGGGATTTAAACAAAACCCTCCCAGTTTTCAGGTCTGCACCGGGAACCCAGCAACAAGTACAAAGGCTGCTTGGCTTGCAACTCTGAAGTTCCGCCGGAGCAGACTTTCTTATCGCTCTGCCTACAATGTGTGTGATACTTTATTAACATCTTCCGCCGTAATCCCAGCAAAACTGAAGGAAAAAGTGTCAGATCAAAAGGGGGAGTATGAAAGCGGGCGGCTAAGCAGGTTGCTGGGATGCTAATGATTGCTTCCTTCATTCTCTGAGTGTCACGCACAACATCTCTAAGCCCGGCGCGGCGCGTAAGCCACACAAATAGCCATATTTGTTAACATTCATGTGACTCTTTCGTCTGAGCTGTATTTCCTTGAGTACACCACAATGAAGAGTTTCTTTTAATAGGGATCAACCAAGAAAAACAACTGTGAGGGACTTTTCTCTCCCTCTCTCCCTCCCTCTCTCTCTCTCTCACTCCCTCTCTCACTCTCTCTAAACCTTTTACACTGCGGTTGAACAAGCCTCTGGATAAAGACTTTATCCAAAAACCCCCTCTTTAAAGTTATTTCAAATTTCTCTGCAAGGCTTTCAGAAATCTGTTTGTTTGAGGGCAGAATTAGATGTGACCGGCGTTTTATTGTGACATAAAACCATATTTCTTCCCTGGAAGATTAAAAAATAAAATCGGTTAATAAGAAAAGCTGTCAGCAACAGAAAATGGCTGACATAATCCGTTTATCCTCCGAGCAATAAAGATATTGGTCCTTGGGAGTCTATCCTCTCTCTCATGTTATTTCGCCCAAAACATTATCTTCCCAGCATTCTGATGGATTAAGAAGTCATATGGGAGATAGCAGGGAAATGACAGATACAAAAAAAATAATATCCTTTCATTTCCCCTCCTCCCTGCACTCTCTCTCTCTCCCTTTCTCTCTCCCGTTTTCTCCCCAGCCCCTCCTTCCCGTGCCTCCCTCTCTCTCTTCTTCTCTGTCCCCTTGGAAAAGTGCTCCATCTCTTTATTCCCAGCATCCCAGTGGGCTGCGAAAGTCCCAGGCCGCTAACCCCAGTGCGCCGCGGGGAAGCGGGACACAACTTCTTGCACGCCTCGGTCCCTCTGGTGCGCGCGGATGCTGGCAGCTCGGCACCGTTCCATATCCAAACACCTCCTGAATTTTGTAGGAGCTGCAGTCACAGCTCTCTCTGTCCCCGTGTCAAAGCTCGTCTGAGCAACTAGCTGGAGGAAGAACGACAAGATCCACCACTGGGTCTGCGTGGAGCAGAGCTGGGGCTCTTTCCTGATTTTCCAGTGGTGAAATCTATGGGTGGAAGAGGGCTCTGCTGTCTGGAAATCTCTTCTGCACTCATGAGCATCTTCTCCTGTAGCAAAGTGTATCCACTACAGGAGTTCATCTCAACAGTGGATGAATGAGTGGTCCTGGTGGCATCATACTTGGTCTTGGAGGCCACTGTCTGTCTTTTCTTGAGGTCCTGGGGCTACTGGAGATAAATCATCGCATAACAGGAAGGTCTCGGGGCTCTGAGGCCCTGGCCCAGGTTGCCCAGAGCAGGGGTGGCTGCCCCATCCCTGGAGGGGTTCAAGGCCAGGCTGGATGGGGCTTGGAGCCCCTGATCCAGTGGGAGGTGTCCCTGCCCGTGGCAGGGGTGGGATTGAATGGGCTTTGAGGTCCCTTCCGATCCAAACCATTCCATGATTCTATGATTCTATGAATATGAGCAGCTGATTTTTCTGTGAGTGTCTGAAGAACTGCTTCATTAGATGACCGCAAAACCTGTCCAGAAACTCCAAACAGCACCATTACAACATACTGAAAATACCAGTTTATTCCCAGTAAATAGATTCCTTTGTTGAGAGCTTTAAGCTGAAAACCATATTTAACCGTAACCCCCTCCACTGCTTCCATGCCTATCCGGCCATGAGCAGACATCCAAAACCATCGTTATTTCCACGATGGGGCAAACTAAGCAAAGAAGAGCCTAGAGATCCTTTCCCAAAAGCTAGCAGGCAATTCGAGGGATCACCAGGGGTGAAGGATCACCAGGTGGAAACACATAAGCATGTGGAAAAAACAGAATGAGGGAGTCATCTGCCTATCAGCACCAATCCAGGTGGCTCTCTGGGGAGGGGGTCGCACTGATTACCAAAGAAACAGAGGCCGTTGGTGGCAGGAGCTAAGTATATTTACTTTGAGCTGAGCAAATTTGTTAGCTGCCTGTAAAACACATGATTACTATGGAATTACATGTATTACATTCTGTATTTATTCTTATTTATATTATAGATTACTCTCAAGGGCTGGATTCAGACAGAAACCATGGATTACGTCTAAGAAACAAAACTGGAATCCAGTAGCAGCTGAATATAGAAAATATGAAAGCAAGAAAGTACAGGATAAGAACAAAAAACAAGGCCAGGATTTGAAGGATAGAAGGGAATCTATATCACAGACCTGGGCCAGCCTTCAAACAGCCATCTAGATGTTTCTAAAGTCCTCAGATCAGCATCTATTTTAGATTAAATAGGCATACAACCTCCACTCCTTGTTCATAGGTTCTGGTTTCTAGAATTCTGTTGAGCCTTTGGCATCGCTCTTGGTTACACATGAAAATCTCCTTTAAGAGTTAATTGTCTGGTGATGAGTCTTATAAGGAGCAGCTGAGGGACGTGGGTCTGTTTGTCCTGGAGAAGAGGAGGCTGAGGGGAGACCTCATCGCTCTCTGCAGCTCCTGGAAATGAGGTTGTGGAGAGGTGGGTGCTGGGCTCTCCTCCAAAGTAGCAAGTGATAGGATGAGAGGAAATGGCCTCAAGTTGTGCCAGGTGAGTTTTATATTGGGTATTTGGAAAAATTTTTGTACTGGAAGAGTGGTGGAGCACTGGCAGAGGCTGCCCAGGGCAGTGGTGGAGTCTCTGTCCCTGGAGGGGATCAAAAAGTGTGTAGAGGTGGCATGTTGGGCCATGGTTTATTAGACATGGTGGTGTTGGGTTGACAGTTGGACTGGATGAGCTGAGAGGGCTTTTCCAGCTTCCATGATCCTGTGACCTTGGGCAGCACACCTCTACTTTCCACATCTTAGTTCCTCCTCTAGGAAACAGGGGCACCCTCACAGAGGGCTGATGCCTCTGTATCCAAACATTCACTTAGTCTTGCTATGATCCATACTTCTTAAAAATTTTGAGAGGGCTTTATACTTCTCCAGTCTCACTTGTGGAATTCCAAGACCAAGGAATTTCCTGGTACTGGTTCCTCTGGTTGGAAATGACTCTTCCTTGCTATGTGCTTGAAGGCTGCTAGCCCAGTCACTTCTTGAATTACGGTGTATCTTCTAGACTGGAAACTCATTTCTTTTGTGACCTGAACAGAGTAACTCATTCATACCAGTTTAAGAGATGAGAACTGCCCAGGTATGAACTTCATGGCAGGGGCTTGGAACTGGGTGATCTTTAAGGTCCTCTCTAACCCAAATCACTCTATGATTCTACAACCTGCTCCATCACTGAAAGCACAGGGAAACGACGATGGGAGTTGGGGTATGGTACCCTATGTACTAACATCACCCTTCCTCTGGTGGCACCCCAAGGACTCCTCAGGATGTGGCTACATGCTGCAAAGACTAGATCTCATGCTCACCCTCATCAAGAAATCATTCGCACAGCCTGAAATCCTCTAACTGGCACTGACTTCAGTATTCCTACAGCTGCTGATGTCAAACAGCACCCTACAAGTAGTGCTCTGTTGGCACTGGCACAAGAGACAGCGAGGAGGATGGAGAGGAGGAGACACACGCACACACGCTTATAGGGATAAAAAGGATAACTGGATCCATGAAAATAAGCCAAGCACTGCCATCGTCGGTCTAAATGCAGATAAGTATTGTACTGAAAACAAAGATTACTTGTACTTTGTAGATAGAGACGTGTTTTGTTACAGGATGCTTTGTATGGAATTGGGTCACAGCAGAATATGAGCCAACTCCCCCCCGCCCGCCTCCTCCCAGCCTCCCTCTCCGCCTGCCTATCCTTTGAATCTGGAGCCAAATCTCAAGGGTAACGGAGTAGAAATTGCTGCAGTTTTGCCATTTTTTCCCTTGGCTGGGATTTGTTTTTCATTTGTGGGGCAATACTCGTGCCTCTCTGCTATTCATCTATTAATTAATGTCATTGATTATGAGCTGCTCTCTCTCAGCCTTGTGCTTCCAAAGCTCGGGAGGGGGTGGGGAGGGAGGCAGGGAGAGGGGAGTGAGGTGCATCCACAGGATCCCCAATTCAAGCAGTGAGGGAAGCGCTTAAGCTTTGTTACTATCCCTGCTAACCCCTAACCCCTTGCCGTGTCTTCATATGACATCGCGTGTCCTCTAGCCTGGTCCATGTGCTCTGCCCATCACCTTGGTATCTGGCCACCTTCCCTGCTTCCCCTGTAAAGCAAAGCATCTCCTGTTGTCCTTCCAGCTTCTGCTGCTGGGAAGAGCTTTGTGCCCATATTTATGGATTCTGTGATGTGACCTGCCCTCTGCGGTTACTCCAGATGCCAGTCTGTGTCTTGGGCACTGGCTGCTGAAATTTATCACCACTCCAAATTTAACACCCTAGGCCCTGGCCAGTGAAAGCCTTTCTCCATCCCAGGCTTCTCCATTTCTCTTCAAGACGTTGCAACCAAGATTAAGCATCCCTAGAAACCTTTGATCTGTGCCTGCATGCTTCCCTTGGACTATGGTCCTCCTTGGTTCTGGATGCTGGCGCTCCTGCAGAGTGGACGTGTTGCTTGTCGTGAAAGCCACAGAGGAAAGGAGATCCAGATTCTGGACGTACTCACATGCCGGGTCTTTTTTACCAAAAAGAGAGCTTCCCGCTATCTGGGAAATGCCAGCTTCTCCTAACAAAGAACTGCTTGGGGACGCTTTCTAAGGAACCACGGCACAGGCAGCCCTGTGCCCACTGGTGTCTATTGGAGACATGGATTGATTTTTCTCCAACTATGGAAGCTAGAATGTTCTTTTTTTTCCTTCTCTTTTTATTTCCTCCTTTTTTTCTCTTTTCTCCTTCTTGCCTTTTCCTTTTTTCTCTTTTCTCCTTCTTGCCTTTTCCTTTTGTCTCTTTTCTTTTTCCTTTTTCCCTTTTTCTTTCTCATTTTATTTTTTTTAACATGTATAATATTGATGTCTCTTACCAGCCAGCAGTGGAACTTTGGGAAATAGGCCAAACAAGTTCCGAGGTCTGACAGTTGTGTCCTCTGAGACTGGAGCTACCAGCACTCAAGTAAGATCTCTAAGGGATGTGAAACATTTTGATTCTACAAAGTACAAGGGAATTTTGTGACTTACTGGCTATTGGATACTTGTTGGCATGTGCATTATCGGGTGATGGTGTGATTGCCGGTAGTGTCAGTGTTTATTCTCCCCATAAGAAGTCAAACTTCCAGTGGTCCAAGCTGGCAATTCGCATTTACTTATATTTTACAACACTGCTGCTGGTCTGATATCTTCTGTAAGACAGACCTACAACTGCTTTCAGACAGGTGCCACCTAAACCAGCCTAAGTCATGTGTCATTTCCAAATCCTCTCCCACATGTTGAACTTACCCTCCTGGGTCACCCCCATCACCAACAGCCACAGAATAGGCAGGGTTTCAGGTTGATACCCCACCCTGCTGCGGAGCCAGGAGGATGCCCTTGCCCGGGGCGTGGATGGGGCTCTGTGGTGGGACACCTCTAACCATCACCAGAGGAGTCCAAATGGCAAGACCATGTAATATCAGACTTAAAATTGGCCATTTTTTTTAGCTGCTGAAATGCCACGTAGAGCAGTTTGGACCCTTCTCTCTCCAGAAAGGCCAGATAGCAAAAATATCACTTCTTCAGGCTCTGAGCTTGGGGGATTTAAGTAGATGCCCAAGCGTTTTCTTGAGAAAGCAGGTTTTGTTGTGATGCTGAGTCAGGGCTCGCCTTCCTCCACCTGCTGCATTTCACTCGAGGGCCTGATCCAGCCACGATGCATCCCACATTGTGAAAGGGCGTCATGGCGTGGTGCAGCATAAAGTTTTTATCGGTGCGGATTGGGAATGAGATGCATAACTCACCAGCGCTCTTGCCACCTGTGAGTGATGCGTCCATTCCGCACTCTCATGGATAAAACCTTTATGGCCACAGCAGCACCAACGATTGCATCTAATATATGCACCGCTGTAATGATGAGCGCTGGAAACTTGTTTTTTTAACCCGTTTCCTCTCCCCTTCTTCTCTCTTTCTCCCTCCCACCCTTAAATACCCCTCCACGTTCGCTTCGCGGTGCTTCGCTTCTGCTTTGTCAAGCGCCTGGGGAAGCTGCTCTATCGATATTCTGGACAAGGTTTTGATTTGGGGAAAAAAAAAACCCACAGAGTGAGCGGCATAATTTAAAAATCAAAGAAATTCATTTCAGTAGTAAAAGGTTAACAGCCTTTAGGAGGAACACTTTTTAATCACCCACGTCTAGACTCTATCACTTGAATCACCGGCAGCAGGAGTGAAATATGGCTAAGCCCCCGTCACCAAACAGCACCTAAAGACTGTTGTATTTAATCATGTCTGTGCACTAGTTATGGATTTTCATTATGATTCCCGATGCTGTTGCGCTGTGTAAAATATTAATATCCATAGTAATGATGCATGAAGCTTGGAGTGTAATTTCTTCACTCTCCTTGTCTGATATTAAATTGTTACCACTTTATCATTTGTGTAGAACTGCACGTTTCAATTAATCTTTCCGTATCAGCAGCCCTGATTAATATAGATCATGATTCATAAGCTTATCGTCACTATAGTTTTAACAGATCATTTATAAAGATCTTAAATTTCAGGGCCTGGGAGGCGCAGCCACTCCGTCCAAGGCTTTTCTCAATTCTTGCTCCAGCAGGTTCCTCCATTCAAAGAACTAATTCTGAGACAGAAAATTAGCCAGATAAAAATGCCTGCCTGATTTCTTTTTCTTTTTTTAAAAACTTTACTCACAGCTGCCCATAAACTTTTTTTCCCTGCTCACCTCATTGAGCAGAAGGTGTGTGACTACAGGTGTTCACCAGCTTCGGTCTTGCTGGGTTCATCTCCTCTGGGCAAGTTCCCCTGGGCTCTCCCACTTGTTTTGGAGTCTTAGATGTTGCTGCCCCATCCCTGGAGGGGTTCAAGGCCAGGTTGGATGGGGCTTGGAGCAGTCTGGGCCAGTGGGAGGTGTCCCTGCTTACGGCTGGGGGTAGAACTGGATGGTCTTTGAGGTTCCTTCTGACTCAAACTACTCCATGATAACCATTGGTCTGCTCCATCTCCTCATGATGGTGACGACTTGTGCTACAAACCATACTGGAAGGTACAGGCGGCACTCACGGGCTGAAAACTCACTCGGATTACGTGAGCAAGAAAGACCCCTATCAACCAGACCTCTTCCCAAAACTTTTAAAAAGCCACGGGGAGCCAAACTCTGTTTGCATGAAGAAGTGAGCTCCTGGCCGGTGCCAGATGGATTTTATTTTCCGTGCTAGACCCTATCCCTGGGAGGGAGTTGATGCTCCAGCTGCAGCACAGAAAGTTGCACGGGCTCCTCCGCGGGGATTGCCTTGGTGCTGGGAATTGATGGCAACCACGGACCCCTCCTCAGGTCTGTGGGGAGCTCTGGTGTCACCCAGCGTGGTGCCACCGTGCACAGGATCACCAGGTCTCCACAGGCGTGCAGCGCACGGCACAGATGTTTGCCTGGAAAATTAATGGTGAAAAGCAGCAGCCCATGCTCGGCTGGGGATGAATAGACAGCATCTCGCAGGCGGGAGGGCTGGGCCCTTTCAAGAGATTGTTATAATCGTAGTAATGAAGAACAGCAACCAATTAGTCATTTTTTAGTGGATAGAGTTGGAAAAGACGCATTAGGTAGTTTAAAACATCCATCAAAGGTCCCTGTCTGGCATTCTGTATATTCTCCAGGGCTTTGTCAAGTGATCTTAAGTGTTTCAAATAATGGAGAGACCCATGAGACTATTTAAAATCCTAATAGGTGATATTTTTTTCCCTACTTGCATATTTTCTTTCCTGACAGTCCCAGAATTCCTCATTATATCCCTCAGCTCATATTTGCAGAAGGATGTGGGGTTAACAAGGAGGAACAGTTCTGGAAATCCCACTGGGGACAGTGGGAGATCAGGAGCAAGCAGCCACCGGGCTTAGCAGGGACGGGGGCACAGAAAAGGGGGCATCAGCCCGTCTCTGCTGTCTTCTCCCTCTCCTCTGTGCCCGTGAGCGCTGCTGAGTCCCCTTCCCTGGAGGGGTTTAAGGGACGGGTGGAGGAGGTGCTGAGGGACATAGGTTAGTGATTGATGGGAACGGTTGGACTCGGTGATCCAGTGGGTCTCTTCCAACCTGGTGATTCTATGACGCGTGGCTCCCAGGCACCCAGGAGCCAACCTCCTCCCTGGAAAACACACACAGAGCAGCACAGTGGCCGGCTCCTCTCCCTTCTGCTTCTCACCCCTCTGCCTAAAGGGTTGCGATGATGGAAACACCAGCGGTTTATTAACCTCCTGCGCTCCCCAACTAACAAGGGGGAAGGGAAAAACCCTGGGAAGTATACATCCGTATCTGAAATCTATACAGCAAGACAGATCTGGCTGGAGCAGTCTTTAGGGCATATATGCATTACCAGGCTACAGTGAAATATAGCCTGGAATTTGTCTCCTAAGATGAGATAATGTAGGTGCGTTAACAGCCGCAACTGTCACTTCCAAGTGAAGTAGTGGGTATTGTGTTGAGTACATTTGCAGGGCAATTTTCCAGTCGGAATAAAAGGCTTTCCGAGGTGAATTTTACTTGGTTTTTATCCATCTATCTAAGGTTATTTTTATATATATATTATACAAATACTGACTGGGTCTGAGGGCAATAGAGGTAAAATATTGCACTAGGAAAGAAAATACTTCCCAAGTCTCTGTCTATATATTTTGGCCTCAGCTAAAGGCTCAGGGCATTAGATGCCATTTTCCCCCTCAGGGCACGAAATTTTACTGCTCCTGCTTCTTAGCTATTTTATTATCCCTTTGTATGTTTGTAAAGAAGAAAGAGATAGGGTAGTGCTGGGCTTGGCGGTTGCTGCACAAAGCACCAGGCATTGGAAGAGTTTTGCATGAAATATGAATTTTGTATTGCTGGGATCTGTGTTTTAAAAGTCTTGGATAAAATACAGATAAATTCCATTCCCCACAGATTTTTTTTTTTCCTCTGGAAATAAGTATAATATCATAAATTCTCACAATTATTCACAATAGGAATTCCAACAGAGAACGGGGCTCTGCCATACCAGGCTCTCTGAAATACATTTGAGGTGGCTTAGGTACCAGGCAATTTATGCATCCTACAGAAAAGCTGTGTGGGTTTAAGGCGATGCAGCCTTTTAGCAGGAGAGACAGAAACTCTGGCCACATCTGCCTGTTTGCACGCCCACCAATTTTCTCATCATGCTGAGCTGAGAAGGTAGCACGCGGGAAGAGAGGTTGGTGCTTGAACATCTTTAGACACCCAAAGAGGGCAAAGAATAAGTCTCCTTGCAAAATTTGCTCCCAAAACCTTGCATACCCCTTTTTGGATGAGTTCCAGAGAGCCCAGTGGCAGATAAAGGTGCCAGTGGAGAGCCTGGGGGAGGAGTGAGAGCTGCTGTCCAAGGAGGTGCTTTAGCTGGAGAAGAGAAGGCTGCGGGGAGACCTTAGAGAAGCTTCCAGTGCTGAAAGGGGCTCCGGGAAAGCTGGGGAGGGGCTCTGGATCAGGGTGGGCAGGGATAGGATGAGGGGGAATGGTTTTCAGCTGAAAGTGAGGAGATTGAGATGAGATCTTAGGGAGAAATGATTTGCAGTGAGGGTGGGGAGGCCCTGGCCCAGGTTGCCCAGAGCAGGGGTGGCTGCCCCATCCCTGGAGGGGTTCAAGGCCAGGCTGGATGGGGCTTGGAGCCCCTGATCCAGTGGGAGGTGTCCCTGCCCATGGCAGGGGTGGGACTGGAAGATCTTTAATATCCCTTCCAACCCAACCCAGTCTATGATTCTATGATCTCAGTGTTTGGCCTTGGGGCAGTGTCCAGCTCTGGGTTTCACCGAGGAAGATGTGCAGCTGCAGAGGGAACAGAGTCGTCATGGGGGCTTGAGAGCTGGGGGGCAACAGCTGATGGGGAGATGCTTGGGGAATGTAGCCTCTTCAGGAACAGTGAGAGGTCATAGCTCTAGGTTTGGTCTGTGTCTTCCCCTCAGAGCTGTTCAAGACCCTTCCATCTCTTCTCGCGGCTGCTGTGGCCTCCAGATGGGGATCCAGCTCTTAGGCACAGCAAACCCGCTTACACCAAAGCCATCGTAGCTGAGCCACCTGCAGAGCTGAACCAGGTGCAGCTACAGCCCCCAAGCCTTGTCCCCAGAGAGCCGGCAGTGAGCCCACGGTGATCCTTGTTCCTGAGCAGCCAGAGAGCATCGAGAGGGGAAACAAATCACCAGTGGCACCTATAGCCACACGCAGAAATTAGAGAGTCTGACTATAAGGTCACAATAAATCAGTGCACTGACAAGGAGATCTACCCTTTGTCCAGGGCAGAAGATTTATCTCTGACCCCAGGCAGGGGCATTTCTTCCTTGATTTGTTAAAAGCTGAGCAGAAAACGGAGCTGGATCCAAAACCTGATGAGTACCTGATTGCAAATGCTCGTGCCCAACCCCATGCCTGCTCTGTCCCCCCTCCACAGGCGCATCTCAGGAGGCTGTATTATGTTTCAAGAGAGCCTCTGTTTTTTTCTGTCCATGATGTACCAGCTTTTGCAAAACTTGATTATGTGGTTTGTTTTCCTGATGGCATTTTAATCAGAGGGCTCGTGCTCACCGACCAGTGCTGGAGAAAAGCCCAAGTGCTGCCAGCAGAGTGGGGTGGGGGGTCATCGGGGGGAAGGGGAGAAGCCACGTTGGGTTGCAGGAGGGATCCCAAAAGAAAAGAGGTTTCTCCACCAGGGGAGGGTCAGGCTGGACATCAGGGAAGAATTTTTTAAGGAAAGGGTGATTGGTCCCTGGCAGAGGCTGCCCAGGGAGGGGGTTGGGTCCCCTTCCCTGGAGGGGTTTAAGGGACGGGTGGACAAGGCGCTGAGGGACATGGGTTAGTGACTGATGGGAATGCTTGGACTCGATGATCCGGTGGGTCTTTTCCAACCCGGTGATTCTATGAAATGGCAAACAGCATTTCCTCCTTTGCCTCCACAGACAAAATCTGCAGCATTCAAGGTCCATTTGTAATGGAGTTTCACACAGAGTTTATAGCAGGTAACTTAATGAAACAAAACCAACACTGCTCTCCCATCTACACATCAGCAACACGGACCCTGGCAGCAGGAAAGGGCAGTAGAGGAAAGGATCAAAGGTTCTTCCCCCAGAGGCTGTCGGAGCACTGGAACAGCTCCCAGGAAACAGTCACAGCCGGACAATATTCCAGCAGCATTTGACCAACACTCTCAGCCCCACGGTGTGAACGTTGGGGTTCTCCTGTGCAGGGGCAGGAGTTGGACTCAATGGTCCCTGAGGGTCCCTTCCAGCTCAGACCATCATATGATTCATTTTGGCATTACTTTACAATCCTTAAACTCCTATTTAGGAGCTCTTAGATTTCCATTTTTTTTTCATATCTCACCACTAAATTATTTCTTAACTGACTATTGTCATGATTTGAGGAACTTTTGACATTATAAATGCAAACATGCCCGTAAATCTCACAGTAAAAACTGTGAGAAGCCCGTGAAATCATAAATAGTGCATATTTTGCTATGGCAGTGGTTCAGAGGGGAAAAATTAGCATTTCACTATGGTTTGGCCCAAATGTGTTTTGATTTCCTTGGAGGTTGTTGAGGGTTTTTTTGGTTCAGTCTCCTGTAATATAAATAATAATGTAGCCAGATGCTTGGTTCGTAAACACATGGCTGATGAGCAAAGGGATGCGAAGGATAATGTTCATCATCTTTAAAATACTGGGAAATGAAGCTGCTGTTGTGAAACTGGATAAAATGCAGGGCATAAACCAAATGTTAAAATCTGGGTGGGAGCATCATCTGCCCACAGTGACAGGAACGGCAGCGGCCGGTACGACTTGTCTGGGGCTTTACTGAACAATCCTGCACTTTCTGCATGGGAGTTTCAAAACATTCCGGAGGTCTCTGGTTCCACAGAAGAGGGATGGACCTGGTGTTGTGCTAGGAAGCAAAAAAATAGTTGTCCAAAATCAGCGCAAGCCCAGGATCCCACTCACACTTTGGTTCCTCTTTTGCCATTGCTTCATCGGAAGTTTTTGGAAGAATCATAGAATCGATTGGTTGGAAAAGACCTTTGAGATCAAGTCCAGCAGTCCCTGTCCACTACTAAACCAGATCCCTGAGCACTTTATCCACCCATCTGTGAAACCCCTCCAGGGATGGGGACTCCACCACCTCCTGGCAGCCTCTGCCAGGGCCCCAGAACCCTTTTAGGGAAGAAATTGTTCCTGATGTCCAATCTGAAGCTGCCCTGGTACAACTTGAGGCCATTCCCTCTCATCCTAGAGAAGGAGGTTCAGTCCTTTCTGAACAAGACCACAAGTGTCTCTCCTGGAACTTACTCTGGAAATTACAGAGATCCCTCTGGAAAATTGATTACTTCATTTGTTTGCCATGATCATGTGAACCAGATCTGAATAACAACTTCCCTCTGAATTACGCATAAGAGCTGGTTACATTATTAAACATGATCTGTTGAATATTAATCACTCTTCTGGGCATGTGAACCTAAATTCAAGAGATTTAGCAGCATCACAAACAGCTGGGGGTGATTCCTGTTGTCCCACCCTCCTAGATTCCAGTGGATTACAGCTGTGATAGCAGTGGATAGTCAAGACCTCATTTGTAGAGAAGCCTATAGCCACGCAGGAGAAAATTCCCAGCACCCTCTTCTCCAGAAAAAATTTGCATAGAGTTTTGCATTTCTGTTCCATTGGTGCCACCTATTGGTAAGTGCACATGTCAGCCCCTGAAAAGAGTAATTTCATTTGAGGAGCAGTGACAGGGACATGCGCCTCCCACCAACGATGGCCAACCACACTCTTGGCCATCTAGGACCAGTTTGAGAGCAACCTCTTAGTCCCCCTGGGGTGTTCAGCTCCATCGACAATCGTCCACCAAACTCAGCTCGCAAATCTACAAATAAACAGCTTGTTGCTGCCAAGTTGAGTAGGAAGTCCTGCTACTGGCTTCTGCTTAGCCTGGACGCTACTTTTGTCCCTGGGGGAAGATGAGTTACTGGCTGGTCCTGTGAAGGATGTGGTGCCCACTACAGTCTGCACAATCCTAAGTGGATCAGACCTTCACACAAGCTCTTCTTGGTTGCAAGTTTTGTTTGACACGGTGACGTGGCCACCAAAGCACCGGCATGATGGCCACGCTCCATTCCTGGAGGAGTCCAAGGGCAGGCTGGATGGGGATTTAAGCAACCTGATCCAGCAGGAGGTGTCCCTGCCCATCTTGAAAGTCCCTTCCACCTCAAACCATTCTATGATCCTATGACGTCCTTAGTCCATGGATAAATCAGGACGAGCCCTGTTGAGAACACCCTTTCTCCACGTTTCCAAGTGATGAGTCATTTCTAGCAACTACTTCTCCCACATGATTTTCCATGTAGGCTGGAAGCAGCCCAGAAAGGTGCTGTTCAGCTCCCTGCTCACCTCCATACCATCCTTTCCAGAATTTCCCAGCTCTCCCGGAGCCCCCTGTCTCTGATCCCAGTACAGCCCTTCCTGTCCCCTCCACTTTCATTTCTGTTTCTTTACATCTTTATTAAATTGTATAGCCACTTTGATAGGAAAATTGAAAAGAAGAAGATACGAGGAACAACAAAAAAGCCATAATTATGAAGATTCAATTTAATTTTAAAGGTTGAGGAAGGAGGAAAAAAAAAAAGAAGCAGGAGAAGAAGAAACCAAATTAATTTAGCAGGAAAGCATTGCATGAAATATTGTTGGAGTTTAATAACCATGCAAAGACAGATGATATGTGTGGAAAAATTAGTTGTAGGACCTCATAATAGTCTATTAATATTTTCTACAGGCGCAGAAACCCTTTGCTGAATGATTGTAACAAAGTAATCTCTTTTTTTTTTAAGACATTAAAAAATATCTTCAAAAGAAGAAGACGGCAGCAATGTACATACTGTACAAATGGACACCCTGGCGAGGCACGTCAGATCCCAGGCTGCCTTCAGCACGGGCTTCTCCGCTCAGGAACGATGGAGGGAGGCTTCTCGCTGGGGAAAGTTGTCCAAGAAGGTCCCTCCTGTGGTGAGGACTCCAGAGCTGAGCACAGGACTCCAGGTGAGGGCACTGGAGCAGGACAAGGCTGCGGGCTGGGGGCTGGCGGGATCGCACAGCCCCATGATCTTGGTGCAAAGAGGAGGATGCTCGGGTTGACTTGTCATCTTCCGTACCCTGGCACAGATGGGGCAAAGAACATCACGCCACGGCATGATAGTGGGAAGCTGAAGCTGATAGTGAGGAACAGCTTGTCCAGGAGAAGCGCTCGGCCGAGGCATCGGCACTGCCCAAAGGCCGAGGCGGCTGGAAGGAGCCCAGACCTGGGGAGGACAAAGAGAATGGGTCAAGTCGCAAAAAAGTCATACCCACCTTCAGCAGCATAGGGCCAGATGGACACGGAGCTGTTGGAGCGAGTCCAGAGGAGGCCACGGAGATGATCCGAGGGCTGGAGCAGCTCCTGTACGAGGCCAGGCTGAGACAGTTGGGGTTGTTGAGCCTGGAGAAGAGGAGGCTGCGGGGAGACCTTAGAGCAGATTCCAGTGCTGAAAGGGGCTCCAGGAAAGCTGGGGAGGAGCTCTGGATCAGGGAGGGCAGGGAGAGGATGAGGGAGAATGTTTTTGAGCTGAAAGAGGGGAGGTTGAGATGAGATCTTGGAGAAAAATATTTTCCTGTGATGATGGGGAGGCCCTGGCCCAGGTTGCCCAGAGCAGGGGTGGCTGCCCCATTCCTGGAGGGGTTCAAGGCCAGGCTGGATGGGGCTTGGAGCCCCTGATCCAGTGGGAGGTGTCCCTGCCCAGGGCAGGGGTGGGACTGGATGCGCTTGGAGGTCCCTTCCAACCCAACCAATTCCATGGTTCTGCGATGCCACACATTTGTCTGGAAGGGCAGTGGAACCGTTCCTGCAGGACGCAGGGAAACAAACACACACAAACCCATCTGCTGCACGTTTAAAATCAGTGTGAAGAACCAACTCAAGTAAAAGGCACCACACCTGCACCAAGACAAAGGATGGTGATGGGAGTGAGGGAGGAGAGGTCTCAGTTTGAATGTTTTAGCTTGGTCTTTCAAAAGGATGTATTTCCTTGCTCCTAAATGGGATTTGCTTTAGCTCCAGACAAAACCCTTAGGATCCTGTAAACTCAACTAGGTCACTCCTGCAAGGAAAAAATAAAATGGAATAATGACATGAAATGAAATGCTGAATAAAATATAAAATAAAAAAAAAAAAAATAAAATAAAATAAAATAAAATAAAATAAAATAAAATAAAATAAAATAAAACAAAACAAAACAAACCCAGGACAAACCTAGCCTGCAATAACTCATTCAGCTTCCCCTTCCTCCTGGTTTAATCTGTGTAGCACCATCCAGTTCCAGCCTCCCTCCTTCCCCTTTTTTTAAATACAGTCTAATCCTGAGTGTGAACTGATGTAGTTTGTGTGTTAGGGGGAAAAAATCTCCTTCTCTTTCTGCCTTTTTTTTCCCTTCTTCTTTCCTTGGCCCAGTTCATTATTTTTCTTTCTTGTCACTCAGTGTGATAGGTTGAACAGAAGTGCACAGATGAGCACTGAAAACGGTGTCACAAGGCCTTAATCTAGTCTTTAATGCCTGACTTCAGAGATGTCATTTATCTTCTAACTGCAGCAGGCTTCCACCAACTTTATCTCTAATAATATATTGATGGATTAAAAGGGTCGGGCAGGAGACCGGGCTGGAAAAATTGCTTATTGACATCAAAATACAGTGCCCTCAACCTGATAAACATGGAGGGGCTCGTGTATCTCCCAGAATAGTTGGCGTTGCTATAATTTTTTTTTCTAGCCCGTTTCTCCCAGGTTCATGGGGTGGTCCAGTAAAATAAACAGACGGAACAAATAAATAGGAAATATGGGTTCTGCATTGACGCAGCCGAGAGGAAGCCCAGTTCTTTGGGTAGGAGTTTCTTAATGATAGCGCCGTGCTATTTATCGCAGCCCACGAGCCACGGCTCGGAGCGACCTGACAGGGAAAGATGTCATTGTTTTAGCAGTCGGGGTGTCAGGACACGTGGGATGAGAGATTGCAGCACCTTGTAATAGCATCTCGGGAAGCTGCTCCTGTCCCTGTGGTGTAAAATTCGGGAGCTGTCTAGCAATCTCTGCGGCTGAAATTCATCCCTGCATGGATCACATGCAGCAAGAACTAAACGGGGGAGGAGAAGGGATTGTACACAGGGCATTGGCAGAAACGCTGCCCCAGGCTCTGCACTCTCCACTGCAAACCTGACACCTGACAGATGGGGAAAAGCAAACTACCTGCCTTCTGCGAGCCCCTCGCAGCTGCAAAACCCACCCCCTTGCTCCTCAGCCACCCTGGACATGGGGGGTTGTGGCTTGAGCCTGGTTTAGAATCATGGAATGGTTTGGGTTGGAAGGGACCTTAGAGCCCATCCAGTCCCACCCCTGCCATGGGCAGGGACACCTCCCACTGGATCAGGGGCTCCAAGCCCCATCCAGCCTGGCCTGGAACTCCTCCAACAGTTCTCCAGCTGTGTTCACCCAAAGATACCACCCATCGTCTGCTGACAGACACGTCCCCCTAAACTGCTGCTTGGGAAGCCTGGGAACCCTGGGAGCAACTCAGGCAGATGCAGAGATAAACCTTGTCACTAGAGAATGCATTTCACTTCATTTTCCTGGAAAGAAATTCCATGAAAATCAATCTTCCTACAGAAAATTTTGACTCTTGGCAAAAGGCCTTTTCTTCTGATGGGGAATTGCCTCAACTCAAAAACAGCTGAGCAGCTGTGGTTACAAGAAGAGTCACATTTCTTTCTGATCTGTGTTGAGAGGGATTTTGTGTGAAGGCAAGCTCAGCAGTCCTTGAAGAGGTGGTAGAGTCGTAAAAATCATCATCACAAGAATTCTTAATTGTCGGGAGTTCGGGCTGCTTTGATCAAACCTCAAATTCAAGCAAGATGGCTTGGAGCAGTGTCAGATGACCAGCAGAGGCCACATTTGCTATAGAAGTGGCCCTTACTTCAGAAGAGATGAGTTTGCTAGAATTAACAAGCTTACACACCTTGGAAGGCTTGTCCTTCCCTGATAGACAGAAATAATACTCCAGCACATCACCTAGACAATGTCAAGTACAAAGACCAGTCAGGCTGGGTGGAGAATGGATTAAGAGCAGCCCTGAAGAGAAAGACTTGGGGGTGCTGGGGGAGGAGAAGCTCAACATGAGCTGGCAATGTGCACGTCCAGCCCAGAAACCACCCGTGTCCTGGGCTGCATCCAGAGCCGTGGGACCAGCAGGGAGGGAGGGGATCCTGCCCCTCTGCTCCACTCTGAGAGACCCACCTGGAGCCCTGGATCCAGCTCTGGAGTCCTCGGCACAGGGAGGAGATGGATCCATTGCAGCAAGTCCAGAGGAGGCCACAGAGATGATCCGAGGGCTGGAGCAGCTCCTGTACGAGGACAGGCTGAGACAGTTGGGGTTGTTGAGCCTGGAGAAGAGAAGGCTGCAGGGAGACCTCAGAGCACTTATTCAATGGAAGAAATAAAGATCAAATAAAGATCAGTTACCAAGCCCCATACAAGTGGACTCTGGAAGATCTGTGTTGGTGACCACCATTCCCACCCATGAACCCTAAGAAACATGAATGAAACAAAACCCCAGATACATGGGGAAACTGGAGAAAAAAATATCCTGGTTGTCTTTGACAAGGAACCAAGCCTTAACATTGATCGTGAGCTTTGCTCTGGGAGCAAACTGCTGAGCATCACGGGCTGGCGTCCCAGTTCCTCCGATGGGAATGATTGGCAGGCAGCAGAACACAAGCCTTGCATTATAAGATTGTCTTTCCGAAATTTCCCCACTGAAACGCTGAATTTATCAGCTGAATTTATCAGCTGAAATGCCTCAGACTTCTGGGAAGCTGCCTCTGGCCAATCGCTTGATGGGAAGAGCAGCTCTGCTTTTTTTGGCATGTGGAACTAAAGCAGCTCGGCTGCCTCCCCTACACCTGCCACTCACTCCTGGTTGCATTTTATCTGAGCACCATTTTCTAATTCCACGTCGGCGAAGACTATCACAACGCAATTTTGCAATAGGGAGCTGAAATGACAAACTGTGAGGATTGTTCCATTTCAAACATAAATTGAATAAATTA
This sequence comes from Clamator glandarius, assembly GCA_033459285.1. Lineage (NCBI taxonomy): Eukaryota > Metazoa > Chordata > Aves > Cuculiformes > Cuculidae > Clamator > Clamator glandarius. Next base: position 315,479 of record JAUNZM010000325.1, on the reverse strand, counting down.
CTGCAGTTATAAATAGCGATTTAATACCCAGATTCCGTTAAGAAAAAACACCAACCTGATTTTTTTTAGGTGGCATTCACTAGACGTTTCTTTTTTTTTTTCCAGAGTCCTTCGCAAACAGAGAATTCCCCTCAAAGGAGGTGGGTTTCTACCTTAGAAATGGGATTCTCTGAAGCTTTTTGCAGGACTTTGCCTCATCCCCACTGAATCCCTGGGAAGGTCCCCAGCGGCAGAGCCAGCTCAGGGTTTGACCAGCACTGCCTGGTTTTAGCATCTCGCTGTTCACTGAGACATCACATAAATCAACTTTTTCCATTATTCTCTTTGATTACCCCACCCCTTTCTGAATTTCCAGCTAAACGCTCGCCTTCCCTTATATAAAGGGGGGAGGTGGTGCTTCTCAGCCCAGAACTGTGTGTTTGCAAGAGCACAAGGCGCAGCAGCATCAGCCGTGAGCCACATCCTGCAGCCAGCCCCAACCTCCCTACAGACCCTGCTTTGCTCACAGGAATGTGAGATGAAGGAATCGCCGACAATAATTCTTCGTAGCTCTTCACTGCCTGCAAAATGAGACACAGCAAACTCCCACTGGTGCCCACAGCGCTGGGGTTTTCTCCTCAAGGCTCAGCTATTTCTCACTGCTAGATGTTGACAAAGAATTGTAGGATCATGGAATCATTTGATTGGAAAAGACCTTTGAGATCAAGTCCAACTGTCCTTGGCCACTATTAAACCAGATCCCTGAGCACCTCATCCATCCGTCTGTGAAACCCCTCCAGGGATGGGGACTCCACCACCTCCTGGGCAGCCTCTGCCAGGGCCCCAGAACCCTTTCCATGAAGAAACCCTGCCTGATGTCCAACCTGAAGCTGCCCTGGTGCAACTTGAGGCCATTTCCTTTCGTCCTCTCACCTGTCACTTGGGAGAAGAGCCCAGCACCCATGTTGCTAAAACATATTTTACATGGAAGTGATTTCACTACCTGATGGAGCAGTAAACTCTTTAGTTTGTGGGGGTTTTTTTGTTTTTATTTTTTCCCCAGGGTTGGCCATTTAAAATAAAAAATATCCCTATCACACTTGGCCATCCTTACCTGTTTTCCTATTATTCTCCAGAAGTAATTGCCAATGATTTAATGAACCAGTTCCCAACAGGCGTGGGCGTGCACGTCTATTTGTTGTGCCACATCCTGCGCCTTCCAAGGTGTCTTCCCCTCAAACTGCTTTTCCCCTGAAGAACCACACTCCAAAACCTTCATTATTTTACACCTTCTATGCCCCTCTTCTCTCCTCACCTTGTTAAATATGGCTCAAGCAAAGGAGTTCAGTAGCTCTACCATTTTAGCAACACCATTGATTTTGTCTCCCTCTTCATTTATTAATGGAACTACTTTCTCTCTAGTATTCCCTTTTCCCTGATATAATTGTAAAAGCTCTTTTTATTCCCCTTAAGCCTTTCTGCTCTCTGAGCTGGCCTTATCTTTTCCCTGCAAGCCTTAACTGACTGTATATTCTTGTTTAGGTCTCTTCCCCTTCTCCATTTTTCACTACAGGTTCTTTCTTTACGCTCCTATCTTTCGCCAGCGCTTTGTTATTCCACACTGGATGCTACTTGTCCTCCCATTTATTTTGACGGGAACAGAGGCAGGGTGTGCTCCATGGGGCTATTCTGGCATTTCCTTCTCTCACACCTCTGGATTTAACGCATTTCCCCAGTGCAACGGGTTCCTGCCTGGCCACAGAGGTGCTGGATAAGGAGTGGGATGGAAAGGCGCGTTCTGTGGGAAGTCCCACGACACGTAACCCCAGCATCCCGGGTATGTGTCCCCATCTAGGAAGAACCAAAACACCTCTCCCAGATCTCAAATCCACCTTTTCCCAGTGCTGGTCCAAGCCAACTCTTGCTTCCCAACCCAAGGTCATGGGGTTTCCGAGAAGCGAGGAGGGGATTTCAGTGGCTTTCATTATTTGAGCTACTAGTATCCAGACTGGATGGATTTTAGCAGGGCCTCTGTGGAATTCCCGAATGGGATTTTGTGTTACAAGCACCTCAATGCCAAGGAGTTGGACCGAAGAGCTCAGGAGCCACTCTGGTTCTCTCGGTCTCTTTCTTTTTGCACCTGGAAAATAGAATCACAGAATTATGGAATGGTTTGAGTTGGAAGGGACCTCAAAGCCCATCCAGTTCCACCCCTGCCATGGGCAGGGACACCTCCCACTGGACCAGGTTGTTCATAGCTTCATCCTCATCCATATCGTGATTTTAAACAGGTAATGGCTTAAAAGAAAGGAAAATCACAGTACTTTTCTTAAGGAATCATTGTTTCATCTAGAAGAATCAAAGCATTGCAGGTTTTAAAATAAGGAAATGCATCTTTCACTTCTGTTGGATTTAGAACCTGATAAAATGGAGCACTTTCCTGAAATTGTAACAAATTCACACAATCCTTTTTCTTAGTCTGAATCTACATTTTCCGATACAAGATGGGGTTTTGCAGTGACTCCACAGAAAAGAGATGGGAATTATCAGAAGACCAGAAAACAACGCCTCTGAGGAGAGAACGAAGAACTCGAGGTTGCCCAGCTGGAGGAGAGGTGGGACATTGCCGTAATCTCCGAGTACAGAGAGGGCTTATGGAAAGTGGAAGGGATAGCTTTTCTTCCTGGTAGGTAAGATAAGTAGTCATGAGCTTAAACCACAGCAGGAGAGGCTAAGGCTGGATACGAGGGGAGCATTTCTAGTGACGAGGCTGCTGAAGTGCAGGGGCAGGTCCTGGGGGGGCAGGTTTTGCCTGAAGTGATGGAGGAGAGATGAGATCCAATGAAGAAATATTTTCCAGTGAGGGTGGGGAGGCCCTGGCCCAGGCTGCCCAGAGCAGGGGTGGCTGCCCCATCCCTTGAGGGGTTCCAGGCCAGGCTGGATGGGGCTTGGAGCCCCTGATCCGGTGGGAGGTGTCCCTGCCCGTGGCAGGGGTGGAACAGGCTTTAAAGTCCTTCCCAACCCAAACCATTCCATGGTTCTATGATTCCTTTTCTTAGGATTTCACTGACTCTGCTGTCCTAAAAAGCACCAGCTGGCAAGGCTCAACACATTTTTTGGATGCTGCAGCACTTCTGCAGCACTGTGGGCTTTTGGTTTATCCAGAGAGGAACACGTCAGAAGATCTGCTTGGTCTCCAAGTCTAACACCAAGCAGAAGAGCAGCTGTGCCAGGCGCTGCCCCTGTGTTGAGTGCTGCTGAAGCACAGGTTTCTATAACAACATTATCAAGAACATAAAAGATCCAGGCACTGAAAACCAGCCAGAGCGATGAAGCTGAAAGCTGCCAGGAGCGGCGTGGCAGGCAAAACCAGCCCAGGAGGACCCCGAGCCCTAGTGCCGGCACACACAGTGGGAGCAGGTGGGATCCTTCAGGGAGTTTGGCACTGCTGCCTTCTCCAAGCCTCCCCTGGTGCGCACAGAAGTTATAGCATGGCTAATTACAGGAAATTAAAGAGAAAGAGATAGAAAGAGATTGCCTGAGCTGAGAGAGCCCTGGGAAGGAGTGGCAGATGTCCCGTGGCACTGCAGCTGCAATTAGACTTGCAAAAAGCAGGGATGTAACAAGAAAACTTGGAAATGTGTAGCAGGAAAAGGTTAATTATAACCCATTTCTTCAAGATCTAATTTCCAGGCATTGAATATTTGTAGATTAACAGGCAGTGAGACCAGAAAATATGTTTAAGTGGTCTAGGCTGGAGAGGCAGCAATGAGAGGCGGTGGCAGAATGGAGCTTGTCCTTAGCCCAGAGAACCACAGGAAAGATGCTAATGAAAGGACTGTGGGAGGCACCAGGGTAGAAGAAATGTTCTAGATCGATGTCAGCAGTCAGGAAGCATCAGGAATCTGGAAAAAGCACAGTATACTCGCCTGGTTTTATGACGCAAATTCTTAGCTGAGATGGAGATGTTTTCTTGGGCTCATCTATTTATAGGCCTCTAGTTTCACTGAGTAGGAGGTTTTGATTACACCATCCAATGAATTGAACCTTGGTGCTGAAGAAGAACAAACTTCTGATCTTTGTAACTTTTCTAGCAACTCTCCCATCAGTCCAGGCACACCATGAAACTGCTCCTTCCAGCACTCCTGCAAGAGAGCAAAGATTTCACATCAACTCCCCAAAAGACAAGATAACGTTGTGCTTTCAACTTGCCACACTTGAACGCCGCCTATCTTGGCTCTTCCCTGTCATCTAAGAACACAGAATTAGTGCATTTCTATGCTTTTGAAGACTACATCTTATGGCCCCTTCCCTCCACCATCCATCTCCAGAGCAGCTGAGGGATCTGCTTCGTGAGTTCTGCTGGGAGACATTCCTAGAGCCTCAATGCTTTGAGGTTAGAAGCTCTCCTGCACCTCTAGCCCCAGCGTTCCCATGCCCGTGGTGACCAAGTCTTCAAGCATTTTAAGGAGAAGGGGGAGGGCGGGGAAAGGAGGTCCATGTTTGCAGAAAAAAGAAACAATAATTCCTTCAGCAGTTTGATGTTAAAAAAAAATAAAGGCTTGTAAGCTGCTCTGAAGCTTGAATGTCAGAAGTAGACCCTGGGGACACGGATTAGAGGGCACAATGAAGGTGAGTCTGTGAAATGAGCATCACGGATCTTTGGGTGATTGTTAATAAGAACACAGAAATGCAAATCTCCAGGAGGTGGGACAGCACCAGCCTGCACGCCTACCAATCCACACCAATCCTACCAATCCACACCAATCCCACCAATCCACACCAATCCCACCAATCCTACCAATCCACACCAATCCACACCAATCCTACCAATCCACACCAATCCTACCAATCCATACCAATCCTACCAATCCACACCAATCCTACCAATCCACACCAATCCTACCAATCCACACCAATCCTACCAATCCACACCAATCCTACCAATCCTACCAATCCACACCAATCCTACCAATCCACACCAATCCTACCAATCCACACCAATCCTACCAATCCTACCAATCCACACCAATCCTACCAATCCACACCAATCCACATGCCACTCCAATCAAATCAAGGGGGATTCACACCAGGACGGTAAAAGGCACGTGGCTGACTTGATGCCTGTCAGAGCACAGAGGCCTCTTCTCCTGCTGGCAGAGAGCAAGAGGCCCCACTCAGGAACAATCGCACTGCCTCTTCATGTACAGAAAATGTGGGAAGTGCCCCTACCTACATTTAGTTTGGTGCATGAACAGCCTCTTCTGGGGGTGTTTTCCCACCATACGAAGCACAACCTCGAGAATCCTTTATATGCACCAACAAGCAAATTGCATCCAGGTCAGTGCACACCGACTGCAGCCACAAACAATGGATCCTACTGGCTCCTTCCATCACTCTTTTACTTGGTTTTACATGGGAATCCATTCTGAATCGCAGAGTCATTAAGGCTGAAAAACACCTCTAAGATCATTCAGTCCAACCCCGCCGTGCCTGCTAAACCGTGGCCCCAAGTGCCATCTCTACACACTTTCTGAAACCCTCCAAGGATGGAGACTCCACCACTTCCCTGGGCAAACTCTTATGAAGCTGACACGCTGCCAGAGAAGAAAGCTGAGCAGAATATCATGCACTGGTTCCTCATGCAGTAAGGGCTCTCTTCCTGCTGACAGTAACTTGGGTTGCTGTTTTGTTTTGGGTTTAGAATGAAAAGCTCTAATTCCGTCTTGCCCTGAGCTTTGCACTGTGCAGGAGGACAATGAGTCATTGCATACACCCTTTGCATAAAGATAAGCTCTCATGAAAGTGGTTTGTCAGCTTCAGACGCTATGAGAAAGGACAAATGCTTCCACATCAAGTTTTGAGTCTCCTTGCACTGTACAGTGTTTGGATTCTCAAGGATCAGGGGGCAAAGGGTTGAGCTAGGATCTCCTCAAGACCTGGACTGTTCATCATCCCAGCCAGATCTCAGTCTGTACGTATGATCTTCCACTGCTGTTTGCAGATGTTGCCATTGGATCCTCCTCTCGCACAAGGGCTGAAGAGGATGGTTTGTGAATGTTAAATACATGATATCCTGCAGCACTTAGGGGAGGACAGAGAATGTCAGAATCATAGAATGGTTCGAGTTGGAACTGACCTTAATCCCACCCAGTCCCACCCCTGCCATGGGCAGAGACACCTCCCGCTGGATCAGGGGCTCCAAGCCCCATCCAGCCTGGCCTTGAACCCCTCCAGGGATGGGGCAGCCACCCCTGCTCTGGGCAACCTGGGCCAGGGTTTTAAGCTACTGCTGATTTGGCCTTGACCTTGGTTTCTGGCCCTTGAGAAATCCGGTTAGCAAAGACGGTTACGCACGCTGGAGCAAAGGTGGAGATTCCCAAGGGGTTGAGGGCAGAACCCAAGCTTTTTGTCCACCTCAGAGCATACCCTTCCAGGCTCCTACAACCAGCAGCAAGGAGAAAACACGCCGCATCAAAGTTAGCCCTGGGTGGGTTTCATATTATGTCTCCACAGCAGCAGAGATACAGCAGGCTTCCACGGGCACATCCCCTCTTTCTTTCTCTTCAGAATCCTTTATTTTTCCCCCCTTTCTCATTCTGTCTTTGCTTGCATTTCAAGGTTAAAAAAAGTCAGGATACAATAGTAAATATGTAAGATTAGCTCCTAAAATATGTTAGGAAGTGAAAGCTAAAGAAAGCCAAATGAATTTAAAAAAAGGCTTTCTTGAAGCTTAGAACAGAGACAGTTCTTTTGATCCTTTATCACACAATAACAAAAAAAGCACCGAGCGGGATACATATATAAAATATACATATAATATATATATTTATATTCTCCATGTGCGTGGGTATGTGTGTGCGTGTGTGTGTATTTTAATTCACATAGGCTTTCCTTTCTTTAAAATGCTGCAAGAAGCTTTTTTTTTTTTTCTGCAGATTTCTTTTTCTTCCCTTTTTTTTGATATTTCAAAGCTGGCAGTTCAGTAAATGGCTGGAACTGCCACATCTCTGTTCTTGCTAAAGAAATCAATGCTAATCCTATTACTGGCAGTTATCACCTATCCCAGAAACCGCAGCTAAAAGAAAAAAAACCACTGAGATGTCAAAGTAGGAAAAAAGCATGGGGGAGGGGGAGAAAGCGCCCTTCATTCACTTTCAAACAGTGATTGTTTTCTTATTTTTGATCATTTTTTCCTGTTAAGAGAGAAACTAAACCACACAAAAAAAGGGAGGGTAGGAGGGAAGGAGAAATCCGTGCTCAAATAACATTAAGAGCCTGATTTAAACCTACGCACCCGCACGTAGACCCGGGCACCGTGAGAGACGAGGCTCGCGCCCCAGCGCTTGGGCCAAGAGCATCCCAGGTCCCAGGTCTCCTGCCCCCTCGGCTGCCCGCGCGCCCCCAGATCCAGAGGGGTCACCTGGAGCCAGGGCTGTCAGAGCAGGATGGTGAGGGTGTCAGCCCCCTTTTTGGGGGTGCTTGCCATACAGGGACCCCCCTTAAAGCACCCAGCTGGGTGTTCACACGAGGCAGTGTTGGTGTCGCCTTGGCTGGTTTGATGGGCCGGCTCTGCCTGGTGCAGCCAGATGTGGATACGGCCAGACCCCCCTCCCTGCTCCAGACGTGAGCCGATGCCCCATTCCCTGGGAACCCGAAGCCAGCCTGGCTCCATCCTTTGCATCTGCCGTCAGTCTCAAGGCTGAGCACCTCAAAAGGCTTGGGTAGGTCAGACTGTACTTCACCACCTACATGGCATCTTGGTGACTCCACGGTTATTTTAACGTCCCTACACCTTTACTTCTCTTCCCATGTAAGACGCTCACACACCCTGAGCATCTGCAGGGTCCAGCTCACCTGCCTAGGATTCCAAGGTCCCCTCTGTGGTCGTGATCACGAGATGCTGAGAAGATGAAGCTCCTGAGTTCAGCTCACTCGGTGCAGGTCCTGGTTTGGCCCTGCCCAGCCCACATAATGCTTCATGAGTTTGGGTGATCAGACATCCTAATTGAATCATAGAATCATTGATGTTGGAAAAGCCCTCTCAGCTCATCCAGTTCAACCATCAGCCCAACCCCTCCACGCCTGCTAAATCAGCCCAAAGTGCAACTTCTACACGCTTTTTGAGCCCCTCCAGGGATGGAGACTCCCCCACTGCCCTGGGCAGCCTCTGACAGGGCTTCATCACTCCTTCAGTAAAGAAATCTTCCCTAATATCCAATCTAAACCTCTCCTGGTGCAACTTGAGACCGTTTCCTCCTTGAAATAAAGCAGAAGCAGACCCACGTACCCACAGCCGGAGAAAGTGAAGGAGAGGAGATGGGGATCACTATGGGTGACTCAAACTGCAGGCTGCGAATCCCACCTAAAGGTTTCCCCTTCTTAAAAACAGCACTTCAACAACTTTTTTTAATAGTAGTGGGGTTTTTTGGCCTTGTTTTCCATCTTTAAAACAAAGGCCAGGTGCTCAGCTGAAGATCTGCCCTGGACAACTGGATGTAATCAGCCAAACTGCCAGGAAATGAAAAACTGCGTAATTAGAAGCATCATTCACTATTTATACAGTATCAGTTCTCTCCCAGTATCAATATTTGGTCGTTCTCCTTAGAACTATGGGGGTTTTATCCACTTTTGTAGCTCAATCAATAGGAAGACGGCCCTACTGCAAGCACTGAATTTGAAAGGCATAAAGAACTTCCTAATTAGGGCTGCTAATGAGGGAGAGAAAACAAAACCCTACAACCCCAGCAGCTCGGGTTGCCCTTTCCGCCCAGGCTGCCCTGGAGACCCCAGGAGGGCTCCCATCTCAAGGATTGCAACCAGACGAATACAGAGCTTTTAGCAGGGTGGTTTATAGAGAAATCTGGTACCTGCTCTCTCTTCCAGCGTCGCATCTTTTCAAACAGGATTTCCCCATTTGCTGGGACACCTTTTAGCTGCAGCTGTCTTGATGATTTGTAACTCTCGGGGAAGAGTGAGCGCACGTTACAAATTCATGCAGAGTTTCTGCTTGACAGAAGCTCCTGGCAAGTCAGATGCTGGGATATTTTCCTCCAAACTCATTCAGAGCGGCTCCTGCATCTTACCAGTCAGCAATTTGCAAGGGACTGGAGCCAGCCGTGCTCGAGGGATGGGTGGTCGCTGTCTCCTTGCAATATCATCCCATGGAATCATAAAATGGTTTGGGCTGGAAGGAACTTTTACAGGTTTAATCCAGTCCACCCACCCTGCAGGAGCAAGGACATGTTTAATTGGATCATGTTCCAACAGTTCTGTATCCTTCTTATGTTGGGGACTCCAGAGCTGGACCCAGGGCTCCAGGTGGGTCTCTCAGAGCAGAGCAGAGGGGCAGGTTCACCCCCTCCCTGCTGGACCCACAGCTCTGGATGCAACCCGGGACACGGGATATGGGGCCTCCATCCCTGGGTTAGGCTGGACATAAGGAAAAGGATCTTCCCCCAGAGGGTGGTGGAGCACAGGGATGCAGTCACAGCACCAAGCCTGATAATATTCCAGAGGTGTTCGGCCAGCGCTCTCAGCCCCAGGGTGTGAGCGCTGGCGTGTCCTGTGCGATGACAGGAGCTGGAGTTGATGAGCCTTGTGAATCCTTTCTGGCTCAGGACAGTCTATAATTCTATGAATCAAAAAGGCATTTTAAAAACTTAGAACTAATTACCTTTTTTTTCATCGTAGAGAAAACAAATGACTCACCACAGAAACGAACCCATTCAGAATTACCTTGGTGGAACAGTTTGCTTTTTTTGAAGGTGGTGAGCAGCTCACCAAAGCCACCTGATAATTCTTCACCTCCTCAAGCCCTCGAGGAACAGCTGGATGTATTTCCAGAAGACGCGCGTTGGATCTGTGGCCAACTATTGGTCATCGGGGCAGAAAGGTGGCGACAGGGTCCAGCCCATCACGTGGCCACAGTGGGTTTGTGGGGCTGTGACACCTATGGGCCCGCCAGCAGGTGAAATGTTCATCACCGACACATAATTACCTTATTCCCGATCTTAATTTCGACTATTTCGCTGTGAAACGCTCTCTGTTTACATCTCCCCTCCTAAAAGTTTCATATCAGGAAATAGCATAATGTCATATTTAAATTAATTGGATATTCTGGGTTTACTGCTTACTCCATTGGGGGGGGAGGGTAGAAGCCACATAATATACAATATAAAATATAAAATAGATGTTTGTGCAGAGCGTATAATTTAATGCATGAGATACACAAGATCTTCCAGCACAGAGTGTTTTAAACAACAGCATTTTAGCCTCCAAAGCACAGCAGCAAGGGAAACGTTTTCCAGGCTCAGTTTCTCTGCTATTGGAACATTTGTTTTTTATTCTGAATATTTCAGCACATCTATTTACCTGGCACTATATTTAGTACCACAGTACCAAGATGGCATATATAAAGATTCAATTGCAATTCCCATCTGATGTCCCTTCCCTCTCCTTTTTACCCTCTTTTTTATGTCCACACTCTGAATTCAGCACAAAGTTGGTGTGTTTAATTTAAAAAGAAGTAAAACGCGCCAGGAGACGCCTCAGACCACTGCAAATCACCTACTTTATAGAGGCAGTAAAATTGTGTATCGGATTAAAAGTGATGCTGATCTGAAATTTATGATAACTTTTAATGGCATTATAATTTTTTTCCCCTGTGCGCTCCATCACGGAATCGTTTGGATGCACAGTGCAGCAAGATGAAATTTGTAAGGGAAGAACATTACACAGGCAAGCACGGAGGGGGAGCAAAAAGGCAGCGGAATAATGCAAGAGCCCCTTCTGGGAGTGCAAAGGAGGCTGCTGCCGTGTGCTTCGCGCTGCCCACGGCGCCGGGCTGGACTGGTTTGTCCCTGAGGTGCGAAGGTGTGGATGCTCTCGGCACCAGGGAGTGAATTATCATGCCCTGCAAAAGGTGGAAAGGACATTGGGACCAAGCCACACTATGTATGACTTGGAAAGGTTTGGTGTTGTTCTGGTCCCTTCTCAGCAAGAATCAAGGCTCCTTTTGCCTCTGCAAGGCAAAGACCACAGTGGAGACATCCTACCTCAGGACCACAGGGATCTCCTGCCACCAGCACAGCTCTGCAGCATCTTCTCGCTCTGCTTAGGGCAGGTCTACGAGGATATCACCCATCAGCACTCATCACCAACGCAGCTCTTGTGGAAAGGGTTGCCAGCTGGGGCTGCGGAAAAAGACTCATCTGAAATTCTCCATGTAAATTAGCAAGTTTTTAAAGCACAGCTTGATCCTGTGGTTGGTGGGAACATGGATTCAGCCCCAGAGACTGGGATCCAAGGGCACTTAGGGGTGCGCAGACTCAGAAGCACAGCACCTCACCTTGCACCTGAGCACTGCTGCCTTCCATCACCTGCTTATAGACAGAAAAGGGACTCCAATAAGCAAGAGGATGAGCTACAAGCACCAAAGTCAACAGCTGCCAGCAGATCAGCTGGCATCCAAGTGGAAATGTCCTGGAGCCACACGCTGAAGGATAAGGGAAAAGTTAAACCACCATGTTCTTACTCCAGTACCACCTACCCTCTGCCCAGCTAAGAATTAAAAACTTTACGTGGTCATGTAACTAAACTGTGTGATCACACCCACAAAAAGCCACAAGCAATCTTGAAATCTGCCTTTCCCCAACTTGCAAAGCAACAAACGTTCTCTAACATGAACATAGATGACAATACATTGGTCACACTGAAATAAGTACAAATCGCTGAAGAATCATAGAATCGCAGAACCAGAACAGTTTGGGTTGGACGTGACCTCCAAGCCCACCCAGTCCCACCCCCTGCCACTGAGCACAAGGAAACGTCTCTGAGTGCACGTTGACTCCTACTGTGTGAAGCGACTGAGCTGAGCCCTGTCTCAGTGTGACAGGCCAGAACACGTGCTAAACCATCTCTGACTCTCCTCCTCCACTCTTGATTCCTAAACCATAGGGTTAGCCTCAGGGGTTCTTTGTGTCAGACTCCATATATTGAAGCGAAAGCAGAAGCGAGGGCACCTCCTGGGTTCTGCTGCATTAAAAGAGATGGGGATCCGATGCCAGCACAAGGACAGGTGAGACACTGGCTCTCATGAAATGCATTTACCACCCTGGGAGCTGGGGAGCCTGCTCTGCTCTGCTCCTGCAGTGATTTTCAGCGAGATTTTCAGCAAAAGTAATTTGCAAAGATGGGAAATGGCATCGGGTGCTCGGGCTCTGAGTGCACGGCGTCCCTGGTGCCTGGCACTGAAGGGGTTCTGGGAACCACCCCGCCTCATTCTCACAGACACCTGCCTAAGTCACCACCAACATAAAATTTTGTCACAGCACCTGGTTTTGCCATTGCTGCCTTCGACAGCGGGTGGTGAAACATCCACCCTCCCCATGTCTCTCTGCTCCACTTTCTCCTCTCCTTCTCCAGGCTCTGCAACACCACCCCACAATAAACTATTAACTGCTGTAAGTGATTGTTTCACTGTATTATGTGAAGTCGAAAACCTTTTGAGTTGTATTTTGCAGTGAACCTGCCTTTGAATCCCTACATTTTATCATTCGGCAGCAACACATATAATTTCAAACAAACAAGTGAACAAGCCCGACGATAATGGCCCGAATCTCTTATCAGTCAGTTTTACACTGGCATAACTCCATAAACTTCAGTGGAATTAATCTTGATTTACACTGTTGGGAGAGCAGAAACAGGCACTGTATATAGCTGTATCCCGATGCAAGACACTTAAAAGCAAAAGCGGTCACACCAGAACGCCTGGCAGCAGATGAGGATGGAGGCATAAAGAAAATGCTTTCCTGGTGGTGCTAATCCATAGGCATAAACCCAAAGGACAGCGATGGAGAAGTTGTGCCAGCCAGCTTTGCAGAGCCTACAGCAAGTGATGCTGCTCATGGAGGGGCCGGCTCATCACATGTGGCTCTACTGGGGCCTCCTGGGTGACACATGGATGTGCCAAGTGGGGACACAGCCTCCTGGGGACGCTGCTGCTGAGGCAAGACGGACCATGGGACAGCAGCTGTGGGTTCCACATAGAGGACATGTCGGCTGTGGGGGTTGACAGTTGTGGTATCAGAGAATGCTTTGGGTTGGAAGGGACCTTTTCTCATGAAGTTACACCCCCTGCTACGGGCAGGGACACTCTCCACTCAGTCAGGGCAATGAGAGCCCCATCCAACCTGATGTGGAATGCTTACGGTGATGGGACCCCCACTGCCTCCCTGTGCAGCCTGGGCCAGGGCCTCCCCACCCTCACAGAAAACATTTCTCCCTAAGATCTCATCTCCACCTCCTCTCTTTTAACTCAAAACCATACCCTTCATCCCATCCCTGCCCTCCCTGATCCAGAGCCCCTCCCCAGCTTTCCTGGAGCCCCTTTCAGCACTGGAAGCTGCTCTAAGATCTCCCCAGAGCCTTCTCCTCTCCAGGCTGATCAACCTCAACTCTCTCAGCCTGGTCTCGTGGGGACAACTCCCATCCCTATCTTTAAAACATTTCCTTTGTTCCCCGTTTGCATTGGAAATCTTCTACAGAAAAAAAAAAAAAAATATATAGCATCTTGGATTAGTAAGTACCCGCTGTACCTATTGGTTTGAGCTTCAAGTGCTGCCATAATATAATAAGAAAAAGCCCCAGGTCCTGTTTCCCTCCCAGGTGTTGCCACCATGCACCGTAACATCTCGGCTTGGCCGGCAGCCTCCACCCAAGGACGATCAAAGGGTAGTTAAGTAGCAGCCCAGGCTTTATCCAGGTGCTCTTATCAATCTTCATAACAAAGAGAAAACAACTCTGCCATCTCTTGTAGGAAATAAATTGAGTACACTTCTGTACTCGCCTCCGTTCTCGTTTCTTCAAGAATTAACGCTATTGACGAGGCCCAGGTGAAGAGCTCCAGAAGCAATTAAAGCGAGTGCTGTACCTCGAGGTCTACCTTGATAACACCGCTGTTCTCCTCTTTTCACTCTGCCCCTATCGCCCACTGGCATCAACATGAGGTGCATTAGAGATGATGCTTCATAAAGGAAAGCTGCACTTCACACGGAGAAAGCCTTGATCCAAATGCACTTCAATTAGCAGAGTGCAGGTCCCAGGGACTCCTGGGCAAGCTGCAGCTGCAGAGATTAAGGCAGAGGGATGCCTCGGTGTCAGCAAAGAGGATCCAGGGTGGAGTTTGCTCTATTTTTACACCCTCCACTCCCCATTCAGGCCTCTCCCCAGTTGCTCCATCAAGACTACTGAGCTGAGGCTGCCTAGAGATCCCCTGCAAGCACCAGGTGATGGATTCCCGGGGCCACCAGACCTGTCAGAGCAGATACCAGATTTTTGATCAACGAGATCCAAGGCTTAACCTCATTTATACGTTTTCTAAACAAGGGTCAAAACTTATCTGGCTGCCAAGACCCCTCTCAACTCTTACACCTGGAAAGGAAATGTTTTGCTGTTAATTAATTCATTCAGATGAAACCAGCAAAAATGTCATTGTAACAAATTAGACACTCATTGATTATCTGCTTAAAGAAGAGTTAATGGTTCTGTTCTGGAGAAGGGGTTAGGCAGGTCTTTAAAGAGATACACACAGGCAGCACATGCTCCTACGGGCTCTGAATTTGACATTTCAGTTGTAAAATGCTGAAGCCCTGTGGAGGGGTGGAGTCTCCACCCTGGAGGGGCTCAAAAACCACATAGAGGTGGCACTTTGGGTCATGATTTAGCAGGTACAGAAGGGTCAGGCTGATGGTTGGACTGGATGAGCAGAGAGGGCTTTTCCAGCCTTCATGATTCAATGATTATGGAGCTGAAGGGTCTGCAGGGCACAAATCTAATGATGTTACAAGAGAAGATGCCCTCTGCCAGCAACGCAGGAGTCTTCAAATGAGTATTTTGCCATCCAGGGCTGAAATTCATATGCAACCCCTATGCTGGATGAACAGCATCCTCTTTTCTCTCCTGGAGCTGTGACTTGTTCATGCACAGAGCAGACGCAGACAGGAGGGTCAAAAAGTAGAAGGAAACAGAAAAAAAAAGAGATGTTTTCCATTTGTGCAGGGTGCTGGGGCAATAGTCAGCGTGGGATTTGAAGCACAATCTTAGCAACATACAGCGAAGAACAACTCAAGGCCACAGCAATGACACTTGAGGACACTGGTTTTAAAATCACAGTGGGGTCACTGTGAGGAGCTGATTGAAATTGTGTGTATTTTAATCAAAAATCTGGATTGTGGATTAAACTTTAGAAAGAAATCACATAGCAGTATTTAATTAATCAAGGCTTTAAGTGGTCTAAATGTAAATACCCTGTAATGATAACTCCTGGCCTGGCTCAAGTCAGTTTATACTGATGATACGTATTGTGTTTCCCGTACTCTGAAATAAGCACAATGAGTTCTCTACCTGGAGAAGTGACTTTGTCCTGGTAAAGCACGTTCAAAACAGCTCTGAAGACAAAAGTGTGTTCAACAGCATCAGGCACAGCGAGCACGCAGAGGACAGTCTCACAGGCTTGGACTCGAGGATCCTGTGGGTCCCTTCCAGCTCAGAACATTCTGTGATTCTGACTCCTCGGGCGCTATTGTACCATGTGCAGCTCATACACTGTGGCTCACAAAATGCGTCTGCTCTTTCCAGTCTCAAAGTTATGTTTTGACCTCTCTTATTTTCACCTGGCTTTTAATAAACTGACAACACGTTCGCTTCCTTTGACAGCAAGGGGAGAAAACAACAAAAATTTCTCCTACCAATTCCAGACCCCTCTGAAAAAGAGCATGACTACAGCCTAGTTTAACTACAGCAGGCATGTCCTAGGGTAACAAGGATGTGATGAAATGCATGGTTTACAACCCAGCTTAAAAAAAAAATGAAAAAGAAAGGCTACGTTCAATGGCAGAAAAAATTGATTTCACCACATAAAATATTACAAGCAAAAATCAGAGGTTAGAAGTAGAGTTGAAATGCAAACCATTACCTCCATTATCCAAAACAGGCTGTTTATTTACAGCTAGAAACTGTAGAAATGACTTGGCTTAATCGTAATTAAAACCTTTTGGTATCTTTAGAGCACCAGAAGTGTTCCGTGCAAAGGTAGCAGGGCCGTGAGGCGGAGGAGATGCTACGACTTAGAATAAGGACATCTTGGGCTGCAAGGAGAACAAAACAAAACCCTGACGAACATGATATTAGGCTGAGAACAATTCCAACTGTGGCGAGAAAAGAGGGTTTGTAATTGAATTTGCAGAAGGCCATACAGCAAAACTAGAGCTAAAGTATTTGCAACATATATTAGCTGAAAGAAGCGTTTCAAGTGAGAAAGGATCATCTGTTGGGAAGGCACAAAAGCTGCCTGAGCTTGTGCCGCTTTTGCCTGAGAGCTGGCATCAAACAACTGCCTTCATCCCCCCAGGACTGTGCTGCCCACCTGTAAACAAGGGGACAGCGGCTCCTGGCCACTAGGCTTCGGCTGGTCTGTGTTCACATCCATACAGACAGCAATTTCCTCCCTGAAGAACCTTTGCCTCCTGCGATGGATCCGCTGGGAGTGATAACGGGGCAAGATCATAACATAGGAGATCTTGACAGGCTGAGAGAGTTGTTCAGCCTGGAGAAGAGAATGCTCCGGGGAGACCTCAAACCCACCCAGTCCCACCCCTGCCCTGGGCAGGGACACCTCCCGCTGGATCAGGGGCTCCAAGCCCCATCCAGCCCGGCCTTGAACCCCTCCAGGGATGGAGCAGCCACCCCTGCTCTGGGCAACCTGGGCCAGGGGCTCCACACCCTCACAGCAAAACATTTCTCCCTAAGATCTCATCTCAAACTCCCATCATTCAGCTCAAAACTGCTCCCCTCATCCTATCCCTGCACTCCCTGATCCAGAGCCCCTCCCCAACCCTCTTGGAGCCCCTTTCAGTACTGGAAGCTGCTCTAAGGTCTCCACGCAGCCTTCTCTTCTCGAGGCTGAACAACCCCAGCTTTCACTCTGTCCTCATCGGGGAGGTGCTCCAGCCCTCAGATCATCTTTGCAGCCAATGACCACAGGATTCAGTGATGGAGGAAGCAGGTCAGCACTCGTTAAGGCTGAGATGCTTCGCTCTGAGTTGGAGAAGTGTGCGGCTTACCTGGTCTGGGCATCATTTTCTTCCAGTGTCAAAGGTGCCTTGAGCCCCTCAGGTGAGCAACTCTACCCAACAAGGCACACGCAAGGGAGATGGGAGGTGCACAACGTGGCTCACATTAACATAATATACCCCAAAGAAGTCCTCTTCACCTTGTCCTTCAGTACCCAGCCCCTCTTTTCTGGCCTGGAAGGCATTCAGGAAAAAACACATCAGGAAAAGTACACATCTGCACATTAAACCAAGAACAAAGCTTCAGCTGGGGCTGCATCCAGTTCTTTGGCTCATCAAGGATGAGAAAGGACATACGGATGGCTTGTTCACTAACCCACGCTCTCTCTGCCAGCGAGCTGTGCCAGAAGTTATCAAGAAAGCTGCAAAATTAAAGCATGATATGGTGTGGTAATTATGTGTGCCTGGGTACGTATCTTTTTACAAGTGCCTTTTCATAAACATTCTTTAGCATCTCTGTTGTCTCATTGCAGGGCAGTTAGCTGTGAAAATAATCGCCTCAGCCGCATTAACCCTGTCAGTGCCACAGAGGGCCATCCCCTGGCCAGGATGAAAATAACTACGAGATTTGGAGGGACCAAGCAGGACATCAGGCAGCGGCATGAGAGAAAGTATAGAGGCATCGGTGAGAAACTGGGGCTGTTTAGACTAGAGAAAAGGAGGCTTGAGGGGAGACCTTATCTGGACCCACAACAGTATGAAAGGAGGTTGTGGTGAGGTGGGTGCTGGTCTCTTCTCCCAAGTGACAAGCGACAGGACAAGAGGAAATGGCCTCAAGTTGTGCCAGGGGAGTTCTAGGTTGGATATTGGGAATAAATTCTTCACCAGAAGGGTTCTCAAACACCAGCAGAAGCTGCCCAGGGAGGTGGTGGAGTCTCCATCCTTAGAGGTGTTTAAAAAATGGGTAGGCAAGGTGCTCAGAGATAGTTTAGTAGCGAACAGGTACAGTTGGACCAGATGATCTCAAAGTTCTTTTCCAACCAATTGATTCTAGCACTCCATCTGCATCTTTTCAGGAGTGGCAGTTCTAATCTCACTCAGAAGTTACTCAAAGCAGGTTTTCCCCATGTAATTCAAACAAAAGTTTCTTTGGATCCCTCCAAAGGAGAGAGATCTTTTGGATGAGCCACCCACTCCTGACAGCATCTGTCATTGTCCCCCTCCACTGATTACACAGGAACCACTGCCTGTGTAAGGAGCTTTGAAAACTCCTTCCCCTGCATATTAATTCCCATCTCTGTGAATGAGCACACAAACCCGCCGACTGGAGGTGCGTAAATATTTACAGGGCGTGCCCAAGGAGGGTAGAAACCAATAGATCACCCAAAGGAAGAATACGTGCTCAGTGGCCGTAAAATCTGATCTCACGTTTGCCCTGAGCAATTACAGTTAAGTAACTGCAATACAAGCACATATTTAAGTACTTATGCAAGGAAAAGGGTCTGATAACCTCGATTATATTTACATTGTGTTTCCTGTTGTTAGCACTTCCTTGTTGGAATTACTGCAATACATCTTGGACTCCTATTTCATCTGCCAGCCCCACGAGAGGGAAGCCTTTGGAGGGGTCCAAACCTGCTTAGAAGCTGGGCCGTATTTCTTCTTGCACAGCTCTCTTGGCCTGTCTCAGTAGATGCTTGTGTCTCCGTAATCCCTTGTCAAGGAGATCAGCAGAAGCAAATTTGCCTCTGAAGTTCCTCTGGAACTCAGGCATCACCCTCAGCAGGTGGACAACTCATGATTTGCTCTGTCAAACGCCTACACCGAAACAACACATTCCAGAAAAGCTTGATTGCTGTTATTTAACAGGGGGGGAAAAGGGTGATTATAACTCTCATTTGCAGGAAAAGCTGCAAAAATTTCATTAGATGTAGCTTGGCTGCTTCCCTGGGAGCTGTTCCAGTGTCCCACCACCTTCTAGGTGAAGAACCTCCTCCTCATGTCCAACCTATCTCACCCTGGCACCTTCCTACCATTCCCTTGGGTCCTCATGGATTCCAGGAGCTGCAGAAAAACCCAAGACAGGCTGCTGTGGAATAAGCTTCCTTATGTTCTGAAATGCGGATATCTTTTGCAATGGCTTTTTTGTTCTATGTAACACAACTGGAGAACTCAGTTGCAGCAATATCTTGGGGCAATGAATCCCTGAAGCTATGTATGAATTGCTCACAAAAGTGTCTTTTTATCAGTTTCAGTTCTGTTGCCTTTCAAGTTTCTTCAGTGTCCCTTTGAATGAGACGCTGTTGTAATTGTCTAAAACAAATTTGATTGCCTGCTTGACCTTCTTTATGCCATTCATTACAGTCATTTCATTTTCTATTCATTCTCTCCTAGGACAAAGCAGAGACAACATCATTACTCCAGCCACAATTGGAAGTATTTGTATTGCCTTCCTCTGCGCCTTCCTTGTTTCCTTGGTTTGTTTTGGATGAGGTACAACCAGAACTTCACACCAGCTTCATGGTGGGAGCCCACACTCAGTAATGGCAACAACAGCTACATCACCTCTTACAGATCTGTTTTAAAAAACAACTCATTTTCTTGCTGTTTTTTTTTGTTATGAGAGAATGAATAAAGACTAAAAATCCTGCACCAGTCCTGCTTTGGGAGTGATGGTGCAGATCTGCTCCCACATCACAAGGTCCCGCTGACGATAATGGAATTTTGGAATGTCTTGAAGTCCACTTCTAAACAACATTGGAACTTCATTCATCCATCCATCCATCCATCCATCCCCACTAGATCTCTTAGCCACCCCTTTGGCTTCTGCTTTGATTGATACTTAAAGATTTCTGCTTGGAGCTGCCATGTTTTCCTTCATGCAAACTGGTTTCCCTTGTATTTTTCAAAGGATGATGCTTGTTCCCGCCTCGGGGCCCTATTCTGACCCATCTGGTGGCCCCCAGTTCAGCCTCGCTGGGTGGCCACCCTCAGCAGCAGCCTTCGTGCAGCATGATGCTCGTGATGCCTGTGTCCATCCCTCCAGAGAGACAACCACGCACCCCAGTAGCCCTGCTGCCGAGTTCTATCACGTTCTTCCCAGCTGCACCCACAAGGACGTGCTGCTGTTCATGTTCTGAGACCAACAATGTCATCGTCGCCATGGTTCACTGAGTCACTCACAAGCTATTTCCAAGGCTGGACCCGTTCTGTGGTTTTGCAGACATGATATTTCTTCCCTGGTCTTGGATGGGTTGGTAATGAATGGTATGAAAGAGCGATGAATAACCAGGCTTCTGCAGGGGAGGTGTGGGATAGGACGCAGTCCAGGACCTACCAGAGTGCCTCGCTCATTATCCGAAGGGGTCGCTGTTCAATGACAAGCACAAAGCCCTTCGCCTACGCTGGATGCATCCCCCCTGAAGCGCCAGGAGAGTCTGCCAGCCTGAGAAATGAGAGACTGGGACTCAGAAGAAGTAATCTTTTAAAACATAAATGGCCAAGCTGATTTACTTCCAAATACACAACAACAAAAAAATTGCTGTTGGGCAGGGGCCTCATTTGCCAAGTTTCAACAGAGCAAAATATTGCAGCAAAGTTATAGCCACTTAAAATGCCATTGTTGGTTTATAATGGAAAAGCTGGCAGACCGTTCACTGTGGCTGCTCTTTCAAGTGATGTTTTACCACGATCATAGCATGGCTTGGGTTGGAAGGGACCTCAAAGCCCATCCAGTCCCACCCCTGTCATGGGCAGGGACACCTCCTACTGGATCAGGGGCTCCAAGCCCCATCAGCCTGGCCTTGAACCCCTCCAGGGATGGGGCAGCCACCCCTGCTCTGGGCAACCTGGGCCAGGGCCTCCCCACAACCTCCTTTCAGGAGCTGCAGACAGCGATGAGGTCTCTCCTCAACCTCCTCCAGACTAAACAGCCCCAGGTCCCTCAGCCACCTTTCATAACCCTTGTCCTCCAGCCCCTTCCCTTCTTTCCAGCCCCTCGATGTCCTTCTTGGAGTGAGGTGCTCAGAACTGAACCTCGTATTCGAGGCACGGACCCCTCAGCACGGGCACCATTGCAAGCCTCGTGCTTAGCTTGCATTCATTTCCTTCCCAAACTCTCATTACCGACAGAGAAAAAGAGCGAGTGAGTGCATTCAAGTGGAAATGGTTGGAGTGCACTTAGAGGAATTTAGCCAAAAGGAGAAGGAGAGATGATGGGGGCTTTTTTTCATTTTTTTCTTCCCTCCAAAAAAAAAAAAAAAAATCCTCCAGAACTTAAAACTGTTTTAATCAGCTGAAAAACATACGTGGGCTTTACAGCTCTGAGACAGCTTGCACAGGCTCTGATAAATGCCTATCGCTCATTTGCATACGCTAACAGCTACACTTTAATCAGCCTCCTAATCCCTGATGATATTAATGAATTTTTTTTATGCTCTCCCTCTCTCTTCTCTCCCCCCTCCCCGGTTTTTTTTTTTAGTATCATGTTTGCTAATTCAAAACCGATCAGCGGCTTCTGTGTGCCTTTTTTTATGCAGGAAATAATGGGTGAGCTTGGTACTCCTGTTATCCTGCTCTCACAAATAATTAAGACTACAAAGGGTACAAATCAGTCTGAATGCACGGCACAAAGGCTCAAGCTATGCAAAGGTCTTTTTCTCTCTCTCTCTTTCTCTCTTTTCATTTATTCTCTTCTTCTGACAAGAGGTGGCTTAGAAAGATACTTAGCAAAGCAATGAACTGGTCACTCCCAAAAAGCAAGAATTTCCCAGCCATTTTAAATGCTCCGGATACAACAAATAGAAAAAGTCCAAATGTGGAACGTTTGCTCGCTGGGTTTCTTGGCACACCCTGGCTCCTGGCTGCCTGCTGGAGAAACCTTCCACTGAAATGGTTACCTTTGTGGTGGTGGTTCTGCGTTTCTCTTCGGGAGGGCTTGGCAAGGGAGGTTGGTGCAGATTTTGGGGATGGCAAACCTGGAAAGTCTTTCTTCCATACGTGAGCAGCGAGAACAAACAAATCCATTCAGTGTGAAAAGCTGGCTGCATGAGCCTAAATACGGGAGAATTTCATGGAGTCAGAGAATGGTTTGGGTTGGAAGGAACCTCAAAGCCCATCCAGATCCAGAGGTGTTGGAAGTGAATGGGCTTTGAGGACCCTTCCGACCCAAACCATTCTCTGATTTTATATAATCTGCTCTACAACTCCACCAATGACTGACCTCCACGAGATCCTCCATTTGGATGCCGTCTCATCTTGAAATCAAATCAGGTATAAAACTATTATAGTAACTCTGAATCCATCCTGATTTTGCAGAGAGTGTGAAACACGTCACCCCACAGCAAATAAGCGTTACAGGCTGCAATTGACTTGTGTAGAAAGGGACCAACGGGCATACAGAGACCAACAAGGTGGACCAGCAAAGGTAGACACTCAGAAACAGACTTTCTTGATGCGTTTGGTGACAAAAAAAGACTCAAGTCGTGCCACTGGCCATCACTGAAAACACTGCCACAGTTGTGTAAAACTATGTGCCATATGAAGTCACAGGGACACCAAGAGTCAAAACGGCAGCTGGACACGAGCAGGTGACAAAATGAGACAAACCAAGTGCATGCAGAATCCAACCAACGTAGTTAAGAGGGAAACACTCATTTTCATTAAAGCGGGTGAAATAAGGATTTGAATAAACCCAGAAGTCTGTGCGCAGTATCTAAAGGAAGCCTGAAGGGGTGTTCGAAGAGTGCAAGTCTGGACTCTGATATTCAAGAGGCTTCAGGGGAATTCATAGCATCAGTACTGGTTTTTGATGAGTGGTCGTGCCAGAAGGTTACTCACTAGCCAAGAGCCCTTGTGCAAGGCTTGGTCCAAACGCTGAACATAAAGATCTCTCTCTGAAAACAGGTCCAGGTAAACTAATATTTTTTCTCACAATGGACAGACACCACTGAATGTTCCTTTCAGATAGCCCAGAAGAGCCCAAAGATAACTGAATATAGAATAAGGTTTGGTGTGAAGAGAAACTGTCAGAGGAGCATCAGCACCGGAACATTCTGAGGTTAACAGGGAGCTTACGACCCAAGCTGATGCAAGGTCATTTTGGTCATGGCTGTCTTGCAAGATGATAACTGAGCCGCTGGATAAAACACACCAAAAGCTACGCTCACGCTGAAAACAGAATACCAGCAATTGTTTTAGATCATGGGTATTTTCATGAATATGTTTATGGGAAGAATTCAATCAAGGTAGAAAGAGACCATAAAGCACCAGGAGCCACAGTGTAAAATCCATTGTACAACGAGCCACCTGGACTTCAGAAAAACGTAATGAAATTGCAAAAGTACTCATTAAATGTGAAATACAGGCCCAGTAAGGAGCTTAGCAGATATGCTTTCAAGAACACCTATAAATAATGAAAGCAATGAACTCCAGGAAGAGGAGTTTGAAGTAAATATGAGTCAAGTACTACCCATGTCTGAAATGAAATTTGACAAGTTCAAACAAGTAACACAAAATTACCCAAGTTGACAACAGTTTGGGAAAAGTAATTCTGCATGGATGACCAAAGAAAATATCAAGCTAGTGCTGAGCATAAAAACTTATTGGGAGTAGAGATATGAAATCGCTGTGGTTGATGGGGTTGTGCACAAAGAACTTCCCGTCATAACACAATATCAGCACGAGGTCAGAAACACCAAGTGTTTTTCAGAGACAGGATCCAATAGGGCACTGTGGAAAAAGAAGAGCTGCGAGGACTGAATGCCACCATCAAAAGGAAACCTGACGCCTTCGACAGGAGCCAAGCTAACTCAAAGGACTCTCCGACTGGCCCAGGTTGCCCAGAGCAGGGGTGGCTGCCCCATCCCTGGAGGGGTTCAAGGCCAGGCTGGATGGGGCTTGGAGCCCCTGATCCAGTGGGAGGTGTCCCTGCCCATGGCAGGGGTGGGACTGGCTTTAAGGCTTTTTTAAACCAGAAATATTCTATGATTCCATGAACTGTGCCCAAAAGGACAAAGAACTGGAAGGATCCCCACATTTCCCCTACATGGAACAGAGGAATTAAATGCCACATCACCTTGTCTGTGTATTTCTGGATTTACTTCAATGCATTACTAAGAGTGTTCAGCCAGTGCTTTCAGAGCTGCTCTGCACATGAGTAGGAATCCTGAAGGCAATAGGGACATCTCACAGGCGCCACCTTCATTTGAGAATCTAGCCCGATCACAGCTCCTGCAGATGTTCTCACTGTTGACAGTTTTACTCTGGTGTCAACATTAACTGGAGCCAATTATGCACTAAACAAACTGAACCCATAAAGAAGGTCAAGTGTTTTTCACATTCTATGATCCAGTTAGAAAAACTACATCACGATCCCACCACTACCTCCTGAGAAACCGTAGAAGACAATGGCATAGCAGAGCCGCTAGCTGCTCTCATAAGCCAGGGTTCTCTGTTTCTGCAAGGACAGGAGGTGAAGGCCAGGAACCTCCCTACATCCACAACAGCATTTTAAACCCCTTTTGAATTGTTTTCAATTGTCCCCATGCTTTGTCATATCCATATGCTCACAAAAACTTCAATTTCTTCATGCACAGAAGTAGAGAACGGCAAATATGAGCTGATAATGTGTGCCCAGCTCTGTTTTAGGAAGATGTTGACCAACCAGAAGGAGTTCAGAGATGAGTAACAAAATGATTTGTGCCTTGAGGACTGATCCGTGAGAGCAAACGCACACAATTTTATTCAGTGATGGGTAAAAGGAGGCTGGAAACGGGCACTATAAATACTTGAAAAATGGACTCGCAAAGGAAGGGAGAACAAAGTTTTGGTTTGGATGCAGCTCAAGCAGAAAGAAGGGAAGGTGTCCTAGAACCAAACCGTCTGGAAAAGCCTCCTAAGAGAAGGAAAGTACTTGAGCCTTGGGAATGTTTAACCCTTAAAAGACTGGAAAATATAGTAATGAAGATAATACTGACCTTGATAGTGTGGTGAGCCACTTCTCATTTTCTTGCTTTATTTCTGTGATCCAGTCACCAGAAGAGCTGGACACCTACAATGCTGCGGGGGGGGGGGGGGGGGGGGGGGGGTGAGGTACAGTTATTAGCAGCTCGTTACCACAAGGCAGGAGGACAAGCTAAATGATTGCTATTCCCATTCACCCCCTTCTACCCACAAAACTTGTCTCTGCCCCAAGATTGCAGCAGCAATCCAACCCTTTCTGTGCCCCTACACACGTGCATGAAGACTAACCAAGATGGAAATACACACCAGGAATGTTTACATCTTCAACATCTCTGAATGCCTCCTAGTCCCAGGTTTACAGGGCAGCGAATGGCTAAAACCTGAAAAAGCATTTAGGAATTTCCTTCCACTTGCCAAACAACATCAGCAGGCCAGATCCCTTCCAGGTCTCTGCTCAACATCTAAG